>CM052814.1:9569691-9652908 GCA_028533885.1 Nasua narica | reverse complement strand
AGTATTTTCTGTGAGACCGACTCCGAAGTCTGTGCCGTGTGCCATGTACCATGAGCATTTAGAGATCTGGGAGAAAAACTTAGTTGGTGATAATCTTAATTGGAACTATTTGTTGTACATTGTTTCCAAGCCAAATATATGACCCAAGATCAATAAAGAGGCCAAAATTTTAGCTATTTCATCTCCAAGATGAGATCTGTTTTGTACCACATTCCTAGATACATGTTCTTAGTAATCTGAACATAAACATTTGCCAGGAAGGGCTAAACTAAAAGTTTTAAATATACTATTTTATCATACTTATCTTATAAGCTCAAAATATAGAGTTGTGCTATTATAGAAAGTGGGAAGTAGGAAAGGAAAGGAAAGAAGTAACTCATGGGAGTATAAAAATGAAGGTCCTCAGCATCCCTTTACTGATGCTGACCTACTGGATTCTTGGCAAGGCACTCTTTGTCCTCCAGGGAGGACGGTCTTGCAGGGCTTCCTTTTGGTCCCAGTGGCCCTTAGTTCCTGCCACGCTCCTTTGTAAAGGATGAGAGGATGCTTTTCTCATGATCTTCCCCTGCCTAACCCCTGAAATTGGAAATCTTGTCTGGCGCGAGAACTCCAGGAACAAACACGTACATTTATTAGGAGTCTCCTTAGAGAGAGAAGGCACGGTGTTTGTAAAGTAATAGCTGTTACGCTGAGAGCAAACTTCTCAATGGCGTCCAGAAGACCGTGGTATAATATCTTCAAAGCTGAGGAAAATAATTATCAGCCTAGAATTTTATGTACAGCTAAGCCATAACATTGGGGGCAGAACTGGGAGGCAGTATTTTTGAGCTACAAAATCAAAGATAAAAATTATTAAAGGATATATTTCTGGGGCACCTGGTTCGCTCAGTCAGTAGAGCATGCAACTCTTGATCTCGAGGTCATGAGTTCGAGCCCCATGTTGGGCATAGAGCTTTCGTATTAAAAAAAGAAATATATATATATTTCCAGGATAGAAAATACTACCAGGAGGAAGGTGTGGGATGTAAGAAACATGATCAACACAGAAATTGATAAAATATCTGGGTAAATTTAAGTTCTTTATGGATTATCTAGTTAAGAATTATTTCAAGAAAATCCCATAAGGTTCTGTTTTTTTTCTTAAAGATTTTATTTATTTATTTGAGAGAGAGAGAGAGAGCATGAGAGGGGAGAAGGTCAGAGGAAGAAGCAGACTCCCCGTGGAGCTGGGAGCATGATGCAGGACTTGATCCCGGAACTCTGGGATCATGACCTGACCAAAGCAGTTGCTTAACCAACTGAGCCATCCAGGCGCCCAAGAAAACCCCATAAGGTTCTTACCCTCATTTGACAGATGAAGAAACTGAAGTAAGAGAGGTTAAGTAACTTGCTCACCATCACTTTGCTAGTGAGTGGCAGAGTCAGGATATGGAGCAAAGCCATCTAAAGTTACATATCCCGGGCTCTCTCCAGTGCCTCCTTGTAGGCAGGTGGTGATTTCTCTTCCCTTGGCTCTTAGCTCTTCAGCTAGAGCACGTGAGCCCTGAAGTTGGGGGGTGGGGGTTAGTTGTTCTTGTTTCCTTAAAGCCATCACACCTGTGGGGACACAGCAAAAGCTCAACAAAAGCAGATGAAATGGAACAGAAATCTTTATTTCTAGGTCAGTTTGATCAGAAAGGCTGTCTGATAATGGGTGGTGATGATTTCTAATGGTCTTTTCCCCACGTCATTGACTGTTCCAGGCAAAATAATAGTGAACAGAATGATGGTGATAGCAATGGTGACAAAAATGATGGAATCTAAAATAAAGCATAAAAAGAGAAGGCACCACACGGAAAATTCTGCCAAAGTCTTTGTAAAGTGAGAATATATAGTCCATCCCACCACCTACCTCCTTAGGTTTTGATTATAGTGCTTTCTAATTAAATTTCTTATGGACCAGGTTTTCATAAGGCGTATTTCAATAGAAGAGGGTGAATAAGAGAGTAAAAAGGAAGGAGAGTAACATCTTTCCACCCTATTTCTAAAAGAGCTCAATAGATGTATTACAAAAGAGTAAAGCTACCACATCACAAGAATGGAAATCAAAGGATATATTAAAGAGTATGTAACCTCCCAATTATTTTTTTTAATTAACTTGCCCTGAAAATTTTTCAAAACTAGTCATTTGGATGACTAGAACCAGACGATCATTGAATCATTGGAGATGACCTTTCAAGCCAGAGGAGCCTCTGAACATCTCTCAAGAGGTATGAGATGGCTACTGGGCCCATGTAGAGGATAGTTGTCCCTTTTCTAGTTTAGGGGAAACAAAATCAAGTATTTTTAATGCCTTGTATCAGCCTACTCAGGTTGCACTCATAATATGCTACAGCATAAAACTTTCCCAAAAAATGCGGGTAAACCTGAATTTATTAACAGATAGCATTCCGAAATCTAAGTCAGTTTGGAAATTGGAAAGCAAATGGGTGTAGGTACTCATGCGCCTGAGCAGACTGTGGTCCCTCGTCTCCACCTAAGTCATCCTCCAGTGGGGTCAGGACTTACAGCGACATCAGTGGGTTGATGAGCATACAGAATTCCCTTACATCCAAATCAAAATAATTTTGCCACATACTAGTATGTAGTAGGGTTTTTTTTTTCTAGTATACTTTTTTTTTGCATTAATTCTGTTCAAGTTATAGTCTTTTTTTTTTTTTAAAGATTTTATTTATTCATTTAACAGAGAGAGAACACAAGCAGGCAGAGAGGCAGGCAGAGGCAGAGAGAGGAGCAGGCTCCCTGCGGAGCAAGAAGCCCGATGCGGGACTTGATCCCAAGACGCTGGGATCATGACCCGAGCCAAAGGCAGTTGCTCAACCAACTGAGCCACTCAGGCGTCCCTCAAGTTATACTCTTTTAATTTACTTTTACCCTTGAGGTTTTAAACTTTTTAGAATGGAAAAAAAAATCTCAAAAACAAAAGTCTTTAAAAGTATAAAGAACGCTGAGATACCCATTAATTAACAATTACTAACTCATGACCAATTTCATGTCTGCCCCGCCTGTCTCCTATAGTATTTTGAAGCAAATCCTAGGCACCCCATCTCCTATGCATAAATACTTCAGTGCTTTTAAATATCTGTGTGTGTATATAATCTAACATCATTTACATACCTAAAAATGGATAATTCTTTGATACCATAAATTGTTTAAAGATGTCAAAATTTGTTGCAGTCTTTTTTGAATGAAGTGGCAAATAAGATAACTATATTACAAGTGGCTGATAAGCACTATAAATGTCTTTCAGTCTGCTTTCAGGTGCTCTTCAAACTAGAGTGCATCAGAATCCCCTACAAGGCTTATTAAAACAGAGTTTCTGATTCAAAGTCTGGGGTGGAGCTTAGGAATTTGCACTTCTGACAAATGCAAGGTGATGCTAATGCTGCAGGGTTTGGAGCCCAATCACACTGTAGCTCCCCACTGCCTCTGCCATTTCCCCCTTGCAACTTATTTATTGAAGAAACTGAGCTGTTTACTCCTGTAGAGTTTCCCTCTGGGTTTTGCTGATTGCACGCCTGTCAATTCTTGCCCACATTTGTCGATGGGAAGAGAATATCATGTGTGGACATCACTGGGTTCAGGTCCTTGTCACTGTCCCCTGAGTTCCCCTGTAGCAGCCTCCCAGGCTGTCTCCCTTACTCTGGCCCGTCGTCCATCCTGTCATGGCAATGTTTTTCTAAACTATGAGTCTAATTGTGGTGCTTCTCCAAGGAAGGTGGTCCTTTGGCTCGGAGGAGCCTCTGAGTGAACTGTCCGGCACGGAAAACCATCCTAGTCTGGATCTCTGGCCCCCACTCTCACCCCGATAAACCCAGGCAGCAGAATTTATTTTGAGAATTCCTCATTTTTCACAGTCTTTTTGGACTTTATTACCCTTGTTTTCTCTGCCTAGAATGTTCTCCCACTTACTTGTCTGATTTCTTCCTGTTCCCTTCCAGACTCTCCTTAAGCATCATCTCCTCATAAGTTTGCTTTGACCTTTAAACGGCTGGTTCTTTCTCCTCTCTGTATCTCTGTTTGTGTTTTTCATATGTGAATCACTTATTTAAAATGGGCAAGTGGCTTAACTTTCTAAGCCTCATTTGCCTCATCTGGAAAATGGGGTTATTATACTCCAGTCAAAGCTCCCTTATCCAACCTCCTCTTATCCAAGTCTTCCCTGCATCCTTTCTGTCCTCTCTGCAAAAGAATGCTGACACGTGTGCACAGCACACCAGATGCTCTTAGCCACGCTTATGCACTTCAGCCCCCACCTATGAATTGTGGAACGTTATTTGCTTTGTTAATTTTAATCATACAAATCGACAAAATATGTGAATTAATAGGAATGCAAAAAATTGCATCTATGAAAACTGAATGGTTCGGAATGACTCAATAAAAGCAAGTTGCTAAACATAATTGCTTTGACTTATTTGTGGGTGAAATAGTAGAGACTGAAAAAAGTAATAACAGTTTAGAAAGATTCAGCCTTTCTATCCTTTCTTAGTGTTTCCGTTCATATCCCACATTAAGGAAACCAAAACTGGAAATCAGAGATGATACGTTTTGGTTCTAAGACATTTTATCTTTGGAAAACATCCACCATAAAACATGGGATTTTTGAGTACCTGGGTGGCTCCATCTTGTTAAGCGTCTGCCTTCAGCTCAGGTCGTGATCCCAGAGTCCTGGGATCAAGCCCCACATCGGGCTCCCTGCTTGGTGGGAGATCTGCTGCTCCCTCTCCCACTCCCCCTGCTTGTGTTCCCTCTCTCGCTGGGTGTCTCTCTTTCTCTCTCTCTGTTAAATAAATAAAATCTTTTTTTTAAAAAAAAAAAGGATTTTTGTCATTAGGAGTTCTCTTTAAATTCTTCCAATTTGTAAAAACCTTGAGTTGCAGATGTTTGGTTCTTTTGTATTACTACTAAAAAGTATGCATGGAAAATAAAATAAAGATAATTCTTTGGAATAAATGAGCCAGTCAGGCATGATCAACCCAAAAACAAAACCCCACAAAAAACTCCAAACTAGTGGGACTCCAAACAATAGGCCCATACTCAAGGAAAAGCCCTTGGCCCTACATCAAAAGTGAGTGGGTGTATAGTGTATGTTTTAAGTTACGTGTCTGAAGTACATAAAGTGTTTTTGTGTCTGTGATTCTACTCTGTGACTGACTTAGGTCAGAACCGCTCCGCAGCACCCGGCCCAGGATGAGCAAGGCTAATGATTGGAATGTATATCGCAGTAGCGTAGCTACACACAGAGAAAGGAACCATCGATTCTCTTTGGCGAGGATTTTAGATAGTGGTCAGCAAAAAAATTAGCAAAAACCCTTGCCTTCGGGCGCCTGGATGACCCAGTGGGTTAGAGCCTCTGCCTTCGGCTCAGGTCATGATCTCAGGGTCCTGGGATCGAGCCCCGCATCAGGCTCTCTGCTAAGCCTCTGCCTGCCTCTCTGCCTGCTTTTGATCTCTCTCTGTGTCAAACAAATAAATGAAATCTTAAACAAAAACAAAAACAAAAACCTTGTCTTCAAGGAGCATATATAGATGGGGCGGCATTTGAGTAAATCAACAAAGTATGCTAAGTAGAGAGGAACACTGTGCTTTAGGAGCATAGAGGAGGATGTCTAACGGATCCAAGAATGGTTTCCCTGAGGTCCAAGAGCCAAATTCTGAAGTTGGCAGAAAAAAAGTTGGAAGAAAAGCATTGGAGACAAAGAATAATGTACAAAAAAGTGAGCAGGGAGGAAACAGGAGGTAGTTGAGGACGACTGGGTCATTAGAAATGACAAGCCATGGGGCCTCTCCGTGATCAGCTAAGGGATACAGTCTGAAATGTCTCAGGAGCCAGTCGTCACAAGCAGAGAATTGGCACAATCAGGGGCACATTTGAAGATCACTCTGCCAGCAGGGTGGACGTAGATTAGAGAAGGCAAGACTTCAGACCAGTTAGGAGGCCAACACTTACTAAGCACCTACTGTGTGCCCAGGGATACTGTGGTCACCAGTATCCAAGTTCCAATCTGGTGAGGGAAGTGGACGTCATATTGTCAGACAAGTGGACGTAGAGTCACAAAAATTAAATATTATAAGTGATTCCTGTGAATCACTGAATATAGCAGTGTGACTAGAGTACACGACTGACTGCCTAGTATTCCTTCTTCTGGCAACAATTTCCTTTAGGGAAGCATGCCTCCCCTACTCCACACGGTATGTCCCATCAGTCACACTGTCCCTTGAAGATGGGCACAGAACCGAGGCTAGCCAATTAGAGTACTCTACCCTCGTGGCCCCAGTGCCCGGGCTCCAGACTGGACAGATGGGCCAAACAAAACCAATGCGGAACTACTCTAATATCTGACATGTGGATCAAAGTGGGGGCGCCTGAGTGGTTTAGTCAGTTAAGCATCTGCCTTCAGCTCAGGTTGTGATCCCAGGGTCCTGGAATCGAGTCTTGTGTCAGGCTCCCTGCTCAGTGGGGAGCCTGCTTCTCCCTCTGCCTGCTGCTTCCCCTACTTGTGCTCTCTCTCTCTTTACTTTTACTGTGCTCTCTACTTTACATAAAAAGTAAATAAAATCCTAAAAAATTATATATATATATAAATATGTGGATCAAAGGAAAGAGAAGTCCTCTCATCCTTTTGGATCACAAGCTGTAAGTACGTAGGCTTGAACCACTCACCATTCTTTCTGATGAATATAGAGAACCAGAGAATGAATCCAATAAACATAAAGAACTAGAGCAGAGGTGTGTGTGCGTGTGGTCAAGGGGGACTTTGACAACATTATTTGAGCCTCTAGATCTAACTGCCTGAAGCTGAAGCCACATTTGAATTTCTCAGGTACACTGAGGGGAATACAGGAGGTTTTTATTTACTTTGGGGTAAATAATGAGTCCATTTATTTATTTACTTACTTTAAAAAATTTTTAAAATTATTTGAGAGAGGGCGCCTGGGTGGCTCAGTTGGTTGAGCGACTGCCTTTGGCTCAGGTCATGATCCCAGAGTCCCCGGATCGAGTCCCATATCGGACTCCCGGCTCTGTGGGAAGTCTGCTTCTCCCTCTGACCTTCTCCCCTCTCATTCTCAGTCTCTCTCTCTCTAATAAATAAATAAAAAATCTTAAAAAAAAATTATTTGAGAGAGAGAGAGCATGAACGGGGAGGGGGGAAGGGGCAGAGGAAGAGGGAGAAGCAGACTCCCGGCTGAACAGGGAGCCCGACACGGGGCTTGATCCCAGGACCTCAGAATCGACCTGAGCTGAAGGCAGACGCTTAACCGACTGAGCCACCCAGGTGCCCCATAATGAGTCCATTTAGACAAAAATGAATGAAAGAAGCTTGTGGGATAGCAAGGCCGGAATGCCTAATGGAGTCCAGATACATGTTTCTAGCACGCACGAGGGAAATCAAAGATGGAGTTATGTATTTGGGAATCATCAAAATGCCAGTAAAAGTTGAAGTCATAGGTTTGGCTGTGATTTTATGAGGAGAATCTGTAGATTGTGAAGGAAGAAGACCAAATCCTGGGGGACATTATCAAGGAATTTAAATCAAATTTAAAGGAAAAATAGAGACAGAGATATCAACACAAAGTAACAAGAATGCCCAGGCGAAAGGGAGGCTCCTGGAGCTGAAGATGAATAACTTGAAGATGTGGGGACCTTGGTTCTTCTCTCGCACACCCCACACCCACCCCGTCCGCGTATTCTCCTGGCTTTGCTTTTCTCGTTCCCTCCGCCATGGTCTACAGTCACCTCCCACCTGGCTTACTGCATTAGCAACCTGACTGGTCCATTTGCTTCCACTCTTCTTGTGAGGTGGCAACAATGTGTGATTCCTTTCAAAAGTAAGCCAGAGTGTGCGACTCTTTGGCTCAAAACTCTCCATTGGCTCCCTGGATCCGTTTGCTCCCTCTGCTATAACAAAGTACCACAAACCGACTGCCTTAAACAACAGAAATCAAAATTTTAAAAGATTTTATTTATGTGACAGAGAGGAGAGAGATCACAAGGAGGCAGAGAGGCAGGCAGAGAGGGAGGGGGAAGCAGGCTCCTTGCCAAGCACAGAGCCCGATGCGGGTTCGATCCCAGGACCCTGAGATCATGACCTGAGCCAAGGCAGAGGCTTTAACCCATTGAGCCACCCAGGCGCCCCAGAAACCAATTTTTATTTTATTTTATTTTTTTAAGAATCGGAAATCTTGGCGGCACCTGGTTGGCTCAGGTCACGGTCTCGGGGTGATGGGATTAAGCCCCGCACCGGGCTCTGCGCTCAGCGTGGCGTCTGCTTGTCCCTCTCCCTCAGTTCCTCCCCTAGAAGATGCCGGGCCTTTCCAGTGCTCACTGGCTGGATCCGGGTCACATGTCCATCCGCAAACCCATCAATGCCAAGGGATATAAGAACCCTGGTTGGCTCAGTCTACTCATGATCTGTCCTAGTCATATGAAGGGTTAGACAGGGCAAAACCAGGGCTCTGCAAGCCTGGGGAAAGGGAGAGATGACTTTCGCGTAGGTTACTTATAATATTAAGCAGTATCGAGGATGATTTAGAGAGGCCATTTAGGGTAGATCCCTGCTGGGCCGGCCGCCTCTCTTATTCTGTATCTTGCGGTCTGCTGCCACCTGGTGGACGGAGATTTCTATCACGCCCAATATCCACCCAGCCTCAAGTTTTGGGGGCACAGGATAAAGCAACTCGGTCGTCACAATTTCAATAATGCCATAGCTGTTTGAGTCTGTGAACCGCATTCTTGAATTCCTTCTTTGTTGCATGGGTTTGCTAAGAATGTTCTAACTTTCCTGCTGGGGCCCGCTCAACATACTGCTTGTGTGCGTGCGCCACCTAGTGACCGTAACTGGCTCCGCCTGCTCGGTAGGGCGCGACGTGCTTTGTTCTTGGAGCCACCTGTCCACTGTGGCTTGACAAGGCAGGCAGGGAGAATGGACCACACACAGAGAGAGGATTCTAGAATGGGTGTAATGGGGCCAGTGGGAGGCTCCCTATGGTTGAGCATAAAATACAGACCTTGTAGATGCACTGCAGAGGTGTTAACATCTTCCATTCCTAGACCCTCCTCCTGTCACTCCTCTGGCTTCAAAATACCTTTCCATGAAAAAAAAAAACAAACAAACCCCACAACACAATGAAAACAATAAAAAAGATTTGTTCCTCCCTCAACGAGGCAACCAACCTTAAAAATAGGAGAGAAAGGGGTCCCTGGGTGGCTCAGCCGGTGAAACATCCAACTTTTGATTTTGGCTCAGATGGTGATCTCAGCGTTGAGCCCACGGTGGAGCCTCCCCATCAGGCTCCACACTCAGTGGGGAGTCTGGTTGAGATGCTCTCTCTCCTTTTCCCCCCTCTCTGTCCCTCTCCCACCTGTGCATGCATGCATGCGCTTGGCCTTTCTCTCTCAAATAAATAAATCTTTAAAAAATAATAAAAATAGGAGACAAAGAGAGCAGTGGACCCAGGGGGACCCCCTACATCCTGCTCGTGATCTCTTTCTCACGCTCCCTCTCTCAAATAAATAAATAAAATCTTATTATTTATTTATTTAAAGATTTCATTTATTTATTTGACAGAGAGAAAGAGATCACAGGTAGGCAGAGAGGCAGGCAGAGAGAGAGGGGGAAGCAAGCTCTCTGCTGAGCAGAGAACCCAATGCGGGCTCGATCCCAGGATCCTGAGATCACAACCTGGGCCAAAGGCAGAGGCCTAATCCACTGAGCCACCCAGGCATCCTAAATAAAGTCTTTAAAAAAAAAAAAAAATAAGCAAACACTTAAGGGGCGTCTGAGTGGTTTAGTCGCTTAAGCAGTCAACTCTTGGTTTCGGCTCAGGTCATGATCTCAGGGTCCTGGTGATGTATGAAAGAACGTTGGGGTTTGAAGCCGACGGCCAAGAAAGAATTCTTGAGATGTCTTTGGTGCAAAAAAGTGATTTTATTAAAGCACAGGGACAGGACCCGTGAGCAGAAAGAGCAGCAATGGGGGCATGAGAAGTGGCTCATTATATACTTTCAAGTTGGGAGGGGGTCAGGGATAGCGTAAGTCCCTAAGAAATTTTGGAAGCAAGGTTTCCAGGCCCCTGAGGGGGCTAGCTATTGTTGGAAAAAGGGCATTTATTACCGTCTAATAAAGCCTTTGTTACGAGACCCTTCAGATGTATATTGGTGGGCTATATGCTTGGAGGATGATTGCAAACACATATCACAGGGGGTAGAGATAAAGGAAATTTCCAAAGGAATTTTTATATGTTAAAGTAGACTTACAGGATCCTGGGCGGGGAGGGGGGTGGTCAATGCAAGATTCCCTTTTTCCCTCAGCAAAGAGTCAACATCGAGGCAGTTGAGTCCCTAGAGGAATGTCACTCTGCCTATTTCAAGGACTTGTCAATGGGCTATAAGTAGTGAGGATATTTAATAATTTTTCATCTGCCTTTGTTTCCCACATCACTGGGATCAAGCCCTGCTTCAGGGCGTTTAGCCAGGTGTCTGCTTGAAAATTCTCTCTCTCCCTCTTCCCCTCTACCTCTCCAGGCTCTCATGCTCTCTCTCAAATAAATAAATCTCTTTAAAAAAGATTTATTTATTTATTTGTTAGAGAGAGAGAGAGAGAGTACAAGCAGGGGGAGCAGCGGGTAGAGGGAGAAGCAGACTCACCACTGAGCAAGGAGCCCGATGCAAGACTTCATCCCAGGACCCTGAGATCAGGACCTGAGCGGAAGGCAGACGCTTAACCGACTGAGCCACCCAGGCGCCCCTAAAATAAACGAATCTTAAAAAAATAAACACCGAAAACACAGGCATTGGTTTAGTAGATGCATAGCAGAAGGCTAGGAAGTGGTATCACCGGCTGAAAAGCTGGGGTATCCACGGATGCTTTGGCAAAACATTGGTAGAACCGTCTCTGTGGTAACTTGATCAGCAGATACAACTCCTATTGTGCCAGTACTTCTAGAGTAGGTGGTTGGAATGAGCCAGAAGGTATGAGGTGGCTGCCTCTTGCTGTTTTTAGCTAGGTATTACTAGAGAGAAAGGAGCTCAGATCAGACTCCACTGGTTTGGAAGCAGAAGAAGGGAATGAAGAGTCTAGAATTGGGGACCCTACAGATACTGAAAAGCCGACTGCTTCAATAGCATAAACAACAAGACGTGTCAGTCTTGTCTCAGAGGCCTCCCATTAAGACACCTCAGGCCAACAAAGATCTCATTCCAGTCTTGCCCAGTTGTTTCAGGCAGTTTCAAGGCAGGGAGCCCTAAATTGAGAAAGAGGAGCTTAGGGGCTAGGAAGCCAGTTATCAAACAAGTTAAGGACTCTGTCTAGGAAAGACCTCAGCATAAGGCTCCAGTCTACACAGGGACTGGATAGAGGCAAGCAGAGTAAATGCCTTGTATATTTTTGGAGAGTATTCCTGAAGAAACCACAGGGAGCCTGGCCGAAAAAAAGGTGTTTGTTAAAATAAAACAAATCTTGTGCTCGCAAACTTGCAGACTTCAGGCTGCAAAAGTCACATAGTCCTCCAGAAGGCACGCTCCTTAGCATCTGTTTGGGGATTTCTATTCATCACAGGTTTCTAGCATTTCAAATAGGACGTGTTTTGCTGTAGTTAATGTTTCTTC
The DNA here is from genome assembly GCA_028533885.1 of Nasua narica. Taxonomy (NCBI): domain Eukaryota; kingdom Metazoa; phylum Chordata; class Mammalia; order Carnivora; family Procyonidae; genus Nasua; species Nasua narica. The sequence continues at coordinate 9,641,261 of CM052814.1, read as the reverse complement.
TGCTTGAAGTTCATCAGACTTCTTGGATTGCTAAATTTATAATTTTCGTGAAAATTAGAAAAATGTTGACCATTATTTCTTTGGATGTTTCTCTTCCCACCTCCCAATGCCCCCACTTCTGAAAGTCCAGTTACATGAATGTTAGGTCACTAGATAGTGCCTCACAGCCCAGAAATGCTCTGTTTATTGTGTTTTCCAGTCTTTTTTTCTCCTTGTGTTTCACTTTGGAGAATGTCTGCTGCTATGTCTTCAAACCCATTAGTCTTTTCCTCTGCAGCATCTGTTAATCCCAATTGGTATGTTTTTAAATGTCAGATATTCTGTCTTGCATCTCTAGAAGTTTGTTGTGGGTCTTTTATATATCTTTTCTTCCTCATCATGTTTATTTTTTCCCTCTACCTTCGTAAGCATATCGAGTCCTTTTAAAATAACTTTTAACATCCTTGTGTATTAATTCTGTCATCTGCGTGGTTTCTGGATCTTTCTTTTGATCAATAACTCTCCTGGTCATTTGCATGGATGGTAATTTTTGGTTGGCTCTGGACATTCTGGATTATACTTTTTTAGGTGCCAGACATTGTTGTATTCCTTTAAATATTTGGGGTTTTTTGTGGCACAGATGAGTTACTTGGAATTGATTAGATCCTCCTGAGACTTGCTGATAAGCATTGCTACAGCAGACAGAAAGCAGCCACTAGCCTAGGGCTAATGTGACCCCACTATTGAGGCAATATCCTTCTGAGGGCCCTACACAATGCCCTCTCTTATAAGGTCTTCCTATTCTGGCTGGTGGGAACACAATTCCCAGTCCCATATGAGCTCAAGGGATTTTCCTGTTTATTCCTTTCTGGTGGGTGTTCCCCTTGGCCTTGAGTTGTCTCCTCCCTATTGAGTACTATAGTACGTACTCTATAGTACTATATACTATGTAGATCAGTACTCAGCCTTCAAATCAAGGGCACTCTGTCGAGCTCCAAAGCTCTGTGGGTATAGCTCCTTCTTTTTTAGCCCCTTCACATTCTTTTTTTTTTTTTTTTTTAAGATTTTATTTATTTATTTGAGAGAGAGAGAGAGCGCATGAGAGGGGAGAAGGTCAGAGGGAGAAGCAGACTCTGCGGGAGCCGGGAGCCCGATGTGGGACTCGATCCCAGGACTCTGGGATCATGACCTGAGCCGAAGGCAGTTGCCCAACCAACTGAGCCACCCAGGCGCCCAGCCCCTTCACATTCTTGAACTGGAAATTCTGTCTCCTTTTTCAAGAAGATGGCTGGGCTCTATTTGGGTTCCTTTTCCCTGCCCTGTGGCCTGGAAACTCCCCCTAGCCAGACAGATGGGAAAGTTGAAGGGCTCACTTTGGACCACTATCCTATGTTACCTGTTGTCCTGTATCTGTAAACTCTTGTTTCCTACAGTTAGCCCAGTTTTCCAGTTGTTTAAGACAAGAAGATAAATCTGGTCCCTGTTATTCCATCATCATTGGAAACAGAGGTGTTAACACCCACTTCAGATGAGGACATGGAGGAGAGCAGATAAAAACAGTACTATAGTCAAGGACTTAACATTCTCCAGGTTCTCTCAGACCTTTTTTTCCTTATCTTTATTGAGGTATAATTGACAAAAATTGTATATACTTAAGGTGTACGACCTGATGTTTTGATATAGGTATACATTGTGAAATAATCACCACGATCAAGCTAATTCACCTGTGCCTCTCCTCACCTGGTTCTCATTCTGTGTGTGTGTGTGTGTGTGTGTGTGTGTGTGTGTGCGCGTGTGTGTGAGACCCTGGTGTGTAGCCCCACCCTTGCGGCTAAGCGAGGGACTGACCTGCACCGCCAAGGAGCCTACGCCACCAAGTCTCCCAGTCTCTGTCCCTCACCTCTGTCCCTCTTCTGCTGGAGGCTCTTAATCTAGGGTACGGCCCGGGGTGACCGGCATCCATTCTCCCTGCCTCCCCGCAGCTCGGCCCCGCCCCTCCTCGCTGGCCCCCTCTCGCCTCGCCGCCCCCGCCCTGAGGGCCCCGCCACAAGCCCCGCCTCCCCGAGGCCCCGCCCCTTCCCGTCAGCCCCACCTCTCCCCCAGCTCCTCCCGCCACCCCCACCTCCCCCGGTCCCGCCCCGCGGCCCCGCCCCTCACGAGCCCCGCCCCTTCCTGCGGACACGCCCCTCCCCGAGCTCCGCCCCTTCCCGCGGCCCTCAGGGCCCCGCCACTTGCCGCGTCTCCGCACGGCCCGCCCCTCCCTGCCAGCCCTGCCTCTCCCGGCCCGCCTCTCTTCTCGCGAAGGCCCCGCCCCTCCCCGCCGCCCCAAACCTGTGCTCTTCTTCTGTGTGCGTCCCCATGTTTCTCCGCGCCGGCCTGGCAGCGTTCACTCCGCTTCTCCGCACCCTTCGGCCTGCTCCTGTTGCGACCATGAGCACTGGCACTTTCGTTGTGTCGCAGCCACTCAATTACCGCGGCGGGGCCCGCGTGGATCCCGCGGACGCTTCCGGCACCGAGAAGGCGTTCGAGCCGGCAACCGGTAACTGGACGGAGAACGGGCGGCGGGGCCTGGGCCGCGGGCGGCGGGGGCCGCGGCGGTGCAGGGGGGCGGCGGCGGGGCCTGGGCGCGGGTTGGCGCTTCCCCGCCCCACTCTTGGAAGCATTCTGCTCTGAACCTTCATTTAGTGCGTTGGGGAAACGTACCCATGCTGGCATAGGTGAGTGACGGTGTGGAGAATAGAGTTACATGTGCAGGCAGCTAAGGACTCCGTGCAAACAAGATTGCATCTGGACCGGGACGGGAAGAGAGTCTAGAAAACTGGGAAAGTTGGTGAGTTGCGTCTGGGGGCGGAGAGATCGTGGGTAATGCTACGACGGCCTGAAAAGAGTCTACAAAGTCATGGTGCAAGAGGTTGTGCCCGTTATTAGTATTTAAAGTTAGAACGGCAGTCACGTATTCTGCTTTGTGCACAGGAGAGAATTAGGATTTCCAGAGGGACGCAGGTGAAAACGTTAGTGTCGAGAATGGAGGTATGCACAGATGACTCTAATGAGCATGAATGAGGACTTTGTTGCCGTCTCCTAGCATTAAACTATTTCTGTGCACGAATCAGAATTGGGAAAGGGAAAAAAGGCCAGCTTTTCTCCAGTGCTTGAGGTTGCTCAACACCGGGCTGCGTTTTGGGTTTGCTTTGAGAATTCTGAGGATCACACAGCTAATGAGGAAGAGGTTTTAGTCTTGGTTTATGTTTGTTTTGCTGAGTTTTATGGAATATTTGTGGGGAGAAAAATGTAAATGTTTTGTGCAAACCAGAATGATGGGTAGCCAGAGGGACAAAACTGGATTGCAAAGGACCGCAAAATTTAGGATTGATCCATCCCGCTGAACCACAGAGCAGTGGCCTTGTCAGAGCAGGAAGGGGTTCCAGGGATCAGCGGACTCTCCTGTAGGAAACAGCCTCTCCACGAGACCCCATCCTATAGTCCTGCAGGAGAGAGAAAAATTGCCCTTTATTTTAATTACGGAAATGCATGCCGTCCTTAGCCACTGCTCTTACCGACTGGCTATTCAAATTTGTAACAGAAATTGCAGGCTTGTGAAATCTTTCTGGAAAAAGCAGAGTCCCTGGAGTTCTTGCAGGAGGGAAAAGGAACTACCGATATGGTATACTTAAAGAATTCTTGGGGTGCCTGGGTGGCTCAGTGGGTTAAGTGTCTGCCTTCGGCTCAGGTCATGATCCCAGGATTCTGGGATCGAGCCCTGCATTGGGCTCTCTGCTCAGCGGGGAGCCTGCTTCCCTCTCTCTCTCTCTCTCTCTGCCTGCCTCTCTGCCTACTTGTGATCTCTTTCTTTCTGTCAAATAAATAAAATAAAATCTTAAAAAAATTAAGGTCGGAGTCAGAAAAGGAGAGGCCAGACTTTTTTCTATTCGAGAAAATTTTTTTCTTGTGTTTACGGATAAGTTTTCCTGATATTACTGTTTACTAACCATATTCATGAAGTGTCAGCACTATGATATGACTTCTGTAGACCATAGACCAGTGACATAAAATCAGAGTTTCTAATCCAGGAGACTGAGGACTTTCAACCTTGGTTTCGCAAGACCCCTGAGATTCTCAAACATTGAGGATTTGAGAGGATTGCAAAACCCAGCTATCAAATAGAGGAGAACAGGGATTCTTAACCTGAAGTTCATGCTGTACTTAAGGGCAAGGGACACGCTCTCTCTGTAATTCTCTGACATACGTTTTTCTAGAGAGAAGTCTGCAGCTTTTACTGGATTCTAAAGGGTTCAGTCGCCTCAAAGTAGAGTGAAGAACTGCAGGCATCGGGGTGGTCATTAAATCAAACTGCAATAAAAAAATCAAGAAGGGAGTCACTACAAGGGAATCTGGAAATGTAGTACTTTCTTTAAACTTGCGGTGACAGTTGGAGATAACACTGTGTTTCCTGTTACAGGCCGAGTAATAACCACTTTCACTTGTTCCGGAGAGAAGGAAGTAAATTTAGCTGTCCAAGACGCGAAGGCTGCCTTTGAAATATGGAGGCAGAAATCCGGCATGGAGCGCTGTCGAATTCTTTTGGAGGCTGCCAGAATAATAAGGGTATGTTTCACTTTTTTTTTTTCTCTTTCAGAAATGCTCCCCTTGAGTTGCTTTGAGGATTCTCTGTGCTGATTTGCCGTTGGACTTTGATGCTCTGTCAGGTGATGCCTTTTTTGCGAAATTGAAAAACATTTTCGTTTGATCACCGGGGTGTATAGGACATGCTTTCTTTGAGTAGTCGCCTTCTGGGTCTTTGCTGTCTGGGACCTCTCCCTTAGCAGGTTGTTTTCTCCCTCTTTGTTCTAATGTGTCCTTTGCAGCTTGTCTCCTTTTTAACTCTTTGTACTTGTTTCTGATTTCCTTTTTCCTCTGATGACTCTTAAGTCTCCTGTTCTTTTTTTCAGGTACATTTCCTACTTAATTGCCTGGGAAGATTTCATAGATTTATAGACGTTCCCTTCTTAAAAAACAAAGTTAGGGCGTGCCTGGGTGGCTCAATCAGTTAAGTGGCTGACTCTTGATTTCGGCTCAGGTTGGGGTCTTGGGGTTGTGGTTGGAGCTCTGTGTTAGGCTCCGTGCTCAGTGGGGAATCTGCTTGAGATTCTCTCTGTCCTTCTCCCTCTGCCCCACCCCCACCCCCATTCCCCTTCCTGCTCCCATGCTCGCTCGCTCTCTCTGAAATAACGACCACGTTAAAACTTATTGCAGTCTTTTAAAAAACGTTTTTATTTATTTATTTTGGGTAACATCTACAACCAACGTGGGGTTCGAACTCATGACCCTGAGATCAAGAATTGCATGCTCCACCAATCGATCCCCTAAACTTTTTACAGTCTTAAAAAGCAAAAGGACTAGAGATGCTCATGACAGAAAATTAGAAGGCTCGGAAGCATGTACACCAGAATATGAATCATGGCTATCTCTGAGTAGTAGAACTCTGGTGATTTTTGTTCTCATAAGTGTGTGAAGTCAGAAACTGTGACGTGTCTGAGGATTACCGTATTTGCAAAGATAAATATATATATGTACATATAGTGACAGGAGACATGAGGCTTGCTGGATTAGAGAAAGACATTTTTTTTTTTGAAGATTTTATTTATTTATTAGAGAGAGAGAGAAAGAGAGCAAAAGCAGAGGGGAGGGGCAGAAGGAGGAGGAAGCTCCTCACTTAGCCGGGAGCCCAACATGGGGCTCCATCCCAGGACCCTGAGATCATGACCTGAGCCGAAGGCAGACACTTGACTAGCTGAGCCTCCCAGGAGCCCCTTCTTTAGCATTTCTTATAGTGCAGGTTTGCTGGTGATGTTCTTTCAGCTCTGGTGTTTCTGAAAGTCATTTTGCTTTGTCTTTTGAAAGAATTGTAGGTATATAATTCTAAGTTGACAGGTTTTTTTCAGTGCTTTAACTATTAGGAATTCTAACTGAATTTCTCCCCCTCGGTCTCAGGGCCTCCAGTTACACACAGACTGAGTGGCTTGAAGCTCTCCTCTAGCAACTGATGCTCTCTGTTCATTTTTTCCTCTGTGTGTTTTAGTTTGGATAATTTCCAGGGTTCTCCAGTACTTTAATTTAGAACTTACTAGCTGTGGAAAAATTACCTCTCGGTTCACACAAATGGCAGTGCTGGGCCTACCCAGAGTATCGCCTGGGCTTATCTAGCTTGTACGGGGCAGGAGGACAAAGATGTTGTGGGCAAAGGTCTGAAGTGTGCCCTAAACGTGTGAGGGGGCGGGGAGTGGTTAGCCCAGTGCGCTGGGGTGGTTAGAACGGCCGACCGGCGTTGGGCCCCATGGAGACAGAAGTCTGCATGTCCTGCCTGCGTCTGAGAGCGCAGGGTCTGGGCCAGCTTATTGAGAATTGACTAACTTCCTGTTTTAGAAATCGGTTTTGTGAAGGCAGAGACTGGATCCATGTGTTTTTTTCTTAGTAACGAAGCTTCCTGTTCTGCCTGCTCTTCTTTCTGCTTGTGCTCTTGCTGACAAATAAATAGATAAATAAAATCTTTACAAAAAAGAAAATTGATGAGTACTGACTATTAGAAAATAATTATCTTGTGATTTTCACATGCTGCTTTGGGTGATTTGAAGCCATGCGTGTATGTAAGCTCTTACCTGCCAGTCGTGTGTTCGGCGATTGCATCCCGTGTCCATAATGATGCCTGTCTCTTACTCCACATGTACAAACACACATGTGCACGTGTGTACGTGTTTATACACATATACAATATGCACTTTACAAACCATTCATTTTCTTATAAATTTTTTTAAAAGATTTTATTTATTTGAGGGAGAGAGAGCATGAGTAGGGTGAAAGGGAGAGGGGGAAGCAGGCTCTCCGCTGAGCAGAGAGCCCGGTGTGGGGCTCGATCCCAGGACCTTAGAGATCATGACCTGAGCTGAAGGCAGACGCTTCACCCACTGAACCACCCAGGAGCTCCCTCAAACCATTCCTTTTCTAATCGACCTTAACACGGGGTATGACTCTTAAATCTGTGACGATTAACTCAAGGGGAGAGTAGGGCTGCTGTTCCGCACTAAGCTTTTTCTCTCTTCCAAATGGCACAGCGCCGCTCCTTTCATTTAAAATGCGAGCTGAGGGCGCCTGGGTGGCTCAGTTGGTTGAGCGACTGCCTTTGGCTCAGGTCATGATCCTGGAGTCCCAGGATCGAGTCCCACATCGGGCTCCCAGCTCCACGGGGAGTCTGCTTCTCCCTCTGACCTTCTCCCCTCTCATTCTCAGTCTCTGTCTCTAATTAAAAAAAAAAAAAAAATAAAATAAAATGCGAGCTGATCCTATTTTTAAAAATCGTGCGATGTATTCTGAGCATCGAATACGGGGCGGTGTCTGGTGATGTGTCTTAAATCTAGTCTTCGGTTTTACCCGCAGGAACGGAAGGAGGAGATCGCCACCGTGGAGACCATCAACAACGGCAAGTCCATCTTCGAGGCCCGCTGGGACATCGACACTTCGTGGCAGTGCCTGGAGTACTATGCCGGCTTGGCGGGCTCCATGGCCGGTGAGCCGTCGCCTGGCCCGGGGGCCGCGGGCGGGCGGGTGAGCAGATCCTGGGGGCGACGGAGAGATGTGGGGATTAAGACAGACCTGGGTTAGCACTCCTGGGTTTGCCGCTCTCCCCTTACGGAAGCTGTCTTCGTGGGCTGGCGTAAGGATTAAATGAGAAAATAGACCTGAAGCATTCAGCACAGTACCTGAGCTTCAGGCCAGGTTGTTAAAAAACCAGTTTTTGCAAGAGTCAGTATGCGTTGTCACGTTTACTAGTTCTGCCTAGTTAGCAGAAAAGGTTTGGTTTTTGTTTTGCTTTTGACTCTGCGAGGTTTACTGGAGCTGGTATTGGATGGTCACCCGCACCCGGCAGGGCTGTGGGAGCCAGAGTCTGAGGTGTGGCTCCTCCAGTCCCCGTCTTGTTTCCTGCAGGTATTATCTGCTAGGTCCTCTAAGGTTTTAGAGTTAGAGGAAGTCGAGTGAACGCAGCTTTGAGGGACCAGTCAGAGTCTTTCTTAGAATGTGCAGAGGTGCGCACGCGAGGCCAGAGTGAAACTTAGAGTGGAGATGGGGAGCGCTGGTGTACTGGGGACAGCGGGGTGGCTGGGGACAGCGGGGTGGCCGGGGATAGTGGGGACGGCGGGGAGGCCAGGGACAGTGGGGATAGCAGGGAGGGCGGGGACAGTGGGGACACAGGGACAGCCGGGAGGCTGCCAAGTGTGGCGCGTGGTGTTGGCGGCATGTCTGGAAAAGCAGTCCTGCTTTCTCTTCTCTGCGACTCCTGCTTGCCTCTTAGGCGAACATGTCCAGCTCCCAGGCGGATCCTTCGGTTACACCAGAAGAGAACCGCTTGGTGTCTGTGTGGGGATAGGAGCCTGGAACTACCCCTTCCAGATCGCCTGCTGGAAGTCTGCTCCCGCCTTAGCCTGTGGTAAGAAAGGCTGATTCTTCACGCGGGACCCATGCATTCTCACCCCTTTCTCTACCTCTCACCGGTTCGTGCGTGCGTGCCCGTGCGTGCACACGCCTTCACACACTCGCGCTGCACGTCAGAAGGGATGCCTGCCTAGGGGCACCTGCAGCCTCCAGGGCGTGCGTCCCTTCCTGCCCTGCCGCTCAGGGACCCGACAGCGCGGCTTATGCACACGGATTGCGTCTATATTATTCCCACTTTTATTTTTTTTAAGATTTTATTTATTTGAGAGAGAGAAGAGTGCAAGCAGGGGGAGCAGCAGAGGGAGAGGGAGAAGCAGGCTCCCTGCTTAACAGGGAGCTGGGCGCGGGACTTGATCCCAGGACCCTGGGGTCATAACCTGAGCCAAAGGCAGACGCTTCACCGACTGAGCCACCCAGGCGCCCTATTCCCACTTTTATTTATCTAATGTATTTATGTCATGGAAAGGAAGACCATTAATTTTGATCTTGGAGGTCTTACTTGTTTCTGTCAAATTGATTTAGATTTGTGCTCCTTCTAAGTTTTCTTCCTTCCTGTGCAAGAATTGTGGGATGAATTTTTGTGGAGGGAGTCGCACGCAGGAGTTTGGCTTTACTTAAGAAGCAGAAGATAAACTTCCTCCTTCTTGAGACAAATGATAAACAAGGCTTCCGCTAGAGAAACTTTGGCTGGCTGACCGAAGAAGTTTTCTCATACTATTTAATAGGGGACTCAGTGGGAAAAGATGATTTATTGTGTCTCAGGAAAAAAAAATCCTGAGGTCAAAGAAAGCAGCAGGGTTGGGACGCTGTGTGGAAATGGCAGCCCTCCTTGTGTCGTGCCTCGTGTCCTTCTGCTTTCTGCAAGTTCCCGTGCGAGGCCGAGGCAGCTGCGACGGGAGGAATGGAGCTAAGTCCCTAGCTTTGGAGACTCATCAGAATTAACCTTCGGGTCTTCCGTTTCAACTTCTGTAAAATGGGAGTGAGCACAGCACTTCCTCCTGCTGTGGCCTGCGTTAAATGAGATAATAGATGTGGAAGGGCCTGGAAATGCGAGCGTCAGGTGCTCCCGGTTGACGGTGCTGGCTTGGGATCAGCCCGTCGCGAGGAGTCAAGGTGGGGAGATCAAGCTGGGCTTACTTACTCGTGCCGGCGCGGGTCTAGGAGTTCGTGGGGGTGGGCGTGGGGACAGGAGACGCTCGGAGTTGTTGTCAGCTTGTCCTCCTGTCCCGACCCTGGCTCAGAGGATCACCGGCCTCAAGAAGTCTTCTGTGCTCACGTCTTGGGGTCGCACAGGTAACGCCATGGTCTTCAAGCCCTCGCCCTTCACACCCGTGTCTGTGTTGCTGCTGGCCGAGATCTACACGGAGGCCGGTGTGCCCCCGGGGCTCTTCAACGTGGTGCAAGGAGGGGCGGCCACGGGCCAGTTTCTGTGTCAGCATCCTGACGTGGCCAAGGTCTCCTTCACTGGGAGCGTGCCCACCGGCTCGAAGGTAAAGATGAAACCAGTATCGGGTCCTCCGGACGGCGGTGTCGGGCCTGCCCAGAGTCCCCATCGGAGGCCTGGCTTCCAACCTTACCCAGCTCGTCCTAGGCAGGAGGCCAGAGGAATTGGGGCAGAGATCTGAAGTGTGCTTTAAACGTGGGAAGCGGGGAAGGGTGGGGATGACAAGAGCATGAGGCCGGCGGCCGGTCCCCGGGGGCTGGAGGTCATTGTCTCCTGGCCGGGTCTCCGAGCGCGGGATCTGGGCTGCCCCTTGGGTCCCTGGTGTCTTAGCTCCTCTGTAGCAACGACCTCGGAAGGAAGGGTGCTCGCTTCCAGTTTATTTCTGCTGGATCGCTCTGACCTTAACCGTCAGCCTCGAGCACAATAACAGTAAGAGTTTCCGCCTGTGACCCGTGAATGAGCGGTGTTTTGAAAATACCATTTACTCTTCAGAATGTCAAGTGCAGTCCTGAACCTCTTCAGGGTTCTGGAAAGGGATAAGTAGGCGAAGGGCAAAGTCCCTGACAGGAGCAAGGCTGCAGGTGGTATGCGGTTCGGGGAGCCGGGAGGCTCAGGCTGTAGCTGAGGTCGGGGCCGTTTTCTGTGCGTGACCTTCCGAGTGTGTTTGTTCTCACTCTGTAAGATCATGGAGATGTCAGCCAAGGGAATCAAACCGGTCACCTTGGAACTCGGAGGCAAATCGCCCCTGATCATCTTCTCGGATTGTGATATGGAGAACGCTGTGAAGGGGGCGCTGATGGCCAACTTCCTCACCCAGGGCGAGGTAGGAACCTGTCTCGGGCAGAGCTTTCAAAGGAATCTCACCCCTTTGTCGAACAGCATGTTTTAAAGCTTTTTGTTCTGAAATAATTTCGGACTCGCGGAAGTGTTGCACAGATAGGGCCAAGAACTCCATGGACCCTTGAGCCCCCTTTCTTAAACGTTAACATTTTGTCACGTTTCCTTTGTCATTTGGTTTCTCTTTCTATACATACATATGCATGTTACTTTTTTCTGAAGTGTTTGAAAGTTGCAGACATGCAATCCGTAACTTTTACATTCCTGTGTGTATTTTCTAGAAACAAGTGCATTCTCTGACGTAAGCACGGTGCACTTAATAAAATCAATAACCTCACGTAGAGTACATGCACTCTGCAGCCCCTATCCACATATTGTCATTTTTTTAAAAAGATTTTATCTCTTTATTTGAGAGAGAGCATGAACAGGGGGAGGGGCAGAGGGAGAAGCGGGCTCCGTGCTGAGCAGGGACCCCAATGTGGGACTTGATCCCAGGGTCCTGGGATCATGACCTGAGCTGAAGGCAGACGCTTAACTGACTGAGCCGCCCAGGTGTCCCCACTTAACGTCATTTGTTTGACATTAGTCCTTTTAGCAGAAACAAACAGAAATAGTCTTTTTTCTGGTCCAAGATCGAATCTGAGAACATGTGTTGCTTTAGTTGTGTCCCCATAAGACTTCTTTGTTCTGGAATACTCAGCTCTTCAATTATTTTTATCTTTCAGGACTTTGACATTTTTGAAGAATATAAGCTACTTATTTTGTAGAATGTCCCTCATTTGGGGGTCTGTCTGGTGTTTCCTTATGATAAAATTTGGGTTATGGGGCAAAAAGCACCATGGAGGTCACATTGTGTCCTTCTTAGAGGTGCAGTTGACTCTGCTGAGGGGGGTCTTCCTGGGATGTCACTGCATCTTCCTCTGTGGGGAGACGTGTCGCACAGCAGACAGAGCGAGAGAGGATTCTGCGCCTCGCCAGGCTTCTTCCATGCTTTTTCACTCATTTGTTTTTATTATTATGGACCATGGATTCTCCCTTCGTTCTGTGGATTGTAGTCCATTTACTGTCATCATTTATTTTGACACTTGGATAATTACAGATTCGACTCATGGCAGCTCCTATGAGCTGTCGATACGTCTTCACCATTCTGTGAACATGAGCCCTTGGCTCTGTCTTTGGACTTTGTATCTACAGCTCCGAGAGCATTGGAACAGTGTTTGTGCTCACGCTCTACAGGAGGATCTAAGTGGTCGTCAATGATTTGTGGTTTTGGAGACAGACGTTCCCTGTGAAATACCTCAGGTTTTCATTAGACTCAAGCTCTTCGTTCTTAGTCTGTTCTTCCTCTCCCGTCTCCTCCTCCTCCTAAAATACACAGCCGCACTGCGCCTCTGACAGGAGGCGGTAGGAGAACGCGTGCGGCACCTGTGGGTCTGTGAATGGCCTCAAGGAAACGTAAACAAACAAACAGCTAGAACTTTTATCTCGAAGGGCAGGCAGTTTCTTTGCTGATAGGGTGGCATGTCCACAATTCCATGTGCGATTCCATTCAGGACGGGGATAATTTTTACAGCTGGAACTAACCCTTTACAAAGGTCTGCTGTCTCTTTTAAGATTACAGCTGTTGGATTCTTCCCTCTTTTCCTTTTGCCTTCCCCACACACATACAAATTTGTGTCTGTCCTTCAGGTTTGTTGTAATGGCACAAGAGTGTTTGTGCAAAAGGAGATTCTTGATGAATTTACAAGGGAAGTGGTGAAACGGACCCAAAAGATAAAAATCGGAGATCCCCTTCTGGAAGATACAAGGATGGGTCCCCTCATCAACCGTCCACACCTGGAGCGAGTCCTTGGGTTTGTTAAGCTGGCAAAGGAGCAGGTGAGAAACGAGTGGAGATGGGATGGGGCGAGGGGGAGGGGACTCGTTCCACGTTCCTTGCCGGGTGCACTTTTCCTGTGCCGCTACCCGCTCGGCTCGTGATGTCCTCGGCTGTGTTCTGCTTTGTTCCTGCCGTGTAGCGAGTAGGCGTCTGCTCAGGACACACTGAACGTTTCAGGGATGCGTATCAGGGTTGTACTTTTTTTTAAAGATTTTATTTATTTGAGACAGAGCATAAGCAGCAGGCGGGGAGGGGCAGAAGGAGAGGGAGAAGCAGACTGACTCCCGGGTGCAGGGAGCCCGATTCAGGGCTCGAACCCAAGACCCGGAGATCATGTCCCGAGTTGCAGGCAGACGTTTTAACCAGCTGAGCCACCCGGATGCCCCAGGGTTGTACGTTTAACAGAAAATAAGCATTCTTTTTTTCTTTTCGGGCAGGGCGCTAAAGTGCTGTGCGGTGGAGACATTCATGTACCTGAAGATCCCAAGCTGAAGGACGGGTATTACATGAGACCCTGTGTATTGAGTACGTCCTCTTCTTGTTTGCTTTTAAACGGTTTGAATTAAATGTTAGATAGAAAAGGATATTTACAAAGTATGTATATGGTGTGCGGCAAGTGTCGGTGACCCGTGTCCCCACTGCTCAGACTGGAGGGGTAGAAGTTCTTCATTACCTCCCATGTGGATGGGAGTGTGGATTAGTTTCCTTCCTCTTGGACCACAGTGCGCCTTAGTTTACCTGAGACTTAACTGGGTCGACACCTGTTGTTCTGGAAGCAAAAAGCTTAAAAAAAAAAAAAGTGCATGTTTGATTAAAAAAAAATTAATGAGTTTCGTTTCTCAGGAAATTTGCTGAAGAATATGTTTTTCTTTGAACGATGTCATCAATACAATAAAGCCGATTTGTCAGACAACCTGGCAATATTTTAAAAATTTTGTAATTTAATAATTTTTAGCACCTCCTTTCAATCTTGGACATCTCCTGGTTTGGACAGACAAGTGTATGGTCATCCCGCTGTCCTCAGCACTTCTCCGCCTGCCTTGGAGGTGTCCACTGCTCACAATGCTGTTCTTGTGCTTTCCTCTGTTATGTTACAATGTATCTTAGTGTCCCTATAAAAGTATCACGTAGTTTCATGGCTGTTCAACATGGTGCTGAAAGTCCTAGCCTCAGCAATTAGATGACAAAAATAAAAGGCATCCAAATTGGCAAAGAAGTCACAGATGATGTGATATTCTATGTGGAAAACCCAAAAGATTCCACCCCAGATTTGCTAGAACTCATACAGGAATTCAGCAAAACAGCAGGATATAAAAATCAATGCACAGAAATCAGTTGCGTTTCTGTACACTAACAATGAGAAGAAAGAGAAATTACAGAGTCAATCACATTTATGACTGCACCAAAAACCGTAAGATACCTAGGAATATACCTACGCAAAGAGACAAGGGATCCGTACTCAGAAAACCATAGAATGCTCATGAAAGAATTGGAGGAAGACACAAAGAAATGAAAATATGTTCCGTGCCCATGGATTGGAAGAACAGATATTGTCTCTTCTACCTAGAGCAATCTACACATTTCAACTTTTTTCACCGAGCTGGAACAAATAATCCTAACATTTGTATAGAACTAGAAAAGACCCTGAATAGCCAAAAGAATGGTGAAAAAGAAAACCAAAGCCGGCGGCATCACCATCCTGGAATTCGAGCTCTATTACAGAGCTGTGATCATTAAATGGTACAGTATTGGCACAAAAACAGACACATAGATCAGTGGAATAGAATGGAAACCCAGAAATGTACCCTCAACTTTATGATCAACTAATTTTCGACAGAACAGGAAAGAATATCCATTGGAAAAAAGACAGTCTCTTCAAGCAATGGTGTTGGGAAAATTGGACAGCCGCACGCAGAAGAATGAAACTGGACCATTTCCTTACACCACACACAAAAATAAACTCAAAATGGATGAAAGACCTAACATAGGAATCTATGTTAAGACCTGACATAGGAATCCATCAGAATCCTAGAGGAGAACAGAAGCAGCAACCTCTGTGACCTCAGCCGCAGCAACTTCTTGCTAGACATGTCTCCAAAGACAAGGGAAACAAAGGCAAAAATGAACTATTGGGACTTCATCAAGATAAAAGGCTTTTGCACAGTAAAGGAGACAGTCAAGAAAATCAAAAGACAACTGACAGAATGGGAGAAGATATTTGCAAATGTCTTATCAGATAAAGGGCTAATATCCAAAATCTATAAAGAACTTATCAAACTCAGCACCCAAAGAACAAATAATCTAGTTAAGAAATGGGCAGAAGACATGAACAGACATTTTTCCAAAGAAAGCATCCAAATGGCCAGCAGACACATGAAAGAAATGCTCCCCATCACTTGGCATCAGGGAAATACAAATCAAACCATAGTGGTATACCACCTCACACCAATCAGAATGGCTAAAAAAAATTTTTTTTAAAGATTTTATTTATTTATTTGACAGATACAGCTAGAGAGGGAACACAAGCAGGGGAGGGGGAGAGGGAGAAGCAGGCTCCTTGCAGAGCAGAGAGTCTGATGTAGGGCTTGATTCCAGGACCCCAGGATTGTGACCTGAGCTGAAGGCAGACGCTTAACTACTGAGCCACTAGGCACCCCCAGAATGTCTAAAATTAACAACAGATGTTGGTGAGGATGCTGAGAAAGGGGAACCCCTTTACACTGTTGGTGGGAATGCAAGCTGGTGTAGCCACTCGGGAAAACAGTATGGAGGTTCCTCAAAAAGTTGAAAATAGAGCCACCCTATGACCCAGCAATTGCACTACTAGGTATCTCAAAGATACAAATGTGGTGATCCGAAGGGGCCCCTGTACCCCAATGTTCATAGCAGCAATGTCCACAACAGCCAAACTATGGAAAGAACCTAGATGTCCATCGACAGATGAATGGATAGAGAAGACGTGGTGTATATACACAATGGAATATTACTCAGCCATCAGAAAAATGAAATCTTGCCATTTGCAATGACATGGATGGAACTAGAGGGTATTATGCTCACAGAAATGAGTCCATCAGAGAAAGACAATTATGATATAGTCTTGGAATTTAAGAAACAAAACAGCATAGGGTAAGGGAGGGGAAAATAAGATGAAATCCGAGAGGGAGACAAACCGTAAGAGAGTCTTAGTCATAGGAAACAAACTGAGGGTTGCTGGAGGGGCGAGGGGTGGGAGAATGGGGTAACTGGGGGACGGGCATCAGGAGGGTGTAGGAAGCAGTGAGCACTGGCTGTTCCATAGGACTGAGCAATCGCTGAACTCTACCTCTGAAGCTAATAATACACTATGTGTTAATTGAAGTTAAAAAATAGTAAAAAAAAAAAAATAGCGGTAGTTTCATAGGCTTTAAAAAATCGTATACAGATTGAGTAACGTTGTGTAATTCCTTACGTCTTGTCTAGAGGGTAGACGGAGCCAGTGTTTGTCCCTGAGGCTGACAGCGGTGTCCGTTTCCAGCCCTCGATTATCTGACGCGTTTAACCTTTAGCCCTCGTGAAAAAAAGAGCCAGTGGGGTTTGAGGGCCGTGGGCCTAGCATCCATGCCAAGGATCAGCTTGTACTTCTTAAGTGAATAGGAAGAGCTTACAATATATTTTTCGATACAAATAAAAAAACAGAGGTTAAACGGTAGTGTGTACAAGTGTGTGTGTGGGAGAGAGAAGGAACGGGGTAAGTATGATATGAATGGTGGATTTCTCTGGTTGCTGGGGATCAAAGGTGATTTTTATTATACTTGGTACATTTCTGAATAGTCCAGATTTTTCACTGGGAATATATATTTTGCAATTAGGAAAAAAAGTTAGGCTTAAACAAGTTGTAAACCTGGGCAAAGAACAGGCAGCCAACCGAACTGAGGTTTGTTCCAGTGATTCTGAAAACCTGACGTCAGTGCCCCTTGGAAAATATGGTAAAGGGGCCGGTTTCCTGGCTCGCGCCCTACAGCCCTCATTGTAACTTTCAGGGAGTGGGGCCCGGCGATCTGCTTTTTAATAAGCCACCAATTCATTTTTAATTCAGATTAAAGTGTGAGAGTCACAACGGAGTCTGGGTTAACTTTAGATCCCTTAAGATTTGGGGGCTAAAGTGCAGTAGGGGTTCTGTCTCAGAAGGAACCTTTCCCTCCCTCGTGCGGCAGCAGTTACCTCGGTTACCTCGTGTCCGCATCTCCCCTGACTCGGGGACGTATAAGTCACCGCATACAGAGCCATACAGAGGTGATCAGATACTTCCTGGGGCTCTTGGGGCAGTCCCTTGTTCTGGGACAATTACTCATTGTCCTCAATAATTTAACATTCTGGCCAATCGTTTCCCTAAATGTTCTATGTGGATTACTACTTTTCAGAGAATTAGAACGTAATGAACTCTCCTTAAACACAACCCAAGAGTTATTTATTATATCTTTGAGAGAGCACAGGTGTCCCCAAAGCAGAGTGTGACATACAGGTGACCAGAGTGCTTTTGTACTTCCTACACCCAAGCTCTAAACTACCTCTTAACACAGACTTGTCATCTTTGTAGATCCTTGAGGAGCTGGTTTTCAGACTTCGCGGCTGGTGCACAGCCGACGTTTCGAGCACAGTTCTCGAGGCGTTCTCAGGGCTCGGTATTTCGGCGTTACCCCCGAGAAGATGTCTTCCAGCACCAGGCACGATCATTCCTTCACTGATGTCTGGCTCTGTTTCGATATTTGCAGCTAACTGCAGAGACGACATGACCTGCGTGAAGGAAGAGATCTTCGGACCAGTTATGTCCATTTTACCATTTGACACCGAAGCTGAGGTTCTGGAAAGAGCCAATGATACCACTTTTGGCTTGGCGGCTGGGGTCTTTACCAGGTACGTGGGGAAGGACGCCTCAGGCAGCTTTGCAGGGATAGGGGATGTATGCTGGGTCTGCCTAGAGAGGCCACTGCTCTCATTTCCTCTCTGGAGTTCACCTTTTCATCAGTATCTTCCACTCCAGGTGAGGTCCGAAGGTGCCAGAGAAGCATCTCATAGTTTGCCCTGACCGGCCAGAGCCCCTGCTGTTGAGTTGAAATTGATCTTTCATCAATAGTGTTGATGAATATTCTATCCTATTTCATTCATTCATTGAACAGATATTAAGATTCTGATCTATGTAAAGCATCAGGCCGGGTGCCTATTCAAAACCTGCATGTCAAGGAGTTTAGAAACATGTAAACGGTATTCTGGGCGGTATTCTCCAAAAAGGTGATTTTTTGCAGCTTTAGAGTAGTCCAGTAGAGTAATTGGAATGCTTTGTAAAATATGTGGGCCTTTTTTTGATCATTGCATATTTAGGCTCTTGTTTCCAGTTGTGACTCTTGTAAGTACAATTGTGATTAGTAGCTTTGTACATAAACATTAACCACTATAATCCAAGTAGAAAGTGATTTGGGAGCAAAGTTTCCTTGAAAATTATTGCAGATTGCTTGATAATATTCAAACTTTAATTAGTCTTTGGCAGTTGTAGGCAGTTCTCCAGAACTGCTTTATTATATACAAGGTTCAATTTTACTGTAGCTTTGTGACGAGGAACCTGGAAAGGAAGACCCAGGTCCCCCTGGAGGGTCTGATGAATGAAACAATGTTGGGGCGCCTGGGTGGCTGAGTCGGTTAAATGTCCTCTTTCAGCTCAGGTCATGATCCCAGGGTTCTGGGATCGAGTCCCGCATCGGTCTCCCTGCTCGGTAGGGAGCCTGCTTTTCCCTCTCCCTCTGCCGTATTGCCCCTACTCGTCCTCTCTCTCATTCACTGTGTTTCAAATAATAAAATCTTAAAAAAAAAAAAAGAAATAGCTCTGAAGAAAGAAAAGATTGAGGAGCTGCTGTTTTTTGTTTGCTTGTTTCTCGGTAGACTTTATTTTTTAGAGTAATTTTAGGTTCACTGCAAAACCGAGTGGAAGGCAAGGCAGAAATTTCCCATAAACTCCGCCCCCACCTCCGCCATCATCAGGGCCCCCTCCCGGGGGGACCTAGGTTGTAACTGATGAACCTGCTTGAACCTGCTGGAACTGCCCCAAGACCGCAGTGACGTCAGGCTTACTCTCGGCGTTGTCCACCCCGTGGACGTGGACAGTGGGATCCACCCTTATGGTAGCTTTCACGCCCTGTCCTCTCGGGGAGCTGCTGTTCTCCAGTGAGGATTGACTGGGGCAGGTCTCTGCCCTCTGCGGCCACAGGCCAGTGGAGCACTCACAAAGGGTGACTCCAGGGCGCTGCTCCTTTCCGAACAGCTGTCTGGGATAACTCACGTACCATGCAGTTTACCCACTTAACGCGTACAGGTCACTGTTTCTTAGTGTATTTAGAGTTGTGCACCCATCACCTTAATCTGGTTTTATTTAATTTATTTTTTAAAAAATTTTATCTATTTATTTGGCAGAGAGAGAGAGATCACAAGCAGGCAGAGAGGCAGGCAGAGAGAGAGGGGGAAGCAGGCTCCCCGCCGAGCAGGGAGCCCGATGCGGGGCTCGATCCCAGGACCCTGAGATCATGACCTGAGCCGAAGGCAGAGGCTCTAACCCACCGAGCCACCCAGGCGCCCCCATAATCTAATTTTAGAACATTTTCAACATCCCACGAACATGAGCAGTCATTCCTCATTGTCCCCTCCCCCCAGGCCCCGGGCATCACTAATCTACTTGCTCCAGCTACAGATTTGCTTGTGCTAAATATCTCATATAAATGGAATCATACAGTATGTGACTTTGTGATTGGCTGCTTTTTTATCCTGGTTTCATTTTAATTTTTATTAACATAATAATACATTTTTATAGTTCTTCATATATATTATAGAGTACATCGTATTTTATGCTTACATCCCAAGTATTATGTTATATGTAGCAGAGATTACATGAAAATTCTCACGAAGCACCAAATTGCTAACATAAACCAATGTAACTCAACCACGTACACATGACTTCGGCTGCCCAAGTCATGGTATCAGAGTATTTGGACTGATGGACGTAAATCAACACAATCACTGATGAAATTTTACACTTTTCATCTCCGTATTTGATGACACAGTATTTTTTTTTTTTTTTGGTCCACATGAAGATTACTTTAATCCAAATCACGTTTATGATATACGTATTTGCATGGCTTCTCAAACTTGGAGTCACAAATAGATTGAATACTATAGTAACAAAATGCTAGAAGATAGAGATTAGATTATAATGTAGATTCTGTACCCCACCAATCTACGTAATTTAGGCAAAAAAATATATAATGAAAAATGTGTTCTTGTGTTCTCTTTTTTTGACTGGCTTCTTTGACTCAGAATAATGTTTTCGGGGTTCATTTATGTTGTAGCGGCCGTCCTTACTTTCTGTATGGATCCATCTTGTTCATTCACCTGTTGGTCGTTTGGATTGTTTCTCCTGTTTTGCTGCTATGAGTAATGTCTCTGTGGACACTGGTATCTGAGTCTCTGTGTGCTTATGTTTCATTTCTGCCTGGGGGACATGCCTAGAGGCGGAATTGCTGGACCATATCGAGGCAGTGCTCAGCTGTCCGTCCGTCCCCCCCACCCCCCGAGGCAGCGTGGCCTCAGGGGCCCACCAGCACCGTGGGAGGGCGAGTTTCTCCTCATCCCAGGCAGCCCCTGCTTCTGTCTCTCCTTTTGGTTTCGGCCATCCTGGTGGGTGTGAAGTGCTGTTTCAGTGTAGTTCTGTTTCTGGTTTTGTTTTGTTTTTTTTTTTAAAGATTTTATTTATTTATTAGAGAGAGACTGAGAATGAGAGGGGAGAAGAAGGTCAGAGGGAGAAGCAGACCTCCCGCAGAGCCGGGAGTCCGATATGGGACTCGATCCCGGGACTCCGGGATCATGACCTGAGCCGAAGGCAGTCGCTTAACCAATTGAGCCACCCAGGCGCCCTGTTTTTTTTTTTGAAGATTTATTTATTCAAGAGCCATGGAGCTTGAGCAGGGGAGAGGGAGAAGCAGATTCCCTGCTGTGGAGGGAGCCTGACGCGGGGCTTGATTCCAGAACCTCGGGGTCACGCCCTGAGCCCAAGGCAGACACTTCACCGGCTGAGCCCCCCCCTGCCCCGGGCGCCCCCTCAGTGTGGTTTTGATTTGCATTTCCAGGAATTGTCTTTTTCACTTTCTTGATAGTCTCCTTTGCAGTACAGAAATTGTAAATTTTGACCAAGTCTCATTTTGTTTTTATTCTTTTTGTCTGTGACTTTGGGTATCGTGTCTAAGAAGGCTTTGTCTCACCCAGCGTCCTGGGGACTTATTCTTGTTTTCTTTGAAGAGTTGGTCCTGGGATCGAGCCCCGCATCGGGCTCCCTGCTCGGTGGGAAGCCTGCTTCTCCCTCTCCCTCTGCTTGGGCTCCCTCTCTCGCCGTGTCTCTCTCTGTCAAATAAATAAATAAAATCTTAAAAAAAAAAAGACTCTTTTTCTCCCCATCAGAGTGTTCGGCCCCCTTGTTGCTGCTGCTTATTTTATAGATGCTTTCGGATGAGACTATAAAACTCAAGTCCTCTTTTAAAGTCCGAGATTTTAAAACACATTGTGAAGAAACGAGAATTTGGCAATTCTTTGAGACCTTTAGGACTGGTAGCCTAACTTTTCCTGTTAGAGCAGGAGCAGAACTCTGGCGAACCGGCGTGTTTTGTTGCTGTTTTCCCTCCACAGGGACATCCAGCGCGCTCACAGAGTGGTGGCCGGGCTGCAGGCTGGGATGTGCTTCATCAACAACTACAACGTCAGCCCTGTGGAGCTGCCCTTCGGGGGATATAAGAAGTCAGGTGAGGAGCTGGCAAGTGCGAAAGCAAACCGGGTCTCTTGGGGTATTGGTTGTCCTTCAGACCCTGTAGAGCAGCTTCCCAAACATCGTGTATCAGAATCACCTGGGACGGTGGCCTGATTTCGGGTCCCCCCAGACCCACCACAGCAGTCTCTGGGAATGGAAGCCAAGGATCTTTTTCTCCCCCCAAAAGCTGTCTGGAAGGTTCTGACGTGGATAGAGCCTAGCGTGTGAGGAAGAGCCTCAAGCCGTCTGGGGTAGAGCCCTTGCTCCGAGGGTCTCTCTTTGGAGCTTTTTGCCTGTAAATAGTCTCTAGACTCTCCCATACCTTCCCCTGAAGATCGGTTTCAACTCTGTGGGAGCCCCATGCCGAGGGCCTGACCCCTGGCCTCCTGGCCCGTATTTGGGGCCGTCACAGTGTCAGCAAACCTCCAGAGCCTGAGCAGAGCTGACGGGATGGTGGGTGTTAACTTGAGGGTCTAATATAGTCTGTTTTGTTCTTACCCTGGCATTCCCTCCTCACGTTCCCCTGAGCCCCCTCGTCCCTGCACGGGGCCCGGAGGAGCTGTGCACACGGGCACAAAATGTAGAGGGGGCCCAGATGCTGCTTTATTAAGCTGGAACCTCGGCGCAGGGCAGACTTTGGACTCTGGCGCGAAGGCCTCAGAGCGGCCTCGCTTTCAGCGTGTTCGGATCTGCGCCCTCAGGCGAGAGACTAAACCGGGGCCAGATAGGAGGAGCAGCAGCCTGGGCCACCCCACCCACTAGCTCTGTGCTCAGAGGGTGTGGAAGGGGACAAAGGCCAGAGCCAGGACTTGCCAGGGCCCTTGTAGAAATCACCTTTTGAATAGTGCCCCTGGCGGCGTGGATATGTGGGGACCTGGCCTTGCCCTTTGGAGGCAGATCTGCCTAAGCCAGAGGCCAGGTGACAGGAGAGGCCAGGTGTGGGATGCTGTCCTTGTCACGTGTGACCTAGTGACTGGGCTACCGGAAGAGTCCCCCGGTGTTATGAGTTGGTGGGGTGGAAACAGCAAGCTGCTCTTAACAGATTTGGTGTAAGAAAAGGTTGAAAAATCTCTTATGCATTGTTAAGTTTTTAGTGAGCGCCAACTTTCTTTGTTTTTAGGATGTATTTATTTTAGAGAGAGGGCTCATGCACACAAGTGGGGGGGAGAGGTAGAGGGAGAGAGAGAATCTCAAGCTGACTCCCTGCGTTTTCCACAATTTGTTGCGAAGGTGGCCTTCCCCATTTGGACTTGTGCCATCAGATCTTTGTATCTCTACTTAGTTGAATAATCTCAGAGTTAGTCTATAGGTTTAGCTTTTAAGCAATAGAAGCAATCTTTTTTGGGGGGGTTTGAGAGAGGGAGCAGGGCAGGAGACGGAGAGAGACAGAATCTGAAGCCGATGCTGGGCTCCCTCTCACGACCCTGAGATCACGACCTGAACTGAAATCCAGCTCCACGGAGCCAGGCAGGCGCCCCAAGTTAGCAGCAACTTTCAAAGGGGCCCGTCGGTCGTCGTAGGGGCTGTTCTTACAGCGGATGGGAAAGCCTGAGTGTTCTCAGGTCTCAACCCAGAACGGTAGATACGTGAGTTCAGATTCCTGTTGTAGGAATGAGACGTGGCTACTTCCTGTCCCCCTCCCTGCAGGCCAGTGGGTCACTTTCCGCCCGCCTCGCTCCACAGCTGATGGGGCAGTTGAGGACTTGGTCCCAAACCTTGTCGGTTCCTGTTCCTCCCCCGCTGGGGTCAGCTGGGCCTGCCCTTGACGGTCACTGGGACTTTCAGTCACGTGGGTCATTCTCCCCGCCCTTCCTTTCAGGGTTCGGCAGAGAGAATGGCCGTGTTACAATCGAATATTATTCGCAGCTGAAGACTGTGTGCGTAGAGATGGGCGATGTGGAATCTGCCTTTTGAAAATGTGTGGCGTGGCCGGGGGCTGGAGCGGGGGCCGGGTCTCTATGGGACAGCCTTCCGATGATCCAGACCCAAACTGTGTCTTTTCGGGACAAGAGATGCGCTCAGTGTTGTTCTTCATGTCTCAGTCCCCTTCCTAACTGAGAATGTGCCTAAGTGCCTTTTACATACTAATCAAGGAAGCTGTGATTGTACCAAAGCACATGTCTGTGAAATCTTTCACACCCTCTGGAGAATGGGGAGAGGGGCCAGGATTTGCTTCTCCCTCAGATGTGACCCGCTGATGATGCTCGGGCTCTGGTTTGCCCCCAGGAACTGGCTCCCGCTTAGGCTCCTGGTGGAGTAAATAGACAATTTTCTGCTCACTGACATTTTTAAGCTCTGGGCCCTTGTCATTCCATTGAGAAAGCCGACGGCCAGGATCGCGGTGACAGGGTCACATCTGCGTGACGGTTCCCTTGCCAGAGAGAAGCACTTTGTTTCCACTCGGTGCTGGGGGAAGAAATGGGTCCCCGGCCCTCCCAGGCAGCCTGCTCTCTTTTTCAATACCCGGCCTTGCGGGATGCTGCCTCGGCACACTGAAAAGAAATAAATCACACTGTTAATCCTTTCCGCTTTGTGTTTTACAATGAAGCCCGTCTCCAGGGAATGTGAGTCTACAGATTAGGGCTGAAGCTCCACGTGGAAGGCCTGGGATCTGTCCTGTGCCTTCGGGACACAGGGTTGGGCTTCCGTGGCTGTCATGAACGCGATGGTCCGGGGGAGCTTGTAGGCTCCGTGTCCTTCCCCATTCGGACTCGCGTGCCTGTCTTTGCAGAGCTGTCAGACCATGGTGACTTCTCAGCCTGTCGTGGGGGTCCTCATCCTGCCCCTTGGTGGGCCTTTTAGGGGAAGTTTATGTCCGTTAGCTGTGTGCTTCAGAGACACAGTAGAATAGAAAAGGGAGCAGGTGGGTGGATGTAAGGACGATTTATTAGAAGAATCGGCTCATGTGATCCTGGAGGCTGAGAAGGCCCCCCGTCTGCCATCTGCAGGCTGCAGAACCAGGAAAGCGGGTGCTGTGATCCAGTTCACGTCTGACGGCCTAAAAACCAAGGGGGCAGAGGGTCTAAGTACGAGTCCCAGGGCCCGAGAACCAGGGGCACTGGCGTCCGAGGGCAGAAGATGGGTGTCCCAGCTCAAGCAGAGATTGAACTGCCCCTTTTCTCCATCTTTTTCTCTGTCTGGGCCCTGAACAGTTTGGGTGATGCCCACCCACACCGGGGAGAGCCGTCTGCTTCCCTCAGTTCACCAGTTGCTGGTAACTTCTGGAGACCTCCTCATGGGCACACCCGGAAACCATGTTGTACCAGCCGTCTGGGCGCCCCTTAGCCCAGTCAGGTTGGCACACAAACCAGCACAGCAGCTAATTCTGTGGTCAAGGGTGAGGGGTGGTTCTCCTCACCGGGCCCGCACCTGATGGTGTGTCATGATGGGTAAACACCGTAGTTTTGGGGGGTGAGAACTGCCTTAGCCTCTCAGGTGTTCATTTGCACGGAGGGCGCACAGGAGCCGCCCCTGAGAAGACCGGTTTCGGCAGCTCCTCTCAAGGAAAACACCGGGCGGGGGAGGTGGGGAGCCAGTGTTGAGTCCTTGCTGTGAGCCTCCTGCCACCTCCTTCTCATTTCGGGCTCCCAATGAACAAAAGCGAACCAGCAGAAGAAGCAGAATCGGGGAAGCCAGGGAGCTGGGACTCAGTTCTTCTGCTTCCTGCTCTCCTTCCCCCGTGTTGGAACCTGAGTGCCGTGTGCGGGCCTCCCAGGACTGCTGTGACACAGGACCACAAACCTAGAGACTTGGAGGCCAAGGCGGCTTCACCGGGCAGAAACCCAGGGGTTGGCAGGGCCCCGCTCCCTCCGGAGGCTGCAGGGCGGAAGCCATCCCCTCGCCTTGTCCAGCGTGCCGGGTGACCCTTGCGCTCCGTGGCTCATGGTCCCTTCCTCTACCTCTAAGGCTGACAACTTAGCATCTTCGGCTCCCTGTGCTGCCCTCTCACAAGGACTCGTGGGACGGCATTGAGAGCCCACCGCAGCGTCCGTAATCGTCCCACAGCTCTAGCTCCTTCTCATCTGCCTGTCTCCTCCTGCCTTAGAAGGGGACTTCCACAGGCTTTGGGAATTCGGACTGGGGGCAGCCGCTCCAGCCCGCACTGTCCGGTGTGTCCCAGGATGCCCCAGCTCGGGTCCTTCACATGTTTACCCGAAGAGCCATATGCACAAAACACACTTCAGGAGACGCCGACTCTACCAGGAGGCCAGCGCTTCCTCTGATTTGGAAGAAGTTAGGTCCTCTAGTGACTCTTGGACTCATCTTCGTCTTTTTTCTCTATGGTTATTTTGATTCACTTTTTTGAGGTGATGCAGAAGGGCCCCCTTCTTTCTCCCTCCTTGTCTAATCTTCTCCCAGGGGTAAGTACTGTTAACTTTTGGGTGTGTACCTCTCCTAGGATTTTCCCAAAGGGAGTAACTGCAACTGTTTCCTGATGACTTGTTACTTGTAACACAGCTGCTTCACCCAGGCCAAGGGTCCTTTTGCCCAGTTCGAGTTCATTGGCCATTTGTTTTAGAATAGAAAATGGGGCTTTTCTCGAAATGGAGGCTCTCACATCTGGAAGTTTTGTACAGTTCCAGAAACGCAAACTCTCACAGCCAGCACCGTCAGGGCACTGGGCTCATGGAAAATACCGTCTGTGTAAGGGAATGGACGCGAGGGGCTGAGTGAGCCTGGCTGCTCGTGGTGGCCCAGGGACCAGCAGCATCTGCTTGTTAGAGCTCCAGAATCTCTGTCCCCATCAGACCTAAGGATCAGGATTTGCATTTTTTTTATTAAAGATTTTTACTTATTTACTTGACAGAGAGAGAGAGATCACAAGTAGGCAGAGAGAGAGGGGAAAGCAGGCTCCCTGCTGAGCAGAGAGCCCGATGAGGGGCTCGATCCCAGGACCCTGAGATCATGACCTGAGCCGAAGGCAGAGGCCTTAACCCACCGAGCCACCCAGGTGCCCCTAGGATTTGCATTTTATTTTTATTTATTTATTTATTTTTAAAGATTTTATTTATTTGTCAGAGAGAGAGAGCACAAGCAGGCAGAGGGGCAGGCAGAGGCAGAGGGAGAAGCAGGTTTCCTGCTGAGCAAGGAACCTGATGTGGGACTTGATCCCATGACCCTGGGATCATGACCTGAGCCGAAGGCAGCTGCTTAACCCACTGAGCCGCCCAGGCGCCCCTAGGATTTGCATTTTACGAGCCTCTCAGGGCATCCTTACACACAATAGTTGGCCAAACACCACTCTTAGAGCAGTGGTTCTCAACTTTGGCCCTACAGAAGTGCCCAGAAGCTTCAGAAACAGGGAGATTCTAATTGAACTGATCTGGGGTCTGGCCTGGTCATCTAGATTCTTGAGGTCCCTGCCAAGGTGAGTTCGGCAGACAGGTTGGGAACCATGGCTTTACCTTGGTGCTGCGTGCGAGTGGTCACGAGCCACTAGCCACGTGTGGCTACGTACATTTAAATAACAGTTCAGGTTTTTATTTGCTTTGGCCACATGTCAGGTCCTTAATGCCGCACATGGGTAGCGGGAACCTTATGCGACAACGCAGATGTCCACTCTTTGCGTGGTGTCAGAAAGTTCTGTCAGACGGTGCTGCTTACGAGGGAAGGACCCGAGACACTGTTCACTTTTCGAGTGAGTTAGGAGACCACCTTTGGCTGCAAATGCTGGGAGGCGTGAAGAGGCGAGTGGGGCAAACCCTGCAGTGGGGGCTCCTTAGAACCCAAGAGGTGAGTAGGTACCCTGGTTGCTGCCTCCTGCTACATGAAGCTTCACCAGCAGGTGGCGCCAGCACTCCCCACAGCTTGTCCTGGACCCCGAGCTGGCCCTCGGTGTGGGGTGCACAGTGCATGTGCTGTCATTTGAGCTCAAGAACTTTCTATGGGAAGTGTTATTTTCCCCAACTGACAGCCGGGCGAACTGAGGCTACGGGAGGCTAGTAAACCTGCCCAACGGCACCCAGCTCCCCGCGGCGGGGGTCCCCTAAGGTGCAACGTGGAGTAATTAGACCTGAGTGGTTCTCTAGCCTCCTTTTACCGCAAAGCCCAGAATATGTTTCTCTGCAGAAATAAACCGACTCTGGGACATACATGCTAGAGTAGCAGTGAGGGGCAGTACTTACACCAAAAAATTTTTTTTTTCTCCATGAGACAAAGGAACAGAAAATTGCTTGTCAGACTTGGTTTTTCTCTGTGGCAGAGACGTACACAGATGATCTGGCCACGCCCTGGGTGGGGGGCCTGGGGAAATGGAAATGCAGAGTTCTGGGCTCCCCTTTTCAACCACGGCATCGTTTCACGTGCTGGGGTTCCCTGTAAAACCTCATTTGAGCCCATTCCACAATAGCAAAATAACAAAGACGATCACTTTACATGTAAAGATGACTTTACATCTCGTCAAGACTGCCGACAAAGGTGAAAACGTCCCATCCGTCCCCGGGCCACCCCTGGGCTGCTTCCCTGACGCCCAGACTCTGTGTGACGAGAAAGGAAACTCCAGGTTCTCTCACCGGAGGTGCACTTCTCATGAAAAAATAAACACGAGAAACAAAAACCAAAAAACCGAAACCATAACCCTAGCCTATTATAAAGTCCGGACCAAAAATACCATTCATCATCACCATCATTTATTATAAAGGATATTTTAATATAAGAAAGAATGCAAGTTAAAGCTTTACGAAAACAGTCCTCATTTTCCTCCTTTTGCTCCATGCTGGGGAAGACGTCCCGTGGACCACGGCAAAGTGTAAGCTGCTGGCCTCCGGGTGGTCACGGGGCCACGGCTCACCGTGCCCAGTCGCCGAGCAGAACATTCCAGCCTCCAGGGAAGGAGGAGTGGAAAGAACATGGATTTGAGGGTCGGGCCTGGGTGCAGACCCCATCTCTCATCCTCACGGGCTAGCGCGGCCTTGAAAGGTGAGGATGGCAACTACAGAACTGACTTTTACTTACATTTAATTCTTCTGAGTGTAAACAGCCACATGTGGCTCGTGCCTACAGTACTGAGCAACACGGGTGTAGACGCTGCCCCTCTGTGAATGGAGTTCACGGCCACGTTCAGTCGGGGGCAGCCCTCTCATTCTGCCAGCCAGCAGCCTTCTCCAAGTCAACCGTACCTGTTTAGTTTTCCCCATTTTGTGGCGAAGGTGTCCTTCCCCATTTGGACCTGTGCTATTGGATCTTTGTATTTCTATGAAGTTTCATCTTAAAATTAGCCTACAACTTTAGCTTTTAAGCAACAGAAGCAATCTTTTAAAGATTTTTATTTATTTACTTATTTATTTAGAGAGTGGGTTGGGGGACAGAGGGAAAGGGAAAGAAGCGTAAGCAGGCTCCACGCCCAGCAAGGAGCCCAATGTGGAGCCTGATCCCTCCACCGAGAACATGACCTGAGCCAAAATCAAGAGTCGGACACTTAACTGACTGAGCCCCCCAGGTGCCCCGATAGAAGCAGTCTTTAATAGAAATTAAAAAAAAAAATTTTTGTTGTTACTGTAGGTGTTAACAGCAAGTGATAAGATAATCTTATAACCCAACTCCGGCTAAAAGACTTTCCTTCCTCGGGCCCCAATTTTTCACGGCTGTGGCATGACTATGAACTTAACTACCACAATCACCTAAGTAAACATCCTCTGGCAGGTTGAGGAGGGGGCTCAGTACCCGTCCCCTCTCTCAGCCGGTAGGAACAGACTACTTCTAGATAAAGACTCAAAAAAGAAATCGGCAACAGAGTCAGGTTTAGGTATGAGGCTAATGCCAGGTAAGTTTTTATTATATTTAGAAAAAAAAAAAGTAACTGAAAATAAAAGTCACTCAAAACGAATGAGTTTTTAAACACCCTGTAGTTCTTCAATGGCAGCATTTGGACCCACCGCCCAAGCCGGTTTTAACCCAACCGAGATGCTGGAAGGCGGAGCACACGGTTGTGCCCATGAGACCAATGAGGGCTATGGAGCCCAGGGCCCCCCGGGTCCGCTTGCTGGGCTCTGAAACAGGAGAGAGAACAGAGGTGACGAGAGGTGCCAGAGGACAATGCTGCCAACACCACAAGCCATTCTAGCAAGGCATCGGGGCTCGCACGTCAGACTGTCTGGGCTGAAGAGGTCGACCAGCGCCTGGCCTAGAGCTGCCAGTACCTCAGATCTGGCGTGCCGAGAAATGCGTCCCCAGAGTCCTATTTGGACCTTCAGAGAACTAGGGGATAATAATTAGAGCAACTTTGCTCCAGGACCTTTGGGAGTGTTCCCCCGCTTGCAAGAGGTAAGTAGAGCCTTAGGAGTCTGTCCCCCTTCTCTCTCGGGCACATCATTTATAGTAGTGAGTTAGGAGCAGGAGCTCCGGAGTCAGGCTGCCTGGGCTTAAATCCTGGCTTCCTAGTTTACCCTGGTAGCTCTGAGCCTCAGTTTCCCACCTATGAAAGAGGACTATCCACATCACAGAATTGCTGTCAGGTTAAACAGCATACACCAGGATCTTAGAGCAGCAACTGACACGTAGAAAATGCTCACTAAAAATAGATTTTGTTACTTTTCAAAGGTTAGTAAAAAGAAGGAAGATACCAGACCTCTCCCCTAAATACCAAGTTACTTCCCATTTCCTAAAGCCCCTCTAAGAAGAGAAATACAGTGGCATGGGATTTTACATTTGTTTCCTTGGCAGACGTCATGATGTACTCACCTCCTGTGTAATAACCATAAGCGTAAAGAACTCGTCCAACAATCCAGGCCAAGCCCAGGCCGGAAGCTATACGCTGCAAAAAAAGGGCCCGGTTAGTACTGGCATTCAAGAAACAGGCCCATCTTTAGTAACATCTAGGGCTGAAGGCACGATGTTCTCCCCAAACTTTCGTGGGTATGATAAAACCTCCCCCACCAAAGTCAGGGGAAAGGCATGTTATGTTCTTCGTCTTAGGAAAATCAAACACCTGTGATTCTTCGATGAATGGCTCGTGGGTGGGGGAGGTGAGGGCCGAGCCTCCCGGTGGACGGGGTGGAAGGAACCGTCCGGCTGGCCCTGGGGAACTTGTGTGTGGGCGCACAAGAGAGGGAGGGGCGGGCCAGGGAAGCCAAGGGTTAAGCCCCAGGAGGAAGCTGACCCCAAGGCAGGACTGGCGGAGAAAGCTGGTTGTGTCCGCGGGGCCTGCTACTGCATCTCTGAGGCCCCCCTCACCGCCCCCCAGAAGGGGCTCGGAGCAGGCTGCGCTGCGGCCCACACTGGGGCCGAGGGGCTCTGCTAGAAAACGGGCCCGTCGTGTCATGCTGTCAGCCCAGAATATGCGGTCTTGGAGGGGGACGTCTCCCCCTTCCCGTGACCCCTGGGAAGAGAGAGGAAAACTTATGCGAGATGACTAGTCCGCGTGAGCACCGTCCCGGGGTGACCCGGTTGGTCACGAGTCCGGCGAGACCGCGAGGGGGTGTGGGCACCTGAGACGTCGCACACCACTGTCTGACTTCGCCGTGCATCGGCGGCGTCCCGAGGGGTAAGGTTAGCACTTGGGGATTTGTTTGCTTAGTTGATCTGGGGTAAGGTTAAGGATCAAGTGTGTGAAACCACTGAAAATAAAAACCCCAGACCCCTCTGTCACTACTTGCAACCTGGTCTCTGCCAGGCCCCGCTTGGCCGGAATGCTGCCCAGTGACCAGCAAACGTCCCCAGAGTAGTTCTTGGGAGTATGTTAGAGAACCAAGCTCAGGAACGGGGTCCGGGGAAGACGGGCCAGAAAGGGGATCGGGGTGGGCATCGGGACCTCACTAGAGAGACCGGCTCGTCGTGCTTTATTTAGGGAAGGGATGCTGCCTACAAGGCCCTGCAGTCTGCTCCCCACGGAAGCTGCGCCGCCTCTCTCAGTGTTCACGGACAGACAGATCCGACGGGCTCCTGCCGCGGGGCTCCTGCCCTCAAGCTTCGTCCGAAGACGTCTGACCACCTGCGGCACCTGCCCCCTCCCTTCTGTAACTATTGCCTCATTGTCCCCTCGGCAGCTGGCACAGTCCTCACCTGACCTCCCCGCTCACCATGGTCTCCCAATCCAGACTCCCTTCCCACCCGCCCTGCTGGGCTACCGTCCATGGCACACATCGCCTTCTGGCGAACTACGTCATGTACCGATGTGCTAGAAGTCGATGACCCCGAGGAGGCGCCAACCAGGTGTCTGGGCCCGTTTCGGGCACCGCTGTGACCTCAGGTGATCCGTCAATGCCTGACTATGGCAAAGGAGAAGATTACGGACGTGAACCCTGCAGGAGCCGACAGACCTGGGTTCAAATTCTGATTCTGCTACTTTGTATGTCGCTATTTGCCTCTGGAATGGTTACCTAGTATCTGAGAGGCTTCTCCTGATCTATAAAAAAGATAGGGAAAGGTCTACCTGCTTTAAAGAACTCTGTAACAAGAAAGAATGAAATTCTTTTAAATGGACATTGAAGATGTTCATTCAACGTCCATTTCCTGCTTTCCTCCCTAATAGCTCAGAGAACTAAGCCCAAACAGATGGGCGCGTGGATGGCTCAGTTAAGACCTTCAGCTCAGGTCATGATCCTAGGACTCTGGGATCGAGTCCCATGTCAGGCTCCTTGCTCAGCGGGAAGCCTGCTTCTCCCTCCTCCTCCCCCTCCCACTGCTTGTGCGCATGCATTCTCTCTCTCTAATAAAATCTTAAAAAAAAAAAATCCAAACAGATGAAAACTCCCTGGAAAAACTTACCGGGTGGTAAACACCTCCAACAGCTAGGAAAAATAAGAAGGGAGGATATACTTCCAACCTGGAACAGAGAGAGACCTTTTTGTAAAAAGTGCCCATCTGCCGTGTGCCCATACTGCTTAAGACTCTTACTGGCTGAGTTAGACACTTGAGAGTAAAACTGAACACTGAGAGCAGGGAGAGACCCCACCACCAGGATCCCCCCGCTTTTCTCCGCATGGGATCAAAGGTGACTCGGAACACCCCGGAGCAAAAGTCCACAGCTCTAAGGCGCTGACAAGGAAGGTGATGGCGAATTCCTTCCCAAGCTCACGGCCGCTCCCTCCCCAGGGCTGGGAGATTCAATCTCCGCTTAGATGGGAAGTTTGCAAATGCTGGTTGAAGGCCAATGCAGCCCGAAAGACATTTTTGGAAGGATTATCCAGAACCCCACTCTTCTAACAACCCCTCCATATTCAATCTGTCCACAGACTTATTTTTTATGACCCTTTTAACTCCTGACCACCATCCGAGCTGTTACTCAGCGGACGGAGTACCACAGGCCGGGTGCCCGGGGGAAGGCACATCACACTGCAGAGCTCCCCAGCGGCCCGCAGGGCCGGCACTCACGTGTTCTGGTGGGCGCGCTGAATGCAGTTGAAAAGGTGCCCGTTTTCAGGGTCCGTGCTGTACATGGTAGGATACTGTGGAAACAACAGGATACCGTGGATCATGTGGTCAAGAGCAGCATTCGGGGCTGAGTTACAGTCAACCTCCAAGACAATCTATCCTCAAGCATCTTCTACTCTACCCTTGACAGATGATCACTTTCTGCTTAAACACTCGCAGTGGGGTCTCAACTCTCAGAGGCAGATTCAACATATTTCTGTTAATATCCAGTCCTAAGAACGTACGTCTGTGCCACGGTCGCACAGGGGAGGGAGGCAGCGGGAGCCAGACTGCCTGCCCTTGACGTTGTGCCATGACTGCTGGATTCCTGACGCAGCACAAAGACACCACAGGGAAACCGCTCCTTCCCAAGAGCTATCAGATACCGCAACCTTCTAAGATTTTCCTTAATGGGAGGACAGAAACTTGAGTGTGAGAGAACTTCAATGGATGTGTCCGTTAAAAAAAAAAGGAAAATCAATAGGAAACCTTAAAATGAAGCTCTAGTCAGAGTCTAATTATAAGTTGCTAAACAGAAATAGACATTTGAGTTCGCTCACCAGGGACCACCTCACGATAATTACCCTTTTAGATCAGCTGGAATGAAAGGAAGCATTTAATAGACTCCTTCTGTCTACCATCTAAGCCCAGGCTAACCTCAGCACCACACGTTTCTTTACTTGGGAAACAAAATCATCTTATGACATCATTTTTAAAGTGGCACCTCAGGGAAGATTTACCATTTAACTCTAGTTAATTTGTATTATTTATTTTTAAAAATCCAAGTATAATCAACATACATTAGTTTCAGGTGTATAACATAATGATTTGATATATGGGTATGTTGTGAAATGATCTAGTTACCAAGTTGCAGTTTTTTTGTTTTGATGAGAACATTTAAGATTTGCTCTCTTAGCAACTTTCAAATATATAACGTAGAATTATTAATTATAGCTGCCATGCTGTACTTTGTAGCTTTTATGTTTTTTAGATTACACATATAGGTGAGGTCATAGGATATTTGTCTTTCTCTGTCTGACTTTTTTTTTTTTTAAGATTTCATTTATTTGACAGAGAGAAAGAGATCACAAGTAGGCAGAGACAGGCAGAGAGAAAGGGGGGAAACAGGCTCCCCGCCGAGCAGAAAGCCCGATGCAGGGCTCGATCCCAGGACCCTGAGATCATGACCTGAGCCAAAGGCAGAGGTTTAATCCACTGAGCCACCCAGGCGCCCCTCTCTGTCTGACTTATATCACTTAGCATAATGCCCTCAGGGTCCATTGATGTTGTCACAAATGGCAAAGATTTCATTCTTTTCTATGGCTGAGTAGTATTCCATCCTATATATATAGTATATATATATATACTATATACATATATATACACACACCACATCTTAGCATCTTTATCCACTCATCCACTGATGGACACTTAGGTTGGTTCCATGTCTTAGCTACTGTAAATAGTGCTGCAATGAACATGGGGGTACACATTTCTGAGTCAGTGTTTTCTTTTCTTTCTTTCTTTCTTTTTTTGGATAAATACTCAGAAATGGAACTGTTGCATTATATAGCCAGCTGTGCTATTTTTAATTTTTTGAGGACCCTCCACTGTTTTCCATAGTGGCTGCACCAATTTATATTCCCACCAACAATATGTTTCCTTTTCTCCCCATCTTTGCCAGCTTCGGCTACGTCTTGTTTTGCTCATAGCCATTCCCCACCGGGCGTGCAGCGGTATCTCACTGTGGTTTTGATCTGCATTTCCCAGATGATGAGTGATGGTGAGCACCTTTTCATGTACCTGTTGGCCGTTTGCATGTGGTCTTTAGAAACATGACTGTTCGGCTCCTCTGCCCAGTTTTAAATTGGGTCGTTTGGTTTTTTTTGTTTTGTTTTGTTTTGCTACTGAGTTGTATGAATTACATATTTTGAAAATTAACC
Source organism: Nasua narica (assembly GCA_028533885.1). NCBI lineage: Eukaryota > Metazoa > Chordata > Mammalia > Carnivora > Procyonidae > Nasua > Nasua narica. The sequence goes on along the minus strand of CM052814.1, from coordinate 9,606,528 downwards.
CCTTATCAGATGTCCGATTTGCACAAATTCCTCCCATGCAGTAGGCGGCGCTTTTTATTTCGTTGGCAGTTTCCTTTGCTGCACAGCAGCTTTTTGGTTTGATGTGGTCCCGCTTGTTTACCCCTCCTTAGAAAATAACACTCTTCCTGGCACACAGGTCCAGCCAAAGGCCATACCGTTCTCATCCCCGCACAGCTGGTCTTTCTCCAAAGAGACCAAGTGAAAACAAGATGGCGAGTGCTCCCGAGCAGGGCCCCCCATTTCGAGTAGGTGTGGTTCTCAGACGGCCACTGCTGGCCTCTAACTTCTCACCTCTCCTTCCACGACTGAAAGCAGGTTCTTGCCCCAATGGATCTTGGTTCCCACTCACCTCCACTTTGTACTTCTTCCGGGCCTTGGAAACGTTGATGGCTAGATGAGTTACCATTATGAAGCTGGCGGCACCGGTGAGAATCACGAAACCATATTCCTTAGAGAGGACAGCCATGCTGGCTCTGGGGAAAGAAGACGACGTTAGGATACCACCCAGCACCGCAGGCACCCACGGCACGCGGCCCGCAGCTCGGCGCTTCACTCCCTGCGAAGGTCTAACCTACAGATCGAAAGGGTGTGAGTAAACGTGATGCTCCTAAGAGGCGGAGGCAGACGTTACTGTATCACACAACAGCATCGGACCCTTATGCAGCCATGCGATGTACACGCAGAAAAGCGCGTGGAATCGGAGAGCAGTGCCTTTCTCAGCGTGGAATCTGGGGCCAGAAAGCAGCTCAGGTCTTTAAGAGTACTCTTCCCTCAGGTCTCAAAAGTGACATTTGGGGGCTGAAGTCCAGAAGTCTGCCCCCCACCCCTTCGCGATCCATAATAATTCTCCCCAGTTTCTCCTTCTACATTCTTCCCCCTGAGCTGCACCCCAGGGGTGCCCAGCCCACCTCACCCGGGTTGGGGGATGTGGACACACAGCAAAGGGTGTCACCGTGACTCAGCCCAGGAATGGCCTTCTGGACTCTCTCTCCCCACCGTCAGGTGTGGCTGCAGAAAGCAAGCAGTCTCTGGCTGCCCTCCAAACCTCCCTGTCCTCGTTCCTTTCTAGAACTAGTTGCTTCCTGAAATTTAGAAAATCAGCTCAGCGAAGCAGTAGTTACTGAGACAAAAATATAAGGTGAATCCTGAACACCTCTTTGAAAATAGCAATGGGTGAGCCTCCCACCGATATGATGTCCTTGGAGCTCAACAACATTTGGTCAGACAGGTCACTTAAAATGAAGCTGTCACTCACCCTGTCAGGGCAACCAATTAAGCATACTTGGCTTAAGTCAATGTCCGCAAGTCAGAGAGTTCCAGAGTGAGAGCCCACTTCCAGACCCCAGCCAGGACGCCAGGCTCCGTGGCAGCATGGGGTCACCCGGTGTTTGTGTAGCACTTTTCAGCTCACTTCTGACCCTCACAAAAATCCCATTAGCTTCACTTCACAGAAAAGGAAATGGAGGCTCAAGTAGAGGAAAGCAGAACTAAAACCAGAGCAGGTTTTAGAATTCTCCAAATACCCAGGCATGGCAAGATTTCATGGCCTACTCACTGCCCCTGGTTTTCCTGGTTTGCATGGGCTTGGGTTAGGAGAAGCTAAGCGGCCAGACAGACAAGTATCTCTTGAGTAGATCTTTCTGTGGTAGGCAATGAACACTCGGGCGACGGCTCAAAAATTTACAATCTGAAATTAGTATTTACTACTGAGCTCCTCTTCCAAAGTATATTATAGGGTAATCTGGGAAGTTAAACCTGTTAGACATTCACACTCTAGTGAAAGTTACCCTCCTCCCCCCTTGCTACAGTTTCGGGTATTAGGGAAAAGGAATCTAGGCAGGGGCGGGAAGAGCCAGGAACAACAAGTACCTTTGAAGGGCAGAGAATTTATAGTCAGGGGGACCCAGAGTCCAGTGCTCGAGCGGGTGGTTTGCAAAGGACCACGGGACAGCGAGTGTGCTCACGTGGGGGGAAGTGCCTACCCCCGAGCCTCTCCCTGCAGGAGCCTGGACACAGCTGCCAAGGTGCGAGCACAAAGTCCAGGACGCCACGTGTAGGATGGGCAGGGCAGCCCTCCTTGACCCTGTCGCGCTCCCGGGAAGTGAGGAGTCCTGCTTCAAACATCAGAGCAGCGGAGTGCTGCCCAGCTCCCCCAAGGGTGACTGCGCCTACGGATGCCTGTGGAATACAGGAAGCAAGCCGCCCCTCCGGGTGGCTTTCGGGAATGACACCTCCAACTGACAGAATGCTTGTCACCGAGAGCCCGGTGTAAAGTAGGCGCCTAAGGGATTTAAGTTCCTTTTTGTTCCCCTCAAAAGTATCTACTGAAACCTCTGAAGCAGAGAAAGACGAGGTCAGAACACAGAAAAAGCTTTGTCAACATCGCTGTTGAAAACATAAATCTAACAGGGACTGGAAAATGGTCCAGGTTTGTCCTTTCAGGGGGGAATGAGCTTAATTCAGTCAGAGTTCCCCCGCCCCCCACCAAAATGCCCTAACATCTGCTGAATGCAGGGCAAAGAGATGGACACTCCCACCCGTTAAAGATCGGCCTTTGTGGGTTCGGGTGCAGGTGTGTGCACTGGTTAAGCGGAGGCAGCGCAGGGCCCAGCCCTGGCAGCCACAGCCACACCCGAGGCTGTCCCAGCCCTGGAGCCGGCAGATAGCTTCCCCCGTTGCAGGCTTCCGCACCTCTGGCACGAGCGCTCCCCGGGCTGCATGCCACACTTTGTTGATTACATACCTGCTTTGTGTCACCAGCAACCCTTCCACCGACCCAAGAAGATAAGGTGCTCTGCTCTAGACCTTGGTCTTCGACATGGTACCAGACACACGGCATGTGGTCTAACAGCCCCTTGGGAGCTCAACTTCCAAGGCAGGTCTAGAGTCCTCTGCAACCTGCCTCACTGCGCAATAGCATTTGTTAATCGTTACCCTGTTTTCGAGGCTGGTCGCACTCCGGCAGCATACATGAGAAGGTGTAATTTGTAAAAACAGGAATGTATTTAGGTACCTATTTAAAAGTACATCGTCAGCACGATTACATGGTGGGGGAATGTAAAACAGAACCATCTGGAGAAGAGCCCAACAACGGGAATATTCTTTACCTCGTTCGGACCTCCTGATTCGTTAATTCCACTGGGATGCTAGCTGGAGGTAATAATCAGAAGCTCATGAGAGATTTGGTTCAAAGACATTCACTTGAGCACCATTTATAACAGGAACAACAGCAACAGCACAATGGCTGAGCAAAGAGGACTAATTAAATATAAACAGTAGACCCATAAAATAGAACACTGTATAACCATTAAAATGGCATGCACACAATTAAAGGTGCTGAAATGGGCTTAACATAGGGCATGTTAGGTTAAAAATTTTCAAAAAGTGTATATACAGTATAGTTTTTCTTAGTTTTCTCCATAACAGGAAAAATTTTAAAAGAGAATACCAAAATCATACGCTCAATTATTTCTAAACAGGTGAACTGTAGACTTCCTTTGTACTTTTCTAGAATTTCTACAATACAAAAAATCATATGGAAAGTGGCCGGACAACAGTTAGGAATTGAGAAACCAGAGGAATAGGCAATATATTGCGATGGGACCAAACAGTCCTACGGGACTTCCTGCCCAAATCCCATCACTCACCTGCTCTGTGCTCTTTGCAGCTAAGGAGGCAGTTCTGGAATGACACTGAGCTCAGAACCCGGTTCCCACACTTCCTAGCTGCGTATCCTTGGGAAAATTCAGTGGCCTCAGCCTCCTTATCTGTTAAATGGAGACATCCGACCCTGCGGTTGTTGCGAGGAAGACACGGGGACGGGAATGGGGACCAGCATGATGCCTGACAGGTGCCGAGCACTCAGCAGATGTTCCGGATTGGGTTATATCACGTGTTAGTGGAAACTATCTCTGCACTGATTCAATTATAAAAGGGGACGTTTGAATGAATGATAATCTACGTTTGAGAATTTATCATTTAGAATCGCTATTTTAACATAGCAAGCTTACAACTAGTATACATTCACTTCTTTTTCTGAACTCCTAGCCAGCTGTGCTCAAGTACCTGAAAAGCAGGAGTATTCAGGAGGAAGCAGGTTTCCAGCGCTGACTGTGGAAACCGCACTGGATGCCCCCGTGGGGGTGAGCGTGCATCCACTTGCTTATTCAAGTTTACAGAGCACCTGCTGTGTGCCCCTCCCTGGGGCCTCCCTTGCTGGAGATGAAGAACCCAGACCCTGGTCCCGGCCCTCCTGGGTCTCAGGTTCTGCTGAGGGAAACAGGCAGACAAGTAACTTGAACACACATCCAATTCCAGACTTTCCCCTTCAGTCATGATCAGAAACTGGGGACAGACATACCCTACAAAATGAAAGTGAATGTACTGGGGAAAGGTAGAAGCAGGGGAGAAGGGTTTCTGTCTCCCTCTCCCTTCATAGTAGTTGGGGGAGAGGGGTAATGCTTCCATTAACTGTTTCCTGGCCGTCTTGAGATGAGTCAAAATAGTTCAGCTGAAAGGATATTAAGGTGAAGGTTGAAAAGAAACTAGATTTTGTATTTAATTTAATTTCCTATCACTTATGTAAGAGTAGAGGTCCTTTTGGAAATGTTTTTGCTCCTAGCAGACTTGAATACTGTTTTATGATTTGTCTTCTCCTATGGAAAGATCCACAGGTGTAGAGACAGCAGGAAATCTGGAGTCAGATGGATCTGTGTTTAGACATTGCCTCTTCGAGTTTGGGAATGTCACCTAATTTCTCTACAAAACAGGCGAGTACTAACTCCTCATTTCACAGGGTGATTTGAGGAATTAAGGAAATAAACTAGGGGTGCCTGGGTGGTGGTCAGTTCAGCATCCGTCTCTTGGTTTGGGCTCAGGTCCTGATCTCAGGGTTGTGAGATCGAGCCCTGCGTCGGGCGCAGTGCTCAGCACAGAGTCGCTTTGGACACTGTCTCTCCCTCTGCTCCTCCTCCCACACGTTCTTTCTCTCTCTAAAGTACATAAATAAATCTTAAAAAAAAATAAAGGAAATAAACTAGATAAGCCTCTGGTATGAACACTTAACAAATGCTGGCCCAAATACAAAGGCATAGTGTAAATACCGGTAAGTGCGCATGTCTGCCCACATAGGTCATACTTCCTAAATAAGGAGATACTGATTTTCCTACAAACCAGTAAGGTGCTCTGACTCAGAAATTAGGTCCGATTCTGTTTGAAATAGATTCAAATTCGGCAAAAGGCTGGTTGACTTAGATCCCCAGTGTGGACAGCATACTGTGTCCGGGAGGGGGTTAGTTTTCTACTGTGGGCAGCACGATGTGCTAAGAATACTTAATTCACTTATTCAACCACAACAGGAGAGCGCTTACTGTATGCCAGGATCGGCTGAGGGGTGGGGCACTCAGCGGCGGACAGGACGGGGTCCCTGTCCCTAAGGCACCGACATTCACAATGAGGACAGAAGACGGGTGACACGCCGAGTTGTGAGCTCACACTCCAACAGCAATTACACAGCCATATAAACGTCCAAGAAATGCACAATACGTTTAAACCCACACAGTGTCATACGTCAATTCTTTCTCAATTAAGACCAGGAAGACGTTGCTGCGGGGGCATTTACAGCGACAGAGAAACGGCCACACAGCATTCCGGGGCGGGGAATATTCAGAATGTACACGCCATGTGCAAAGGCCCAGGGGAGGGCAAGACGGTGGGAGCACTGGGCGACAGGGTTCGGGAGGACAGATCCAGATGATGGGAGGGGCTCTACCTGCCACGTAACAGTCAAAACTTGCTGCCACTCCCCCCCAGGGACTAAGAAGAGGGGAAGAGAGGAGGCAAAGGTACGAGAGGAAGCGTCATTTCCCAAAGGGAAAGGTGTATGTCCAAGCGAGCACCGTGGTTAACCAAGACGGCCCCCTGGGTGGACGCAGCTGGAAGAGCTTGCAAGGTAGGAAGGGGGCAGGGGCAGTACGGACCCCAAACAGAAGGAAGAAAGAGCTCCAAAGAGGAACCAGCGGACACCTGTGCCAAGGTGCACGGACAGAACAAGAACATGCTCTTGGCTTTGGGGAGGGGGCCCTCTGACCGCCGGGTTTTAGGAGAATGGGCGAAGGTGCAAGCCCCTGTGCTGAGGGTTCAGGGACGAGTGAGGCGGGACATCCAGGCAGCTCCGGGTTCCCGCCGTCCGATCCTGCCGGTTTGGTCCTGCCCCTCCCTCCACGACGCCTGTACTGCGCAGCGACCTGCGTGGGCTGCAGGCTTGCCCCTGAATGTGTGCGCGTGTGTTGCACGCTGATCGCTTAGCCATTCCAACACGCCCGGGAATGGACACTGATCGATGAAAACGGCACACGTTTCCAAATACGCTGGGGACAGAGACTATGTCTCCTGCTTACATTTTCTATGGTAACTTCCATGAGGACAGAAACGCAATACGGTGCCGTCCTATGTTCCAGGTCAGTGGTTCTCAAACTTTAGCAGCGTCAAGGTCACCTGAAGTGTTTGTTAAAATGCACCCCATCCCCCAGAGTTTCTGATCCTTAGCGGGCCTGGGAATCTGCATTTCCTTCCTTCTTTATCGCCCTCTTTCCCTCCTTCCTTCTTTGTTTTCTTTCTTTAAAGAGAGAGAACGACTCTTAAGCAGGCTCCACACTCAACGAACTCCTCACTGAGTTTTTCAGCCCACGTGGCAGAAATGGCAAAATGGGAAATAATATCACCACTGCATCCTGAACACCTTCTGTAAGACCTACTGCTTCTCCCCTGTCAGGCCCATGGTGGAGTTTACGAGTTTAGAGTTACCAGATAACGATCCCCACAGCGATCCTATGTGGTAGTTACTATTCTCATCCCCGTCTGACCGAGGAGAAAACTGAGGCAAAAGGAGTTCAGCTACTTGTGTACGGCCCCACAGCTAGTGAGCGCAGAGCTGAGGTGGGAACACAGGCCGACTGCCCCCCAGGGCTAGCTCTTTGCTACCACACCACCCTGAGGGGTTTGCCCCTCACCCACGAGTTAGAGTACTCCTTCCCCCAGCGTAGGGAGCCATGAGGAGTTTTTTGCCTTTGCCTTGTTTTGCCTTTGCAAAACTCCAGCTCCGAGGCAGGACCCGAGGTTTCTACCACAGGGGCAAGTAGAGGAGCAAAGCGGGGGTCACTGGAGCCCGGGAGAAGGGAGAGCCGGATCCCTGCTCTTTGGAACGCTTTATATGAAGGACTGTGTCACCTGCAAAAAGACAGTTTTACTTTTTCCTTTCCACCGTGAATGCCTTTTACTTCTTTTTCCTTGCTAGATAGCCCGGACCAGAACCCAAACGGTGTTGAACACAAGTGGCAAGAAAGGGACATCTTTATTTTGATCCCCATCTTTGGGGGAAAGCATTCAGTCTTTCATCATTAAATATAATGTTAGCTGTGAGGTTTTTTTTTATAGATGCCGTTTTGGAAAATACTTTTAAAAATGAATTATTTCTGTAACATATTTTTTAAAACAGCAACATTTCTTTCTTTCTTTTTTTTAAAGATTTTATTTTTTATTTGACACAGAGAGAGAGATCACAAGTAGGCAGAGAGGCAGGCAGAGAGAGAGGAGAAAGCAGGCTCCCCGCCGAGCAGAGAGCCCGATGTGGGGCTCGATCCCAGGACCCCGAGATCATGACCTGAGCCGAAGGCAGAGGCTTTAATCCACTGAGCCACCCAGGCGCCCCAAAACAGCAACATTTCTATTTGTAACTTTATTTGTCAGAGGATTAAGTAGCTGAAAATGATTTTTGGAGGCCCTCGCCCAGGTGAGGACAGAGAAGTGGGAGCAGTATTTTGAAGCAGGTGGGGTAGAGGGCAGTGGGCAACAGAGGCGGGATCCCAGGGGAGACCGGGGCAACTATCTTCAGCACAGCCAGCGTGTAGAGACACTCAGCGGATTCTAAGAAAGCCCCAAGGCACCAGTGCAAAGTGTCCCTTGAGAAGGGATCCAGCTCAGGCTTCAATGAGAAGACACGCTCCATGCCAGTGCCTGGGTTGGCAACACGGATTTTCATTAAGCCATCTGCCTAAGGTAGTCCCCTCCCCCTCGAGGAATTTTACTGACAGATCCTCTGGAAACATCGCCACCATAGTGCTTAGGGATGTTGCTTTAATTCCCTCCAACTCCTGCTCTGCCACCCTTGCCCTGTCCTACTGAGGCGGGGGTTCCTTCCGTTCCAAGGATTACTCAGAATACTGCCTGAGCCACATCTGTCATACCCCCGGGGGTGAAGCTCTCCCTCACTGTTGACTCGAGTCTCTCTCAGCTGCCAAGCGGAGCTCCCCAGAGCACAATTGACATTGCACAAGTGGGAGTAAAAGGCAGGCTTTACATTTGAGCACTCACCTCCAATGATCACTTCTGAGCCATAAAGTTACATCGACTTATCTCTTACTAAATGAAATCAATTGGATTTTTTAAGGGAGAAAGGATTTCACCTTTCAGCTCTCGCTTTGCCCTCAAACAAGCAGACGGTTGTGACAGTGGTCACAAGTGACAGTGGTCACCCCTACTTCCACCTCAAATTGTCCTGCGATTTCTCAGCGGTGTCCTTTTTCCCACACCCAGGAACGGGACAGTGATAAAGCCCTCGTAGACTGACTTGAAGTCCTTCTCCGATGTTTCGTTAAAATTCTTATCGGCCCCCCTGTGCTAGTCACCTGACCGCCCTTATACATGGTTCTTATTTTATGTAGCAAAACCCACCATTTTCACGAGACTAACACAACGACGGTCACTTGAAGGGCTGGTCTGATCGTCCCAAATGGACTTCTGTGAGCCCCCAACATGGCAGGTGGTTCAGAAAACTCTTGAGGTTGTGTCGGGTGTCTACTTAGCCTTCTTGCGGCCCCTCAGGGCAGCTGCCCAGCCTCACTTCTGCTTCTAGTTGTTTCTACAAATGAACAGTCCTCACAATCATCTCAGGTAGGGTGATCCTCATGAACCCATGTAGAGCTCAAAGGAGAAATTTAAGAACCTGGAGGGAAGCCACACAAAAGTAATTCCCTGTTTCCATGGTGGGAGAGAAAACAGAATCACAGGATTTCTTTGTGTCCATCCTACATTTTCAAAATGCCAGTTTGGGACTTTTTTTTTTTTTTTCTCAAGATTTTATTTACTTGAGAGAGAGACTGCGAACACCCAGAACTGGGGGAGAGGGAGAAGCAGATTCCCCGTTGAGCAGGGAGCTCGATGTGGGGTTCGATCCCAGGACTTCGGGTTCATGACCTGGGCCAAAGGCAGACACTTAACGACTGAGCCGCCCAGGCGCCCCCATTCTGGCCACTTCTACATGAAACAGATAACGACATCTGTCTGAGTGTCAAAGTTTCACATGACAGCTACCTTATTTTTTTATTCACATATAATGTATTATTTGCCCCAGGGCAGCTAGATTTTTTTAAAAAGCAGGTGGACATTTAAGAGAAGGAATAATAATCCAGGTGAGGAAATATGACTACTCCCCACCATTGTATTGCACATTTGATAGATATTTTTCCAAGGGCTAAAAGTGCAAAGTTAACTGAATAGGCATAGCATTATTTATCCTGCACTTGATCATGAACTTAGCGAGGTGAACAGCAGAGACAGGCAGAGGGTGGTACTCCCCCAGCACATTCTCGGATTCCTCAACAGTGTTCCCGGCAGAACACTTGGAAAGTAGAAGCTAATGGTTAGAAGGGTAGGGGATCTGTCCCTTTAAGAGATAAATGTGTTATAATCCAAACATATTCAGCTTTATAGATTCTTTCTCCCTCTCCTTCTGTCCCTCCCACTTGTGCTCTCTCTCTCTCTCTCAAAAAAAAAAAAAAAATCAAGTTTCCCATGTTGTTTTAATTCCAACACTTCGGTGAACTGTCCATGCTACAAACAAGTAATATCTAACTGCCTGCACGGCTGGTGGGGGAGGGGGCGGAGGGAGGGCGGGACCAACACGATGCCCAAGTTCATGGGGATAGTGCTGCCTGAATGGAACTGAGTCTCCCCTGGAAAAGACTGGTAATTCGGCTCCTCAAGACTCTAGGAAGAGTGGGCTGTAACAAGACAGAAAAACTCCTTCGTTCCCCTGCTGGCGTGATGACAAACTACTGAACGGCTTCTTGACGCGAAGGCTCTATGGGGTGAGGTGTGTTGGGACCTCTCCTAGGGGTCCGGGGCCATGCTGGGCCATCTGGAGCAGAGGTCCCAGGGGATGTGATCCCAGCGCCAGGCCGCAGGACATTTCCTGTGGTCTGAAGGTGCCCACCTCAGAGGGCAGGAGAAAGAACGGGGAGAAGCCATGGGACAGAGAAGAAAATAAAAATCACATAACAATTCATCAAATGGAGCTGATTTGATACCCTCAATGGCCGACAAACCATTTTACCTAAATGGAGTGCTTGCCTGAAGTGCACACCTACTACCGTCTTCAGTATCACCTTGGGGAATGGTTCCTTCCCTGATTTATCCCCCACTCCGCGCTGGGCACCATGCAAGGCGGTGAGGTGCACACGGCTCCGACGGCGATCCACAGAGAGCTGAGGTCCTGATCCTCCAGAAGACACAGTGACGGGGAGGGAGACAACACAGGAGGACCACGAGACGGCGCCGTAGCAGATTGAGAGAAGGGCTCTGAAGGACATCAAGTGATGTTCCAGAGAGACACAGGGAGAGAAAACAGCGAGGACACGGGAGCCAAGACAGGGCTTTGCTTGTGTAAGGAAGAGAAAGGACACCAGTGTGTCTGAAGAGTAGAGACGAGAAGGGTATGTGCAGTGATACAGACTGGAGTGGTAGGAGAAATCAATTATTAGTAGTAATACCTATTATTAGCTGTATTATTTACTGTGTGCTGAACACTGTTCTAAGTAGCTCACTAGTATGAACTACTTACAGCATCCCTATGATATCTTATTACTTCTATTTTGCAGATGAGGAAACGGAGCATCAGAGAGGTTAAGTAATCTGCCCAAGGTCACGCAGCCATTGTGGAGGAAGCCTGGACTCACACACAGCCAGACAACTGGGCTCCAGAGTTTATGCTTTCAACCCTGGCCTCTACTGCCTCTTAATGAGATTGGAGAGCAAGTCTGACCACACCTGACCTCTTTTGGAATTTTTCTATCTCCTCAAACTCTCTCCTGAGCATGAACTATATTAATAGGAATAGAGAGCTAATAATTAACTCCAAGTCTGTGACTGATTAAAGCTCGAGAACTTTCTAATTGGAAGAAAAAAAAAAAACTTGGAAAAGGTCCAAAAAGTGACTTATTTTTAAATTTCTTTTAGTGAGTGTCAGCACTGCAGTATGACAAGAGGAGAGATTCCAGGAAAGAAAAACTTCCTCCGGTCTTTCGGATGTATGAGTTTGCAAGGAGCAAAGCAACACAGAAATTGGTTATTTCTTTTCATATCATGACTTCTACATAACTTGTGCTTTAACTGGCATTACACAGGAACTGAAGGGCATGGGGAAAGTAAGCCCTGACTTCCACAAGAGGAAAACAAAAATCTCAACGGAGTCAGTGACACCACTTGGATTTTCCATCGCCAAGAAATGTGGGCAGACTGTAGTTAATTCTTAACAGCTGCTGAGTCCTCACGAGGGTATCAGACATTCTGGATGAAGGAACCACCAAGCTGCCTGAAACGGGGTTAGTCTAACTCTTTGTGCCTGTCTGTACTTAGGATGAAGCTGACTCAAAATCACTCACGTTGCTTTGGATGGAGAATTAAAATGCCACATTATAATAATAATAAAAAAGGTGAAATAAAGCACCAAGGATTAGAAGTATTAGAAGCACCAAGCACATAGTATTAGAACCCAAGTTCCAGTTAGTGACTAGGTCAACTCTGGCAAGAACTCAGGGACTTACAACCCCAAATGATGAAATCCTTAAAGGTATTTGCAAATGTGATCTGGAAGGTAGTGCAATTTTGCCCATCTCCTCACTGATGTTTTTCTCCTCACAAGGGTAGGTAGGTAGGGAGATACTGTAAGAGAGGGTAAGGGAAACAGGAATTCTCTTGTACATAGTAGTATCCTAGCTGATCACGGCTGAATCCTTCTTTTTCAGGAGGATCGTAAACTCATTAAGTAGTATTAATGAATTTGACCGCAGAAACTGTAGCATTATGTAGATTCTTTTAAACAAACGTTGCATAAAAATACTAAATGGTTCATGATAAATTGTGGTTGGCAATTGTATTCTGAATGTATTCAGAATACTTAAATATTAAATAGGGAACCATAGGTTTAAATCTAGCTAACTGTGCAGCAGGCACTCGATTGCATTTTGACAGCCTGATTTGTCATCCACTTCACTGCAGTTTGCTCCAGGGGCTTTTCAGTATGTCTCTGGATAATGGGGTAAAGCCCTTTTTTCTTGTACGTTCACTCTCTTTGCTGTCCTCCAAGTTAGGAAATTCCCTTTCATGACTGTCTCTTCAGGACTCTAGGCCAACAGGAGGAAGTCTAAATTAGGGGGAAGATTGCCCTTCTCCAGTTTTGTTCCTTAAACTAAGGAAGCCCCTGGTGTACACTTTCTATAGCTGGCTACAGTGATCTTTCTAGTGCATCTGTTTTATATATAGTAACATCAGTTCAGGGGGAAAAAAATTGCTTGACAAAGTTTTCTATTTCTGTAACATTGTGTCAGGACAGAAGCTTAACAGAACTGCCTTCCCAGGGGTGAAAGTTATTTCTTTGGATTTCAGAGGTTAGTTTTATTGAACTTGGTTAAATTTAACTCCTGTGAGAATAAACATTCTTGATCCCCTGACCAGGATACGGTGCTCTTAACACTGAATTCCTTGAACCAAAACACAGCCTTGTAACTGACCGATAACCTTGGGTGCTTCCCACAAACTGCAGGCTCTCCGGTCATCTACAGATTTCCCAAGAGAAGCCCTTGCTGCCGCTCCCATGCACAGAAGAAATCTCAAATCTGCAGCAATTCCACAGGACCACGCGTAGGTCCACAGCACCCGCAGAGAGCCACTGGTCTGCAAAGCAAAGTGTCCTTCCTCTAGGACTCCCTTTCTCCCCAACTCTGTCACTCCTTTTCTACCCACCCTCTTGTCTCAGCTTTTCCTTTACCTCCTGTTCCACACTCACTTGTCCCTTAAGGTACCAAGTAGCTCATAAACTCCTGGTCGGAAAGGAAAGTAATAGCAGAAGCCACGACTCAAGGGAATGACTCACCAATGAGTCTCCTGCCCCTTCCACCGCCCAGCAGCTGCCCCACCGCAGTGGCCCTGGGGCTCCCTGCAGTGACACAGATAAGGAGGAAAATTCTCTGAAATCCAAAGCAGAACCGTACGTTGAGAGTCCTCCTCCCTTGCGGAGTCTCCTGCTCTCGGGCAGAGGTAGGAAATGACCTACATAAGGGTTCTAGTACAAACGGACGAACGTTTCTATGAGGCAGCAGGAAAACAAACACAATTCCCTGGGAGCTTCTCCCGGAGGGTTCCTAGCAACACATCCACATCCGCAGCAGGCGCAGGGCTCCCAGGTCACTTGTTACCGATCGGGGCCGCACTGCCCACTGCCCTTGCAGCGTCCCGCCAGCCCATCAGCTGCACTTGGCAAGGTCGGTCGGGTGGGCTCCGGGAGGCAGAAACAAGGAGCGCCGGGTCTGCACAGCCCGGGGAGAGGAGAGGAAAGCACTGAAGGGTTGACCTTGAGAATCTCCCTGGGTTACAGATAGCGAGGTGGGCCCCATTTCAATGCCCCAAACCCACTCCATCAGGGGGAGGATGCAGGGCAGGTGGAGGGCAAAGGGGATGGAAAGGTGGACAGAAGTGTACAGACCAGAAAGGGGAAAGGGAGCGCATCCCTACTTAGCCCGGGATGGTAGAAGTAGGGGTGGTGCCTAGCGCTGGAGCAGCAGCGCCCTGAGGCCCGGCGCTCCGCGTTGCGCGTAGGTGCGGGGACTCACCTGGATCACCTCCGCTCGGCTGGTGCAGACCACAGCTTTGCAGCGAAGCGAGGGTGCCGCGCCCTTGGCCACCGCCGGGGCGGGGCGTGGCCCGGATTAGGGCCCGCCCCCGCCCGCGGTAGCGCGAGACCACGTCCCCACGTCGGGGCGCCTGGAGGCCGGGGCGCGCCTTCTGAGTGGTAACTTGCAGTTACTGTTTGGTGGTTGGGCCGCGGAGACTGGGTTTTCTTTCTCCTTACGGCTGTCCACACTTTACTCCTCCTACTCCCAAATCTATGTATCAGTTCCCTTCCGTAAATGCCTCCGTGGCCTCCTAGAATACTCCAGTCTCTTGGTCCTTTCCGGATTGGGTTTGCGCGTCAATAATTTTTCCTTAGCAGGGCCACCGTAACATGCTTCTAGGCGCATGCGCGGCTTGCACGGCCAGTACGTGGAAGTGGTAGCGTCCCCGCTCTGGGGGCCTGGGTGCTTGGGTTTGTTTTCCCTGTTCTTCTGGTGCCGGGGAGGACCACAGGGTCGTAGGTTGTTGCACTCGCCAAGGGAGAGCGTTTAGGGATGTTGGGGCCTGTACGTTTCCCCAGCTAATAAGTACTGTTGTAGTCGACTTTGCCGAGAGCGGGAAGGGAGCCCAGCCCGCGAGACGGCCGCGCCCACCGTCGCCTGCGGCTCCCGCCGGCCGGCTCAGTGGGGCCCGCCTCAAGGCTGTGGGAGCAAGTCTGCACCGCCTCGGGGACCCACAGGCCTTTGAGAGTGTACACAAGCCCAGGTACGCCCTCGAGTCCCGCGCCCGAGCGGGCTTGAGGCGGTGAGGTCTTGATAGGCGTGCGGGCGGGGTCGGCCTGAGGGGTAGAACTTGCTTCTACCTTCTGTAAACTCAGCCGGAAGGGCCAGCCCCGCAAGGCACCGAGGCCTCCGGTTTTCTCGAGTTTTAAGTGCGCCCCCCTCCCCTTTCCTCTGGATACCCTCACATACAACCAACGGTCGCCACCTTTGGGTCTCCCCCAGGATCTCTTAGGTGGGGATACCTCACCCCTCTATGGGACAGGGCTGCTTGGGAGCCGAATGGTTCCAACAAGTCAAGGTGTGGAAAGGTTGGAATCTCGATGTCAGAAGGCTCAAGCTAGATATTTTTTACTTTTCATTGTGTTCACTTATCCATAGATTTAGAAGTACTTTGACGGCTCATAAAATCTTTATTGCTGTTTCAGCAGTTTTCATTTCCCTGCTTTCAACTTCTTAGGTACAAGAAGGGCTTATGTTTTAAAAATTTCTGGCATGTTGAGTGTAAAGGGCTTGTTTTGATTGAACGTTGAAAGGAAGGAAGCAGGAAAGCAGTTCTGCATTAGTGAGGGAAAAATACCCCCTTGCTGCTGTAGGCTGTGCCCTCCTCTAATTCCTATGTTGAAATCTAGTCCCTAATGTGAGGATATTTGTAAATGGAGCCTTTGGGAGGTGGTTAGGCCATGAGGGTGGGGTCCTCATGAATGGGATTAGTGCTTTTCTAAAAGACCCTAGAGAGCTCCCTTATTAGCCTGTATATGAGAACACAGTAAAAAAGACTGCAGTCTATGAAGCAGGAAACAGGCTCTCATCAGAATCTGTTGGCACCTTGATCTTGACCTTCTCAGCTTCCAGAACTTGGAAAAATAAAAGTTTCCAGTTTAAGCCACCTAGCTTATGGTATTTTTGTTATAGCAGCTGGAACCCCGTAAGACACTGGAAGAGGCAGCTTGAGGTGGTAAAAGGAATGACTGAAGAACCAGAAGCAGTAATTCGGCCCCTCCCCCGGCTTCTCTGACCACAGACTAGCACTTCACCACTGGGGCAGGATCTTTTAAAAATCTAGTTACAAGTGGGGCCCTGCTGGGGGAGAAGGAGGTGGAGCTGGCTTAACCGGACTACTGAAAACAGAAAAGGAGTGGAACAAACAGCGGACTATAGCAAAACAAAAGAGAACAAAAAGGGAGGGGAGAACGAATGTCAAAGGAATGTGTGAATGATGGTTTCCGATGCCTAGCCCTGGAACTCCCTGGGTTCCTGACCTTTTTGTGAAACCTGTGTCTCCAGCCTCTCAGTGACTCTGTGAGCACTCCCCCCACCCCCTAACCGTCAGTCTTCCAAGAAATACCGTTTTCAGAAAGTCGGGGTCCATTTCTGTTTCATGGAGAACCATTTACTATATTACAGGCTTCTCAAAGGGCATCCAAAGCCACGTTCACTCTCTTTCCCATCAGATCTTTATGCATTTAAGTAAAGGACATCATCTAACTTATTACCTTAGCTAGAAACGTGGCTTCACTCTTGGGCTTGGGAATCAGAATGCCAGAATAGCCATTTATTTAGCTTTTACCCTTGTATAGGCAGTTTTGATATACTGACATCTACTTTGCTCACCTGATAGGAAGACAGCACAGAGTCTGGGGCTACTGTGGGCACTGAATAAATGTCATTATTACTGATTACTGGCCCCTCAAAACAGTCTCCTTATTAGTCCCTCTGCCTTAATTTAGGCCTTAAGTATCCTCTGATCTGGACTATTATAGTAACCTTTGAACTGGTTTCTCCTTTAAAATCCATTACCCAGCACCATCATAGTTAGTTAACTTTCTAAAGCAGACCTCTGTGATGGCTGACTAATGCCTTCGAGATGAAGTCCAGACTCACAAACATGGCACTTCAAGATCCTTAGCAGTCTAGCCTCAAACCACTTTTCCAGAATGCTCTCACTTACCATTAATTTAATAAACATAGAAGTGCCTACTAGAGGCCAGGCAAGAATAGAGCTTACATTTTAGTGGGGGAAGCTATCGATAAAAACAAGGTAATCACAGATCGTGACAGATTTCAATGAGGCGTGGGAAATTTCTGTCATCTCTTTTGTGCTTCTGCCCCTCCCGCCATGAAAAAAGAGCATGTTTCAGGAAACCATTGCTCCTTTACTCAGAGTCCCAGAATGAGACACATGGCTTGGCAGATCCAAACCTGCTTTGCAATCTGGAGCTAAACTGAGCTGAACTAAACCAAGGTTAGCAAAGCCTCCCAGCGCAGTCACAGCCAGCCTGCAGACATGTGTGTGAGGCATAAATATTTATTGTAACTCACTGTGAGTTTGAGTTTGTTATTTTAGCAAAACTGGAATAATAGAACAAAGAGCCCTTGATTGTGGACTGAATGTGTGGGTAAGGAAAAGAAAGAAATCAAAGCTTCTGTTCTCAGCAATAGAATGGAGAAAAGCATGAATTATCAAGGTAGAGGAGATGGGTGGGGGAAGGAATTTGTGTAGGAGAGTCAAGTTCAGTTTTGGACATCTGTAGTCTGGGTAGGCTAACTGCTGCTGGACAACTTTAAAATAGAAATGGCTGAACACACAATGACTCAACTCATTTTTTTTTGAAGATTTTTATTTATTCATGCGAGACAGAGGCAGAGGGAGAAGCAGGCTCCTTACTTTGCTGGGACTCGATCCCAAGACTCCGGGATCATGACCTGAGCCAAAGGTAGACACTTAACTGACTGAGCCACTGAGGCTCCCTAGCTAGCTTGTTTTTAAGCAGAAAAGGACCAGAAAGAATGAATAAAATCCAGAATTTGAGGCATCCTTGGATTGTACCTCAAATTGCAAGAGATAAAAACTATCCTTGCTGGGGTGCCAGGGTGACGTGGTGAAGCATCTGCTTTCAGCTCAGGTCATGATCTCAGGGTCCTGAGATCGAGCCACCACATCGGGCTCCTTGCTTAGCAGGGGGCCTGCTCCTCCTGCTTGTGTGTGTTCTCTCTCTCTCTCTCTCTCTCAAATAAAGAAAATCTTAAACAAAAAAACTCCTTGATCAACCCTTGCCACCCCTGCCACCCCCAATTAAACTTCTCAGTCCAAAAGAAGCCAGCTCTAAGACAAAGATCGGAATAAGAATATGGCCTTCCTGCTATGTTTGTTGTTTCATCCAGATGGCCTTGAAGTAGCCTCCATAAATTAGGGGAAAAAAAAAAATCTATGAGTAGCTGCAAATCTGTATTCATCTTTTTATGTAAAATTTTGTTAATACAAAAAGGTTTCTACTATATGCACAGTTCTTTGTTTTGCTTTTCTAAATTTTTTTTAAAAAAATATTTTATTAATTTATTTGTCAGAGAGAGAGACCCCAAGCAGGGGGAGAAGCAGGCAGAGGGAGAAGCAGGCTCCCCGCCCCCGAGCAAGGAGGATCCCAGGACTTTGGGATCATGACCTGAGCTGAAGGCAGACGCTTGATTGACTGAGCCACCCAAGTGCCCAGGTCTGTACGTTTTAAATATTGAAATAAATGACCAACTTTTCTTCCAAAAAGAATTCATGAATTTACACCTTTAGTCCACAACAGTATGCAAGAATGAGCACGTCTCACGCCAACCAGACAGATGTGGGGCTGTAGTGCCACACAGCTCTGGAGGGAACCCAGGGAGGTCACAGGGTCTGTGGCTCCAGGCTGCCAGCCTGCCTTCCGGTCTCATGGGGGCAGCGCTGCGCCCCCGAGTCTTGGCTCTCATTTCTTCACCATGTGTGAGCCCGAGAATTACCCATCTACCTTTAATTTGAAGGTTTCTTTGTCTACTTCTAAAAGCCTTATGTAAATTAAGGATATCGGCAGTTTGCTTTCCTGTACGACAAATCTCTTTTTCCCAGTTTGTCAATGCTTTTTAGGCCGTCTTGATTGATCAAAGAAAAATTCCATAAATTTATACTTTTGTGTGGTTACATTTATCAAACTTCTGCTTTTATAGCTTCTTGGCTTGGCGTCCTTCTTGGAAAAGGCTTTTCTACTCCAGGATCTAATATAAATTATTCATGCTTTATTCACAAATTATATGGTTGTATTAATTTTAATTTTGTTATTTTTAAGAGAGAGAGTGAGTATGTATGTGAGTGGGATGGCAGAGGGAGGGACAGAGAATCAGGCGGACTCTGCACTGAGGGAGGAGCCCGACACGGGGCTCGATCTCATGAACCTGAGATCGTGCTTGACCTGAACCGAAATCAAGAGACCCTTAAGCAAATGAGCCACCCAGGGGCCCCTCTATGGATATATTTTACTCAAAATCTTTGATACATCTGTAGTTAATGTTGATATAAACTATAAAGGCAGCCTTATTTTTTTTTTTAACAATTCTTCAGTTTCTCCTCCCCTATTTTATTTACCCCACTGACTAGATTATCTATAAACCCACTAATGAGGAATGACACCTTTATTATGAGCTACAATGCATGGATGTTTAAGTGTATTTCTGGATTCTCTACCTTGTTCCACGGAGGTCTTTTTCTTTTCCGGTAGTAAACAGTTTTAATCGTGGCAGCACTCTCTGGGTTTTCTGAAAAGTTATGTTTTTGATTGGTGTCCTCGACACGGTCTGTGGAATTGGGGATGAGGAATCAGCTGGCAAGATTGGTGGTGCCAGGGCCAAAGAATTAGCTAGTGTGGCCAGGACAGCTAGCACTGAGGACTTGACCTTTGGTGGTTGGTATGTTTGGTGGGACTGGGGCCAGTGGCTAAGCCAGCGTGGCTTGGGGTTGCCAGGGCCACGGTCAAAAGGAGACCGTGGGAGTGGTCAGGAGACGGGTTATCACTGGGGAATTGGCTGAAGAAGTAAACATATTGAGAAAAATGGAATCCAGGTTTCTCACCATCTGAAAAGGGAATTACAAACGTGGAATAGCAAAGGCCGGAGGAAACCGTGTGTGTTGGCTTGGAGCTGGGAATGTTTGTGGACTCACGTCAATATGTGTAGATAGACTGACGTGGACACGGATTTATAGGCAGTGTGTGTGTGTGTTCAGGTATTTTTAGCTCTGTCTCCGGTGACAATCTAGAAGCAACAACATCCCAGCAGCAGGGAGTGTAAGCGGTGCCCGGCTCTTGGTTTCTAGATACCGTTCCCCACTAAAGGGCCCTGCGGATCTTTGGATAAATGGCTGATTCCAGATATGGAAAAAACAAGTGCAATGTGAGCTTCGAAGATATTTTTGTGCCAGAAAGTAAACATTGTTCAAAGATTAATAAGGGATATGTCATAAGGACGTAATAATCACCTTAAGGGAGTTTACCCTGGCTAAATCTGGGAAAATCCGAGCATCAAACAAATATTTTTTTTTTTTTAAGATTTTATTTATTTATTTATTAGGAAAGAGAGAGAGTGAGAGAGAGCATGAGAAGGGAGAAGGTCAGAATGAGACGCGGACTCCCCATGGAGCTGGGAGCCCGATGTGGGACTCGATCCCGGGACTCCGGGATCATGACCTGAGCTGAAGGCAGTTGCTTAACCAACTGCGCCACCCAGGCGCCCCGCATCAAACAAATATTAATAGTAACAAATATAATCCGCTCAGTAAAGTAGAAACCCAGGAGTCCCTACTGCTATACATAAATCCATGAATAAATAAATAAATGGGGGAGAAGAGAAGACTCCACTGCATAGTGTGATGCTAACTAATACGTGCAGAGGGAATGATACAATTAGAAGCACTCTGCAATCATTACAGTAATAATTGGTCCAGGTGATATTCGTGAATGGATGTCACAACTGGTGGGTAAATGTCTGATGAGGAACAGAAGATTTACATCATTTCAAAGTGGTCTCCACACAGACTCCATGTTAATTGCTTATGAATTCATACCAAGTGCTCCTCAGTTAAATTTACCGTAGAGAATGCTGACGGACACCATCTTGTAAATGTTAGAACACCCCCAATACTGGGACAAATGAACATGGTGGATGTCCTCATTGGCTGCTGTTAGAAGAACATAGCATCACTTTTGGGGGTATCGCTGCCAAGAATACACAATCTGCACGTAGTTACCAGGAAATACCAGATAAATCCACACCGAGCGCCCAGAGCTGCGCCCAGCTGGCGGAAAACAGGGACCTCAGCCCCACAGCAGAGAGGAACTGAATTCTGCCACAACCTGGATGAGCTCAAAGAGGACCCCAAGCTCCAGACGGGGCTGCAGCCTCGTCTCCACCTTGGTTCAGCCTCAGGAGAAAATACATTTCTGTTGTGTTAAGTGCTCCCCCCGCCCCGGCCCCCCGCAGACTGATGCCCTCATGACAGGCCAAGCAGACGAATACTGTGGTGCACCCAGTGGCTGGCGACTAGTCTTGTCTAAGTAGTTCAAGTGTGGTCACAGTATGAGAATCTAGTTCTCAGCGGCTGCGGAGATCGTGGCCCAGCTTCTGAAAGAAGGAGGGACTGGGCGCCCCGGTGGCTCAGTTGGTTGAGCAACTGCCTTTGGCTCAGGTCGTGACCCTGGAGTACTGAGATCAAGTCCCACATCAGGCTCCCAGCTCCATGGGGAGTCTGCTTTTCACTCTGACCTTCTCCCTTCTCATGCTCTTTCTCACTCTCTCTCTTTCCTAATAAATAAATAATAACTAAAATCTTAAAAAAAAAAAGAAAGAAGGAGCGACTGCTTGGAGTAAAATTTTGTTGTTACTGTTTTTCTTTTTTACATATCCAAAGAATGAGGCAGTCACTCCAAGGAGCCCCATTTTATGAAAAGCTGAAGGCCTGTAAGCACATAGTATCCTTTAAAAAAACTTATTTTGAAAGGGCAACCATTTTTATACTCTCTTTGTTTTCTTTTTATTCTTAAATGTTCATAAACAGAATTAATGCACATTGTTAAAATCAAATGGGGGGGGAGGGGGCAGAGAGATCCAGAAAGGATTATCATGAAAATGCTGAGGCATGTTTTTTTCTGTACAAGGGCTGTCTCCTGCCTCAACTCATCCTGTTCCTAGATGTTCCCAGATACGACTTTAATAATTTCTTTTTTCCTCCTTGTGGTGCTATCTCCATATTTCTCAACAACACCCTTCCACCATTTTTTAATAGATTTTTCTTTTTAAGATGAGAAACAGGTGTCCCACTGAGCAGGGAGCCCAATACGGGGCTCGATCCCAGGACCCTGGGATCATGATCTGAGCTGGTGAGCCAAAGGCAGATGCCTAACGACTGGGCCACCCAGGCACTCCTCCCACCCTTACACCATTTTTAAAATGCATTCCCTTTACGCCTTACTGGTCTACGATTGGAGAGGAGTTAGTTGACTTCCATCAACTTCAACTTCCGCACCCTCCCAAATGGTTCTAGCCCTGGTTCTAGCCCCAGTCTCAGTTCCTTTACTGTAATTGGGCATCTTAAAGCAAAACATTAAAATCTGGGGCACCTGTGTGGCTCAGTGGGTTAAAGCCTCTGCCTTCGGCTCAGGTCATGATCTCAGGGTCCTGGGATCGAGCCCCGCATCGGGCTCTCTGCTCAGCAGGGAGCCTGCTTGCCCCCCCTCTCTCTGCCTGCTTCTCTGCCTACTTGTGATCTCTCTCTCTCTCAAATAAATAAAAAAAATATTTTAAAAAATTAAAATCTTACTTTTTTTTTTAAGATTTTATTTATTTTAGAGATAGAGAGCTAGGGGAGGAACAGGAGGGAGAGGGACAAGCAGACTCCATGCCGAGCAGGGAGCCCAATGTTGGGCTCAATCTCATCACCCAGAGATCAGTTGAGATCAGTTGAGCCAACTGCCTAGTCGACTGAGCCACCCAGGTGCCCCTAACTCTCCACTTCTTATAATGCTGGTCCTAGATTACTTACTGACTTGATAATAACAAGCAAACAAACACGCTACAAAAAATAGGAAAATATAAAAACAGATTAATGGTTTATAGACCCTGAGAAGAATTTTCAGCAAAGTACAAAAATTTAAAGCATTCTTTTTTTTTTTTTTTTTGAATTTTGTAATTCTTTACTGTGGAATCATTTAGAATGTCACTTCTGTTTTAAATAACTGAATTGGTAATTGAGTAAGAAAACATAATTTGGATTATATAACTCTTACTTTAGTAAAAATTCCTTAAACAGTGAAAAAAGACCCTCAGTTTTTTATTCCACAAAGAAGAGATGGTATTTAATTTTCCACTGTGAACTGTGAATCTTGATATTCTCTTGCCTTCTGCTCCTCTTTACCCCATTTCATTCGCCTACTTTTGACAGGTATAGATGTGCTTTGACCGAATACAGATTAACATTTATACTGTGCCTGAGTGGCTCAGGTGGTTAAGCGTCTGCCTTCAGCCTTCGGTTCAGGTTGTGATCTCCAGGTCCTGAGATCAAGGGCTCCCTACGTCGGGCTCCCAGCTCAGCGGGGAGCCTGCTTTTCCCTGTGCCTGCCACTCCCCCCTGCTTGTGTTCTCTCTCTGTCTCTCTCAAATGAATAAATAAAATCTCTTAAAAAATAATAAAAAAAATAACATTCATACTTTGTTTTAAAACCATGTTTAATTTCTCCATAATTTATCTATAGTTCCATTCTACAAGTCAGAAGTCAATAACTAGTGTTCATATGATTATGATGGTGTAAATACTGTTTATGACAGAGCTGAATATTGTGTTGACCTTCCTCTCCTTATTTCATGCCATGACCTGATACCCCTTTATGGATAATGGTGCCAAACAGAATATAATGAACATACGTTAGTGGTCCTTTGTGCCAACTCGGGATCATAATTGTGAACCCTAACTATTTTGCTTTCTGTAGTCTAGTATTGTCTTTCTTCCAATAGTAATGATAGCTATTTATTGCATACCTACCTGTTGGGGTTAATGTAGAGCATGAACCCAGCCGTAATACCTGACTTGCTAAAATGTAACATAGACGTGCTGGGGTTGAGGGAAGGCTTTGGAGAAGGGCATGGGCCTTTGGAATGCTGAGGCCTGCGTGACCACTCTGCCGTTGGGATGCCACAGGGAGTTGCCTTCCTGAAGCTTTCTTAGCTCAAACAGCCTCCCTGTGATCCAAGAAGTGTATGCATCGTCCCTTAGGCTATGTTCAGCAGAACTTTCAGCACATGCAGATTGGCATATCGTTTCTTTCCCGTAAACAGATCCTCCTAGTTCTGTAAGATCCCTTGTCACACTTCCCTTGCTTGAGAAATAATGATAAGGATTTGTGATTCTCCTGAAAGATTATTAAAAGCTGGAGCAAAGAAGACTGAAAGATCTTGTCTCCGAGCGTTGACCCCCTTGCCTTCTCCTCTCTTTCACAGCAAAGTTTGCAGTAATTTTTCATCCGTCCATACAGGAATTGCTGGCTGTTCCCAGCACCTACCAACCGTCAGGCATTCTGATATGCAGTATTCTTGTTTTATCTTAATAACCACCCTGCATTATGCCTGCTTTTACAGGTGAGAAAACACAAGGTAATTAGCTAGCGGGACTGGATTTGAGTTAAAGATGAAACCAATTTGGGTTGACCAACTCATCCCAGTTTGCTGGGGCTTTCTAGTGTTAGTGGCTCAAAATTCCGTGCTCGGGGGAGATTGTCGGTCATCCTACCAGTCCAGACTCTCTCTCTTTCTTCTCTTTAAATTATTAACAACAACAATAATAATAGTAATCAGCCATTTCCACGGCTTGGGCTCCATTGCTCTTGAGTTATAGCATCTGCCAGTGGGTTGTCTGAACTGGGAGCTCTTACCAAAGCCTGGACTGATGTCAAAATTGTAAACATCTGCAGGGAGGCATGCCACTTATTTTTCAACGTAGTAAAAATCGTCTTCTCAGTCCGTCTCTATGAGGATGGTAATTTTTCTGTGTGAAGCATACTTTAGGAACTCCCTTTGGTGGTTCTGCCTCATGTTCATAACTCTACCACAGAGCACCTCAGAACTCACACCTTAATCTGCTTTTCTGTCTACACACTTGCATGGGACTCATCTACTCGCATGACTTTACATCTCATCCATGGGAGCCGATGATTCTTACACATCATCAGCGTGGATTCTCCCCCAACCTCCTGACACAGAGGACCTCCTGAACATCTCTTCTCAGATGCAGAATAGTCATCTGAAACTTAAAATATCTCTAAGTGAATTCCTCATACTCTCTGGAAAATTTGCTTCTCTCAGAGTCTTCTGCATTCCAAAAATGGCGACTCCATCCCTCCAGTTGTGGCCAACTTTAGAGTCGTCATTGACTCTTAATGACTTACACTGTATAAAATCTGGCAAATCCTCCAACATGCATCCAGAATCTGACTACTTCTCACTACCTTCCCCCTAAGAACACCCTGGTCCAAGCCAAGTCCTACTTGGTTTAGTGCCATAGC
Organism: Nasua narica; assembly: GCA_028533885.1. Classification (NCBI taxonomy): domain Eukaryota; kingdom Metazoa; phylum Chordata; class Mammalia; order Carnivora; family Procyonidae; genus Nasua; species Nasua narica. Next base: position 9,581,435 of record CM052814.1, on the reverse strand, counting down.
CTCTTAACTGGTTTCCTTAATTCCGTTCTTGCCCACTGATAGTCTATTCTCAGTAAAAATTGAGTAATCCTCTTAAAACATGTGTCACTCCTCTGCTTGAAACCCACAGATTGCTCTCCATCTCACCCAGAAGGAGAGCCCAGCACTCAGGATAGTCTTGTGTTAGGTAATGAATGACCCTGTCCCTGTCCTGACCCCATCTCTAGTCCCCTGGCTTCCTTGCTCCTTGAAAACTCCAGGTATGGTCTCTCCTATGGAGAGTTAATCCCCTGATTATCTGGAAGCAGGCTCAGTACAAAACGAAAATGTGGGGCTTCTTATTCAAAACTTATTAAGGTTTTCAAGACTGGGACAGCAGAGCGTAAACCCAAGTATGGGGCCCTTCTGAGCATGTGGCCGAGTGACCGTCTGAAGGTCTCCCCACCTTCAGACTTTGTTTGAAAGCCATCTTCTTATTGAAGGTTCCCATCTGGACGGTATTTAAATCCTCAGCCCCTACCTCCCCACCTGAAGCTCCTTACATACCCTCCAAGAGTTCCTCTTCCTCCTGAGCTTTTCTTGCCTGCGAACACATGTGTACTTTACTTATTTTGCATTTTCCTGACCTCTCCCTGCATTAGAAGAGATGAGGTTTGGGGTTTTATTTTGGTCAAAGCTCTATCCCCCCACACTCAGAACAGTGCCTGAAAAAAAAGAATGAACGAATACATTGATTTTGTGGTCTTCTGGTTGAAATAGCCAAGCTTTTAAATCCATCCTTTAGAGAGAAAATCCCATGGACAGGATTTTATACAAAATCAGTATTTAAACTTGTATTTGTGTAAAATAATACAAATATATTTTAATTTAAAATTATTAATTTATTTAAATTATTAATTTAAAAAAATAAAAATAATTTAATACAAAATCAGTATTTAAACTTGTATTTGTGTAAAATAAAGGACAGTATTTTACACAAATACAAATAGTATTTGTATAAAAATGACACAAGGTGCTTGCATGTCCTTCATTTTTTACCCAAGGACATGCTTGGAGCACAGAAGAGCTGGGCCATCGCGCCTTCCAGAATTCAGGCTCTCCGCGTGCATGTTGTCCTATGCCCTTCTGCCTTTCCTCAGAAGGTTCTAAAGTTGCTGTTGTTTTGACTTTTTGGCTCTCTTTTCCTTTGGAGAGTAGTATTATAGATAGTATTATGGTTTGGAATTCAAAAGTTACAGAGTGAAAGGCCTTCTGTGTCTGCTTGCCCTGTCACCTCATTCCCTTCCTCCGGAAGAACAAATACTCTCTTTCAAGCCCTCCTGTGACTCCCCCCAGAGATGCTCCATGCAGAGACTGTGCTAGTAAAAATGAGTGGCATGCGTAGGTACACCCCTTTACTTTTCACCAAATGATTCCATCACAGTGCGTGAGGATGGGACCATTTCTGTCCCCATTTTGATTGGAGTTCCAAGACTCTGGTTCCAAACACTCCCTGTTTCTCAGGGAAATGGCAGAGGACCTTCACAGTACTTGGAAAAAAGTACTGAGAACTGGTCTTTCAACCCTCGAGCCTTTACCACTTAGGCCATAAAAGAATCTGGAAAGGCCAAAGTGGGGTCAAGATTGATTAAGAGCTTTTGCCTTGGACTTTGAAGTTACAGCCACTCCTACAGGGAGGCAAGCTTTTCACTCACCTTTAGCCTAGGGCTGAAGGTAGCTTTCCAACGGAGGGGGATTCCCCACAGGCAACAATGGTACTGTCTGCAGCCATTTGGAGTTGTCATGGCCAGGGAGATGCTACAGGCCTCCGTGGGAGAGATGCTGCTGAACATCACGAACCGTCCCTGGGAGGAGCCCCAGATCCCAGCACCAAATCCACAGCCTCAAGTGTCACTAGTGTCGAGGTGGAGGAACACTGGCCCAAGGAGAGGGGCTTCTTTGGGACCACCCAAGGCGTGGTGAGATGTCTCTTGCAGTTGGGGGACACAGGGCACCATTCCTTGGCCCGTGTGTGGAGGCTGAGGGGGGGCTCGCTGTGCTCCCGGTGGAGAGCGGGAGGTGAGGTTGCCGAGCCGGGGGCAGCCTGGGCTCCCCGTGTGTTTGATAAAAGGGCTCAGTCAGGGATTCTCCTGGACCCTGATAGCAGAGTGGGACTGTGACACGTGGAGAAGAGTGAGCACAGCGTGAGAGGCTGGAGGGCACTTCCAGAAGCTGTGGAGTAAGGAAGCGGTCACAAGTACTTACTTGTGCCAAGGGAGCTACAGGGGAGATATCTCCAGTCCCGGGGGAAGCTGTGGTGTGTGGTTGTCTTCGAAAAACCTCCCGAAGTACTTCAGAGAATGCCCAGCAAGCTTAGACAGCTCTCAACATTACTAGTCACATAAGAGTTTGGCTGTCATCGCAATGGCGCGTAGAGAATAAAATCCCAAGTTCGCAAGAAAGACCCTGCCTGATCTGGTCCCTGCTGACCTCTCTAATTTCATCTTCCATTGTTTTACTCAAGCCACGCAGACCTCAGGCCTTTGCACTTCCCTTTCCCACCACCTGGCCTGCCCCCCCCCCCGCCCCCCGCCATCTTTGTACCATTGTTTCCTCTCCTCATTTGAGTCTCTGGGCAAAAGTCACCATCTCAGGGAGGCCTTTCTTGAATAGCCCATCTCAAATGGGCAAATCTCTGTTTATTATCTCCTGTGCTTGCTTTATTTCGCGTCAGGGCACTCAATACCTAACCTTTTGTTACATGTATTCACTTACCGTCTCTGTCATCCATGATAATGTAATAGCCATAGAAGAAGACACTTCATCTTTCTGTTCCCAGGATCTGGGGCCATTTCAGCGTTTGGGAGGGGTCCAATAAATATTGGTTTAGTAAGCCAATGAATGACTATCTGGGCAATGCTATTGTAGTTTGCCGGACTGTTTAATTTGGCTTCGCGTCTGCTGAGTGAGTGAAGTCTTAGCTCTGCTTGAAGGCGGGCTCTGAGCCTGCCCCTTCTGACACGTTCTGCCCTATCACATCCCCTGGCCCCGGAGCAAGACAATCACTTCACATAGCTTTTCAGGGAAAAAGCTAGCTAGGCCCTTGACCTAAGACACCCCTCCCTGTTTAAAGACTCAAGTGAAAAGTTTGTGAATGAAAAGAGGGTAAGGACTGGCTACATCCATTTGTTTTTTTAAGTCAAGAATGTCTGTGTCTTTGTGTATATTCTAGTTGGAGACACATGTTTTTTTTTAAGATTTTATTTATTTATTAGAGAGAGAGCATGAGAGGGGAGAAAGTCAGAGGGAGAAGCAGACTCCCCATGGGAGTCTGCGAGCTGGGAGCCCGATGTCGGACTTGATCCCGGGACTCCGAGATAATAACCTGAGCCGAAGGCAGTCGATTAACCAACTGAGCCACCCAGGTGCCCGAGACAGATGTATTTTTAAATCAAACATAGATACTTATTGTTGCTGTTTTGGGAAATCAAAATGAGGGGCATAATAGAAGAAGGTGGCCCACAGATCTGTTATTCAGACATTATTGTTATTATTTTAAAGATTAATTTTATTTATTTTAGAGAGAGAGACAGAGAGCACAGCAGGGAGGGTCAGAAGGAGAGAGAGTCCGAGGCAGACTCCACACTGAGCCCAATATCGGGCTCAATCTCATGACCCTGAGATCACAACTTGAGCCGAAACCCAGGGTAGGATGCTTAACCAATTGCGCCTCCGAGGCACCACCAGACATTATTATTTTAATGTTCAGTTTACACTATTACTTTCTTTTATGCATGTAGAAGAGAATATATGTGAAATTGACATATATATTAAACAGTGTATCGAAATGGCATATGCTCACAAGCACTGTCACCTCCTAGTTCATGGCTATATATTGTAACATTGTATGGAGGGAACCACCTTAGTTTTCTTTTAATTCCCTCCCAGAATGAAACAAACACCCCCTGCTCATGAATCCTAACTATCATCCATGGGTTTATCTGCTTATCTATCATTGCACCTATGTATCTATGAGTCAATTTATCTATTATTTATTACCTTTCTATCTTTTTTTTTATCTTTCTATCTTCCTATGTAATCTGTATCTGTGTATTAATTCCTCTGTCTTATCTTTCTGGCATCTATCTATGTATGGGTCTTTCTCTCTTTATGCATTCATCTCCCTAGGTATCTGTGTAGGTATCTGGGTATCTATCTTTCTATTTATGCATCTATCATATGTCAGTGTGCTTATGTATCTACCAGTTATCCATATATTTATCTGTCATCTGTCTCTCTCTGTTATCTATTCATCAGTCATCTATTTATATATAAATGTATATACATATGTGTGTACATACCCATTATCACCTATCTCTGTTCCTATCTTTCATTTTTATTTATACACAAGACTTTCTGCTATATACACTTTACGCCTTGTTTCCTTCACTTAGCACATCTTAGAGACCTGCAGGAACTGTCTCGTTCTCTTCTTGGACTACAGCACTGTGTTCAACATTCATAGGGATGTTCAATAATACCTTTGGGATTTCTCTTGTCCTTATTTCATTGTGCTCTACAATGTACACACTGTGCTCTGTAATGCACACGTGCACACACACACACACACACACACACACAATTTAGATACTGTCTGTGACAAGAAATAGACCATTGTTACCAGCCAGCGGCCCCCAGTAGACTCCTACTCAATTACAGCCTTATCCCTACCAACTAGAAGTCACTCCATCTTGGTGATTGTGGTAATGATTTTCTTGCATTTAAAAAATTTTATCATCTATGGATGCATTTCCAAGTAAAATAGTCTATTTTTCTGTTTATGAACTTTAGTCAGAGGCAACCATACTTTATGAATTTTGTTGTTTCTTGCTGCTTTTGCTCAATGTTAACGTTTATGCCATTGACTCATACCATGGCATGTAGCTGAGTGTATTCATTTTCATGGCTCTATAGTAGTTTTCCATTATATAACTAAATCCCACTTTAAAAAAATCAATTCTAATGATCACGGACATTTGGATTGTTTCCAGTTTGGGCCTATTGTACACAAATGCCTTTATGAACATGGTTATAGATGTATTTTGATGCTTATGTGCACCAGTTTTTAAAGATCTATTTCTAGGACTTGAATTTCTAGGTCATGGGTGCATCAACTTCACTAGGCAGTTCTGGACTTTTTTTAAATATTAGCACCCATTCCTCCCCACACCCCCAAGCAGAGATTTCCCATTGCTCAGCAACCTTGCCAACAATTGGTGTTGCCAGGCACTTAATTATTTTTACAAGTTTCCTGCTGATGGTCAATCTAGTCTCTTTCTCCAAGGAACCCAACCTCATAGACTATCCTGGCAAGCTTTTGTAAATATGCCTAGGGTATATCTCCTTATTTATTTATTTATTTTAGTTTTTCAGTGTTCCAAGATCAAGGTACAGTAAATATTGATAGCTATGGCCAAATATTCCTCCCCGGAGCTCCTCAGTTAATGTTCCCACAGCAGAACACGGGAGCCTATTTCCCCCACATCTTCAACAACATTGGCTGTCATCAAATAGTGTTTGTCAATGTCATAGGTATTTCACTTCTGTTTTGATTTGCCCTTATCCAGTTATTAGTAAGTTTTAATACGTATTCATTTGGATTTAATGGCTGAAACTTTTTTTTTCTTTAAAAACTGCCAGCTCAGGGGCATCTGGATGGCTCAATGGGCTAAAGCCTCTGCCTTTGGCTCAGGTTGTGATCTCAGGGTCCTGGGATCGAGCTCTGCATCGGGCTCTCTGCTCAGGGGGGAGCCTGCTTCCCCCTTCTGTCTGCCTGTCTCTCTGCCTACTTATGATCTCTCTCCTCTTTGTCAAATAAATAAAATCTTAAAAAAAAAAAAACCACACCAGTCTTTGGACTTTGTTCAGGCTACTTTTATTCCATAAAAAAAAATTGTGTATTTAAAATGACCAGTTGTTTGCTTTACGGCCTCTAGGTTTTTATATCCATCTAAGAAAGGCCTTTTCCAATGTGCACTCATGCTTTCTTTTTGAAATTTTATGGTTTATTTTATGTTCAACTCCTTGACACATGTTAAATCTTTGATAATTTGGGGTTAAATTATTTGAGGCACCAAAAAGGCAGGAATGCAGCAAGAATCTAGCTTTTCCTTGCTAACAGTTTGTCAGTGGATCCATGTTTTTCCTCCTTGTTTAAAATGTCACCTATAGCAGAAAATAAAATGCCATATGTATTCGGGTCTATTTTGGGATTCTCTATTTTGTTTCACTGATATCTATTCCCCCCCCCCCAATGTTAAAACAGTTTTAAATTTTGCTCACTGCCTAGGTTTTACTGAGCAAAGGCATTTTTTTTTTCCTTCACCAAAAAGTCAAAGCCAAAATAAGCACAATACACACAGGTGCCAGGAATGCATCTGAGCAGGGTTGTGTGGGACAAAGGTTACTGTGTGGCCATTGGCACAGAGGACAGTGGGCTGTAGGTCCTAGGGATACAAAGATATAATGTTCTTGTAGATTCTTGATTGGTAAGAAATGCTCTGTGTACACACAAAACTGCAAGTTAGGCAAATAATACATACTAGGCCCATTATCTAGGGACAAAGTGTGATTTCATTTGAAATAGCAGCGTATCTAGTGACTAGTTGGTTAGTTATCTCTAATGGTTAACTGCACTTAACTGCAGGCATCTGGTTCCCCGTAGCTGTGGGAAGGAGGTGAACAGTGACCTACTTCACAGGAATGGGAACCGATGTAGTGAAACTCTGGCTATCTTACACCCTCAAGAAATGGCTCTATTTCCTGGAAAGAACAAGTCCTTTAAAGAACAAAATATACTTTATTTTTACTGTTTTGAATGACTAGCTCTCTCAAATGCATGACGGCCATCCCTCTCTTATTTCTAAGATTTTCGCTACCAGACTTCAGGCACAATCGTTAAATGGATCAGCGAGGACAGCCAAGCAGGAGTTCCCAGTACTGCCTTATCCTTCCGTCCTCTCCTGGAGCAACCGCTTTTGGACTCTTTCTGTATTTGATTTTTCTGATGGTTACCTCCTTACTTCTGTATATTGTGTGTGTGCTGCTTCTTGGTATATCAGTTTTAGACGTTGCTTCTTGACGGTACACTATGACCGTTGATTTTCATCGCCCGGTACCCGCCCGTCCCCCTGTACAGTTGAATAACCTTCCTCCTCCTCCCGTGATCACTTGGGTGCCGTGTGTTCCCGCCCTTGCTGCTGGGACTCCTGGGCCCTTCATTGTCAGGCCACTCTTCGCAGTCCTGGCTCTGCAGGAGGTGCCTCCCCAGGGCTTAGCCTTGCTGGTCCCACGACATTCCTGGAAATTCCGCTGCGGCCAGCTTGCAAGTCCTGTGTGCCTCCCCCGACCCTGCTGAATGTTCCAGGCGCTGGGGTCCGACTGCTCCTGCTTCTCTCTCCTCCTCTCTGCTGGCGCCCTCACTTCATCAGTGACCCTATTTCCATAGCAGCCACCTGCTCCGGCTCTGGGCCATTGATATTTTACTAACTTTTGTCCCCAAGGCTCTGTGCTTGGGCTTAAGATCCATGTTGCACATGCGCAGGCCCTTCCGGTGGTGGAGGCCTGGGAAGTGATCTCATCTCAGGAGGAATCTGCTCGGCTCACTTAGCATTGTGCTCAGATGCCTGAGGTGCAACGGGCAGCAGCCGGGGCCTCCCTGGTGACACCGGGCTGTCATCGATCGTGTGGGAACACCTGTGGAAGGGAGGAGGTGGGTGGCTGTGAGAAAACAGCCTCATGGGCAGACATCTGCTGGATTATACTTCTGCAGCCCCTCAGAGGGGTGGATGGGGTGTGGGGTCCTCGGCTGGAAGTGAGAGGGGCACCAGGTGAGGTTTCCGAGGGGGCTCCCAGGGCATACCTCCTTTCTAGGGCCAGGAGGCCTGCTCTAAAGCCCGTGGTGAACCATTCCCAGAGGTCATAGAAGGATCAGAAGAAGGTGATGCTGTCATAGGTCCAACGTGGGCCCAGGCGGCCTCCAAGGGACTCACGGTTCAGGAGGCGAGAGACTCGTAAATAAGTAATGACAACGCAGGCATTAAATGCTCTGTGACCGTGCTTGGAGGGTGCAAACCCAAAGCACCCGACCGGCTCACTCTGCCGATTTTCTCATGCCTCAGGGGGTAAAAGCCCAAGGCTTGCAAAACCAGTTTTCAGGAATGTCCTCTCCAGGCCAGCTTCAGTATATGGGAGTGGTTGAGTGACATTTATTGCCTCTGGGAGAACTGGTGGCTGGAAGGCAGGAATGGAAGGAGAGGCCTTCCTCCTGTGAACGTTTTGAATGTGAAACCTCTGGTACTTAGCCCTAAGTGTAAATGTACTTAAAAATACAGCCAAGAATTACCAAACACACTTTTCAAAGTGTCCGGTGGGGGGACTTCAGAAGGGGAGGCAGTGTTGCAGAAAGGAGGAGCTGAATGAACAGACTCAGGGTCCGGGCCCCTGCAAGATGGTCGGGGGAGACCAGTTACCTGCAGGCACCTTTTCTGCACCAATGCAGACGGGGTGCGAAGGGTACGACTGGCTATTTCCCAAGACAGGTGGTCTGTGCTGCGGGTCCACGCTGCTCTGTGTGCATGTATGTTTGCCTATGGAGGTGTGTGCATGCATGTTTGCACACACAGGTACGCACACATGTGTATGTGCGCGCACACGCGCTCGTGTATGTATGTGCACACACGTGTACGCACGCGTGCATGTGTATGTTTGCACATGCACGTGTGTGGATGCACATGTGTACATGTGTGGGGGTGTGTGTTAGCAACCATTGATAGCTCAATGCCCATGTCTATTAATGCAGCAGGAGTCACAAAATGATTCTAATCCAATCATTCCTTCTTCACTTATTAGTTTAAATGTGTCTTTTAAAAGAAACTTCCTTCTACTATTTTGTTCCCTAATGGATCAGTTCATACAGGAAAGGCAGAACAAATGTCTGATTCTTTCCCTTTATTCACCATTTCTCAATAATATGTTCTTCTGTTATTCTCTACCAAAGGTGATCAAATAGGGTTTTTAAAAAGTAATTTAAACCCATGGATCTAAACATATTTGATGCATTTCAATTGATTGCAATTATTGTTCTCATTGATGCTCTGGTTATTACTTCTTCACCAGTGAATGTCCCCTGAATCCCATTTACACAACCCTAATGGTCATTTTCTGTGAGGTGTTACACATTCACTATCATCTTTCCTGCCTCAGACCTGGACTCGGCCATTTCTTCAAGAAGCCATGGTTTCTTTCCTTCTTCTCCTCTTCTCCCTCCCCCTCCCTCTCCTCTTCCCTCTTCTTCAAGTAGGCTCTACCCCCAGTATGGAGCCCAATGTGGGGCTTGAACCCATGACCCTTGAGATCAGGATCTAAGCTGAGATCAAGAGTTGGACACTTAGCGGACTGAGCCATCCAGGTGCCCCAGCCATGGTTTCTTTTAACGGTAAATATATTCCAGGACCACAATATTGGCACTAGATGTGTTCACTGATACTGAGTTGACTATTTTTTCTTGGCCTTTCGGTGGACAGAGCAAGGGAGTATTTTATTTTATTTTATTATTTTTAAGGGAATATTTTAGATAAAATAGCTCACAAGTCAATACTGATACTTCTCTATTTCAAACTCAGCATCACCAGGATTTCAACTTAGCCTCTTGTATTTGTGTCACCTTTCTTTGTCACCAAGAACCCTGGTTCTCAGGAATGGTGGGGATAATAGAATCATATGACATAATCACTCATTTGCCATCCATATACTTCATATATAAGAGTCTCTCTGTCAGTCAAGTTCTGTTAAATATTTCAGCCTGATCTCAAAGATGCTGCATGGAATTAAGGAAGGGATTTTTTTTCCTTTCTTTTTTTCTTTTTTAAAGATTTTATTTATTTATTTGACAGAGAGAGAGAGATCACAAGTAGGCAGAGAGGCAGGTAGAGAGAGAGGGGGAAGCAGGCTCCCTGCTAAGCAGAGAGCCCAATGCAGGGCTCGATCCCAGGACCCTGAGATCATGACCTGAGCTGAAGGCAGAAGCTTTCACCCACTGAGCCACCCGGATGCCCCAAGGGACGGGTCTTTATTCATGCCTCTAACATAGTAGAAAACAGATTTTCCTGCCTCCTGAGCCAGTATGTTGGCAGCATCCTGGGATTTGGGGAAGTGGTTCAGGCCAGTAGAAGTGGCCGGTGGCAAGCCTGTGACAGCCCATGAAGGAGTGGAGATCGTTGGTCTAGAATTGGGTGATGTAGGAAATGAGACAAAACTTCTCACATATACTGTATGGAAACTCTTTATAGGTGAGGGCCCTTGAGCCAGCGACACTTGGATTTGTTACAGAAAGCGTTTTGCTCTAGGTACTTGCTAAACAGCCACAGACCCAACATGTCACTTAGTCCGTGTGGGTTCAGGTGCTTTCTGCCTGTCTGCCACCTGATTCTTACAAAGCACTCTTCCTTATATTCTCTCATTCAAGGGTCACATCCCATCTCAGGAACTCTTCTTCTTTCTTCTGGGTGGGGGACTGGAAGCCCCCCATCAATGCGCAGGGGCCTCAGGAACACCCCCAAAACATGGAGGCATCTGTGTTCTATTCCTATGGTTTGCAGCTGTCTCTCAAGGAGAAAACAAAACATGCCCTTCCTCTCCCCTACTTCTTACTGAGGCAATAATAAAAAATTTTATTCTGACTTAGTCAATCTTTCCCCTCTTGGAAGGAGGGAGGACATTTTGTGTCTGATGCAGGACAAAGAGTGGGGGATCTCCTTAGATTTGGCTTCAGGGCATATTTATGGATTTTTAGTTAAAAGCCGATGAGCTGCATTTTCTAAATAAATCTACATGTAGGCTCAACCTAAAACAAACTGATTTTCGAAGAGGGGCAGACAGCAAAGGTGTGGCAGCCGACATGCTCCTGGAGCTACTAAGGACTTTTTACAATAGGCTTCATTTTGAGGAAGACAGGGGAAGGAGAAAACTCTCCATTCGAGATCTCTGATCCTCCTGTGGGGCTCCTTATCCTCCCAGATACGGGGAGGACAGCCATGGCAGAGCCCAGGGTGCCATGTTGGGGAAACCGTCCAGGTTGCCTCCTCTCAGGTGGGGACAGTACTGAGGGCTTTGGAGAGAAGGCCCCTTGTGGTTTGCTAGTGCTCTTCCAATTTCAATGCCCCCATTTATGTCCTCCATAGAAGCTCGTATCATCTGGAAAACTCAGTGACGCCACTCAGGACATTTGGGAAGGTGACATAAAGCAGGCCAGCAGCCTTTCATCATGCAGGGCTGCCGGCCCCCAGCCCAACTGGTGACATGCTGAAGCCCGGGGAACCCCGCCAGCTGCCTTCCTCTGCTTCCACCCAACACGGGACTTACAGGGTTATGGCAGCAGCAGCTTCTGCTTTTCCAAAGCTGGGTTTTGCCAAGTAGAGGCCAGCAATCAGGAACCCACGGTCATAACAATGAAAACTGAAGCCTTCTGAAAGGAAGGAGGGACCAGGGAAAGAAAAAAGACCCCAGATTGTGGAATGTGGAAGAAGACTGGAATGTTTGCAGAGAGAGCTTTCAAGGGCATTAAAGATGAAGAGTCAGGGCCCTCCTGCAAAACAGCATCGCTTGTCACTCTGTGCCACCTTGTGGCCGCTTTATCACTTTCCGTCAAATGCTCCGCCTTCTCACTCCCTTGATATTCTTGGCATTGCCTATTACCCGGCACCTTTGAAAGTCACTTGGGTTGTGCC
>CM052814.1:9549281-9569191 GCA_028533885.1 Nasua narica | reverse complement strand
TCGGTGTTTCCTCTGGGTACCCTATTATTTCTAGAGTAGCCTGCCCTACACAGCTGTGTCCCCTGATCAGGTGCTTTTGAGAGAAGGCCTTCACTTCAATTTCCTCCATTCATCTTTTTGTTCTCCTCTGATACCTCTTTTCCAAACACTCAGATTATACTGATTTAGGAATAAGTGAGGAAGTCCAAACTATCTCACATTTTGAAAAAGGATGGAAGAACAGGAGTTAGGGAAGGTAATTCCTTTTCTATTCTTTCCTTCCAAAGACTTGAGGCAGAGAGTCATTTAGAAGGATACAAGGTAAAATCAAAGAATAGCACACACCAACCTGTCCATGTGGCAGAATGATACTGAGGTCTTCAGGCCAATAGAATGGAGGTCTAGAGGATAAGTCTTGCTTGTACCTTCTAGTGGCTTGAACGCCTCTGTGGAAATCAGGAACCAACTTGGAAAAGAAGTAAGAACAGTATAATGACGTGAGCCGTGGGATGTGACTTCGGTGAAGTGGATGCAAAGCCTCTGGGAGAAGAGAATATCCAGGCAGACACACTGTCAGAAGAGAAGGGAACGGGGGGAGCACAGTGATTTGCAAAGTACAACGATGTCACACATGCAGGGTTTTTAGAAAGCCATCACTGTCCTCCTCTCAGAACAGTATGCTCTCAGAAAAAGGACAAAGTCTGCACGGCTAAAAGCACAATGCCATGTGTCAGGTGCATTTGATGAAAGAAATTGAAGTGAATCTAAAATAATTCTGATAAAGGACTGACCATATTCTGAGATTGTTCTGCTGAAGCTTCCTGAGGACAATATCTTACACACTTGGAGTGTTGATGGATGAGAGTTGCTTCCTGGACATTCAGGCATCTTTGCGTCCTTCCTCTACTCAGCTGGGCCTGGGCCCGAGTCCAGTCAACCCTAAGCCTGACAGACAAAAGTCCTGGATTCTTAGGGGCGCTACTAATTTAAAACAGCTTCAACTTTCTCCCTTAGTAAGCAGCTTTTCATTTTCATCATTATCATTTTTTTTATTTTCCATGTATCCTGACGGGTGGGCCAGAAAATGGTCATTCTACCCACAGAACAGAAGCTTTGACAATTTTAATTTCTATTTTTTTTCCTACCGACTCAGCTGTTCCTTTATTCTTCCAGGCTTCAAATATTTCCCTCTTCTTTCCCCTTTGTTCTCCCCTATAATCTTTATTCAACCTCTCTTCCTAAAACTCTACTTCCTTTTAGGAATTCTTACGGGTCTGCAGAATACCAATCGCTTCACTGCACTGACTGTTTTGCTGACACTGTTTTCTTCCCCTGAAAAACCAGCAAGCATTTTCTCCTTCAACTCAGAACCTTACTTCACCTGCATGCCCAGATCTTCTCTGAGTCCACACAGTTACAGACTTTCACTTGGCCCCTCTCAGGGACGACTGTTATTATTATTATAGTAATTAAGTATTGGGTTGTTCCGTTTTGCTATCTCAGGGAGCAAGCGCTAGATGTGGTGAGCTGGGTACCGCCAGCAGCCAGCTACTTACATGCTGGCCGTATGCGATCTCAGCCAGGAGGGGGCTCCACGGGTCCTTCCCACATCCCAGTACCCGTCCAGGGGGTTCTCACGTGCTTGGATTCCCCTGAAACCGTTCTCCGTGCCCCACGCGAACCCCTGACTTAGGGCCGCTCTCCTAACTGGAACTCTGGGCGTTCATCACTAAGCCCGCGTTACACTAGACGAGACAAAAACCTAACCACCGAAGTCCCGCCTCTGTTTTTCCCCAACCCCGCCCCCCGGGAGTCTGACCAGTCTCAGCTTCGGGCTCTACATAGCAGCGCCCGATTGGTGGAGCACGGAGAGCGCGTCAGAGAGCGCTGAGCTCATTGGACGGCCTTTCGGCGCGTCTATAAAAGGGACGCAGAGGCGCGGAGGTGAGCTCCGGCAATGATACCTTGGTTGCTGTTGGGTGGGCGAGCTGGTTCGGGGATGCCGTACTGCCCCTGCGGCTGCGGCACCTCTGCGCGCGGCGGACTGGCTAGGGCATCCTCGCCTTGGAGCCCGAACTTCAGACCTCAAGTCCTTTCCGCTCTTCAGACAAGGGGAGGCGATGGCCTCCATCGCCTCTCTGGGTCCGCGAGGGGAGCTGAGCCTCAGCCTTTACCCTTAAGGACTTCCTTGTATTTATTTGTCAGCCTTAAAGCGAACATCCACTTGCCATCTAGCGCTTGCTCCCTGAGAAATACTTGTAACTTATGGGTCATTGTAATTGTTTAAGGAAACTCTGGAAACGGCGCTCAGCCCTCTTCTCACTTCCCTATCTTTTCCTCGAGCAAAACGCGTTCCCTGCTTCTTACTCTGCTGCTTGCTAGACGTCTTGTCTCGTTACTGACCTGCACAGGGCGCGTTTCCCCTCTCGTGGAGAGCTCCCTTTACGAACCCCGGCCACACTCTGCAACCTTTAGATGCATCAGCGGACGGGGAGAGAGTAAAGGGATATACGGAAGCCACTCGCTGGGACTAGGGCTGGCCACCCCCAGGGACTTTCCCCAGCGACTCCTTCCTAATGGCCTTGGTTTATAGATAACACACCTGGTTTTTCTTTTCCGAGGGTGGAGGGTACTGATGGTGGAGAAGAGGGGGGATAAGGGGACACAAAGGGAAAGGAGAGGCATGTGCCGGGCATTCTTGGATATCCTCCATGTAGACAAATATCCCTTTCCCAAGAGTGCTTTTAATTTTATTTTTATGTAATTTTTTAAAAATTAAGATCTATTTTTTTTAGAGCAGTTTTAGGTTCACAGCAAAATTCAGGTGCAGAGATTCCCCATGTGCCCCCTGCCTTCAGGCATGCATAGCCTCCCCCATTAGCAACATTCTTCACCAATGTGGTACATTCGTTACAGTTGATAAATCTGTATTGACAAGACATGGCATCATCATCCAAAGTCCATAATTTACATTAGGGCTCACTCCTGGTGTGCGCTGGATGGGTTTGGATAAATTTTGTATGTATTTAGCAAATAACCCTAAAGCATTTGGATCTAAGTTCGTGAAATAAGCAGGTTAATAGTGGTTGGCCCTAGTTTGAAATTTAAAAGGGAGAAGGAGAAATAGGATTATTAAGTATGGTACTGGTTTTCTTATATAGTTTTTTTTAAAATATTTTATTTATTTATTTGAGAGAGAGAGAGAGAGAGAACATGAGATGGGAGAGGTCAGAGGGAGAAGCTGGCTCCCCGCTCAGCAGGGGGAGATGTGGGACTCGATCCCGGGACTCCAGGATCATGACCCCAGCCAAAGGCAGTCGCCCAACCAACCGAGCCACCCAGGCGCCCTCTTATATAGTTTTGAAGGCAGTTTTAATACTAATTCCATAAACATTCTGAGCAATGTGGTAGAGCCACTTAGAAGTAGATATATAGTTCCCCATGGGGATGCCTTTGAAAGCAAGCCTCATTTGGTTGTGTAAATTCTGTGAATCAAAATGGTTCATCTTTTCCTCTTTTCTCCCTCCATCTCTTCCATCTTTGCTTCATTTTCACAAAGGATTTAGGGACATGCCTTAATAGGCTAATGTCAAAGATAGTTTGAAATATGGAAGTATATAAATGTGAAAATAAAAGTGTGGAGTTCATTACTATTATTTTAGGCATTGCCAAATTCATTACCAAGGTTCTTACTGACCACCAACTATATCCCATAATGCTCAGATTAAAACAGGGTGTAGATATGTTCCTGAAAAATTATGGAGACCAAAATTGAAAATGTTCAACAAAATATTTTCCCGTTGACTTTGGATTGTTATTTAGGAACTACATTTAAAAAATTTCTATTTCTGTTACTTTGAAATTAGTAAGGATTCCTAGTTCTCCCTTTAAATTTTTCTAGCACCTATGTTGTTAATGAAATATATACATTGACCCACATGAGAGTGCCAGGATTTTGGCTTTATTTGGTCAAAGTAGTCAAAATTTGGCGATTTTGTTTGATTCAACATAATATCTGAATGGGAAAAATTTTACTTAAAAATAGTTTGAAGTTTATCTTTTTTGGATATGTGATTACCTCCTAATGCATTGATTTTATAGGTTAAGATTTTATGTATTGGGATTACTTACAGAAGTATCCATTTAAAATCTACCAGACTTTTCTGTTTTGCACATGTGTGGTATGATATCCTGAGTAGAAATTCAGGAATTTAAGGGCAACTAGAAACCTTTCAGCACATGTCTTTCGCAGCATCAACGGCAATCCTCCCTGACAAGTTGGAGGTTACTGACTTTGAAACCTAGCCAGTTGCTGAGAACCCAGTGTATATTCTTTCCGTGACCCTTAAAAACTGGCCTGTTTCCTATTAATGATTTTTTGTTTTGTTTGAGGCATGCTATGGTCCAGTTTCCTGGTTAATTTCCAGATCTTCTGCCATTCTTCTTGTACAACTCATTTTCTTTGTGGTGGGTCTCACCAAAAGATACCGTGTATGGAAAAGGGGCTTCTGGAAATTATCATGTTTCAGCAACAAAATTGTTTAAACATCTGACTATCATTTACAACCAACATCTCTGGTCTCATCCATGGAAAATATCACACATAGCAGAGAAAATTGAGGCGAGCTGGCAGAAGATCTCTGTTGAGTTTGCATTCAAATGGGCTCCTAGGAGACCTCAGGCCAAGGTTATTATTTTTTTTTATTTCAATTTAACTTGTTGGGTGTGTTCCTTTCTGTGGAGAGTGGAAGATCAGAGTCTGGTTTTGAAGGTGAACTTGAGAAATCAATTAGTCCAGCCTCCTCCTGTCTGGAAACTCAGCATCACGATGGACATAGAGCCTGGCCTGAAGGTGAGAGGAGCCTTGTTGAAATTCTTGGGCAGGCAGGGGGCATTCATTTTGGCCCTTACCCTTGGTGATGTGTTCTAGTCCCAAGTGACCACTGTTCTGAGGGCCCTGCGGAGGAGGAAACTTCTAGTGGTTTGGACCAGTGGTTTGTCACCCTGGGGAGCCATTGCCTAAACCGGTCCTATAAATTCTTAGTTAGGAACTGTAAATATGTTTTATTTTTAGGAGCTCATTGGCTTGTAGATTTCTCTAAGTCCATTTTTCCAGGGTTTTTTGTTTGTTTGTTTTTAAAGATTTTATTTATTTACTTGACAGAGAGAGAGACAGAGAGAGTACAAGCAGGGGAGCAGCAGGCAGAGGGAGAAGCAGATTCCCCTGCTGAGCAGGGAGCCCGACGCAGAACTTGATCCCAGGACCCTCAGATCACCACTGGAACCAAAGACAGATGGATGCCCAACCACCTGAGCCACCCCGGCGCCCCTCTGGGGTTGTTTTGATGAGATAAGAAAAACCTGCCAAGAAACCCTAGTTGGCCTGGAAAGAGCCTTCGAAGCTGAATTGCTTTAATCTTAAGGTATGACCAGTCTTGCTGACGATGAGATATCCCTCTACATTAAAGGTTTTGAACTCAGTAGGGATGAGAAGATTCCACAGCCTTAGGAACACAGCTCTGAGTGGAGCAGTTAATAGACCCTGCTTTCTTTAATGTAAGAAATGTGAAGTTCTCCTTTGAGCCTGATAGGCCATGTGCTTCTAGTATCTAAATTACGCTGTTATTAATGTAATCGGCAGGATGAAAACTTTGGGATAATTGTGAACAAGTCAGTCACCCGTAAGACACACAATCAGAAAAAAATCAGGCTTCATTAGTTTCTGCACAATGTGAAACTCCTGGTTAATAATTATAGCTGTCTTAATTGAATATCAGGTGCCAGTTTTCTGTCTATCAGCTGAGGAAGAAATAGATTTTGGTTTCATGCCCTTATCTGGTACTAATTCATGCATGAAATGTCTTTATTTACAAAAGCACGTTTGCATGTCTTTATAGGCGTGCTAGCAATTGAAATGTCAGGCTTTCCACAGAGGTAATTTAAAAATTTTCTAGTAACCCCATCAAAAAGTAAAAAGAAACAGGTGAAATTAAACAATAACTATTTAACCTAATCAAAAATGTTATCATGTTACCATGTAATCAATAAAAAAATCTTCGGGGAGAAATATTTTTATTTTTGTATGAAGTCTTAGGAATCTGGTGTGTATTTTACCTCTCCAGTACGTATCGCTTTGGACTAGCCACATTTCAAATGCTCAGTCGCCCCATGTGGCTAGTGACTGTCCAGCTGGATGGCAGAGCTTTAAACTGTTCTTTTATCTGTAGTGAGGCAGGAGATTTTATAGGGGAGAGAGAAAGGCAGAAAAGAGAGGTGCGGGGAAAAGCGCCCCTCTGGATACGGAGAATCCATGGCACCAGATTTCCCAGAGTGTGCATTCCTTTGTTGGACATTTAACCAAACGCATTGACTTTGCTTAACAGCCCCTCAGGAGACTGATTAAAACAAGAAAACAATCTTTTAGACCCAGTGTCTGGCCTGAACAAGTTGAGCAGTGAGAACAGGTGGTTTTGGTCTGATGTAATCCGAAAGGACCTTGGGAATGGAACAGGCAGAACTGAGTTCAAACCAGCCCTGCCCTGTCTGACCTGCGAGCTTTTGCAAGTCTGTAGCTTCGTTGGCCTTTACGGGTCTAGTAATGGGCACAAAAATGCTAGTCTTGCTGAGTTTTAGTGGGGATTAAATTAGATTCCTTGTGCGAACGTGCTTCATTCAGTCAGTGTGTGGTGTGTGGAAGTCTACGGGGTTACCTGCCTTTTTCTCTATTTTTCTCATCAGGGCCCTTTGTTCGGCCTTTCTCCTCCTTCAGTCCCTTTTTTAAAGTCTGAACTGATTTCCTGCTCAGCATTCCCAGAACCTCAATTTCTGCTGCAGCTCTGACTCATAATCCTGCTGTAATTGTGGTCATGTTATAAATATCAAAAACTTATTGTTGGAGCACTAGCACTCATGGTAGTAACAATGCAGCTGCTGTCCATTCCAAAGCTGCAGGAGATGTCCCATTAGCTCACTCACTCCAGACTCCCGGAAAAGAACAGGGGTAATTTTATTTTTGGCCGGTGGGTGGCAGCATTGTCTAAGTCACGGATCTTTGAGGCGCTGGTTCTTCAGGGTTTTCCTTTTCTGTGATTCATTCTCTCAACCTGGAAGAGAACTTTTCATCAAAAAGTCTAGGACTCTGGAGTGCAATGTCCGCTCCAGAGTGCTAGCGGAAGCCCAGCATGCAGAGGGCTGTCCATTCAGACACTGGGGGACACTGCTCAGGCCCAGAGTCCCGGTGTCTGTTGGGGGTGGGTCAGGAGGCAGGAACCCAGGAAAGTGATGGCAGGATAAAATGCTTTCCAGCAGGCGATTCCTGAAGGTCAAGGCAAGGGCAATGGGAGGGTAGAGACGTCGACCCTATGAGGCTGCAGAAAAACCATAAGAGCCTCTACAGACGGAGGCTGCTGATGGACATCCAAGACTGATCTTGTAGGTTCACTGTGATAACTGGGAAATGGCTTTATTTTTATTCCCTTATTGGTAGGACCCGTCATCGTTGAATTAGGATGTGCTTTAAAAAGGTTCTGGAGTTTTTTTTTTTCCTTTTAATATCTCATCACCTGGAATTTACTATATGCCCCCCTTCCCCCCTCAACACCCAATACAATGGCAGTTTGGCATTGTGAATGTTAATTTTTAGGCACCACATTACTCAACCATTTGAGTTAAAGGGAGTCTAATCATATTTGTGGACTAAAACTTCTTTCAGGTTTTCCTTTGCATTTCCTAATTTTTGTCAGGTGACTGATTTGGTACAGATCGAGAGATCAACAACACCTGGAAAATGCAGAAAACCACCAAGAGGAAAATAAAAACCATCCATTAGTTTTAAAAAATATGTATCTTGGATAATAGGATAGAAAATGATTGGTTATCGTTACAGAGACACGGACTAAACCAGAAAAACTTTTGAACTGAAGGCAAGCTACATGAATTTTATGATTAACCATGTGGACAAAAAGGAGGGGAAGCATGAAGGATTATCTTGCTTTGTTGGATTATTCAGCTATTCATTTATATATGAAATTATTTAAGGACCCTCTGTGTGCTATGTACTGTGCTAGACCCGGGAGGAGGGAGTTTTCTGAATACAGATAATATAGAATCCAGCACAATAATACCGAGTGTGCCAGATTCTGTATTAATCCTCACCTTAGATCCTCTTCACCACCCTCTCACCACATGTTACGCATGAGGAAGATCCAGATACATGACTTGTCCAACATGACGTGTCCAGCAAGGGGGGGAGCTGGGATTTGAGCCCGGGCCGATTTCAGAGTCTGTGCTCCCCGACCCCTGCCTTCCGCAGAAGCCTTCTGCATGGAGCTGAAGGTGAATGACAGGCAGACCAACCTTACAGGGACAGGATGTAGAGGGAGAAAAGGACAAAGGCTGGAGCTCGTGGAAAATGCTTGTGGGACAAGCAGCAGCAGAGGAGGTCTTGGAGCCTGGGTTGGAGTTGCCCCAGAGGAAGGAGGAAAACAAGGAAAGAGTATTGTCCAGGAACTCAAGAGGAGGATTTCAAGGGGGGAGGGGCCAACAATGGCAGATATCACAGGGAGACGAAGTAACAGGACGGCATTCAGTTTTCTCCTTTGTGTCGTCCTGGCACCAGCCCCACATCGCCAGCTGACAACCAAACATAACCATTTCGGGGTTCCACAGGCTTTGTCACCCCTAAGTTCTGTTTCTGTTGATAATATGACTGTCTTCGCTGACACCCAGAATGTGGGATGATCTTTGATGTCCGTGTCCCGCATGACCACCAATGACCACATCCTGTTGATCCTAACGTTTATGTACCCCTTCCTCTTCATCTCGTCTCTGAAACCCGGATCTTTGTTTTTTACCTACACCATCATATTTCTATCCTGACTTGTCTTCTTGCCTCTGGTTACATTTTCCTTTAATCTACCTTTTGAAGTCTCACCATGCCACTCCCGAGCTCAGAAACCGTCAGCGGCTTTTCATTATTTACAATATAAATTCCAAATTCTTATTGAAGACCATCTATGAAATAGTTATAGCTTATTTTTCCAACTTCTCCCCCCCCCCACCCCCCGTTATATGCCTTGCAGCCTATTTTCCAACCAGACTGAAAAATATCTTGTTTTCTGTGTTTGCCTCCTCAGATCCATTGGTTGGGCCAATCTTTCCAGCTAGATGCACTTTTCTTCCATCTTTCAGGTTGAAATCTTACCCATCCTTCAAAGGTCATCTGAAATACTCTTTTTCTTTGTGAAGCTTTTCTTGACCCCTTCCACCCAGAATAATTTCAGCCTTCTCTGAACTCACACGACAGTGGCACTTTATATGTACCCCTTTCAGGGAAGGTAGTGTTTTCTACCTTATTTATTTATTTAGATTTTATTTGTTTATTAGAGAGAGAGAGCGCGCACAAGCAGAAGGGAGGAGCACAGCGAGAGGGAGAAGCAGGCTCCCCACTGAGCAAGGAGTCCGATGCAGGGCTTGATCCCAGGACCTTGGGATCATGACCTGAGTTGATGGCAGAGGCTCAACCGACTGAGCGACCCAGGTGCCCCTGTTTTCTGTTTTATATTATGGTACTTTGGTTTTGATCTTGTTTTTATGTATGTGTCTTGACTTGGGTGGTATTTTTTTTTTTTTTGAGGATTTTTTTTTAAGACATAGGACACCTAATTTTCATTATTAGACTCAACAGACATAGGTGGCTGTGTGAAATTGCTACGGACATGTCTAAACACATTCTCTTAATTTCTGTACTATAACCCTGAGATCGTGACCTGAGCCCAAATCAAGAGTCGGATGCTTCACCGACCGAGCCACCCAGGCGCCCCTGCAGTCCACATTTTTGATGCAGGCTGGCTGGGTCCGAGGACCCAGAGTGGGATCCCACAAGACCAGCCAAGAGGGTCCTTGGCTTCACACAGGATAGAAATCAAACACAAGCTGAGAGAAAGTGAGAGCAGAGTTTATGGAAGACAGACAGAGTACAGATACAGACAGATTGTCCAGGAGGCTCGGAAAGGAAAGAAGAGTGAGTCTCCTTTTTAAGATTTTATTTATTTATTTTTGAGAGAGCAAGAGAGAGCGTGAGCAGGGGTCGGGGGGAGGGGCAGCGGCAGAGGGACAAGCTGACTCCCGGCTGAACAGGGAGCCCTCTCCCAGGACCCTGAGCTCATGACCTGAGCCAAAGGCAGACGCTTAACCAACTGAGCCACCCAGGCACCCCTTGACTTAGTTTTTGAAGGCAGAGTCTATTAACTATTTTTCTATTCCTCATTTTGCTTGTCACATGGGTGTTTTATATGTCGATGTTTGGTTTAGTTGAATATTTACTGAATGAATTGCCGGTTGGCTGACATTTCTGTCAAGATTGGTGCAATCTCTGTATATTTTATTTCCTGATGTCAATGTCTGCAATAAAGGGCTTATGTAGATATATGATTCTTGAGATATGCTCTAAAGAGCTAAGTTTCCCTGTTTGGGAGAAAATCTACTGGACTTTTCTCTGGAGCATCTCAACATCCTGCCAGGTTCTTCTTGAGAGATTTAACGTGATCACTCTTTGAAGGTGGGTAGATAGTAAGGGAAAAGGGAAATGTTCTTGTTTGGGGATGACATCCTGGGTCTCTTGGAAATGCCTTCATGTTTGGTTGACTATAGCATTTCCAGGTTTTCCCTTACTCATAGACGGAGCCAATTAGAGAGGTAGAAGCCGTCGCCATGACGCTGGGCCCATTTTGGCGGTGCCTGACTGTGGGGCTTGTGAAATTCAGTCTGGAGTGTGGAGTTTCCATGGCTGAGCCTGTTGTCTCATGGACAGCCCTCTTTAGCTTTCTCTGCCTTTCAAGGTATTTTCTTTGCCAGCCACATGTGGATGAGCTTTGTGTTAAGCAAAAAGCAGTGGAACTCAGGAAGGGATCAATGACAAATGTCTTACGGTGTTAACGTTTATTTGGGTTTCATTGTCAAGTTTAAGTCTTACAATTTGAATATGTGATCAGTTGGAGCTCCTAGTTTCTTACCACCTTGGGCAGAGCTGAATGCCTGTTTGGGAATGGAATCCAGGTTTTGTTATTTCCTTTTTAGCTACAGTTGTTGATGACGGTGTGGATAATCTATGGGAAAACTCTCACATAAGGAAATCCTGGGATTATGCAGAATTTGTGAGCTCTCCAGACAGCCCACCTATTTAAATGTGTATGTTTTATAAAAGATGGCATATCTTCACTAGAGAAGAGCAAGGGAAATTAAATTCATTGCTGATTATCTGCCTGGTATGGAATCTGGCAAAGAGAACAATTGAATAGTCTTATTAAAAATCTCTTCCCAGGGCACCTGGGTGGCTCAGTCGGTTAAGTGTTTGCCTTTGGCTCAGGTCGTGATCCCAGGGTCCTGAGATTGAGTCCTGTAGAGACCGCTTCTCCCTTTGCCACGCCCCCCTCTGTCTTTCATGAATAAATAAAAAAATTGTAAAAAAAAAAATCTCTTCTCAGCTGCTTCTGCTCATCTTTCTCATCCATCTTCTTCCCTCAGTCCAGTCATGAGCTAGCCAATAAGCAGTTGGGAACCAAGGTAAAGGCCAGATCTCCATGTAAAGGCAGTGCTCCTCCAGTCCAAGGGTTGGGGTGGGAAAAGATGCCCACCGCCACCTGCCTTTCTTGAGTGGGTACTACAGGAGCTGTTGGGTTCTTCTTCTACTGGATAGGCACCTATGTCCCAAATGGGAAGCTCAAAATTCGAGGAGATCCTAAGTGCCACCATCTGTTAGGTTGCATATCACTTTGTGACTCCCATTCTTTAGGTCCCCATCTAGCCAGTCTCACAGTGTGACTTATTCACACTGAGACCTTCCCGCATGGAATCTGAAGGGATTACTTTGAAATCTTTTTCACTGGAGAGCACTGGATCCACATACGCTCACATTTTTTTTCATCTATTTTAGAAGGAATAGATTTGGGTATTTTTGTGTAAGTACTCTAGTGACTTGTTCCTTTGGTCCTGGGTACTTACGCTCTCGTTCCTTCTAATCTAGCTCTCTTATAGCCTGTGTCTCGTGCCTTTGCCTGCTGTTCATTAGAAACTTGGGGATGCGGGAATCTTGATTTCTACAATGCAAAATGAATGGGAGTTTCTTTGAAAGGGGATCGGATCAGACATACCTTTTGTGCTATGGATAGCTAAGGTTTGGAAATTTTATGTGGAGCTTGAGTCTGAGAATTAGAAATTCAGATTGAGAATTAAGAGTCAAAAGATTCTGGATTCCACATTATGGAGTTCAGAACAGGTTGGTAGAAGCAGGTGACTCATTACATAGGCAAAGGTGACTAATCTTTAATATTCTTTTTTTTTTAAAGATTTTATTTATTTATTTGACAGAGAGAGCAAGACCACAAGTAGGCAGAGAGGCAGACAGAGAGAGAGGGGGGAGCAGGCTCCTCGCTGAGCAGAGAGCCCGACGTGGGGCTCGATCCCAGGACCCTGAGATCATGACTCGAGCCGAAGGCAGAGGCTCTAACCCACTGAGCCACCCAGGTGCCCCAATCTTTAATATTCTAGCCCAGATTGTCAAGAGTGACCAACTTGGCAGATGGTGACTACATTTATTGTGGTGAGCACTGGGTAACACACAGAATTGTCAGATCAGTACATTATACACCTGAGAGTAACAAAACGTTCTATGTCAACTGATTTTCCATAAAAAAAGCAAATAACCAAGAAAAAGTCTATTTCAAACAAAGTGGACAACTTGGAAAACAGACCATTTTATATCTGTTAGTATCTTCTCAAACCTTCTATAATGATTGAGAATGATGCATATATAATATCCAAACCAATGTAAAGAATTAAAGCCAGCAAGACCGAGAATCATTTTCATGGAACACTTCATAGTTTTCTTGTTATTTCTTATGACAAAACATATTTTCTCATTTACTCATTGCCACATCCTTGTGATGAAGGTGTTACTGTTACCTTGTTTATAGATAAAGAGATGGAGGCCAGAAAGTTTAGGTACATTGTCCCAGAGTCACACACACTGGCCACGACAATCCAGGTCATCTGACTTCAGGTATCAGCCTCCTTCCATGCATTTCAGTGTATATGTTGGTGAGCAAATGAGATAAAGACCAAAAAAAAAAAAAATCAACATATTCACATCAGAAGCTTTCCTTTCCCCCTGCCTTCTAGAAGGAAGCAGGCTTCTTGGATGGGTGGCTGCTTTTGTTCATGACGTGTGGAATCGTCTCATGAGAAGGGAGTGGAGCTGAGTGATGAGCTCCTGGCAGAGGCAGAGAGGTCCTGGAGGGAAAGAAGGGCATTTGAGAAAGGGAAGCAGGAAGGGAGATGACCGCCAGTGCAGGCCGAGGTTTGAGAGAGCATGTTTGGACAGATGGGGAGAGTGGGACACGACCCGAGTAGCGCGTCTGCGCTCCATGAGACTAGGAAGGGCAGGGGAAAGGCAGTCCAGAGAAGTTTTATTATCGTCATGACTGGAATGCTCCCTTGGTGCATTCCAGCCAAGGTTTTAATTGCTTTTCAGATTTCTTCGAACGCCAGTTTGTTCTTTCTCTGGATTCAGTGTCTCTCTACAGCTTTACGTGTGTTATATGAGCTAAAAGCCCAGGGTGTTAATCTGGGTGTTCACTCTGAAGTGCAGGGAAAAAGGGGTCAACAGTGTGTTTGGTCCAAGCTCGACGGGGTCAACCAGAACTTTCCTCTCATCTCCTCAGCTCCGTTGGTGGAGGTCACTGATCAGCCTTAGGCAAAGACCCTCAGATTTTAATTCTGAGGGTCTTTACTTTGGAAGTCCCTATGTTCTTCTTCCTCTTCCTCCTCCTTCTTCTCTAACTCCTCTCCATCCCCCTTCCCCTCATCTTTCTCCTCCTCCCTTTCTCCTTTCTTCTCCTTTTTATTAAAAACATTTTATGCATTTAGAGAGAGAGAGTACATGTTGTAGGGAGGGGCAGAGGGGAAGAGAGAGAGAGAGAGAGAGAGAGAGAGAATCTCTAGCAGACTCTGTGCTGAGTGTAGAGCCTGGTGCGGGACTTGTTCCCACAATCCTGAGATTGTGACCTGAGCCAAAATCAAGAGTCAGATGCTTAACCGACTGAACCACCCAGGCACCCCCTCTATTTTATTCTTTTCAAAAAAATTATTTATTTATTTATTTGTAAAGATTTTGTTTATTTATTTGACACAGAGAGAGATCATAAGTAAACAGAGAGGCAGGCAGAGAGAGAGGAGGAAGCAGGCTTCCCGCTGAGCAGAGAGCCCGATGTGAGGCTCGATCCCAGGACCCTGAGATCAGGACCTGAGCCGAAGGCAGAGGCTTTAACCCACTGAGCCACCCAGGTGCCCCCCTATTTTCTTCTTGAATGCAGGTAATTCTTCTTGGTGCCAGTGTGATCCTTCCATGGTTACATAATGATCACAAATATCAGTCTGTTCACAGGAGGAAAAATAGCCAAGCTCTAAAGGAAGAATTTTTTTTGCAATTTCCCCCCATTTCATGGCTCGTGATGAGTAAGCATGGTCCTATGACTCACTTCCACTGGTGTCCCCGTCTGGGCGGCAGTGCCAGGCATGGGTCGGGAACTGGGTATGGAAATGCGCTGCCTTAGCTGAACTGCGGAACTGGTCCCAGGAGAGGGTATAGTGTGGCTCAGCCCAGTCACGGCGGGGAATGGGAAAATCTGAGGCCAAAGGTAGACTCTGGCATATGACTTGTCTGGGGATTTGGGACCTCATTTTGCTGAGAGTTGGGATTTTTCTGTGCTGGTGTCAGGGCTGTTAGTTCCCGGGTAGGAAGCGGATTCCTCACGAATGTCCAGCATGGGCTCCCGTGCGCTAACCGAGAGGGCAACAGCTTACGGCGTGAATGGGACCAGGAGTAAATACTTTTCCTTCCTGTCCCTTGAGCTACTTCCTTCCACGATGTGAAGCAACCGTGCTTGCAGAATGATGTACATTGCTCATTCCAAAGTACCGTTCTGGGCTTGGTTAATACTGTAATTGCACCTATTTGCAATTCCTAGATACGTCAGTCTCCTTCCCTTCGGTTGCCTATTTACTGGCAACTTCCTTTCCCCTGAGATGACTCTTTTGAAAGGAATCGTTCTCACTTGGATGAATAAATTTTGGCGTGTGAGTTTTTCAAAAGTCAACTGCATTACTTTATGGTCTCACCTGTGCTGTTCATTTTTGTATGAGCCCGGACTTGGGGTGGCAGTTACAGCAGTTACAAAGAGAAGCCACACTAACTAAAGTAAAAGTCACAGTTTCATGCCTCCTGCGACTGCAGAGAGCACGGATCCGTTAGCGAGGCTTGATTGTATCTCCAGCCTCCTCTTGTCTCAGCTGTGCCCTCCTCCCGGCTGGCCCCGGTGTCGTCTGTGTCAGCTGAGGTGGCTGAGTCGCTGCAGTGACTTCAGTAATTTGGAATTCATCCATTTGAGCCTTGGTTTCCTCATCTGTAAAATGGGCTAATACCTCACCCGCAGGGTAGCACGTGACTATTTAACGAGCTTCTGAAGGTGTGGGTGCCTCTGTGGCTCAGAGCATGGGGTTTGGAGTCACATCTTAATATTTTTTTAAAGATTTTATTTATTCGAGAGAGAGAACGTGAGCGAGAGAGCACAAACGGGGAGAAGCAGATTCCCCACTGAGCAGGGAGCCCGATCCTAGGACCCCAGGATCATGACCTGAGCCGAAGGCAGACGCTTAACCAACTGAGCCCCCCAGGTGCCCCTGACTCCATCACTTCCTAAGTGACTTGTGTACCTACAGTACCTGTATCATAGTGTTGTTGGGATGTAAAGTGAGAGCTCGTACGTAAAACCTCTAACGGGGTTCTTGGCGCATAGATCCACTCAGGAAATGGTAGCTGTTATTTGAGTAGAATTTTGAAAGTGACTCCTAATGGTTTGAATGGAAAAGGTAAACTCGGGCAGAGGAAATGGCAGGAAAAAGTCATGGACCGTGATTCATAAAGGGGGCAATTTGGATTTGGACAGCAATGTGGCTCGTGCTGCTTGTATCAGAACTCCGATAAAACGTCCGACACCGGGACACGGTCTGGGGAAGAGCTCGTCAGACAACCAGGGGGTCAGCACCTATGATTTTGGAAGGATTCTTTTTGTAGAATTACAAATTATAGGGCCTAGCTTAGTGTTTTAGACTTGGTCAGTGTTTGCTGCATTGACTGGAATTGCCTTCAGAGGCAGTCTTGTTAATATTTGTGATGGTGGAAAATCTTCTTTTAGCCGAGCGGCTTCTATAATCCAGAGCCAAATTGAACGATAAGGTAGGGGGATCCGTCTGAGCAATTGCGATTCCGACTTTTTAAAACCCCACCTCGCTAACCTAGTGTGATTATTTATTTATTTTTTAAAGATTTTATTTATTTATCTGAGAGAGAGAGTGAGAGAAAGCATGAGAGGTGAGAAGGTCAGAGGGAGAAGCAGACCCATGGAGCTGGGAGCCCGGTGCGGGACTCGATCCTGGGACTCAAGGATCATGACCTGAGCCGAAGGCAGTTGCTTAACGAACTGAGCCACCCAGGCGCACCCCCTAGTGTGATTATTTATTCCCCTGGCTTAAACTGGCTTTTGAAAACAATGGTGTGAGTAGTAAGTTGTAACACTTTAAAAAATCAGTTTCAAGATTTCATACTTTACATATGGAATATAGAACCCAACAAATAACAGGGTGCTGCACACTAGGCGTGATATTAAGTGCTGGGGTGACAGAGATCAGTAAGTATTTCTCCTTGGGGAATGCATCAACCCACTGGGAGAGACAGCAGGAGATCCGTCGTCATACTGGGGTGAGCTCAGACCTGTGGAGCTCGTTCAGGTTCTGTGAGCAGCCCTCGGCAGTGGGTGTGGTTGCGGCGGGGCAGGGGTGTAGGGCCCGGGAAAACTGTAAAGTAGGGTGGTGCTTGAGCAGGGTGTGAAGGATGCATGTGAGCCTACAGGAATAAAGAGGGTGTGGAGGGGGGTGTGCGCGCGCGTGCACATGTGTATTTCTGATAGAACTGTGTGTGGGAAGGCTTGGAGGCTGTGGTGTCAGCAGAACGTTCTGAGCAACGCGTAAGATCAAACAGACGAAATCCTTAAGGGCATTGCAGGATGTCTAACTAGGGCTAGCCCTTGGGGAATCCCGAGATGTCCAGGCTTCAAAGTCAGCAAATGAAAGACAGCCGCGAGGCAGAAGCGGGTCCGGCCTGATGATCACAGTCAACAGTCTCTTGAGGATTTTACCCATGAGACACCTGACGCTTAGCGGGTTCCAGTCATGTGCCTAAACTCCCGCGGCTGGGAAGAAGTGAAAGTGGGATTTGAGTTGGAACCTGCCTCACTCCGGAGACCATCCTTTCCTGTGAATGTAATTTCCTCCTTACCTGATGGCTCAAGGCTTTGCCTGGTTCGTTCGTTCGTTCTTTCTTTCTTTCTTTCTTTCTTTCTTTCTTTCTTTCTTTCTCTCTCTCTTTCTCTCTCTTTCTCTCTCTTTCTTTATTTTTTTAATTTATTTTTTTATTAACATATAATGTATTATTTGCCCCAGGGTACATGTCCGTGAAATCATCCGGCTTACACATTTCACAGCACTCACCATAGCACATACCCTCCCCAGTGTCCATAACCCTACACCCCCTCCCAGCCACCCTTAGTTTGTTTCATGAGTTTAGGAGTCTCTTATGGTTTGTCTCCTTCCCCATCCCATCTTGTTTCATTTCTCTTCCCCAACCCCCCAAAACCCCCCACCCTGCCTCTCAAATTCTTCATATCAGAGAGATCATGTGATAATTGTCTTTCTCTGACTGACTTATTTCGCTTAGCATAATACCCTCTAGTTCCATCCGCGTCGTTGCAAATGGCAAGATTTCGTTTCTCTTGATGGCTGCATAGTATTCCATTGAATATATATCACATCTTCTTGATCCATTCATCTGTTGATGGACATCTAGGTTCTTTCCATAGCTTGGCTATTGTGGACATTGCTGCTATAAACATTCGGGTGCATGTGACCCTTCGGATCACTACATTTGTATCTTGAGGGTAAATACCCAGTAGTGCGATTGCTGGGTCGTAGGGTAGCTCTATTTTCAACAGTTTGAGGAACCTCCATACTGTTTTCCAGAGTCGGGCCCGCCCTTCTGAGCATGAGGTTGCCCCGCACCGTCGGTAGCTGGAGATGGAGCGGCAGGTGCGGGTGCCTCGTGTGGACTGACCACCAGCAGTGCCCACGCCGGTAGTCAGACCTCAGACGGCCCAAGAGTCCTCTGGGGTAGTCCCCCCGCAGCTCTGGTTCTGAAGTCCCACTTCAAAGCGTCTGTCCTGTGACAAAGCACCTTGGGGGACTCTGATGCAAATGGTACAGGGTCCACACTTTGATGACCACACCCGGGATGAATGTCTGATGTGAAGTTGGGTTTCTCTCTCCCTCCCTTCTTTCTTTTCTTCCCTTCTCTCTCTCTCCCTCCTTCTCTCTTCTACCCTCTCTTCCTCTCTCCCTCCCTGCTTCCTGCTCCCCTTCCTTCCTCCCTCCTTCATTTCCTCTCTCCTTCTCCCCCTCCTTCCTTCCTTCTTTCCCTCCCTCCCTCCCTCCTTCTCCCTTTCCCTTTCTTCCTCTCCTTTTCCCCCTCCCTCCCTTTCTCTCTCTCCCTCGTTTCCTTGCTTGCTTCCTTTTTTTCCTTTCTTCGGAGGCTTCTGTTAATTGGGATCCAGTGATGTGAGGAGATCACTCATACATGCTACTCACTCTCTCTCTGTGTGTATTCCCTCTCTCTCCAACCTATCACTTGTTCCTTGCTGGCCGGGGATCCTGCATCCTGTGTGCCTTTCACAGACACTTAGATGGGTGCCCTCCCAGGGTTAAAACCTCCACCAGGCACCAGATAACAGTGGGTTACTTTACAACTAGGCCTTTTGAAACACGTAGTTCAGCCAAGGAAGGCGCCCTCAGCGCTCAGCTATTCGCCTTCACTGTCCGTGTGTTCTCTGTGAACTACATACGTTCCCGCCCATTGCACAGTCCTGGAAGGGCCCTGATGGGGAGAACACAGACTCATGGTCAGTGAGTCCTCTCCTTTTCCAGCTCGCAGCATTTTCCACAGCCTCTGGCCAAACCTCACTCCTTGGGAATCTCCAGACCTGTGCTTCCCTAGTCATGCTCACCTCCTCCGGTGCATTTTGAAAAAAGGAAATCTCATGTGAGTTGGCTTTGAGCCGGAGTTTCAGCTCTCTGTTGCAGCTGGCTTACTATCCAGGGTACTCTCCTTTCTGGTCATGGCATGTCAGAGCCACATGGATGGTCTGACCTTGATCCTTGTGGGCAGTTTTCTGCCCTGGGCCCCGGAGACGAGAGCCCAACATTCCAGGCATAGCGGATTCCTCGCCAGGTATCACAAAAGTGATGGATTCCTGTCCGTCTCTCTGCTTTGGCCTGGATGCCCGGATCCTGGAGTCAGGGTTACATGGCTTCAAACCTTGCTTGTGGACTGGGAGTGTGGACACATTTTAAAACCTCTTGGGAGGGGGGTGGTGGTAGGGATATGGACATTGGGGAGGGTATGTGCTATGGCAATTGCTGTGAAATGTGTAAGCCTGATGATTCACAGACATGTACCCTGGGGTAAATAATACATTATATGTTAATAAAAAAATTAAAAAAAATAAAAATAAAACCTCTTCACACCTGCATATCCTCATTGGTAAAATGAGGGCCATGAAGTGGTTGTGAGGTTTAAATCAAAGGATGCTTGGGAGTGCCCAATTTATGGGGAGTACTATGGAAATGATTGTTATTGGTGGTGATTTTTTATTGTTCTTCATTCCCCCAATTAAAATTCTATCAATCTTGCAAGGCCCAGCTGGAACTCTGTCTCATCCACAAAGCTTTTTTGTCCACTCTAGTCAGCAGGGAACTCTGTCCTAAATTCT
>CM052814.1:9536781-9544281 GCA_028533885.1 Nasua narica | reverse complement strand
TATCCCCCCTCATTTGAATGTTGGCGTGCTTAGGCCTCTCTTCTCCTCGTGTACTCTTCTCCAGGTGATCTCATACATAACTGGCGTCAGCTGACTGCTCGCTGAGGGCTCCCATCTCAGCCTTCGCAGCTCCGATACCCTGCAGCAGCACACCTTTATCGCCCGCTGCCCCTGGCATCTCTTCTCTGATGCCATGTCCATCTCGATATATTAAAACCGAGCTCTGGGGGCTCTGAGTACACCCTCTAGGACCAGACCATCCAGCCAGCTGTGTACATGAAGACCTAGAATTCATCCTTGCCACCTGCTTCCCTCCCTCCCTCTCTCATCCGGTCCTTTGCAAGTTCCCCTCCCTTTACCTCCTGAGGGCCTCTCTGACCAGCCACTTCTCTCCATCCCCATAGCCACCACCACCAAACCCTGATCCTGCTTCAGTATCCCCCAGCTGTCTCCCTCTATCCTTATGTTCTCCTTCTGATTTGTTTTCTGCACAGCCGGAGCCAGAGTGGCTTTGTTTTGTTTTGTTTTTGAGAGAGAGGGTGCGAGGCTGGGGGAGAGGGAAGGGGCAGAGGAAGAGGGAAAGAGAGAATCTTAAACGGGCTCCATGCCCAGCATGGAGCCCAGCACGGGGCTCTGTCTCAGGACCCTGAGATCATGACCTGAGCTGAAATCAAGAGTTAGACGCTTGATAACCAAGTGAGCCACCCAGGTGCCCCTACCGGAGTCATTTTTTTTTTTTTTTTAAGGATTCACACTTGATCATATCTCCCTTTGACTTAAAGCTCTTCAACGACTTCCTATAATTTTTGGGATAAGTACAAGAACTCTCTCCATGGCCCTCGGGATCCTGCATGATCTGGCTTTTTTCCCGTCTCCCACATTTTATTTTGCAACACAGTTTGCCTTGTCTATACTGTAGCTAGTGTTCTCCCCTTGCCAGTCCTTCCATGTGCCATGCCCTCACTCTCTTGAGGACTTTGCACATGGTTTTCTCTGTTTGGAATGTTCTTACCTTGACCTCCATCCTTGAAATCCCAGCTCAGGGGTTTGTTCCTTGCTGAAGCACCACCTAGCATCTCCAGGCCGAGAGATTTGTTTTCTCTTCGATGAGCTACAGTTTCTGTATCTTTATGTGCACAGAGTGTATCTTGTAATGTTATTGTTTGCTTAAGTGACTCTCCACTTGGGTTTCAAGGTCTTAGGGCAGAGTTCTGTCTCATTCTTCAAACAATTTTTTTTCCTTTTGAGCTTAAATGAAACAATGCAAAAGCCCTTCATAAGGTCTAGAGAAATCAAAATTCACTGCTCATAGAACTCTTTTGTACTAAAACTCATAATTGCAAACATCAAAATTTGGAGATGGAAGGGATAACTCTTGTGCATGGCCTTTATTTATTTTTAAAGACGTTATTTATTTGAGAGGGACATAAAGAGAAAGTGTGAGCTGTGCGGGTTCGGGGGAGGAATAGAGGGAGAGGGAGAGGCAGACTCCCCGCTGAGCAGGGAGCCGGACGTGGGCCTTGATCCCAGGACCCCGGTATCATGACCTGAGCTGAAGGCAGATGCTTAACCGACTGAGCCACCAGGCATGCCTATGGCCTTTATTTTTATTAATGACAAACTGAAGCCTCGAGGGATGAAATGACTTGTGTCAGGTCATGTAGCTGGTAGGCATCAGGTAAAGTTAGCCATCTGAGTCCCGCCTAAAGGGGAAGCTTTGTGTACCGGGGCTGCTAGGAGGAGGGCTCATCCTTTCCCCGAAGTTACCGTTTTTTCCAAGGCCAACTTTGTGCCGGGGATTGTATTAGGTTCTAATACTCTCTAAATTTTAGGACTACACACTGAATTCAATCCGAGTTTAACTGGAAAGGAAATGAGAATGACAGAGATTGGAATGTGTTCAAGGTCCGTGCAGCTTGTGTGTCGACAACACTGATCATTGTGGTGATTTCTTTTTACTTGTTTGTTGGGTGGGGTGAGGGGTTGAGACGAGAGCTGCCTGAGTGGGTTTTCACTGGAACCTGGCAATCCCAAAGACGCTTCCTAGTAGGAGGCTTGTACAGTGTCAGGGTTTCCCCGTAAAGTGGTTCCCGTCGGAGCCTCAGTGAGGCTGCAGATCAGAGAGGTTTACGGAGCTGTGCGGAGGCCACACTGGGCCAAGTTCAGGGAGGGGAAGAAGAACTAGAAGGCATGGACTGCTTCTGAGGGAGACCAGGTCAAAGGATCAGGCCTGTTCTCATCCACTGTGCTGATTGGGAATGAGCCCACAGTCACCTCAGTGAGTATAGGGCCTGGCAGCCTGGTCGACCCAAGTCATATACCAGACTGGATTGTTCTTAAATGTTAATCTCTTGGCCTAAACAATTGGTCTGCCTAAGAAACCAGCACCCTTTCCTAATCTGATCCTTGTCAAACACCCAGCATGGCCTTCAGCTTGCCCCCCATTTGCACCAGGTCCCCCCTCACCCCTAAGCAAGATCAGGACTGTAATTGCCGGAGCGGATTGCCAGCATGCTGCCTCTACCGTCTGGCTGCTTGCAAAGAACAGATAATCCTTTTAAAGTCTTAATAGTAATAGATAATTTGTTTGGCCTTATTTTCTAACATTAGCTTTTAGACAGCCTGTATCAAGTCCGCAGGGTTTGAATCTGAATCCTAGAGACGAAGAGCGGTTGGCAACAGGAAAGAGCTGACGGCAGAATCACGCAAAGTCAAGCCCTGGAGAATTAATCTGATTGATTTCCCTAACGTGGATGTCTTCTTTGTGCAGAGAGGCAGACTACTTTGGTAGGGAAAACACAAAACATGGCATCAGAAAGACCTGTGGGCAGGCACTAGCCAGATGAAATAGGGCAACTGCTAACTTTTTTAAACCTTAGTTTTTGTATCCATGCAATGGGACAGTAAGTAATATCTTTCAAGGCGGTGGAAAGGTTTTGTGAGTTGTTAAGTCCTACAGCATAAGGCACTGTTCTGGGTGGATCCCAGCCCCGCCCCCCGCCCCCCCCCAAGCACCTGCTTTGGAGGAAACTGACCAGCCCGGCGGGGGAGTAGTATCCACTGTTACCCATGAGGTATCCTCAGCTCTGTTGCCTCAGTGAAATCTGAGAGAGGGCAGCTGTGTAGATGGAGCAGAGGGTGGTCCCAGAGCTGGAGCTTTGCTTGTTCCTTCAGGCAAGCACCTGGCAGGAGGGGGAGCTCCCAACAGATGCGCTCCGGGCCTGAGGGGGGGATATCAGACACTGCTTTCCTGTCACCTCCTTGTGTTCATCTCAGGTACACAAGCTTAAATGATGCACACTCCTCAATAAATGGAGTGTTCCTCATCGTTTTCCTATGTTAGGCCCCTTACTGATTTATTGATTTGTTAATTATTTAAATTCAATTAGCCAAGGTATAGTACATCATTAGTTTTTGATACAATGTTCAGTGACTCTTTAGTTGCGTGTAACACCCAGGGCTCATCACATCACATCACCTGCCCTCCTTAATGCCCATCCCTTTTGAAATGTAATACCCTTTACCCTCGTGCTCACTCACCGTTCCGTGGATGACATCCAGGGACCGTGTTTAAAAGTGCATTTGCCATGTGTGTAAGTGGTGTGGTGCTGTAATCATTCAATTCGTCAACAAAATTTCTTGAGTGCCTCCTTTATGATAGGCTCTATTCTAGGTCTTGGGAGGCATCCGTGAATACAGCACAGAGTCATGTTCTCGTGGTGAAGGGGGGAGTGGGGAGGGCTTACCGCTTTTCACTTACTGATCATTATCTCAGGTAGAAACAGAGCAGAGTGAGGGGGACCCAGTGTATGTGTGTCGGGGGGCACGGTAGGGGGACTTTGAGGGCTTGTCATTCCAGCCAGAGGGAACCGGCAGTGCAAGGGTCCTGTTACAGGGTCATGGCCCCGCTTGTGTTAACAACAGCGGGGCGGCTGGTGAGGCTGGGCCAGGGTGAGCCCTGGGGACAGGGGTGGAAGATGATGTCAGGGAGGAACAGGGGGTGTGGGAGGAGGGGAGGGACATCATCTAGGGCCCTGTGGGACTCTGTAAGGACTTGTGTGCTCTCAAGGTTTCGAAGATTATGGAAGGTTCTCCCACCCCCTTTATTTTTCCACTCAGCATTGTTTTTAATATCCATCCATGTTGGCATATGTACCTCTAGTCAGTTGCTTGTAACTATCCGTAGTACTCTATAAATTCTACCTGCTCACTCCTCTGGCCTGCTGCACCGGATATCCTCATGTGGGTTCCATTATGGACCGCTGTGATTGTTTCTGTGGGAGACACACATGAGCCCTGCAGACTTGCTAGGTCATAGGGAGGCACACACTTGCCGTGAGTGGTTCCAGATCGTTCTCCAGGCGGGCTGTACCCATGTGCGCTCCTTCAGCAGCACCCCAGGGTCCCACAGCCCCACAGCCCTTCCAAATGAGATGTGATCTAGCTTTCCATTTGTTTTTTGCCAATCGAATAATAAGTATAAAGTGACACCTATTGTTTTAATTTGCATTTCTCTGGTTACTAATGAGCATGAGCACCTCTTTATATGCTTGTTAGATTTTAGGGATTTCTTCTCTTATAAAGAGTTGCCTGTTCATGTCCTTGGCCAATTTTTCTATTGGGGTTCTTTCTTGTTTTGTTTTGCTTTGGGTTTTTTTTTGTGTGTTTTGATTTGCAGGAGTTCTCTTAGATTCTGGATGTCATCCACTGTTGTTTAGATTTGAAGTAGCCTTTGGTAATCTAACCACCCCGAGTTATGGCTGGGGAAACTGGGTCCCAACTGATGAAGTGACTTCTTAAAGTCAAACACATAGTGGAAAAGCAGAGACTAGAAGTCAGTACTTTTCACCTCATGTTGTGTGAAATGCAGGTTCCTTTCCAAGGCAGTGATGATGGGAGGGGTGGGCAGGAGGTGTTGGGTGTTGCTGGCCCCCCCCCATCTTTTGCACTTCTTTGCAGGCAGTAGGGCCACTTACCCTGACTGTTGGTGGGGCCAGCTCTGGATGCCAGAGGCCCTTGCCATCTACACAGCCCCCAGTCTGGGGACCATTTCCTCCTTCCCTTCATATCATCGCTACTTTATTTTAGGATGTTATCTCCTGTGCTTGACCAGAGTTTCTCACATTTTACTGTGGGCAAGATTCAGCAAGAGAATGTACTGTAATGCAGATGGGTTCCCCCTCCTGAGGTTCGAGAAGCAATGAGTGACCCTTGGGACCGTGATGCAGGTGGCCCGTGGACCTCACATTGTGGATACCTGCACCAAAGAGTTCCCTTAGCTACCCGATCGTACCTGTGTCTCCATCCCAGGATCACTGCCTTTGTCTTCTGGGCCACCAAACAGAGTGACAATCATTCCACAACGCAGCTCTCTCTGTCACACCTCCAGACTTTCACCCTTGCCACCCATCTGATGTGCTCCTTCCTTTGGGAAATTCTAGAACTTTTCAAGAGCTAGGCTGAACGCGGTCTTCCTTAGAAAGCCCCCTCTGATGTTTCTGGGAATCAAGTTCAGGGGCACAGCATGAATGAAGACATATGCAGGGGTGAGGCACAGCCCCCTCCCTGGCATGGTGCTTTCGAAATCCTGGTGGACACCCCTCTGTATAAGGGGGTCACACCTCTTGAAGGTAGCAACACCCAGCCCCAGCCAGTCTTTTCTTTTGAGCAGTCATTTTTGTCAAATATTTGGGCGCATAGTTTATTTAAAGAGTTGTAGTTCTACAAAACTTGTTAGGAAAATGGCAGTCTTCCATCCACTTTCCCTGGGTTTTTTTTCCCTCCCTGGAGGCAGACACTTGAAACTCTCTTGGCTGATTTTTTCTTTTGATATCACTAAAGAATATGGTTATGTTGATCCTATTTGATTTTTTCAGTTTCAGGCATTGTCTATTGACTTCTCATTGCAGAGAATAAGGATTTAATTTTCCATCCTTCCCCTGTGCCTTTCACGCAGGTCCTTCCCCACCCCCCATGTTCTATTGCTTGCCCAATTACTAAACCCAGTAAGCCACGCGGTTCTCCCTGCCTCTGTGCCTGGGGCCACCAGCCACCTGGCTGTCCCTGTCAGAAATTCAGGCTCCTTCCTTAATTCCTCTTTCTCCTAATCTTCCATCATTCTTCCCCTCACCTCCCATGTACAATCACTCAGGGAATTCTGTCAATTCTCTCTCTGACAAAGCTCTTAAATCCATCCACTTCTCTCTCTCTCTCTCTTTTAAAGATTTTATTTATTTATTTGACAGAGAGCATGAGCACAAGCAGAGCGAGCAGCAGGCAGAGGCAGAGGAAGAAGCAGGTTCCCCCCTGAGCCGGGAGCCTGATGTGGGACTCGATCCCAGGACCCTGGGGTCATGACCTGAGCCAAAGGCAGTTGCTTAACTGACTGAGCCACTCAGGTGTCCCAAGTTCATCCACTTCTCTCTGTTCCCACCTGCCTCAGTCCTTGCTCTGTCACCTCATGCCCAATACTGCAATTGTGCTAGCCTCCTCACTTCCTGTCATCCCCCCTCTGCTTGCTTCTTCACCTTGCAGCCAGACTGAGCCCCTAACACACAAATTAGACCACGGGATTCTTGTGCTTAAAACTTCGAGTGCACCTCCGGGCCCACCGGGAAAATGTCAAGTTCCTGAGCATTGTGGAGTTGACACAGAACGTTGTTTGCCGTGGCGTCGTGTTTTCCTGGCACACAGGCTACAATTACTTGCCATGAAGGTTGGGGCCATGTGACATGTGAGGGGGAGTGACACGTCACTTCCAGGCCCAGGATGTTAAGAGCTGCAGGCCCAGAATACCTCTTCTGTCTTCTGCAGGGGGCCTCCCAGGTCCACGTTCCAGAAGCTGTAGTTACAGGACAGAGGAGGGCTGCCCTGCCCCCATCCGACTTTACCTGAGTGAGAAATAGGTGTTCGTTGTGCTAGGCCAATGACCTCTGGGGTTGTCAGTCACTGTCACGCAGCCTGTGGTGACCTGGAGTAGCACAAGGGACAGATAAGGCCCTCTGGGGTCTGGCCTTGCTTCTCCCGCTGGCATTACTTCTCCTCTCCTCTCCTTGGACTCTGTATTCCAGCCACGGCGTGCTGGGCTCTTTCCAGCTTCCAGGCTTTGCACACACTGTTCTTGTTGCTTAGAATGTCTTCTCATAGCCCTCTTTGCCACGTTGCCTGGCTGAACTTTCAAGCCGTCGTTTACATGTCTCTTTCTCTGGGAAGCTTTCAAGAGTCCCCACTACCTCCTGGGTGAGGGGTTCCTCCTTTGTGTCCCTCAGCACTCTATGCCTACCCTTCTCTTCCCCCTCTTTTTTTTTTTTTAAGATTTTATTTATTTATTAGAGAGAGAGAGAGACTGAGAATGAGAGGGGAGAAGGTCAGAGGGAGAAGCAGACTTCCTGCAGAGTCGGGAGTCCGATATAGGACTCGATCCCGGGACTCCGGGATCATGACCTGAGCCGAAGGCAGTTGCCCAACCAACTGAGCCACCCAGGTGCCGCCCCCCCCCCC
>CM052814.1:9181211-9536281 GCA_028533885.1 Nasua narica | reverse complement strand
TTGTGTCTCTGCCGAACCAGACTGTTCCCTCCCTGAGCCCTTTCTCTGCGATGTGCTTGAGGCTAGTCCGGGGAGGTGCTCAGTCCATTGTGTGTGTGTGTGTGTGTGTGTGTGTGTGTGTGTGTGAAAGCCAGGGGATCTTAGAGGACAAGTTATTGTGAAAAACTGCAATTCAGATTTCTTTTGCCAAGACTTTCCTGGTATTTTAAATTCCTGAGAGACCATATTGGTTGGTCGTTGGGAGAAATAGTTTAGGGTCAGATGCAGCTGGCCTGACTTCTGGTCTTACTAGCTGTGTAATGTTGAGCAAGTTACTTGACCTCTGAAGCCTCAATTTCATTATCTAAGGGGGAGAAGAATAATATTAGTACCCGCCTCTTGGGGTTATTGTGGCAACGAAATGAGTTGATACCTATGAGTACTTAGGACAGTGCTTGCCCAGTAAATGTTAGATATGTTAAGAATATCCTAAATGCAAATGTGGGATTAGATCCTGGAGCAGAAAAAGAGGAAAAAACCGATGACATCCAAATGAAGCCTGAAGTTAAATCATAGTACTCCAGTTTTGGAATTTCTTAGTTTTGGCAGATGAACCACTGGAATGGGAAATAACTTTAGGAGACACTGGGTGAGGGGTATGTGGAACCTCTCCTTTTCTATAGTCCTAAAATTCTCCCAGGATGTAGTATCATGATGATTCTACCTTATCATCATGATACTCGTTTTATTCTTGTAAAATCCCCATACGATGTAGGCACTGTAATGATTGCCATTTACAGCTAAAGGAAGCAAGGCACAGGGGCGCCTGGGTGGCTCAGTGGGTTAAAGCCTCTGCCTTCGGCTCAGGTCATGATCTCAGGGTCCTGGGATCGAGCCCCGCATTGGGCTCTCTGCTCAGCAGGGAGCCTGCTTCCCCCCACCCCCGCCTCTGCCTGCCTCTCTGCCTACTTGTGATCTCTCTGTCAAATAAATAAATAAAATCTTTTTTTAAAAAAAGGAACCAAGGCACAGAGATGTGAAATAGCTTGCCCGTGGTCACACCTCACAGTCCACATAACAGAGTAGGAACGACTGGTGGGTTGGGGTTTCAGGAGAAGGCGACAGCGCACCCCTGCTTTGTGTAAGGCCCCCTCTAGTGCTGTGCCGACAGAGCATTACCAGGCGTCTCTGTCCTCGAGCTCGTGACAAGCAGGAAGGCCCAGTTCACACAGACGTACGGACAGAGTCGGGGACAGGAACCTAGCGCCGGATTCAGGGGCTCACGCTCTGAACCATCACACCGAACACATCGGGGAATCACATGGGATTCACCTGGGGGTTTCAGGACAGCTGGCTTCCTGGATCGGGCCAGAGATGGGAGTCTTAAATGGGTCTTTGGGTGGAGCCACCCCGGTCTCCTGCTCCCTCTCCCTTCCTCCGACCGCTCCGGGGAGGTCACCACACTGGTGCACCCTCAGCTCTTCTGCTTAACACGTCGCGAGAGACGGCAGCTCCTAGAGCATGGGGCAGGGGCTCTGGGGTCAGGCGGCCTGGGCTTCTGCAGCTGTTCGGCTTCTTCTCAACTGTTTGGTCCTGAGCTGGTGACTTAGGATCTCTGAGCTTCAGGAAAACGAGGGTAACAGTGACCACCTGACCTGCTGTTGGGAGGGTCAGCCCGGGGAGAAAATGCGTACAAAGTTGGGCATGATGCTGGGCGCCTGGTAAGGCCTCAGGAAGCGGTGGCCGCCGCTGTGTGCCTCACTCCTTTGTTTCGTCCAAGGCGTACATGATGAGCCCTCAGCCATGTTGCTAGACATTTCCTGGGGAGGCAGCTTCATGGAAAGGAAAGAACGTGGACTTTGGGGGGCTGTGCTACGGACCAGTCTCTCGTTTAACCTTTCCAGGCCTCAACTTTCCACTGTAAGCTAATGTCAGTATTATAGGATCTAGTGACAGTCTTGAGATGGAAGTGAGGTTGGCCCATGGTCACATTTGGACATGTCCTCTTGATGCCATTTCTTGCCATTGTGTCTTGTAGT
This sequence comes from Nasua narica, assembly GCA_028533885.1. Classification (NCBI taxonomy): domain Eukaryota; kingdom Metazoa; phylum Chordata; class Mammalia; order Carnivora; family Procyonidae; genus Nasua; species Nasua narica. The sequence goes on along the minus strand of CM052814.1, from coordinate 9,534,263 downwards.
TTTCTCCATTTCATTCATATTAATCGTGACTCATCCTAAACCATTTGCTGTCTGAGTACAGGTCCTCTCAATCTTAGGTTTCTCTCTCCCTCCCACCAGCACTTAAGTTAGAGGCATAGTAGGTGCTCATTAAACAGGAGTTGGCCTGCTTTTGCGGTGGGCTTCCTCAGCATCTAGCTGTGCACACCAGCTTTCTAGACTTTTCTAGACTTTGATCTACACCATCCCGCTGGGCTCAGGGAAGCGCCTGGGTGTGCCCGCAGGAAAAGACCAGCTTGTGAAATGGCCACCAAATATTTTATTTGTTTTACTAGGTAGGCGGCTAAGACAGTGGCGGGGGAGGGCGCCCGAGAAGGCAGGGAGCCCCGGCGAAAGACGTCATCAGACGGCAGTCTCTGGCAGCTAAATCAGCTGAGGGAACCCGTCCTGGCCAGATTCCACCCTGCTCTGGAAGATGCGCCCGCTGCCCGGCCGCTGCCCGTGCTCCTCCTCGGCCTCCTCCTCGCTCACCTTGCGCCGCGCGTTCTGGTAGAGCACGGCACACATGCCCGTGAGCCAGGCGGCCACGGTGCCCGCGGAGAAGATGCAGAAGCCGATGAGCAGCAGGAAGATGTAGTCCTGGTGGTCGAGGTGGGTGATGCACATGTAGCGGAGCGGGTTCCCCACCTGCGTGACCGGCCACCCCGCCAGCTCTGTGGGCTCCACGCACGTGGCGTTTTGATCATCTGCGAGGAGAAACACAGGGGGCAGAGGGCGGAAAGAGCAGAACCGCCGGGGTCCCAGGTCCAGAGGGCACCCGGAAAGGGCCTGCGGACCCCCGCCACTGAGAGTGCGGTCTGTGGGCCCGCGGCGTGGCGGCGGCTGGACCTGGTTAGAGATGCGGGCTCTCAGGCAGCGCCCCCCCAGCCCTCCCGGATCAGAATCTGCGCGTCAATAAGGCGACGGGTGGGCAGTCAGGTTTGAGACGCAGGGCACGCCAGCTGCTCCTTGCCCCTCCCCCCGCCGCCCCCCTTCTGATTTCGCTGCAGTCAGCTTACCTCCTGGAAAGGGGCTTAGCTCCTTCTTTTTTTTTAAGATTTATTTATTTATCTGAGAGAGGGTAGGGAGGGGCAGAGGGAGAGAGAGAATCTCCAGCACGCTCCCCACTGAGCACGGAGCCCAATGCAAGGCTCAGTCTCTGGGCCCATGAGATCATGACGTGAGCCGAGATCCAGTCAGAGGCTTAACTGAGGGAGCCTCCCAGGCGCCCCTGCGCTTGGCTCCTTAAGGATATTCAAGGAATGAGACACCATAACAGGCGCTGGGAGGTTGGAAACAAGCAAGATCTCCAGGGAGTGCTGACCTTCCACAGACCCCCCCCCCCCACCAATATCCACCATCTCCCTCTCCCCTCCCTCTTCTTCGCTCCTACCTCTCCCCTCCACCCTGTCCCTTTCCCTTCACCCTGGCCTGAGTCCCTCCAGGGCCCACGAAGGCGTCACACCCGGCTCAACTCTCTGGAGGGACAGGATTCCCTGGAAATGCATCCTGTGTGTTCTGCGCTCAGGGAATCGGAGTGTAGGGAGCTCAGGGGAAAGGATCACCAGTGGGAGAGGAAGTTCTGCTTCTCAGTGGGGAGGTTGGCATCACTGGCTCATCACAGGGTCCACATGAGTCTTCAGTCCTTTTTAGCAGCTGACTCAGCTGCCTGGCTGCTTCTCCGAGCCCCGTCCCGGGTCAAGGGCCTGAACTCGAGTGTGTACCAGAAAGCAGAGTGGGCCCCGGAGCCAGATAGACCAGGGTTCAAATCCAGACTGTCATTCGCTAATTCTGTAAACTTCCGCAGGATATCCATTTCCCTCTCTGAATCCCTTTTCCTCACCATAACGCGTGCAAAGAGCTACCTGCTCCCCGAGTAATTGACAGGATTTAATTGCCACAGGCTCGCACACAGAACTCAGAGCTCTGCCCTCAGCCCTGCGTGTCCCTAGCTGTGTTCTGCCACACCGAGACGGAGGTGCCTGTGTGTGTGGGGGTTGGTGCGGGGGAATGTATCCAGCAGGCATTCCATAAATGGGCTCCAACACCAGGTGGAGACCAGGGCTGGAGATAATCATGCTCAAAATTATAATAGCAGCTAATAGTTTCTAAGCTCTGACTACATGCTAAGTGGTATACAAACGTCTCATTTGGTTTTTACAACAACTTTGACGCACAGAATACTATCGTTCTTGTTTTACACATAGGGAAACTGAGACTCACAGAGGTTTCTAAATAACCCGAAGGATTGAGGCAGGAGACAAGACACAGAAAACGCAGACTGAGCTATCTAAGCTCGCTTGCAGAAGTGGGAGACACGGATGAGCCGGTGTGGAGAGACGCTTCCCTTAAACTTTAGGGTAGAAGCTCCAGGTTATGTGAAAGCATTCCTATCCTTGGTGACCAAGGAAGTCAGGGAAATGGGGTTTGCCCTGGATCTAGCAGCAGGGGAATCAGAGAAAGGAGTACAGAAGTGAGCTGGGTGGGGGGTAGGCCCTAGGGGCTCCTGCAAGATGGACAGCATTCCCTGTGCCTCATCCCTGCGCCAGGACACCTGCAGGGGAATTGTCTTACTTTCAGGAAGATGGCCCGAAGGCCGTGACGCCTTTGAGGACTGGCTCTTGGCGGAGGCTGTAGACACAGGACTGGAAGGCAGTGTGGGGCGGTCACCTCCGCAGTGTGCAAAGATGGCAGAGGGAAGGAGAGGAAGAGGGCCTCTTGGGGGACCCTGCCCAGGGGGAGAGCTCTCAGGAGAGGAAAAGCGGTCGGGGCCGGGGCTCCATTATACTTGCTGTCCCAGGCCAGGAGCCCAGTCACACCTGGAGTCCTCTCTCGCCTCAGCCTGGCTGGAGTGTGTCTGGGGCTCCGGTCACCTCCCCACACCGCCAGAGACCCGACATGGGACTCTACAAAGGAAGATATATTGGGGAAAGGAAAATGTGGGGTTCTGTGGGTCGGGGGTTTATCTCCTTCTATTTTAAGAAGATTCAGCTTTCAAACTGGGGCTTGAGCAGCAGACTAAACATGAAACACCGTGTCCCATTTGGGAGCATTACCTTGAAAGGGGCAATTAGCAGTGATTTGAAGGCTTTGTTAGGTTGCTCTTAAGTGCAGAACGTGGGTGGCTCTGCCGGGAGGGAGGCCTGGGTTTTTCTACCTCTGTGTTCTCTCCCCTTCCCCGCTCCCCACTCACTGCCAAGGTGGGAGCTCTCCTGGCAGGTCTCCCTAACTCCACTTTCCCCATTGCCCAGCTCTGGACCATTTCACACACCCCTGCCAGATTGCCCTTCCTCAAGCTCAGCCCTTCCCAGGCAAACTCTGGCTCAAAACTCTCCTCCGACTCCCCTGTAGGCCTGCGAATAACATCCAGACCACCTGGCCCGGCTCTCAGAGCCCTCGCATCTGCCCCCCTTCTACCTCATCATCGCCCTCCCCCCTTCCTAGCACTCCCGCGGCCCACCCTTTGCTCCAGTCAAATTAAACTATTAATTTCTTGATCGGATCTTGCGCTTACCAATAGCTAGCTTTGCGACCCTGCTCTTGCTGTATCAAATGCTTCCTCCTCCAGTTTTTGCCTGATCAAGTACTTCCTATCTTTCAAGGTCTGTTGTGAATGTGCGCACACCCAGAGGCGTTTTCACAGCCCCCCACCCTCGAAGCTCAGACTGCACGGGGTCTTTCCCACTCCTGGACCCACCCGAGTGTTCTTACGGTGCCTGTGCCGCTTCTCCCTTGGGTGGGGGCTGCTGGCCAGAGAAGGAGTGTATTTTTTCTCCCCGACCAGACAGACAAAAACTCTTGAAGACAGCATGTCTGATCATTCTCCTTCTGGTTAGTAAGAGGTATCATTTATTGAAAGAAATATTTAATTTGGGGGGATTTTCTAGTAATATATATATTTCTGAGATTTTATTTATTTGAGAGAGAGAGAGAGAGAGAGCACAAGCAGGGGGAGCAGCAGGCAGAGGGAGAAGCAGGCTCCCCGCGGAGCAGGGACCCTAATGTGGGGCTCAACTCCAGAACCCCGGGATCATGACCTGAGTGGAAGGCAGATGCTTAACCCACTGAGCTACCCAGGTGCCCCTCTAGTAATATTTTTATCGTTGAATTCTACTTAAATTCTACTGTGGTCAGAGATATACTCTATGATTTCAGGCCTTTGAAATTTATTGAGAATTTGCTTTCTGGCTGAGCATAAAGTCAATCTTAGTAAGTTTTGCATGTGCCCCCAAAAGATGTGTATTTTGTCTCTGCTGAGTGTGTCGTTCTATGGATGCCAACTAGGTTGTGATTGTATACAGGTCTTCTGTGTATCTTTGTTGACTTTGTAATATATATCTCTACTGACTTTTTTACCTATAAAAACTATTGTCTCTTGCTTACTATCAGTCTATTAATTATCTTTTAGCTACCGCGGATGGATGTTGGATGTTCAACTCACCAGGTTTTGATTGTGCATTTACTACTTCTTTATATAGCGCTGTCGTGGTTCGCTTTACATATATTGAAGATATGTTATTAGATGTGTAGAAAGTTCTAACCATTTCTGCTTTCTGGTAGAGTTACCCTCTTCTCACTGAGCAACATCTCTCGTTATTTCTAGTAATGCTTCTTGCCTTAAAGTCTACTGTCTTTGACATGAGTATGGCCGCATCGAATTTCTTTTGGTTAGTGTTTGCCTTGTTTATCTTTTGCCATCCTTTTACTTCTAACCTTTCTATGTTCCTATATGTAAGACATATTTTTGTAAGCAGCATGTAGCTGGATTTTGTTTTCCATCCAGTCTAGCCAACTTTGTATTGTAATTATTCCATTAACATTTAATGTTAGACTGATGTATTTGTTTTCAATTGGTCCCACTTAGTTTAATGTCTGTTTATCTCTACTTTGTTGCCTTTTATTTTATTCTTTCATTTCCTCTTTATTAGTTTGGTAGTCACACATTATTTTCCTATTCTGGTCTGATGTCATCAGAGATTGTAGGCCCATCTACTGATCCTGGAGTGCCTGATGTGTGCTGGGCATCAAAGAAGGTGCTTTACAAAATTAAGCTCTACTCTTGACCACCCAGCCGAGCAGTTTTAATTTTTTCCGTGCTATACAATGAATAAATTGTTTATCAGTTATTCCCTCCCTGGATTTCTTGATTTCTTTTCCTCTGACAAAAGGCTACCAAGTACAGTTGTACAGGCTGTGCACCACACAACTTCAGGGCCTTCGTTCATATTAGAAACAGGTGACTAACCCCCATGTCCTCCCTCTCTCAGTCTCATTCCATGGGACCAGGACATTTGTCCCAGTTAAAGCTCCCAGGTACAATTACAGGTGTCATTAATGTTTAAATTCTTCCTGCAAATAGTTCCTAAGGAAACACCCCCCACCCACTTTGTTTATTTCCACGCATAGCATGTTACTCCCAGGCAGAAAACCTGTTTGTCAGAATCACATGTCTGCAGGAGCAAGAGTTTCTGTGGCTCAGAATCACATCTGTTAGTGCAGGAGCCCAGGAAGCCTCCCTTTCAGAAACCTGGTATGAATCCAGTGGTTCTAACACAAACTGCTCCTTTCTTGGCCTGCAGGGACCCCGGTTCTGCCCTGTGGTCTGCTGTAGGCTCCCAGGGAGCCAAGTGCAGGCTCTGAGCCCCGTGTGCAGGTACGTTTGCTCAGGAACCATCTGGACTGAGTGGAGGGTTGAACCTCCACATGGTGACAGCGTACACTGAAAGATGGAATTTGGAGACTCCCTCCTCTACTAAACTGTACCTGCTACCGAGAGTGCAGCACTGGTTTCTATCAGCGTCACCACTTTGTCATGAGTCTTCCACCTTGAACCCCGAGAAAGGCCTGACCTGAGTCCTGCATTTCTCCTTATTAGGCCTTAGCTTGCCCGGACGTCACTAGCTGTATAGTACCTTGTCTTATTTTTTTTCCTCCAGCTAACTGTGTACTTGTCAAGGACATGGATTTATGTCCTACTCATTTATCTGCCTCTGCCCACTAGATTATAAACTCCATGAAGACCTGGATTTTTGTCTGTGTGGTTCACTGTTGTACCCTTAACACCTAGAACAGTGCTTCACCCAGACTAGAGCTCAAAGCAAGGAGGTCGAATGGATGAAATGCTATGTTATTAATACCTGTTGGGGTCAATGTCATTGACAAAATCCTCGGCTAGAGGACAGCGAACCCGGGGATATAGAAGACCATAAGTGGGTCAGCTAACCCCTTGCCACCTACTAATCCCTCTTCCCTTGTAAGAATTTGGGGAAGATTCAGTGAACCAAGGGGTATAAAGTCCCAGAAGAGTCAGAAAGAGATGGTCCCCAGGACCAAAAGGAGGGGTAAGTCTTGAGCTGGGAAGGGGCACCTCCTCTGTCCTTGGAGACTGCAGAGAAGGAAGCGAGGGTAAACGCATTTGGGGACATGCGAGGATGCAGGTGCTGTGGGCATGGCATCAAAAGATACTTATCACTACTCCCCAGTTAGTGTTAGAGAACCGTTTGCGAGCAGAGGCCCTCTTTGTTTGCTTTTGTAGCCCCAGTGCCTGGCACACAGTAGATGCTCAATAAATGTCTGTCCAATGCATACAAGAGAGAATGGGTGGGCTCTTGGTTTGACCTCATACAACAGTTCTTAAACTCTTGTATCTTTCGCCTTGCTGTTCAGGACCAGTTCCCGACTGGAATTTGAAGGGACCACTCTCAAATCTTGCTACCCTGTAGGTGGCCCAGAGGAAATGATTCTCTAGAGGGCAAGCTAGATTGGACCACATAGCAGCCCAACAACGCCGAAGCCAACCAGCCAGCAAGGCCCCCTTCTCAGATCCTCATGCGTGGTCCTCTGAGCACTGGCTTCTTCTACCTTTCCTACTGAGAGCACCTTTTTTCTCATCACCTGTCTGTCTCCCCTTGATGGCATAAGCCCAGGTTCAGCTACCTCCACGGGCCAAATCCAACCCGCCTCTTTTTGTACATAAATTTTTCTTGGAAAACACCACGCCCATTTATTTACATACTTTCCATGACTACTTTCAGGTCACAGATGGCCAAATGGAGGAGTTGCAACAGGGGTCCACGAAGCCTAAAATATTTGCTATGTGGCTTTTTATAGAAAGCAGTGCTGACTCCTAGTCTAAACCATCCTTGGATGATTTGAGCTTCTCTAATACAACTTATTTTTCTCCCTTGGATAAAGAGTCCATATTTTGGTAAAGGTTAAAAGTGATTCATAGACTGTTGGAACATTATAGGAAAGACCTTCAAATCCAGCAAGTTCAACCTGATTCCTCCTGTGTGTTGGAGGTGCCTAGGCTACAGAACTGGTCTTTCGTATAAGGAGTTGTATATGGGCATGATCTATGGGTACAGAGACCCCTTTTTCTCCTAATCCCTTCTCGTGCACTTGTCAGTACTCAGAATAATGCCAACAGGAGATAGAACCTTTCGTTCCGCCAACAGAATAAGGCTGAAAGTGTATAATCTTCTGACAAAGGAGCTCACAACTTAAACCCTACCTGGGGGAAACCCTTGCTACCACCTTTCTTGAGTGAGGTTTAATGGGGATGAGGAGCCCGCTGCATGGCTAGGCTGGGGGATGGTACCAGTTGGTTCTTAGAAGCTGAAGCCAAATTCTTGTTTCTTCTCAGTTTGGTCTAGAGCTGAGCCTGCTCAATATAACTGCCCATCTGCTCAAAACCCAGACAAAGTGGACAGTTGTCCTCATGGATAAGAGGCAATTGGGAAAAGCTCAGTAGCAGAAGCACTGATCACCAGTCACCCACGCAGAAAGCTCTCCTTGTTTCCTCTCTCACATCACGAGCCATATCTCAAACTAGAAGTCATTCCTGTTAGTCTTACTTTCCAAACATATCCTGATTCTTGTGTCTTCTCATCATCTGGACCCTTCCCTCCCTCCCTCGCCTGAACCGTGACAACCCTTCTCACCTGCAGCGGGAGCCCTCTGCAGGTCATAGGTCATGCTGCCTCCCTGCTCAAAACCCTTTCATGATTTCTCATCACACTTAGAACAAAATCAAAAGCCTCTCCTTGGCCTAGAGGTCCTACCTGATCTGGCCTCTCACTAATTTTCTGTCTCCCTCCTTCATCTGTCTCCAGCATACTCCCCTTCTAATACATCTAATACCCTCGTTCCACCCCAGGGCCTTTGCATTTGCTCTTCCCTCTGTCTAGAAAGTCCTCCGACCCCACATCTTATTTCCATAGCTTGTCCCCTCACTTTATTCAGATCTCTGCCGCACTTCCTTAGAACCACCCAACAGAAAGGATCTGCCTCGTCTTCCATCCCAAGGACACTCTCTCCCTTCCCTTCCCATGTTTTCCTCCATAGTGCTTATCATCACTTGACATCATGTCATCTACTTATTTGCTTATTTGTTCCTCTGTGCTAGAGTGGAAGCTCTGTGACAGCAGGTCTGTTTCTGTTCTTAGCTGTATGCCCAGTGCCTGGCCCAGGCCTTGGCATTATACCTCATTTTTTTATATAATGCTGTCATTTTGAAGGTTTTATAGCACCCTCCCCCACCCTGAAAGCTCCAGGCATCCCCCTCCCACCGGAAGTGGCCTCCCTGTGGACGGTGCACCTCAGCAGAAGGCAGGCAGTATCAGAACACCACTTACCCTGTTTCTGTCCCCCCTACAGCTCTCCCCCTCCCCTGCACCCCATGTGGCGTCCACGGTCACCACCTAACAATGGCAGCAGCTAACAGTCGAACACTATGTGCACTTCTAGAATCTTCATGTGGGTTATTTCATTTAATTAGCACATCCACCCAAGAGATAGGTACTAACTTATGACCATTTCACAGATGAGGAGGGTGGTTCTTGTGAAGACTCTGGCCCAGCTCATAAGTGACTGAGGCAGGATTAAAAACCAAGTACTTTGAATCCAGAGCCTATCTTAATTTTGCCTGTTCAACTGGGAGTATGATCATTTCGAGACCGAAGGGATATTTTAGGATCGCCTAGAAAACAGCATGAGCAGCCCTGGTTATTATATAAGACCAATGAATCACTGACCTCTGCCTCTGAAACCAATAATACGTTACATGTTAATTAACTGAATTGAAATTAAAAAATAAACTAAAAAAAAAAAAAAAAAAAGAAAAAGGATGAATTGACACCAAAAAAAAAAAAAAAAAAAAAGAGAGAGAGAGAAAACAGCATGAGAAACTGTACTTTTCTAGATATAAAGTTATTCTTTGTCTTTATCTCACTGAAAGAAAAAGTGGGACTCCCAGTTGGGCCCCTTGATTCCATTTGGCCCACATCCTCACACTCAGGCCCATGCGTACTTAGCCTCACTTCCTTCTCCGCAGGCCCAGAGGAGGGGCCTTTCCCAGTTTAAGGCTGACCTTCCATTTGGTTCTGGAGTCCAACCACTCCTGCCTCCAAATCAGTTATTCCCCTTGTCCCGAGTCTTTGCCCTGCGTTGACTCCTTCTCAGCAGCAGATAAACACATGCATGGACCTCTTTGCTCCGGAAAGAAATACCCCCTTTATACAGTTCCCTGCCATCTATCAGCCTATCTCTTCAGTCCACAGCCAAGCTTCCTAGAAGAGTTTACATATTTTTTTTTCAAGTAAGTTCTATGCCCAACGTGGGGTTTGAACACCCAACCCTGAGATCAAGAGTCCCACGTTCCACCAACTGATCCAGCCAGGCACCCCAAGTTTACATTTGTTTCTGCACCCCTTTTCTTCCTTCCTGTTCATTCTGTAACCCACTGTCCACTCCCACCGTGGCACTGGAACTGTCCAAGACATCAGGGACCTCTTGGTAGCTAAATGTGATGGACACTTTTCAATCCTTACGTAACCTATTTCTACTTTTTGAAACTCTTCTTCTCTTGGCTTTGATGAGTCCACCTTTCTCTGACTTCCTTCCTTTTCCCTGGCTGCTCCTTCACGGGTGGCTCTTCTTGGCCCTTCCATATGTTGGCATTCCCCAAAGCTTCTGTCCCTGACGTATTACGCCTCCCCCAACCCCCCGCCCCGCTCCCAGCCCCCCGCCCATTCTAAACTCTTTCGTTGGCTTATCTCATCCTTTGTTTGGTTTCAGTGATCATAAGTAAGTTGATGATTCTCAACTATATATTCTACTCTTCATTCTGGATTTCAGGTCAGAACATCCAAAGGCCTCCTGGTTCACAGGGGCCTTCCCACTCAACACGCTTAACATGGGACATGGTTCTCCCTTAAGCTCCTTGCTGCCCCTCCTCCAAGAGTGTCCATCCCCAGGAAGCCTCCTGAGCTGTTCAAGTGAATTCTTTCCTGTTATTTTCCACGTCTCATTTATTCATTGATTTTCTTAATAAATATTTATTGAGTTTTTTCTGTGTCAGGCCTTGAGTTAGTTTCTAAAGGTTCAGACATGTTCTTTGCTCTCATAGACCTTTCTGTCTATCAGGGAAGATAAATGTTAAATATTCAAATCTATTAATTACTTAGAATTGTGCCAGAAGTCATGAGGTGAGTGCTGGGAACTTGGGAGGGTCTAGTTCAGCTCGGAGTCCTATTGCTTCTACCTCCTCCTCCTCCTCCTCCTTCTTCTTCTTTTAAGAATTTATTTACTTATTTGTCAGAGAGAGAGAGCACAAGTAGGGAGAGCAGCAGGCAGAGGGAGAAGCAGGTTACCCACTGAGCAAGGAACCCCACATGGGGCTCATCCTAACCCTCATCATGACCTGAGCCGAGGGTAGACACTCAACTGGCTGAGCCACCCAGGCATCCCTGCTTCTACCTTTTAAATGGTTCCTTCTGACGTGCCTAGACTTCATCTGCTATTGTAGACCACCTTCCTCCCTGACCTGGATGCTCACAGCAGCCCCCCAGCCCTGCACCCGGGCTTGCCTGCCTCCCAGAGCTCCTCACACTGCACTGCATGTTCCCCAGAGAATCCTTCAAAGGCCCTTCATGGTTGGATCCCTGTTTCTCTTTCTAGCCACATCCACACTCTGCTGGGTTATCTCCAGGCTGGAGAGCTCTTGACTTCTAGAGATAAGGAGCTTGAGGTTGGCTGCTTTGGCCAGCCTTGCCCTGCTGCCTTCCAGAGGTGGTGCTGGGTGACTAGGGAGGCCACGGACAGAGGTTGGGCATGTCTGAGCTCAAAGGGACTTTGGATCACCTACTTTCAGGGATCTCAAGCGGGCTGAGCTCAGGAGAGTGTGAGAACCACTCAGGATCCTTCCTAAACTGCGCGTGCTGGCCACCCCCTCCCTTCTTGTCTCTTCTGGGTGGTTTAGGGATCACTGACCCCTTTGTGCCCCTCCCCACCCCCCCATTGCCCTCATGAGGCTGCTTCTCTGGCTCTCGGCGGGCTGTTTGTGAGAAGGTAGGAGAGACAGGCTGGCCGAGCAGCTGACGGCCTTGGAAATGTCTGCTGCCCAGCTGTTCCTGTTCTGGGCATTGGGTCTTCGCCGCAATTTCTCTGATGGAGAAGACGGGTTAGCATTAATAGTGGAAGAGTCCGAGGACCTGAATTCATTCTGGAAATCTAAGTCTTGGCACAGTTGTAGATGACTTTGTACTTGGTGGATTGAAATGGGGCCATTATCCTATTACAGCAGCCTTGAATACAGGATGAAGTAGCCTTGGCATGAAACTAAGATGTTCTCTGCTCAAAATGCCCTCAAGATGACGTGGACGCGGAACAGCACATGACCCAACCCATCTGCTCCCGGCAGATGTCCCTGAGTGGCTTTGTCCCCCTGCCTCTGCGGTACTCCTGCCCAGCCAGACTCCTCTCTGATTTGTGAGCCCCACCATCGGGTCACCCAGGATGGCTTCAGGACGATAATTTAAGAGCTGACGGAGAGAGACACTCTGCCCCCAAACTACCCCTTCTTCTACCCCCGGCAGTCTGTCACTTTCCGAACTCTCACTCTTTCTTGTTGTTTTCGGTCACGTTGCAAATGCCCCTTGAGGGAGACATGTCAAAACGTTATTAGCCACTCAGCATCCCGGTGCAAATCAATTTGTTCACCAGTGAGAGCAGCTGCTGTAGATGTAGAACAGAAGCCATTGTCATAGGGTCTCTCAAAATATGGCCTAAGGATTTGCACTGGCCCAAACCAGAATCCCGGGATATGGGGCCTGGGGCTTCCATGCTCACTGGGATTTGGGAACCACTGTTTGAGCAGGCCAGGCCTGGGAGGACAGGCTAGGGCACTGAGTCCCCTGGGGATGGAGGTACTGTTCTAGTCAAGTAGACAGTGCTTAAGACGGGAGGTAGGACAGTGCAGGAGGTCGAGGCTGCCTGGTTCCTAATTATGCGACTGTGGCCTGCTTCCCCAGGAATGCCTCCAGGCCAGCACTGATCTATCTGTATTGCCCATCTGGGACCCTGTCAGCGGATCACTGCTCTCCTCCTACAGTTAAGTACATCTTATTTTTCCATTTAGGTCCATAGACTACCAGCTAGAAGGGGCTTTAGGGAATATCTAATCCTACTCTCTTTTTATTGCAAAGACAAGTGAGTCTCAGAGGGAAAGGGACTTGCCCTGCCTCACCCAGTGGCATTACTGGGAATAGGACAGGACCTCTTGACTTTCAATTGTGTTCTCTCTCTCTTGTATCCCAAGATTGTCTTATTAAAGATGGCATATTAATTATGGCTTCTTTTTTCAGTGATGAAAGCATTCCAGCTTTATAATATACTGTTGGGCATATAAGGATCATACAACAAATATTTCAGGGTCGAATGGACTGGGGTGTGTCTAAGAGTAAGGAGAGGTCATGGCATGGGGGGAGGGAACACTGGATCTGGATGTCAGGAGATTTCCATGTTGGGTGTGGCTCTATAGCCACTTACCTGGGAGGAGGTGAGATTCTAAAGTTCCAGCTCAAGTATCTTATATTAAAAGGCTACCCTGACCAACATGGTGGCCAGTGGTCATTCACGGAGGCTACTTACATGATTTAAAACAAAGTAAAATTAAATTCAGTTCCTCGGTTGCCCTAGTCCAATTTCAAGAGCGGCATAACTGGATGTGGCTAGTGGCTACCATATTGGACAGCACAGATATGGGCCATTTCTACTGCAGCAGAGACTTTTGTTGGACAGCGCTAGATTAGACTTTGAAAGAAGACAGGATGGAGGCCAGGATCCTTATGTCCAGGAGCTTAGAGTGTGCAAGCTCTTGAGAGCATCTTCAGAAGCGTTCAACCCTGTCCTACGAGGCAGTTCTATCCTGGGAAGAGCTTAATTGCCACTCTCACCTTCAAAGAGCATTACTGCTTGGGAAATTACAGTTCCAGCCAGGAATCAGACCTCCTATCTGCTGACCAAGGCCAAAAAGAAAATGGAATCTATGGGTCTGTTTTTAACTCTGCATTGATCAGAGCATCTGGGGGACTAGCCCTGTATACCTCACCTCCATTTCTGCTCTGATTTTCATGTTTGCAAAGTGAGTAGGTAAGCTCTTTGAGGACAGAATGGTTTTCAGTGCATCTGGTGAGTATATCATTGGAGGGTTTCTTTGGATGAAGACCTTTGATAATAGCACCAAATCTCTTGCCAAGGTGGGAAAATTTTGATATTCCTATTCAGTGTAGCTTTATGATGAAAAAAGGTGAATAAACATTTAGCCTTCTCTATAGCCCCTTTATGGGGGTCAACTGAGCCAACATGGGACATAGGAGAAAGACATATTACTGCCTTCACATCTTTTGTTTTAAGATCTCCCCATTTCTTTCCTGCACCTTGGCTTCCTTCAAGGTTCCCCACTGTTGTAGAATTAAACTTAGCTAATTATATTTCTTTTTTTTTTTAAAGATTTTATTTATTTATTTGACAGAGAGAGAGAGATCACAAGTAGGCAGAGAGGCAGGCAAAGAGAGAAGAGGAAGCAGGCTCCCTGCTGAGCAAAGAGCCCGATGCGGGGCTCAATCCCAGGACCCTGAGATCATGACCTGAGCCGAAGGCAGAGGCTTTAACCTACTGAGCCACCCAGGTGCTCCAGCTAATTATATTTCTCAAGAATTCACTTCTGCCTCTGATGTGAGAGCTGATAAAGGCTTGAGGGATTGGTATTATTCAGCCCAGGAGTTCATATAATTTTGTAGGATCCTCTTCCAAGATTTGGGCACTTTGGGGGATTCAAAGGGGTAACTCTCTAATGGCTAATTTTAGCTCAGTAGTAGGCAGTGGATGGGGGCAATGTCCTCTTCAGATAACAATATCATACCATGTAGGTGACTTCTTGCTTTCAAGGCCATGCCTGCCCTGCAGTTGGACCTCCTTGCCCTCATCCCTTGAAAGCTGTCTGCATGTCCACACTTGTTCCTGCAAGTGGGGCTTGTCTTTAGGTAGAACCCCAGTTCTAGACTCAGGAAGAACCACTTTGCTACTACTGACCCAGCCCTGAGTCTTCTGGTCCAGGCTGAGACCAAGTCTTGATTCAGGCTTCTGGTTTTGTTCCCCAGTCTGAACTCTTGCATTTATAACTTGTCTAATACCCACCTCCCTCTAAGATTCCCTCTGTCCCATTTTCTCAGGAATTAGAGCCCTGGGACCTGGTGCTCACTTTTCAACATCCTATCTATATCCCCCCTCCCACGCATCCCTGTAGTCATGTTTCGCACACAGGGTACACTATACTCTAGTTTTTATGTACCAAGGCTTCCTGAGGTCTACTGCTTATCCCTCGGTCACCCTACTGATGTCTGGTGCTCTTCTAAGTACCCTGTATCTTTCCTACATCTGCCAACTATTCGTTTATCGAATGCTTTTTGGTGTGCAAGACTTAATGCTAATTTCAGTTTGTAAGCGTTCTCATCTCTGCAGCCTAGATAGGTTGGTTCTATTATTATACCTGTCTGAAAGATGAGGAAGTTGAAGTTCAGAGAGGTTAAGTAACTTCTCTGATATCCTATAAATAGCAAGTGGTAGGTCTAGGGTTATAATTCAGGTCTGTTTTGCTCCAACCTGAACTCTTTAACACTGGGTTTCCCTGTCTGCAGCTGCCCTTCCCCAGCTGCCATTGAGGCTGTCCCAAGTGCCTGGTCCACCCAGTAGGCATCTGGTGGCCTCTTTTGTCCTGCTCTGACCAGTAGGATAGTTCTACTGTCCCTGACTGAGCCATGGGACGTATATGGTGCAGATGGCCATGGTCACGTGAGTCCCCACACACAGCTCAAGGTTCTCTCCATGAGCACTTGTTGGGCACATAATAGGACTCAACAGATACTTACCTGGATGAATAGATGAGCTGAGCGGTAGCATGGAAGTCCCTGACTTCACTGCCTTGCTTTTCAAGGGATCTCTATACTGCTGATCTACTGTATTGCTGATCTTAATGCTGTCCCACAGGGGAGATCTCCTAATGCTAACGTTCAGAATCTTCCTGGGTCTAAAATGAAACCCATCTTTAATTTGGATTCTTCTTTCTGAATAACCAGGTTACTCAGCTCATTTCAGAGATTCTTCTTAGATCCCTCACTGTGGGTACGTGGAGAGAGAGATGTATACACCCCATTTTGGAGGGTGCTGAAGATCACCCTTTCATAGCCAACGTGGTATTAGGGGTGGGCCTAAGCTCGAGCATTTGCCAATTACAAAGATATTTCCACTTAGCAGAGGCATGAATCATATGAGAGTCACACGAAATAAGTATCTTCCATTGTGTTGAGGGCTGGCTAAAGGGCAAGAAAAGCATCTATGAATTCTACTGTGTTTGTGTGTGCCTCTCCACGTGTGGGTGTGTATCTACACATTGATGTGTGTCATATGTGTAATATGTGGGTGATTGTGTATGTGAGTAGGTGTGTATATAGGTATGCATGTATGTATAGTATGTGTATATGGGCACATCTTTGTGCTTGTATGCATGTGTGTTTGCACATGTATTTATGTGTATGTTTGTAATGGTGTGTGTGTGTGTGTGTGTGTGTGTGTGAAGGGACAGCAAGACTGAGATGCAGAGGTGCGCAAACACTGAGGTTGGCTCCTTTTTTGGGAGTTGGGGTGAACTTGGGCTTGTAAGGAGCGTGTAGGCATGTGATGAGTTTACGATAGCTAGAGCTCATTAGCCAATGGACATGATCTTGGGTGAGTTCCATGTGTAGTCAGATAGGAAATAAAGCTGTAATTTAGACGCTGTGGCCATATGCTTATAATATGGCTTATAATTAAACTGACTTACAGGATCATAGTTACCATGGATTTCAGGGATTTAAGATATTAGTAGTCTCATGAAAAAAGACCTGAATCAGGAGGTGGAAATCTTTTTTTTTTTTTTTTTTGCCACTTACTAGCTATCTGATTTTGGGCCAGTCTGTTTTCTCAACCCTTTCATGATAGGGTTAAAAATACCAATCCTTACCTCTTCCTCAGGCCTAGGGCACAAAATTTAAGAGTCAGTGTGACACTCAAAGTAAAGAAAATGAGACTTCATGTGGGAAAAAAAACTCTAGCAGCTGGAAAGCTCTCTATAAAGATAATCATTCTATGTGTGGCCTTGGGCTCATTAGTGTTTTCAAGAGATAACAATTGTTAGCCAGGGCAAAGAGACCATAGTTCTGCATGCAGTGGTCTGGGAGTGGTCCTCTAGGCCACCAAACAGCAGAGAGAGATGAGCAGACCAGCAGTTGTCATGAGTGTGTGTTGGGGGAAGGGGGCTCATCCTGGCCAGTGTATAAAAGCTCTGTCTACCTCAAAAGAACAGAGTCTTTGTTCATGAGGAGCTTATGAGCTTGACAAGATAGATACCCGCTTCTCATGTTTTCGAAAACACACAGTAAAACAGATCCAGTTTATAATCCTATTCGATCCCAGAATGAAATGTGTCAAGGAGTCCAAAGCAGTGAGCCTGAGCCTTCTGAGAAGACACAACTCTGTAAGCAGAATTTTGACTGAGGGAGGTTTGACGGCAGGTGAAGCGGTAGGCTTGGGACTGGGGAAGAAGCCAAGCTAGGTCACCCTTTTCAGTCAGGGTAGGAGGGCCTCCTGGCTACTTGGTGGGCTCTACTCATGGGAAATATGTACTTATGGTGAACAGGGGGCTAGAGAAGAGGAAGCTTCTTCCCAGGCTAGGTACAGGAACATGGCCAGGAGAATCACATTTAATACATGAGAGTGATTAATAGTGACCCTCTTTTAGAGAGCTTTCTAGAAGTCACCATAACACCAGTCATTGAGAAAAGTTGAAGCCATTCTCTCTGGAGAGATAAGGCAACCTACCCAAGATAACTGCTCCTTCATTCTTTTATGATTCGTACTCTTAAGAAGATGGTCTGATGAAGTTCTTTCCTTTTGATTTATTCTAACTCAGATTGGATACCTGTCAGCCAGGCCAGGTGCCTAGGGCACAAAATGTAAGGAGCCACCCACTCTTGCTCTCTCCCTGAATTTTGCATCCCTGGAAACTCTCTTGCCTCACCATAGTCCAGGCCCTGCCTGGAAGACATGTTAAAACCTGTCATTTGGAAGGAAGGCCAGAAGAGCACATTTTCACTTGCTGCCGCCATTCAGCTCCCTCTTCCCCAGATCCCCTTAAAGCCTATCATTTTGGCCAGGAATCTTTCTGGGATATGGCCACCCAGGCAAGAACTTCACGGAGGCTTTGGCAGGTGCTGGAGCATGAAAATATTTTTCAAGAACAAACACTCAGGGAAGGGAGCTGGTGTGTGAAAATATTTTCAAAAACAGATACTCAGGGAAGGGAGAGTTGACATGGTTTTGACAGAGTTTGAATCCAAAGCCTAATTATGCCAGATTACACCCATGGCTCCAGGCTTTCTATGAGGAGTCATTTCCCGTTTCCTTGAAGTCCTGAGTGAAGGTGATATTGGTAAAGGGGGATAATTGGAGGATGAGGACGGGACAGAAAGGTCACTAAAAAGAAGAGGGGGTTGAGGCACTGGAGTGCCCAGGGGCCCCTAGCAGAGGGGTGAGGGCAGTGGAGAAAGGGGCAGCAACTGGCTTGGAAATCTATAAGGTAAGACTTGAGAATCTGCCTGCGAGATTGGAATCTCCCTGTGGGACAGAGTGGGCACTGGTGACCTGTTCTTCATGGATGCATGCCATTCCCTCCTGCCTTGTTGGGTTAATATCTTGAAGACAAGGGAGCCATCAAAAGCCTTCTCCTCTCTCTTTCTCCACTCCCACTCTCTTTGTCTGGGGAGCTCCTGTGGCCCTCCCCCTACCTCTTGAACTTTCTCTTCTGTCCAGTATACTGTTGGCTTTTGGATGGCCTCTACATGACTGAATTTACTTTTGGATCTGGGAAAAATTCAGTCACTGAGTCAAACAGATTAAAACACAATGGAATACAGTGTCCCTGAATTTGTTACTTTTCAGTGAAAGAACTGGATCATTTCCACACACACCATTTTATGTTGACACAACAGTATCGTACGTCGGGCCATATTATTGTCCCCACCTGGGGTGGGGAATCAGGAATGGATTCCTGAATGGATCAGGAAACTGAGGCTCAAAGACATGGTCTGTCCCTAGGGCAGCCAGCTAGTCAGTGCTGAGTTTGGGACCAGAGCTCAGCTCTTTGGATTCCTCCTCCAGAACTTTTTCTACAGACCCTATTGCCTCTCTAGTCAACCCAAGGGTGAATCCTGCAGAGCAATAAGAATGCTTCGGATCAGCTTCCCCCAGAGTTTTCTCCCATCCTGACCATCTTTTGATTACCTTTTCTGGAACTAATTCCTCCTGCTCCATCACATCCTCCTCGTCCCCACACCCGATCAAACCCTCACCTGGATGGTTCAGATGGGACACTATTAAGTAGATGGTGAAGTCCAGGAAGGAGCAGTTGCATTTCCACGGGTTTCCACTCAGATACAGGGTCTGTAGTGTTACGAGGTTTTGGAAGGCATCGTCATCCAAGGTCTGCAAGCCGGTGTTCCTGAGGTCCAGGTACCTCAGAGAGCTGGTGTTGGCAAAGGTGTACTTGTTCAGAGAGAACAGGTGAGGGTTGTTGGAGATGTTCAGCTGCACCAGGTTGCTGAGCACGGAGAAACTGTATGGGGAGATCAAGGTGAGGTTGTTGGAGCTGAGATCAAGGTAGATGAGTTTGAAGACCCCGACGAATGTATAATCCATCAACTCGTGAATCAGGTTATTCTGACAGTCCAAGTAAACAAGGTCACTGAGGAGTCCTAGATTCATCGCTGGCAAGAAAGTGATGCGGTTATCATTCAAGTACAGCTTCCGGGTGTTCAGGGGTATGTCGGGAGGGTACTCGGCTAACTGGATCCCTGTGCAGATCACTTCCTGGGCTTGACACTCACAGTTATTTGGACACTTTGACCCCGAGACCAGTCCCATTCCAAAGGAAAAGAGTAACCACCCAGGCCCAGGGCCTGAGGCAAGGGACATATTAAGAAGCCGCAACTACCCTCCTTCCACCTTCCTGCGGGCGCTGTCCCTCTGATCAGAAGGCTGCCGAGGGGCGGGGTTGGGGGGGAGGGGCGCTGGAAAGAACGGTAACACTCTAGCTTTGTGCAAAGCAATTTTCCATTACAGGAGAACTGAACAGAAGTTGAAACGCGAGGCCCGCTGCCCCGCCGCCCAGCTTGGTGGCTCGGCGGCCGGCTCACTCCCAGACTGCCGCTGGAAGCTTGCCTGCTTGGCGGCTCTGAAAGGTCTCACCCTTTCCCTGCGTTTGCAAGTGAAGGGGAGCCAGGGGAGAGCCACATGACAATGAGGTTGCCAGTTGACACCTTTGTGATGTCAGCAGCCTCAGGAGACTGCCTGGCTGAGGGAGGGAGAGTCCTGCCTCTCGCTCCTTCTGGGTGGTGTGGGGTGTTTTGTGTGTCTCGGTAAGCTGGCTGTCCCTGGGGAAATCAGGGCCTGCAGCCTGGTGGTGGTGGGGGGGGAACCTGTGTCAGTGTTCACGGGTGTGTGTGTGTGTGTGTGTGTGTGTACCAGCTCTCTACGGAGGCGTCGTGGAGGATTAGTTTAGCTTGAATCCCCTAATCCACAGGCTATAGAGGGACCTTGGAAGTCGCCAGCCCAACTCCCTCCTTTACTGATGAGCAAAGTGACTTGTTTAAGGTCAGTTCTCCAAGTGGGTCCTTTCCTTGGGAAATGAATTTGAACAGATGCCAGTTCTTGGTGGTGTTGGGAGAGGATGGGAAAGGGGAGCCTCTTTTGAAGTGAGGAAAAGGAATTCCTCTGATAAGGTGGTCCTCTTAGGGCTGCTTCCCTAGCGTGCATGCAGCCCTGTCTGGATTTGGCATATATATGCTTGCTAGTATTTTAAAAAGCCTTTAGAGCAAGTATAAGGTACTTCCCTTGACACAAAATCCAAACGTATAAAAAAAAATCTGAGTGCAATGATATGAACTATTTCTTACCATTACTATTCTCCTAGACTTTAAAATAGTACCTTTCTAAGCTTCTAGTGGGAGTTTATATTTGTTAACTATTTGAGGGGGTCTTTTGGATAGGAGGGGGTCTTTTGGAGGGAGGGATAGAAAGTTTGGAGCTTAAGAGTTAGGGTGTATCATTTATTCCATGGAGGAAGGCACACTGGGCAGAAATGAACACAGAGCACCTCAGGAATTAAGCTTTATATTTGGGGGAAAATAGGATTTGATATAGAACTTAGCTTGAATATTTTTTTAAAGATTTTGTTTCTTTATTTGACAGAGAGAGATCACAAATAGGCAGGCAAGCAGAGAGAGACGGGGGAAGCAGGCTCCCTGCTGAGCAGAGAACCCACTGGGCTCCATCCTAGGACCCTGGGATCATGACCTGAGCCGAAGGCAGAGGCTTTAACCCACTGAGCCACCCAGACGCCCCTAGCTTGAATATTAATAAAATAATGTAACCTATATTTAGCTTAGCCCAGTGCCTGGCACCTGGTATGTGATAAATATTTATTGAATGAATGATGCGTGAATGTCTCTGATGGTTTGTTCCCTTTTCTTGCTTCTCTGCCAAGGGAGAAATTAATAAACTCAAGTGGATTTGTGGCTGGTTAGCTAATGCTTGATTATGTTTACTTACTCAGCATTCCTAGGGTGACTGGCCGTGAATTAAGATGATGACTTAGGAGTGTTTACCAAATTGAAAGTGACCTTATTTAAGTAGACATTTTAAACACTTAAAATAATGACCCAAAGAATAGTTGTACTAATTGAAGCAGCATTTTATTGATAGGGGAGTCACCCTTTCCTTATAATTAAAAAAAAAAAGTTCTTTGCTGGATCTTACATGATTGCCTGGGAGAGAAATGTGGCTGATGAAGGCTGTGGGTGTGAATTAATTTCCCGATAGATGGTACCCCCTCTAAGCCCCGCCCCCCGTGTGGGGGGAGGGGCCGGCGAGTGGAGAGCGTGGCTTGGAGGTGGTGGGGCTGGGGAGGCCGCATTCCCAGTGGGCTGGGTCTGCCTTCTGTTTCCTCCCAATGAGAGCTGATCGCCCACGGGTTTGCCAAAGCTTATGGAGTGATTTTACCCACTTTCCACCTTTTCTTTTACGCCTCTCTCCCTCTTTCTGACTTTTCCTTTCCAGGAGAGCCAGTGTCTCCATGTTTCCTTGTTTAATTTCTAGTCTCCTGGGGGGGGCAAACTTTCTGCAGACAGCCTCTGCCTGGGGCTTAGCTGTTTGGCCTTAGGATGGCAAGTGCTCTCATTTAGAGAAGCCTCGGACAAATAACTACCCTAAAAGTTATTGGCGACGCCGGTCAGCTATGTCTCTCTCTGGAGCATTGCTCTTTTAACAAAGCATGGGGAACAGCTAACGTCCAGGGACAGTCCTTTTGCCCGAGGCAGCTGTGTGTGTTGTAGTCCTGAGGTCCGCATTCCCGCAGGCTGGCTTCCGCTTTGCCAGGTTAAACCAGATCTCTAAAGCGCCTTCCTCTTTTTGAGACTGAGTCTGTATTTGCTGAATAGAGAACGAGTGGACAAGACAAAGGAATAGAGAATGTAGCCTTTCCCCGCTACCTGATCTCAGAACCTTTAAAGTCATTTCTCTTCAGGGAACATCTGTGAGACTATTATTTCAGGGATGCTGCTTTGGAAAGTTCTGAACTAGGCTGCTTGCCCTTGGCGGAGTTGCTTAACGTCTCTGGGCTTTATTTTTTCTCCTCTCTATACGGAGGGAGGTGAACTAGAGAATCTCCAGCTCTCCTTAGGACTTCCAAACTCCTGTAGAAAAGCCTTCCTGTTCCTTCTTGCTTATACCCTGCGGCCCGACTGGGTCAGGTGGCTGCAGAAACAGAATTTGCTCTCCCCAGTGCGCTGCTCATGCACCTTCAGCTGCAGCGGGTCACCCTTAGTGTTCACAGCTGTTTGATGAGCCCACCTCTGCTCCGCCTCCACCCGGGGTGGTCATCCTTCTGTAGTGCAGGTGAGGGTATCAGGTGAGCCCGCTGCGGAGCACCTGGCTCTCAGGTTCAAATTCACTAGCTGGGGATGGTCTGGGGCCGGGTCCTATATTTAGCTCTATCTGACAGAGTCGCTGCTTTCCCCCGTTTAATGATCCCTCTGGAGGCTCAGTGTGTTCCCCACAGCCTCTCCTGACCCAGAAGTCCTTGATGTTATAAGAGGAAAGGGCAAGGTGAAGTAGATCAAAGGGCACATGACCGAGGCACTAGGTCTCAGTCCCTCCCAGGGCCTTGATTTCCTTTCTAGAAAACAAGGCAGGATGCTCTCTGAGGGCCTCCCCCTTCTCCCCAGCATAAAGTTCCAGCAAGACCCTGTCCGTGCAGGGGGAGGACGGATGCTTGGAGTCTTAAGACCTCAGTGCTGGGGACAGAGATTCCGGCGCCCACACCGTACGTGGCACAGTGTGAGCACTGTAAGTCCGTAAATTTTCGCAGTAGGAGTTCCACCCAGAGGCATGGGGACACGGGCTAGAAGTAGAGTTCTCGCATGCTTTTATTTGCTTAGGAGAAAAACAGAAAGACATGCCTGTACCATTTTCTTAAGTTAAAACTGCTTATATGTTCAATGCAGGACTCTATGTGGGGCTAGCAACCTAGGGGCATGAAAGTCAGGACTGTGTTCTGCTTCCCGGGCCAGGAATTTAGTGGGTACAGTCTCAAGAATGTCAGCATTTCAAGCACTTTGATGTCCGGTTCACTCTAGACTTTTGACACTGCCTATGTCGCTTTCAGCAGGGTCATCTCAGCAGGCATAGGGCTTGGGGTAAGTCCCATGGAAAGCAGATGAAAATGAACAGGAAAGGTGTCCTGAAAGAGAAAAGAAGTCCTAAAATATGTCAGGAGGGCCGGGGCCTAAGAGCCAAATATGTCTGTCTATCTATCTGTCCGCCTCTATATATGTATCTATCTATCACCTATCATCTATCTCTCTGTGAACCTTGGTCTATTTTTAGTAGCAGCTGGTATGAGCTATTTTTGCCTTTTCCCTTTAGGCTGCCGAAGTCCTTGCTCAGGAGATTGGACCCTTACAGGGTGCAGGCCAGTGGAAATCCCTCCCGTGGCCAAGTTCCGGAGGGATGCCTTTGTTTTCAGGCCTTCTCCACATGCTACATTTCTGTAGCATTCATTCTCCAGAGGAATCCAAGGGAGGTCTTGAAATTACATACATCTTGGGGGGCATTGGATCACATTCTCAGCTTCCGACGAACCTATATACTCTTGCCCATGGCTAGGCTTCTGTGGAGTAGTCATTATGCCTGAAACTCGCATTGTGACTTTGCCCGAGCCCCTCGATTTGGGAGGAGACCCTGGACTCTCTTTCACACGGGAGGGACAACTGGTGTCGTATGAGCTTCAGAAGGAGAAGACTCCTCGCTGAGTGACTTTGGGCAAGCGCTTCAGCTTCTATAGACATGTTTTCTTTGGCATAAAATCAGGATGCCAAATCTTGCTTCTCCAGGGTTGTTCTAAAGACTGAATGTGATTTACTACAACACGGTGTCTACCGTTTACTACACAACCCCTCAGGCAGGGGATCCTCCCAGCAATGCAGTGAGTCATGGGGCATGACCCCGTCTTGTAAGCGAAGAAAAAGAAACTCTAAGAGGTGTCGTTTATCCAAGGTCACAGAGCTGATGGGTGACGAAGGCAGGACACGGCAGAAGTGTTACTCCTGAGTGCACGCTCTTGGTCACTAAGCTATACCACCACCACAGGTGCAAATGCCTCAAAAGGCTCATTAATATTTTTACAGGCTTTGCGGAATGAGGTGTCCCCTTCTAGGCCCTAAATGGTCCATTAACTTCAGGCCAGACCAAACCACCGTTGATATGTGACCTAGTTACTCTTTGGGGTTCCTTGTCTTTCAGAAGGCTTACAACACCTCTCAGCTTTAAAGTCTTACATTCACCTCTGATACTGTGTTGTATGATTTTCTTCCTTTTGCAGGCAAGGAAGCTAAAAGGAAAAGCAACCTTCCTAAGCTCACTCAAAGAATGAGTGGCAAAGCCAGCAGCCGTTGACTTGTCGATGCCTGAGGGGACTCAGATTCCCTGGGTAGCCACTTCCATAAGGAGGAATTCTTTCCAAGGTAATCTGGAACGTGCCCTATCCATTGGCCAGACCACTGGGCATTTCATACTTATCAAAGCCCCAGATAGTGCAGAACCTCTCTACTGGAAATGTCTCCATAATCCCACATGGCTACCCTACCCCCGGCCTGCCATTAAGAGGGAATTTTGATATTGAAATTCTGAAGCACTAGAAGCCTTTGGTGGTCTCTCAGGGGGAATCTGTACCTCACAGAGGCCCTAGGAGGTTAGGAGGAGGACCGAAGGAAATTGAGTCCCGTCTCTCCTTCAGCATTCCTTATGGACAGAGTTTCAGGAAAATAGGTAATATAGGAGGTAGAAACTGGGAGCACAAGCGCCTTGGACACTGTGAGAGGTTTCCCCAGCGGAAGCCATGGAGAAAGGCCATCTTGGCATTTGGCGTAGCAATCGAAAAGGAGACCATTCATCCTGAGAGAGGTTGGTGAGAAGGTCTCTTGAGTGTCAAAGTGTTCCTAGCGTCTCTGAAAGCCCCGTTAGTTTTATGGAAGGGCTGGCTGTCGGAGGGACACAGAGTAATATGGGTGTGTCATCGTGATATTCCCAGGACGAATGGGGGGAGACCCAGGGAGTTCCTGAGGAGAAAGCTGACTCGACTGTGGGCCTTGCAGGAAGTGTTCCTACTTCTCATCAGAGCCCATGGACCCACTTCCATGGCTGGGTCTTTCCAGCATTTCACTGCCTTGGACAGACTGAAGAAGTTCCCTGTACGGCCTGGCCATGGTCCCAGTGATACCAAAGTGGGGGAGAGCAGATAGCAGAGCGACTGGTTAACTTTGTGATCGGTGCTTTTGCTCCTGTCGCCAGGCAGACTCTCAGTCTAAGCCCTTCTTCACAAGACCCCCCGTGTCCCAAGGGTCAGGGGCAGGATCGCTAACCTGTCAGCGGGCACACATGGCCCCCGCTTCATGGAGCAAGCTATCTACTTTCCTGGAGAGCTCGCTTCAGGCAAAGGTCTCTCCACTCCCCAAAGCCAGAGAGGATGAAAGGTCAGGAAAATGCCTCTGAGAAAATCCTGGTGCGTATGTCCTGCTGCGTCATCTGGCCGCTCGCCTTCACCCCTGCTCTCCCAGCCTACAGCTGCCCCGCTTCTGTGCAGAAACGGGCCACGCTGGGTTCTCTCCGAGATAGATTCTTTTGCTGTTGCCCTAGTAACAGAATTATTAAACCAAGTTCCAGCCTCGGGAGTATTTGTGCCTGGTGAGGTAATGTCTGTCGCATGCAGCCTTTTCATTCCCACCCCCACCCCCTCGTTTCAGGCCCTCGGTATCTCACACCTAGACTGATGGGCTCGGTTCTTCCCTCGCCCCCGATGCCGCCTGCCTCTCCGCCCCCCCCCCACCCCCCGCGACCGGGGTGGCTCCCAGCTGAGCAACACCCTTTCTCAGGCTCAGACACTCCGTATTGACCAAACCCCCCATTGGCCTGGCATTCAGAGCTCCCCATTGTGGCCCATACCACCTTCCCGAAGCCCACAGTGCTCCCTTCCCAAAGCCCACAGTGCTCCCTGCGCTTTAGCAGAGAGGGCTGTGCCTGCAGGCCAGTGACAGGGATAAGATCCAGATGGAACAAAGACGGAGAATCCATGGGACTTAGGTAGTGACTGGTTGCTGGAGAGGAATAGAGTGGAATGTTTAAGCATCTGGGCTTTGGAATGAGATTGTCTATAAAATTTGAGCTCTCTCAGTAGCTGTGTGACCTTGAGCAAGTTTCTTTTTTTTTTTTAAAGATTTATTTATTTTATTTTATTTATTTTTTTAAAAAGATTTTGTTTATTTGACAGAGAGAGAGATCACAAGCAGGCAGAGAGGCAGGCAGAGAGAGGGGAGGAAGCAGGCTCCCTGCTGAGCAGAGAGCCTGATGCAAGGCTCGATCCCAGGACCCCGGGATCATGACCTGAGCCGAAGGCAGAGGCTCCAACCCACTGAGCCACTCAGGTGCCCCCTTATTTATTTATTTTAGAGAGAGTGCAGGAGCTGGGGGAAGGAAGAGAGAGGAAGCAGACTCCCCACTGAGCTGGGCTCGGGGCTCGATCCCACAACCCTGAGACCATGGCCTGAGCCAGAGTCCAAGGCTTAATGGACTGTACCACCCAGCCCCCCCGCCCCCCGGGCAAGTTTCTTCCCGTAAGTCTCAATTTCTTCAGAGGCAACATAGAGACAATGATGGGTACCTTCCTCATAAGGGTTCTCTGCCCAATTAAAGATCTGGAGCTCTTTGCTTAGAACCTGTGCACGCAGAATCACGGCAGCCGTGTTAGCTGGGATGATGAAGGTGCCTGATAGGGGAAGGGTGACCCTATGGGAAATGGGGCCAAGAGTGGCTCTGATTTGGGCGAGTGGGGGGAATTCACGCAGAGAGAGACTCCAGGTGCAGAAGGAACCCTCTGGTGGGAACGGATCATGCTTTCATTTGGGGGTGTATTGAGTTTGAAGTGTCACAGCTCACTTGCATTGATCGTGGCTGAGTACCAGGCACTATGCTGGCGCATTCTATGTGTTGTCCCTTATATAATTCCCGCAGCACCCCCTGAGATGGGGATTATTAACATGTGGCAAGATTAAGCAGCTTGCCCAGTTGGTAAGCAGCAGAGCTGGGATTTGAACCCAGGCCTTTGCGTCTTCAATGGCTGCACACTTTTTACCACTACATGCACTGCTTCCTAAATATCTTGACTATGGTTAGGAGATCAGTCCTTTTGTGTGTGTGTATATGCATGTGTGTATTGCACACACAATACATTTTAGTGTATTTAGTGCTGAGATGGTCTTTGGGGGAACATAATGGTTTGCGTTGCTTCCTCCCGAGGCTGTGGTCCGCCCCCTCACCTGGGGTCCTTGTGTGGAAATTTGTCCCCTAGACTTGGGGACTTCTTTTAGGACATGTGCTCCCCTGAGCTTGTGCTCCAAGTCAGTGGCTCAGTGGTCACCTCTCCCCTGGTCTTACTGCCTCATTCCTAGTCTCCCCCGACATGGTGTCTTTGGTCTTGAGGGTGCGTTAGCATCTCTGAACCTCAGTTTCCTCCTCTGAACAACTTAAGCAGTTATAGAATTACAGGAAGCATCAAGAAAGATAGATGTTTCTTGAGGAGAGGGGCTGTTTCTGATTTCTCAACATTCCCAGGGCCTGGGCCAGAGCTGGGCATAGCTGATCTCTGAACAAATACATGGCCGACTGCATAGACAGTTCTATATGGTGCCGGGTCCGCCCCTTTTGTTTGATCCTACTGAGGTTGCTTCCTTTTCCACATACTGCTATTCTGGTGGTTACCCCAGCTTTCATGCTTTGGGGATGACTCTATTTAAACTTGTGGCGTCAGCTAAACCACAATGGCAGAATTGGGCTACAGCGTCCGTGCCGGTGTTAGGTGTGTGCCCGTATATGTGGTGGGGAGGGGAGGTGGTGGGAGGTGGCAGGTGTGGAGGGACAAGAGGGTCGGCTGGATCATGTCTCCTCCACAGACCTTCTTTGTAATGGGGGAAGGTGCTCTAAGGACCTGAGGGACGTGAGTTTACATGCAGTAAATGGAGCCGATGCTATGGTTGAATCTTAAAGGCCAATGTGATGGTTTCAGGAGGGGAGGACTTCGGGAGGTGACTAGGTCGTGAGGGTGAAGCCTCATGAGTGGGATGAATGCCCCATCACGGAGGCCCCAGAGAGCTCCCAACCCCTTCTGCCCTGTGAGGATACGAGAAGTCCAAGACCTGGACAAGGGCGGTCCCTCAACCATCCAGCCCCCAGAACTGTGAGAAATAAATTTCTGTTGTTTACGAGCCACCCGGGCGGCGGCCTTTGTTAGAGCAGTCTTAGTAGACAGCAGGGTACGATGAGTTGGCTTTTAGCTGGAATTTTCTGTTCTTTCTGAACAATGCTTCAACATGGCAACTTTTAAAATATTTTTCCCCTATCATTCCAGGTAGTGACACTTCCAGTAACCTGCATGTGGCTTTAGCTGCTATTTAATTAAGACTTACCCTCTAAAAATGCACATTTAATACTCAACGTAAACCCTTGACTTATTCCCTTTGGAGATAAACAGGTGAGATAGCTTCCTGAACTCAAATTCTGTGATAATTAAGATTAGTTGCCATAGAGAGAGAGAAAGAGAGAGGCAGAAATGCATGAAAATGTACCATACTTTCCATGTTTAGGAAATTCATTGAGTTAAATATTCAGGGCCATAAAATCTACCCAGACCCAGATACCTATTAATCTGCTGGCCACAAAGCCTCCAGAGTGATCTTTCCTTGTCAGGAAAGGTTTCTCTAATTGCTCCGCTCCTCTGCTCGGAAACTCTGAATGGCTCCCCAATGTCCTGGGTACCGATGGTGTCCCAGACCCGCGGGACCTGGCCCGACCTCCTTTCCCGGCTCCTGTGATTCCACCTAGCCTCATAGGGGCTGGCTGGCGCCTGCTGCCCCCTGCAGCGGGCCAAGCCTCTCTACATTATTTACCCTTCGGATTCTCTTTCCTGTCCTCTCTCGGCTTTGTGAGCTCCTGCTCACTCTTCCAGACCCAGTTCAAATTCCACATCCCATTTAAATGGTGGCCCTCTTTGGATTCTTCCAGACAGAATCATCCTAGGCTTTCTTGGACTTTGTACTTTTACGACAATTCTCATTATAATGCACCACAATTTTACATTTTCCCCACTAGACTGAGAGCACCTTGGGACCCAGGGGGCCACTCATTCCATGAATACGTGCAATGCCTGCTACGAATATGGACCTAGTCGTCTGGTAGCTAGCTCATCGTAGGTCCTGAATCACTCTTGTTGGAGCAAATTAAGTGAATGGCATTACATTGCCAATTAATTGTATGTGTTATAAAGTATGAGGTTATAAAGATTTCTTCAGAGAACGAATGAGCTGAGTGCTGTCTGTGGCACGCCATATAAAAGCTGAAATTTTTTTTTTCATTAAAAAAACCCCTCGTTGAGGGGGGGTTGTCTTTGCATACCCGGCTGCAGGAGGGTGAGGCAGATCCCCTTCAGGTAAGTAGTAGAAAGGGCAAAGGTCAAGGCCTCAACAGAGTCCTTCATGACGCTAGTAACATCCTCTGGGCACTCCAGACACTCAGTGGTGGGGAGCCTTACCATTTGGGGGGTCAAGTGTGAGCTGTGGAGTGAGCTGGACGTGACTCTCGGCGGTGTGACGGGCGACTTCCCGAACTTGCCTTCATTTTTCTTTTGTGTAAAATGGAGATAATCATATTATAGTCCTAAGGTGGCCTCGAGCGCGAATGGAATGTTCAGGCCACACAAATGGGGACCCAGCCTCCAGGAAAGTATTTAACAAAAGGTAGTAGCTATTATGTTTGTGCAGTTTCGTAATGGTTCTGGGTAATGAGTGGAATGTACAGCAGCGACGCAAAATGAGGCACTGATGTAAGTTTCCCCCAAGAAATAGCAAATGCAGTAATCATCGCTGATTTTTTTTTCACCACTTGTTTGTCAGAGAGAGAGAGAGAGAGATACAGAGCACGAGCCGGGGGCGGGGGTGCACAGCAGGCAGAGGGAGAGGCAGACTCCCTGCTGAGCAGGGAGCCCGATGTGGGGCTCAATCCCAGGACCCCAGGATCATGCCCTGAGCCAAAGGCAGATGCTTAACCGCCCGAGCCACCCAGGCGTCCCGTCATTACTGGTTTGTTGGCAAGTTAGAATATGGTTTGTTGTTAGTAGCTGCTCGAGAATTGTCAGGGGTTGGAGCCAGTCCCAGGAGATTCCCCAAAAGAACTGCTTGACTAAGGTCATTCAGGGAAGCCGCTCAGATACCTGTGGTTCTGAGCCCAGCGAGATCGGCAGACGAGGTTCCCGGACCGAAGAGTCTCAGGATATATTGGTGAGGCTGGGACACAGCTGCGTGGAGACAGATCTTCGGTTCTGCCACACAAGGGGCACGCAGGGCAGGCAAACTCTCTGCCTGTGACACCGGGTCGCAGGAGCTCATGGCCTCCTGTCCTGCATAGGAAACCCCCGAAGAGGAACTTTCTTGAGGCTTTACAGGAAAGCTACATCAGCAGCCGCCTCTTGATTCTGTCCCTGTTAGACCTGTGACTCCCAAAGCTTGTCATTCATTTTGACTCTAAGGAAGGTGAGTATGTAATCTCTGACGAAAACATTTATTAAAAATGGAATTTCCTGTCCTTGGTGTGTTCTTAGAGATTCCTCCCTCTGATCGTGCATCACCAAGCAAAGAGTTGCTTTATTTAATGTACTCTGCTTTTATGATACGTTGTTTTCTTTTTCTTGTTTAAAGAAAAGAAGTTTCTGTAGTCAGCTTACAGTACACGGGACTGTGGAGCGTGGGAAGGAAATGACGAGTGCGGAAGTCTGTGAAAGAGGCTCAGGTCTGAGATGATGAGGGTGTTCCTGAAGGTTCCAAGAGTGCCCACGGGCTGGCCCCCAGGCCTCGTAAAATCCACGAGAGACCAGTGCCCCTTATGAACTTCTAGAGCCTGCCCTGTTGTGAACTCTTTCTCCTCCTCCCTCCTCTTCAGCTCCTCCGAAAACCAGGAGTGGCAGCAAGGGGCAGGCTCACTGAGGGGCTCCTGCACGGAGATCTAACTGGAAAGTCTGGAACGGGGGTTGTGGGGACCTGAAGTTTAGTCCTGGTGCTTTCCTCAACTGCCTGTGAAACCTTGGTCAAGCCCCTCACTCTTCTGTTTGACCCTCCATGAACCGAGGGAGCTACGTCTGTGGGTCTTGGGTACCATGGAGCCAGGCCAGGGACAAAGAGTGGGGCTGGAAACAGCCCCCTCAACTCCGACCAAAAGGCACACTTCGGCTGTCCTTTTTGAATGCCTTGTCCAAGGCAATGACGTGTGATTCTGAGACTGGTGCAATCTGGAACTGGCAGCCTGGAGGTCTGGGATAGCCAGGAGCACAGGGGACCTACAACCTGGGGCCGGCAGAGCGCTGCGCTTCCTCGGGAGGGGGGTGCAGGAGGGGTCCTTCCGCGAGAAGCTGCCATCCCCAGAGCACATCAGAATAGTATATTTGTATGAAGTCAAACTCTGGTCTTTGGTCTTAGTGGTAAGGAATCTTCCCCTCAGAAAACAAAACAAAACAAAACAAAACAAAACCAATACTTAGAGGATGTGGTGGTCTTTATTCAGAGAAATCAAGGTAAACTTAACAAATCTCAGGACTCTGGTAGAGCAAGAGAGGAAGCTGAGGAATTTTATCAGTAAGCAACATGGGTCCAGTTAGAACAACACAAGTGATAAGACAAAGGGATAATTTTTTTTTAATTGAAAAGTTAGCTCATGCCTCTGGGGAATAACTCAGACAGTTCAAAAAATTATCACTGAAGAGTGCATTTCTCTCTTGCTCTCCCCCTTTGGTCTCCACTCATAGAGGCAGCCACCTTCTACAATTTGTGCATCCTTCCAGAAGTCTTCTAGGTGTCATGTGCATGTTGCTTCTTTATGTCACTATATTCTTGAGGATTGTTCTTTAAGAGCACGTATATTCATTAATCATTTCAACAAATACTTGAGTGCCGACTTAGGGCCAGTTACTGTTTAGGCTCTGAGAATACAGCAATAGACAAGCAAGATCTCAGCCCTCAACACTCTGGGGACAATACCAGAAAACAAACAAGTAAATGATAATTATGTGATATAATGTCAGGTAGTGATAAGTGTTGGGAAGCAAAATTTAAAAAGTATGGGAATAGGGACGCCGGCGTGGCTCAGTTAAGCGTCTGCCTCTGGCTCAGGTCATGACCCCAGGGTCCTGGGATCGAGCACCACCTCGGGTTCCTTGCTCAGCGGGGAGTCTGCTTCTCTCTCTCCTCTCTGCCTTTCCCTCCTGCTTATGCTCTCTCTCTTTGGCAAATGAATAAATAAAATCTAAAAAAACCCCAAAAAGTAT
This sequence comes from Nasua narica, assembly GCA_028533885.1. Lineage (NCBI taxonomy): Eukaryota > Metazoa > Chordata > Mammalia > Carnivora > Procyonidae > Nasua > Nasua narica. The sequence goes on along the minus strand of CM052814.1, from coordinate 9,501,898 downwards.
GGGACTAGAAGTGATGGGGCTCTTTATTTTTTTATCTATATATTTAGTTTAATTTTTATTTTGATTCTAATATATTTATTTTTTTATTTTTTAAAGACAGATAATGTTTATTTTTTATAGTTTTAAATTTTAAGTCCACTATAGTTAGTGTGCAGTGTTATATTAGGTTCAGGTGTATGATACAATGACTCAACACTTTCATACATTACTCAGTGCTCATCACAGTAAGAGTACTCTTTAATCCCTTCACCTATTTCTCCCGTCCCCTCTTCCCCATCTTCCTCTTGGTAATCAGCAGTTTGTTCTCTATAGTTAAGAATCTGTTTCTCAGTTTGTCCCTTCCCCGCTTTGTTCATTTGTTTTGTTTATTAAATTCTACATATGAGTGAAAGCATATGGTATTTGTCTTTCTCTGACTTATTTCATTTAGCATAATACTCCCTAGCTCCATCCTGTTGCAAATGGCAAGATGTCATTCTTTTTTTATGGCTGAATAATATTTCATTATCTATATTTGCCATATCTTCCTTATCCATTCATCAATCAATGGACACTTAGGCTGCTTCCATAATTTGGCTATTATAGATAATGTTGCTATAAACATAAGGGTGCATGTATCCCTTTGAATCAGTGTTTCTGTATTCTTTGGCTAAATACCCGCTAGTGTGATCACTGGGTTGTAGAGTAGCTCCATTTTTAATTTTTTGAGGAACCTCCATACCAGTTTCCGTAGTGGCTGCCCCAGTTTGCATTCCCACCAACACTGCACGAGGGTTTCTTTTTCTCCACATCCTCACCAACACTTGTTGTTTCTTGTGTTTTCGATTTTAGCCATTCTGACAGGTGTGAGGTGATATCTCATTGTAGTTTTGATTTGCGTTTCCCTGATGTGATGAGTGTTATTGAGCGTCTTTTCATATGTCTGTTGGCCATCTGTCTGGTTTCACTGGTAAAATGTCTGTTCATGTCTTCTGCCTGTTTTTTAATTGGATTATTTGTTTTTTGGTTTGATTTGTATAAGTTCTTTATATATTTTAGATACTAACCCTTTATCAGATATGTCATTTGCAAATATCTTCTCCCATACCATAAGTTGTCTTTGCTGTGCAGAAGCTTTTTATTTTGATGTAGTCCCAATAGTTTATTTTTATTTTTTATTTCCCCTGCCTCAGGAGACATATCTAGAAAAAAGTTACTATGGCCGATGTCAGAGAGATTACTACCTGTACTCCCTTCTAGGATTTTCATGGTTTCAGGTGGTACATTGAGGTCTTTTATCCATTTTGAATTTCTTTTTGTATGTGCTGTAAGAAAGTGGTTCAGTTTCATTCTTTTGCATGTAATTGTCCAGTTTCTCCAGCACCATTTGTTGAAGAGACCATCCTCTTCCCTTTGCATATTTTACCATTTAGCCAGTACCGTACTGTTTTGACCACTACAGCTTTGTAGTGTAACTTGAAACCCGGAATTGTGATGCCTCCAGTTTTGTTCTTCTTTTTCAAGACTGCTTGGGCTATTTGGGTTTTTTTTGGTTCCATACAAATTTTAGGATCATTTGTTCTAGTTTTGTGAAAAATGCTGTTGGTATTTTGATAGGGATTCCATTAAATCTATAGATTGCTTTGGATAGTTTGGACATTTTAACAATATTTGTTCTTCCAATTGATGGGCATGGAATATATATATATATTTTTAAGATTTTATTTATCTATTTGATAGAGAGGTGAGGAGCACAAGTAGGCAGAGTGGCAGGCAGAGGGAGAGGGAGAAGCAGGCTGCCCGTTGAGCAGGGAGCCCGATGCAGAACTTGATCCCAGGACCCTGGGATCATGAACTGAGCCAAAGGTAGCCACTTAACTGACTGAGCCACCCAGGTACCCGAGCGTGGAATATCTTTCCATTTTATTGTGTCATCTCCAGTTCCTTTCATCAGTGTTGTATAGTTTTCAGAGTACAGGTCTTTCACCTCCTTGTTTAAGTTTATTCCTAAGTATTTTATTATTTTTGGTGGAACTATAAATGGGATTGATTTCTTGATTTCTCTTTCTATTGCTTCATTATTAGTGTGTAGAAATGCATTATATTTCTGTACATTGATTTTGGATCTTGACGGGGGTCCTTTTAGGTAAGTTGGTCAGGGAAGGCCAGCCTGGGAAGACGACATAAAGGAGAAGAAGAGGGGGGCATGGACAAAAGATCCCAGGGTTTCGGGGACATGCCTGATCTGTTAGAGGAACAGGAAGGTGTGGCTATGGGAAAATGAGGTGTGGTTGGAGAGGAAGTCACAGAGGCGGGCAGGGGACACAGCCCACAGGCCCTGAGGTTGTGCTGAGGAATTTGGCTTTTATTCTAAATGACACGTGATGCTACTGATGCTTTGGGCAGTGGGATAATAGCTGGTGGATGGTTTACAAAGATCCTTCTGGCAATTGTGAGATGAATAGACCAGCAAAGGGCAAGAGTTGAGGGTGACCAGGTGACCCAGTGGATGTAGCCGTAATTAGGAAGCAGGTGACAGTGGCTTGGTCTAACAGATTTATATTTTGCAAATAGAATCTACCAAATGTGGGATGTGAGAGAAAGGAAGTGAAGTGACTCCCAGATTTCTGATCCAAATGGGTGAGTGTTTTATGTTCACTAAAATGGGGAGCGATGGGGACAGAGGGCTCATGTGTGTTAAACTCAGGCTGCCTATTTCATGTCCCAATGCCAGCATTTTGAAGGCAATAGCATATATGAATCTGGAGGGCATGGCTTAGGTTAACGCTGGAGATAAGAAATTTGGGTGTCATCAGATGTCATTTTCACCCCCGGGTCCCGAGGAGCATCAGAGATGGAATGCGGAGAGAGAATTTAGGGAGAAGGCCAGGACTGATTCCACGGTCCCTCTAACATTTAGAGGTTGGAAAAAGGAGGAAGGGTCAGGAAAAGAGACTGAGATGGGACAGCTAGGGAGGAAGGGGAAAGACATAAGAATGTGAGATCCTGGAAGCCGAGTGAGCATCACAAATGTTGGCTAAATCTCCCAATTCTTTTTCGTGTCGGTACTGCATTCCGTTGCATGGCTTTGCCATGGCTCATGTAATTAGTTGTCTCTCCATTGGCATTCAGACTGTTACCAGTCTTCTGTGGGGGAACAATGCCCTAGTAAATGAGCTGGGCTTCCTCAGTGGTTCTGGGTAAGGCAATCATAGGGAACCGTTTGAAGAACTCTGCCCTTGATGGAGAGCACTGGCTTGTGGAGAGCACCATTGTCACATGTGTAAATGAATATTAGGGAGTCAGAGTTTCAGAGCAGGAAAGCCCATTTGAAACCACTAGTCCCAGCCACTGCTTCTGTGGGAAAGAAAACAAACTTGTCCAAAGTCATCTGGCCCCTTGGACGCAGCTGATGTTAGGACACGGTCTCTTGACTCTCAGCCCACGCTTGGCAGAACTGCACGTTGCATGCAAGGCATTTCCAGTGATCGACTCCTCCAGGCTGACTGAACTGCGGGATGTGGGTGTAGCTTGATTGGAGGCAGTGAGGTGTAGATGAATGAGCCAAGCTTTGGGGCCAGACCGACCTGGAGTGAATCCTGTGTCCAGCTCTTACTAGATGAGCATCAAGGTCCTTGACTTGAACCCTGTTCTCCGTCACATGGTGATGCCTGTCCCGGCTGATGTGGTGGAGCGAACCCTCTGACCCATCCCGCGTGGTGTAGACAGTAAGCGGAAACTTCCTCTCCCCACCTTCTGCTGCTGCTTCCTTCCAATGTAGTCGTTATGAGAGGCAAACTGGAAAGTTCCTCCCAAACCTTGAAGGAAGCGAAGACCTCAGAAAGCAAACCAAAAACAGGATTCTGTGTGGATGTGTGTAATTTAAAGCTCTGTTTTGTTCTGAAAGCAATGTCCTACCTCAAATGTCTCTAAGTAAACTGAGAATATATTAGAGCCATTGCTCTGGGAAGATATGTGGTGATAAGACCAAGAATGATTAAGGAAAACAGCAATCCTTCGATAATTCTTATTTTATTTTTTAAAGGATATATTTATTTATTTGAGAAAGAGTGTGTGTAGAAGGGGCAGGGGCAGGGGGAGAGAATCTCAAGCAGACTCTCCACTGAGTGGGGCTTGATCCCACAACCCATGAGATCATGACCTGCGCCCAAACCAAGAGTTGGGACACTAACGGACTGAGCCACCCAGATGCCCCCATCCTCATTATAAAATAAAAACCTTGTTTTTCTGAGTATAAAGCCTTTTTTTTCCCTATCATGCTTTTGGCAAAAACATGGAAAATACAGAAAAATATGAAGAAGAAAGTAAAAGTAATGCATTATTCCAAACCACTGTTAACTTTTGGGTGAGCTTCCAGTCTTTTTTCTACACAGATTTGGCCATGGGCCACTTGAGTGTCACTTCACTAGAGAGCTGGTGAGCTACTTCGGAACTGGCCTCGGCAATTGAACCAAAGTTCCATTGTCTAGAGCAGGCCCCAGCCGGTGCCCGAGCAAGGCTATCTGTGCACCACGGCCAGGCTATTTTTCAGGCAATTTCTCCTCAGGTGGTTGTTGGCTTTTCATTTGGCTTTGGGACATATGAAATGTCTATGTTTTTATGTAGACTGATGGAATAATTTTTTCCTTTTTTTGACTTCTTCCAGTGTTTTTATGCCTGAAAAATCTTTCTTCATCCAGAGATCAGGCAAATCTTCAACCACATTTTCTCTTTTTGTTAATGGTTTTATTTTTTTAAGTCTTTAATCTGTCCAAAGTTCATTTTGTTTTATGGTGTCAGGCGAAGGATCCAGATAGAGCTCTTCTTAAACAGATTTCCTAGCAACACATATTGCTTGACCAAAGGCAAGTTACTTCACCTGCTTTAACGTCCATTTTCTTATTCAGAGGATCAAGGAAATCCGACTTCATGGGCTTAGGTTGAAGAAAAAACAGGTCATGGATATGAAAGCATTTTACAAATGCTTTAGAAGTGTTGGTTTTTGCAGTTGTTATTAAGTGAGAAAATCAGATGTGATTACTTCCTTGGCATAGTCTTGTCCTGGTCCAATTATGAGAACAACCCCAACAGGGCTGGCCCACAAGATCCCAACAAACCCAAGGGTATTGGGCCCATAGAGAGGTTTTAGGATGCCACAGAGGAGTTGAAATATAGGCTGTTTATAGTAAGTATAGTTCAAGGGTACATGCTTATGGGTGAGGAGTGAAGGAGAAGTCAGAGTCTGTATTGGGTTCTGGGTGGTGATCTATCAGGGAAAGTGGCCAAAGGCTTTCATGAGAAGATAGTATCTGGGAAACATTTAATTGTTCATCTCTGAAATCCTAAAGGACCACAGAGCGAGTGGAAGTTCAGGAATGATGGAGACACATGGCCTGGCATGGGAAGAGGGAGGGTTTTCCGGGCATGCTCTGCTCTTTTGGAGCTGGCTCGGGGGCTGGTGGAAGTCAGGTTCAGAAGGGTGAGTTGGACCCTGCTGTCTTGGCGTGGCCACGGTTTCAACTCTTCGTTTAGACAAGAAGAGACATGTCTTATTTCTCATCAGAGGGAGACGCAAAGGAAGTTTGCTGGCAGATGGAGCCAATTCTTAACCACCAAGGAGAGAATCTAACATTACATGGAAGGCTCTCCAAAGTTAACCCTTTCACCTCCGAATTATCTACTGACTTGTTTTCTTCTTTCCTCTCTTTTTAAATCTACAAGCATGTTTAAAATGTGTGTAATGAGAGAAGGCTACAGGAGGCCTGGAGTCTGATGGGACCCCAAAAATAACCCTGAGCCTAGGAAATGGTAGAAGGGAGAGAAGTATGGAAGAAGAAAAAGAAGATGAAAAATACATTCTTCAAAGTGAGGAACTCTGTCTCCTTCATTTTTGATTTAGGAAGTTTAGTGCAGACAGCAGGACATGGTGGGTGTGCTATATGAACTGGCTGGTTGAATTAGGGAGGGCACAGACTAGAGAAATTTCCTTTGGTTAACCAAGAGTTAACACAGTGCTCTCGAAGAGTAATTGGTGGTGGCTGAGTTATGGTAACACTGCACATTCCCCGCTAAGTGCACATTTCCTGTGCGAGACATGGATTTGATGGCGCCTTTTCCAAGTAGGTGACTTAGGCAGTTCTTTTTATTGGGGGGCAAGTCAAGATAATTTGGTCTGGCTTTGGAACCTAATTTCCTATTATTCCTCATCATGGGGCCTTCATCCCAGCCAGGCATCTACTCATTTATTCCCCAAATCTGAATAGACTGCACAGATCCTGTCTCCATACCTTTGTGTATGCTGTTCCTTGAAAAGTCTGTACCAGCTCTCTCCCCTGTCCTGAGATCCTACTCTCCTTCAAGACCCAAATCTAGCTGCTTTTGTAAAGCTGTCTCAAAACCCTTCCAACTTTCCTCTTTTCCCTGCACTCTCCCCTCTCTGAATTTCTCCCCTCGCTGTTACTGTGTATGCAATTTATTCGCACTCATAGACTCTGATGTAAAGTTACTATTTTATATGCATATATTTAAATCTCCAACTAGATAGGGGCACCTGGGTGGCTCAGTTGGTTAAGTGTCCAGCTCCTTTTTTTTTTTTTTTAAGATTTATTCATTTATTTGAGAGAAAGAGAGCACTTGTGTGTGCTCACACGAATTGGGGGAGGGGCAGAGGGAGAGGGAGAGAGAGTCCTCAGGCAGACTCCCTGATGAGCACAGGACCCTGAGATCATGACCTGAGTCAAAATCAAGAGCTGGACTCCTAACCAACTGGGCCACAGAAACCTCAATTTTTCAACTCTTGATTTTGGCTCAGATCACGATCTGAGGGTGCTCAGACTGTGCTGGGCATGGAGCCTGCTTGAGATTCTCTCTCTCCCTTTTCCTCTGCCCTCCCCCTCTAAAAAATAAATCTCCAACTAGATGATATATTTCTTATTGTCTGAAACCTAGTTTTATATTTTCTTATTAGCCCCCTCACTCCCTACCTTAGCGCTTTGTATAAATCTGGCCCCAGACCAGGTACCCAAAAGTTATTTGATAATTTGATGATTTCAGAAGATTCCACGATGCTTATCTCCAGGTAAATTCTCTTCGTGATGCTAACAAGGCAGGAACAAAGGCAATCTCTGATTTAGCTTCACACATTGAGCATACCATCAAGGAGAACAAAATCATTTCTGTGAGGGTATGTAAGCAACTGGTCAGTGTTTCTCCTTCCAAATTCTACTGGTAAGTTGGGCTCCAGGGATACAAGGCAACCGAGGCATGACCCTGTCCTCTATGTGCAGGCCAAGTGTGGGAGACAATGAGGGCACCATTGACTATAAGACCGCATGGTAAATATGATAGAAGTATATAGAAAGGAGTATGGGAGCCCAGAGGGAGGGCGTCAAAATGAGTTGATCAGGGAGGATTTCCTGGAGGATGCAGTGCTTGACCTAAATTTAGGCATGGAAGAGAGGGCGGAAAAGATTTTGTTCACCATCACAGTCCAAGTCAGGAAAGGGTGTGTGGGGAAATGTAGAAAGGAAACTTTTCTGAGATAAAGTTATTTTACAAAGACGCAGCGTTGGGAAATCAAGGGAATTTAATTACAACTGCCTCACGAGCAGGATTTGAAAAGGAGTGGGAGGCTCATGGAAACCTTAATTGCTGAGAAAAGTTAAGAGGAGAAATATGACAGAAGTAATAGGTCTGTATGTATGTCATGTCTGATTTGTCATTTTTGTAGACAGGCATTCTGCCTCCTGCCTTCTAGGTTAGAGAAAAAAAGATCCTTCAGCTGCTAAGGTGAAGATACCATTTAGGATGCAGAAATGGGACTTGGAAGTACTCCTGATTCCTTTTAGGGCAGAAAAGTCCATCTCAGGTTACCTCATTGCTAAGAAGAATAATAAGCATTTGTTCAGTGATAATAATGTGTGAGGTTCCTGAAAGAGGCCCAAATCAGGTTAAATAATGTCTTCCTTTCTTCACAAAATAAAAAACAGCTTGCCTGATTTCTCTTCCAATTTATTTTTGTGGTTTTCCATTCCTTTGGAAATCCAGGAGGATGCTTATTTTATGAGCTTTATGAGCTTTTGTAGCCCTTCCATATTCAGAGAGGGTGTTCTTGTATGCAGTAAGCTGGGTCTTTCAGGTTAATGCAACGTGCAGGAAAATGTGATAAATGATACAGCATTAGCAACGTTCAGTTTGTAAAGCGGCTGCATGTTAAAGGCATCTGGAAAAATTGTGAATCACAGTACAACCAAAGCATAAGTAACAGATGTCAAGGCAGAGGAGTGGCCAACTGAGAGGGATGGAACTAGACCCTCCTGGGTTCCATACAGCTCTTTCTAGAGAGAGGGAAAGATGTAAGGAAGTTTCAGCATAGAGGGGCTAGAGAAAATAAGTCTGTTGGTACACAAAAAAGAGAATCAACGTGGTTAAGAAAAGAAAAGGCTCCATACCTGAGTAGTAGAGTAGATTAGACCATCTCCAGGGTTCTGTTCAACTCAAACTTTGATTCTATGTCTCTCTGAATAAGGACTTAATGAGATTTTTCCCATGGACTCTAATATGTCATAAACCAACAGACCAACATATGTATATACACACACACACACACATATATATACAGACACACACATATAAATTATATACAATTTAATTTTACATAATTAATATATTAATATATCATATTTAATTTATATACAAAATCTACATATATTATCTATTATAACTTAAAACTCAGGAAAACTTTATAATTATATTTATATATGCTATATTAATATACATAATGTTTATATATAATACACAAATATACATATTAGGTATATAAATATATAATTATATAAACATAATTATATAATATATATAATTTTCCTGAGTTTTAATACTTTACATTTGTGTAATACTTTACAGTTTGTTGGGACTTAATCTCACAGATTCTATTCGTTATCTGTTGCCACAATGATGCCATGTAACAAAGAACCATGCTGTCTCATTGCCATACAACAATAAGTGTTTATTAGTCACATGTCCAGAGGTTTGTTCGGTGGCTCTGTGGATCTTGGCTAACCTTGCTCACATAGTTGGACATGGGCTAGCTATCAGTTGATCTAGGATGACCTTAAGCTGAGGTGACTTGGGTGCTTTAGCCCTGATCCATGTTTCCTATCTTTCAATAAGCCAACCCAGACATGTCCTCAGGTGGCAGAAGAGGCACAAGAGAGCAAGCAGAAACATGCAAGTCCTCATACACTCATAGACCCACCAGAGGAAGTCACACAGGGATGAACTCAGTGTCAAGGTATGTGGAAATGTCCTTTTGTTAGAGCAGTTGCAAAGCTACTCAGTAAAGGCTGTAGATATGGGTGATTATAACAATCTACTACAGAGATATTGCCTCACTTAATCCTTACTGTGTAACCCATTACCCTTGAAGACTGATATTATTCCTGCTTTTACAGATTAAAACATGGACACCAAAGAGGTCAATAATTTTTCTGAGGTCACGTGGACCAGAGGAACTGGGATATTTGGCCTCCCATTATAAAATCAAGGCACTTCCTATTGTTCTGCAGCATGCTTAATTAAGAACATGAATCTCAGGAGTTTTGTCAGAGACTTCTTAGAGGTAGATCAGTAAAGTATGTGGCCCTCAATGTTGTGTGAGTTGGAGAATACACAAACTTCTATGCATCTATTCTTATCATTCTATATAAAACATAATATTTTAACAAAATAATATATCAATCCAAGGAATTTACTAGTCACTTAAAAAATAGTTTATTTGTGATTATTAGTTGGTTGCTTTGTGTATTTGTCAGAGTGGGCTACATGCTGTAACTAAGTATCCCTAAGTCTTAGTGGTGTAGTAAAAAGTTTATTTTTTTGCTCATATGGCCAGAACTCAGGACACATCTAATAATAAAGAAGACTGGTAAACATAATTTAACTATATGGAGAAAAGAGAATACTGATATACACTTAGCAAGACACAAGGGAGTGGACCAAGTTTTGCAAGAAGACTAGGAAGTATGTAGTAGGTAACTGAAGGTAAAGCAAAGGAAGATGGAAAAGAGGAACCCAGAGCTTGAGACTTTATCCAAGGAAATGTGTGGACCCTTGGCTCTAAGATATTATGTACAAATATGCTCTCTACTCATTAGGCAGGATAACCATTATGAATTAGGAATTTAATAATTTATATCTGATTATGTCACTTCCTGCTTAAAAGCCTTCAATGCCTACCCTAAGAATAAGTGGTTAATGCGTGTTACACAGTCTTCCAAAATGTATCTCCTATCTGTCCAGCCTGATCTACTGCACCTTCCCATTCACCCTTCTTTACTTAACTCTAATGGTCTTTTTTATTTGCCTTAAGTGTGAGAATCTCTCATCTGTAGGCCAATAATCATGCTATTTCTTCCACTTGCTCAGAATCTTTCCTGAAACTCACTTCTCAATCTTACTTTTTCTGGCTAAGATTTACTCATTTGTCAGTTCTCAGCTTAAAAATTACACCTTCCTAACAATCAGAGATAGGTCTAAAATTAAGATACCAAACCACAGATCCAAGAAGCTCAGAGAACACCAACAGAGAACATCACGCAGGATAAATACCAAAACACACATTTATGGATATCATTCAAACTGTTAAAAGCCAAGAGATATTCTTGGAGACAGCTAAGAAAAAAGACACAATGCATTTAGATAACAGCTATAGCAGACTTCTTGTCAGAAACTATATAAGCCAGAAGGCACAATGGAGTAGCATTCTTAAATTGCTGAAAGAAAAAAAAATCAACCCAGAATTCCATACCCAACAAAAACATCTTTTGAAAATGAGAGAGAAATAAAAATCTTATCAGACACCCTGGGGCAAATAATACATTATATGTTAATAAAAAAAATCTTATCAGACAAACAAAAACCAAAAACATTTACTTCCAGCAGACCTAGGAGTATAAGAAATGTTAAAGGAAGTTCTTCAGGCAAGTGAAAATGATATCAGACAGATTTTTGGATCTACATAAAGAAATGAAGAGCACAGAAAATGGAATAAATGAGGATAAGTTTAAATACATTATTTCTTGAAATATTTTTCTGCTGTGTTTTCTCCTTCTGGGATTCCAAATACATGAATATTAGCCTGCTCAATACTGTCCCACAGTTCCTGGGTGCCCTATTTTTTTTTTTTAACTCTTTTCTCCTTTGGGTTTCAGTTTGGGTAATTTTTACTGACCTATCTTTAAATTTACTTATTCTTGCTCTGGCTATTTCAAGTCTACTGATGTGCCCATTCAATGCATTCTTTATTTCTGTGACTAAGGTTTTCATTTCCAGGATTTCCATTTGATTCTTTTTTACAGTTTCCCTCTCTTGATGGAAGTTACCCATCTCATCATGTATGTTTCCAATCTTTTCCACTAGAGCCTTTTAATATAGTAATTACATTTATTTAAAATTCCCTGTTTGAGGGGTCCATTGGTTGAGTGTCTGCCTTCATATCAGGTCATGATCTTAGGGATCAAGTCCCACATTGGGCTCTCTGTTCAGCAGGAGGTCTGCTTCTCCCTCTCATTCTCCCTCTGTGCTCTCTCTTTCTCAAATAAATAAATAAGATCTTAAAAAAAATAAAATTCCATTTGATAGTTCTGACATCTGTGTCATCTCTGAGTCTAGTTCTGTTGATTGCTTTGGCTCTTGACAGTATTTTTGTTGTTCTTACTTCTTCATATACTGTGTAATTTTTTGATGAAAGCCAGAGGTCTTGAGTAGGGTATCAGAGACCGAGTTAAATAGTCATTACACCTGGAAGTGGGCATGTCTTTCTGATTCTTAGCATTAGTGTGGGGGACTGAGTCTGCCTACTTTCCTGTTGAACCAGTTTGGGTCTTGCTGCTATGGTTACTTTCAGTAGAATAGTTTTAAAATTCCTCTGGGGTTTAGGGTGGTGGCTGGTTTGCTGGAAGGTATTTTCCCCCCAGTATCTGCTTTACCCTTGGGTGTAGATCTTCCCTTTGCACTGTGCTTCCATTGTTTTGCACCTCTTTAGCAGTAGAATACTATCACTTGTTACTAGATGCTTGTTGGCCTGGTGGTAGGGAAGCATTCTCTGATGTTCTGATTAAGTCTTAGTTGTAGGCAAGTCTTAGTGTCTCTGGATCTTGGGAGTGGTGCTTTCATAGTGGTTGTCCTTTACCTTTAGCTATAGGGCCGGGTCCAGAACATATTCCTGCTCCTTTCCAAGGCTACAAAGTTTGCCCCTCCACTCCTAGCTCCTTTCCCTCAGCTTCAATAACTTTTTCACCAGCACCCTAAGAGTGACAAGGTTGTTGCCATTCTGCCAACATTTCAAGGCTAGATATAATAGGGGATAAGAATTCAGGTGGAATTTCATGCATTTCCCAGAGCTACTCCTTTTCCCCAGGTCTAAGGCACATAGGATGCTACCTGAAGACTCATGTCCTGTTCCCCATCTTTTTGTGAATACTTAATGAAGTCTGTGGAGGAAAACCCACAAGAGGGTATGAATTTGCCTTTGTCTATGTCCCCAGGGGTTCTATAGTCTCTTGCTGGCCTAAGCTCAGCCTTTAGCAATTTGTTGACATTTTTAGGTGAATTATTTTTATCTGGGCCTGGTGGCACTGGCCCCAGATAATCAAATGCTTAAATTTTCTCTCTGGAGGTGCCTGTAGTTTCCTTGGATTTGGGGTTAGCTGGTTGTCCTTGAATCCCAACTCTCTGATGGGTTCAAAAAACGTTGTGATTTTGCAGACTGTCCAACTTTTTTTTGGAAGTAAGGGTAGGAGTGATGTTCTTTCCAGTTTTCTAAATCCTAAGTGGGAAGCTAACACATAATTCTTAAAACATTTGCCATCAATTTTTCCATTTTTTAAGAGTGTAGGACAGTATTTATTATAGTATCAATTCCAGACCATCTGTATCAGAATGGTAAGCTTATTTGAAATGTTGATTCTGAAGCCAACTCCAAGCTTATAAATCTGAGTCTAAGGGGCATTCATTTTACCAAGCTCCCCAGGTGATTCTCACATGTTTTGAAACTTGAGAATTGTCGAATTCAAAGTTAGCCATGACCATTTATTGGGACTTATAATGTACCAGGCATGGTACAAAGATTATCTCGTTTAAATCTCAAGACAAACCTATGATATAAGTACTTTTATCATCCTCTTTGTAGACTATGTAGACTATGGGTCTCAAAGAGGTTAATTGACGTGTCCAAGGTAACACAGCTGGGATATGGCAGAGGCCGAATTTGAACTCAGATGGTCTGATTCTAAAGCCCAAGATCTCTTTAAAAATTGAGATACAGTTCACATCTCTATCTTTTAAAGTGTACAATCAGTGGTTTTTATTATAATCACAAGATTATGCAATCATCACCATTCATTCCACATTTTATTTTCATTACCCCCAAAAAGAAATTTAGTACCTGCTGGCCGTCACCTCCCATTCCTCACTCCCTCCAGCTCCTGGCAACCACAAATTTACTTTCTGCCTCTATGGATTTGTCTTTTCGGGATATTTCATGTCGGTGCAGTCATACAATATGTGGCCTTTTGTGTCTGGCTTCTTTCATTTAGTACAGCCAGAGATCTTAACCGCTGTGTCAGAAAATTAGAAATGGGATTGTATCTGCTTAGACAACGAGGACTTAACACCTGTCAGCTTGCTGGTGCAGGAGGAAAGATACCCAGGAAACACAAAGACAAGCATCCTATTCAGTTTAATGAAGACCAATAAAGACCACGTGTGTGCCCTGGGGGAGCGGTTTCATGTGTGAGAGCCGGATATCTGGGTTGTGGTCTGGAGTTCAGGGCCAGGTATCCACTGCCGGTTCCGGCCACAGGTGGCCGCATTCCCCCTCGGGCCCCAGATGCCGGGAGCAGCAGGAGAAGCCTGCAGGTGCTGAGGAGGCGACGGGCATTTGAGTTTTGTCCCCATGGATGCGTCTGCAGAAGCCCCAAGTCTGCTACCCTGGCAAACCCCCCAATGGTGCGAAGCTCTGGGCTGGGATGGAGAAGTGCCCCCCCTAACCCCCAGTGCAAAGTCAAGTTCTCGGAGCCTGAAGAAATGGTGAAGGAGCTGCAGAAATGCCTTCGTCAGGAGGTTTGGCCAAAAGTCCCTGTGCTTTGTGAAGGTGTGTGGGTTTGGTTTGTTAGTAAAAGTTGGAATGACAAATTGGCATTAATGTAGAAAACAATTTGAGCACCGCCCCCCCCCCCCGCCCCCGGGGAGCGAAATCTAGAGCGGGCTATTCAGTATTGGTGCACGTCAGAATGACCCCTAGAGTATGATAAAAATAGATTCCTGGGTTTCTCTCCCAGAAGTTCTGGGGTCTGCACAGGGCCCCGTGTCCTTGTGATGCCAATAGGCATCCTCGGGTGACGGTGATGTAACTGGCCGGGGACAAGCTGGCAAGCACAGCTGGAGGGTAATCGTTCCCTACTTTTAATGTGCATGTGAATCATCTGAAGATCTTGTTCACATTCAGAATCTAATTCATTCAGCAGGTCAGGGATGGGGCCAGAGAGCCTGCATTTCTAAGCACCTCCAAGGTGCTGATTTGTTATTCTGCGGACCTCCTTTTGAGTGGTAAGGCTATAGGGAATGCCCCGTTAAGGGTCGAAAGCCCTGGTTCTCACCTAAGGTGCACCATCAAGGGCAGCGAGCCACCATAGAGCTGACTTTATGCCCAGGCGAAGTGGGCTGTCCCAGTAAAGACCCAAATCCGTTACAGATGGAGACACCTCCTCCCCCCGGGCATCACTGCATGTTCACAATGAGACATCCAGAAAAAAAAAATGGTGTTTGATATTGGGCAAACTGTTTAGCAAGATAGGAAAGGGTCCCACATCTTTGACACCTATTTCCATCCCAAATGGTTAATATCTTCAGAAGAAATATGGAAGCCAAAGAGGTAAGCTCTAATTTCCCAGAAAATTCACTGATGTGGAAAACTTCATTTCCTGATAATGCAGGGTAAATCTGTGTTTTGTGGGGGCCCCATATGTTACTGGTGCTCATGAATTGTTCAGTTTTATTATCCTCATTAACAGGGATAACGCTTGCTTTTTAACAATCATGATCACCATCTGGAGCCTGGAAAACCAGAGTTTGAGGCTCAGGTAGAAAGAGGAGACTGTCCCGACTGCGGTCCTAGCTCCCTTATTTCCCTACTGCCCTGGCCTCTCTGCCTCCAAGGGCGTGGCCGCCAGGTGCACGGGCACCACACGGACAGATGTGATGTCAGTCCAGGTTCAAGAGGAGACAGAAACAAAGCGAAACGGAATGAAATTCAGAGAGCGCAGGGAACATTTGGCTTTGACTTCACTCTCTAATCTCAGTCTAATCTTAACAAGTATTCATAAGGTGGCTCTCTCCATGTGTTCTGCTCACAGCCCTGGTGACCTCTACCTATGCTGGGACATTGTGACAAGCTGGCTGATACCACCGTCGCCGCTCTCCCCACTCTTGGACTGAACTGGAGTACCCGAGCATCTCGGTGCTTCTCGAAGGATTGTCCCCTTAGGAGGAGGTGGCTAGAGAGCCCAGGCGTGGTAACCATAGCAAACATGCACCCCTGCCCTTGTGGGTTCTTGAGGTTGCCTCTCCAGACCTTTCCCAGACCTATCTTCTCAAGCTTCCCAAACAGTCCGCAGCATTCTGAGAGCGGCTCAGCCCTAACATGCGGGGGGCAGTTCAGGAGTCCAGACCTGTCTTTTCCTGGTACCTGAAACAGGTAGTGCCCCCCAGGGAACGGGAGGAACTGGAAGAACTAAGCAAGTGATGAGAACAACATGAGCAAAAGCTCACCAAGGAAATAAAGCACCTGCTTTTGATCGCTAAAAACAGAAGATAAAATGCTCACGTTAGAGAAGGGACTCAACCCACTGTGAGGAATTACGCCTAGAAGTTTCCTGGAGGGTGGCAGGTGGGTAAGTGAGTCAGAGGCGGTTTTCTAGGGAAGCTGAGGTTTCAGCAGGTTTTGGGGGGGGCACAAAGGGACAAAACTCATGGTGGTGAAAAAGGGAGGGGGTGTTAGTAGTTTTTCATTGGGGCTGTGTGCTGTTTTAGGGGCAGAGATGGGGGGGGGAATGCGAGGCGGGGCAAATGGAACAGGGTCTCAGGGACCATATGGCTGCGGTTTGCGGGCCTGCTCCATCGTCCTAAACAGCCAGCTCCAGAGTGGAGAGACAATAAAACAGAAACTGGGCTTCCCCAGGTTCTGTCCTCCCTGAACTTGCCAGCCTTTCGTCGCACCGTGAAGACTCCGCCACCCCCCACCCCTCCTCTCCAGCAGCCCTGTCCTTGCATGTGGCTTCGAAAGCATCAGTGCCGTCCTGTCAATTGGTACCAGATTGAAAAGAGCTTGAGACCAGATGTCGACACTGCACCGAAGCTTAGAACATCAGTGGGGGTTAGCCAAGTCAACTCTTCGTGGTTTCTTGACTGTTTCTCTGCTGACATCTGGACGTTCACTATGGATAGTGAATGTTTACCCCAGAGAAGTGGCAGGATGTGCATTCGAGCTGACCTTCACTTCACCTCCTTCCGTCGTCTCCTAGAAATGAGGGTTTATCATGGGAGATGGAGCCAACGGTTCTGTCTTAAGTATGAGGACTATTTCACCATGGTGGGGGGAGAGATGGAGGGAGATAAATAGTGATATTTCCCATCAAAGTTTTTCTAGGATGGAAGGGATAGTTACAGCAGTCTGATTTGCACTGTTTGTTTTCGGGGAATACACACACTGTATTAGACTTACCTCTTACTGCATTCGGTACTGCTTGCGTGAGCTCTCAACCCTGTTCTCTGTGGACAGAGGTGACTTTGATAATTTTTCATGGATCCTATATAACCATCCTATAACTTACGGGGTGACCTTGAACTTGGGTTCAATTGGGTGAACTTAGCGGGTCATCTGGTTTCCTCAGCTCTCAAATGAGAAGAGTGGGGAGAGTCAGACCAGATGATAATTAACATCCCTTCCAGGGATGTTCTATCCCAAACCTGTGACTTGCCTGGGTGCTAGGCAAGCCTCAAATTCTAATCATAGAGGTGCCTGTGAGCCCTTTCCATCACAGAGGTTAGCTCCGTCCTCTGTGGCTCTTTGTGAAAAGTGATAGATTCTTGGTAGGGACCACGGGCACATGACCAGTTGCATACCTGGAATGTGCAAGGCCATAAAGTGTCCAGAACTAAGTATGAGAGGCAGTAACGAAGTTCTCTGAGAGCAAAGATGAGTCAAGTGCAGCTATGTCTAAAATAACTGTCTTAAAGCAGTGGTTCTCAAAGTGTGGTTCCTGGACCAGTGACATCAGCATTACTCGAGAGTTCATCAGAAATGCATATTCTCAGGCCTCAGGCCTGAAGCATCAGAAATTGGAGCCAGCCATCTATGTTCAACAAGCCCTCCGTGTGGCTGTGATGTATGTTAAAGTTTGAGAACCGCTGGCCTAAACCCACAAAAATGATTCTATTATGAAAAAAGAGGTCTGGGGGGTGACGACCCTGGGCTGACAGAATGTCACCAGGGACCTAAACCAATCATCCATCCACCTGCTCTACCAGACCTGGTTCTGAAAGACTTTGGCTTGCCCCGATAGAGGGATAACATTCTCAAAGCAAAAAAGACCCAGTGGCTATCACAGGCACCCCATGTAATTTGGTTCATCTATTGAAAAGAAGTCCCAAAAAATGAATTCTAAAAATATTTTGAGCAATGACACTATTGTGGGGCTATGTACTTCCTAAGGTGACGTACTGCTCACATGGATATATATAGTCTTCGGTGTATTTGTTTAAAAATTAACCTCATTGGGCGCCTGGGTGGCTCAGTCGGTTGGGCAACTGCCTTCGGCTCAGGTCATAATCCTTGAGTTCCAGGATCGGGTCCCGCATCGGGCTCCTGGCTCCACGGGGAGTCTGCTCCTTCCTCTAACCTTCTCTCCTCTCATGCTCTCTCTCACTTTCTCTGTCTCTCAAATAAATAAATAAAATCTTTAAAAAAACATTAAAAAAAATTAACCTCATTAACTCATGGTTGTGTGTCTTAACAATGCAGTGACATGAGGCCATATCTTCTGGTCCTTCTGTATCTCCTCCATAACATATTGCTGATCACTGAGTAAGCTTTCAATAAATAATTATTGGCTTAAACTGGTGACTTCATAGAGACTAAGGCAAGGCAAGATAAAATCAAGAATCAAACTTGGATCTGGATAACTAAATCCATGTAGATAGCAATGTGAAATGTTTCCGAATCTCAAACATTTGGTTCTCCGTGGTAGACTTTTTTTTCTTTTTCAATATTAGTTTGGGTTGTATCGATTTGAGCAATGGGACCCAAATTGAAAGCTCTGCCTTCAGAATTAGGCAAGTCACTTTCTCATTTGGTGTCTCCTTTCCCTTCCCTATTGACGGGGTTTTTACAAACACAAGGATTGGGCAAGAGCTAGTCCATAAGTCTGTCTTCTCCTGAGGGGATATGTATGCAGGGTCTCCTCATAGAAGGGGCACATTCTCAGTGCACACAAGGCATCTACTTTCGAGCCCACACTCCTTCAGACATGACTACTTTCCATCGGTCTGTGTGGGTCTGTGGGTGGGAGAATTGCGGGGTGAGTCTGAGGACAGAATAATACAATTTTCATCTCTAACCTAATGGAGAAGTCTGGGTGGTTTAGAAAATTGAAATAATTTTCTTTCATTTTCACATAGAGCTGTGGCTTCCAAGAGAAAATATCAATGTTTTTGACCAATTCCTAATTCACCAAGACTGGATTTGCTTAGCCCCTGTGCCGTGGGCCAGACTAGAGAACTGCTTGTTTATGCAAGGAGAAAGCAAAGTCACCTCTAGATCAACGTGCCTGGCTGCTGCTGATCAGATTAAATCAACAGCATGTAATGGGCTCCTCGCAGAGCCAGTGCAGGGGTCCCCAGAAGACACAGGGCTGGCTTGGCTGATACTGCAGGTGTCTACCCACTATTCACTCCCTCTAATTCCTGACCAACAGAACTCTTGCATCATTGAGGGCAGCAAAGTGCCCAGTTCAAAGCTGCAATTTTTTTTTCTTTTTTTTTTTTTTTAGCTTTCCTTTCTCCTACCTGTAGCCTTGTGACCATGTTCTTCTGGTCCTTGAAATCCAAATGTAACCTTCCCATGGATCCCCAGGAAGGCTCTTTAAAGACTGCTGATTCAACCAGGAAGTGTGCCCGTGTTGTTTCTTCTTCTTCCTGCTGCCTGGGATTGAAATGCACTATCTGAAACTTCAGCAGCCATCTTGGGCCATAAATGTGGAAGCCATGCACTGAGGTTGGTGGAGCAAAAAGGGGGCAGGAATTTAGTCTCCATTTGATTTCCTGTCAGTCATAGATCACCTCCCCAAAGATCTCTTTTATGTGACAGAGTAACTTTAAAAAGTTTAAGCCTCTGTTATTTTGGGCTTTCCATTATATGCGATTGCATCTAATCTCAGCTAATCTAGGTGGTCCCTGTTCTCCAGGAGCTTCATGCCTGTGGGGGCTATGTAGCCTGGCATGTCGAGTGCATGCATGTGGTCCCTACTGTAGAGTATGTTGGGGTCTCCGAGAACTGGAGCTTCAGTCAGGGTCTCCGAGAACTGGAGCTAACTGCAAGGGGATGACTGCAAGGGCTCACCAGGTGTCTCGATGGTTAGGATACCAGGTTTCCCTCGTACTCACGAGAGGGTTACAGGATGTTAATGGTGACCTGGTTTAGTTCCTACTTCACCACCCGCCCTTCTCTTTTGGGCCCAAGTTCATTATCTGGCCCATGTAAAATGGAGCATTCGAACAATTACCCATTGTTTCTGGGACCTGGAAGGAAACCTTGGACCACTGAATCGACAAGTCTGCTTGAAGCATGAAGTGTAGACAAGACTCCATGGGTGGTGACCTCTCTGAAGTGATTTTGTATGGTCTGGATTTTAGCTGCGGAATGCAGCCTCACGAGCTAGGTTCAAGCTTGGCTCTTTGAATCTGAGTGTTCTCTTTGCATACACACAGGACTTTATAATTAGATAAACCAGTCTCAACTGAAGTTGACCAGGGACCCCAGGTCATAACTCCAGCTAAGTGCATGGTGGGTTTAAATTTTTTAAAAAAGATTTTATTTATTTATTTGACAGAGAGAGAGAGATCACAAGCAGGCAGAGAGGCAGGCAGAGAGAGGGGGGGGGAAGGAAGCCCAATGCAGGATTTGATCCCAGGACCCTGGGATCATGACTGCGCCAAAGGCAGATGCTTAACCAACTGAGCCACCCAGGCATCCCTCTGATCTTTTTTTTAAAATAATTTCACAGAGTTATAATCACATACCGTACAATCCATCCGTTTGAAGTGTGCAATTTAATGGTTTTTAATATATTCACAGATAATGTGCAACCACTAGCAGTCAATTTTAGAACCTTTTCATCAACGCAAAGAGAAGCTTCTTACCCTTTAACCACCCACCAATCCTTCCATTCTCACCCAGTCTGAAGCATCTGAAGCAACCACTAATCTACTTCCTTTGCCTTTTTTCCAAATATTTTATTTATTTATTTTAGCGGTGGGGGGGTAGTGAGGAGCAGAGGGAGAGGAACAAGCAGACTCTGTGCTGAACGTGGAGCCCTACATGGGGCTCAATCTCAGGACCCTGAGATCATTACCTCAGCCAAAATCAAGAGTCAGATGCTCAACTGACGGAGCCAACCAGCCATCCCTCCACTAATCTACCTTCTGTCTCTATAGATTTGCCTGTTCTAGACGTTTCATGTAAATCGAATTATGTAATATGTGGTCTTGTTGCTGGCTTCTGTCTCGCAGCCTTACGGTTTTCAAGGCTTCTCTGTGCTGCGGCATGGATCACACAACTTCCTTCCTTTTTATGGCCAAACAACATTCCATTGCATGGAGAAACCACGTGTTCTTTATCAATTCATTCACTAGTTAATGCGCATTTGGATTGTTCCCACCTTTTGGCTGCTGCGAACCGTGATACTATGAACACTGGTGTACAAGTTTTTGTTTGAACAACCTGTTTGCGATGCTTTGGGGCATATAAAGAGAGGAGTGGAATTATTGGGTCATGTGATACTTTCATGTTTTACTTTTTGAGGAATCACCACGTTGATTTCCTGCCCTGGCTGAGTCATTTGATATTCCCACTGGCAATATGTGACGGTTCTAATTTCTCTGCATCTTTACTGACATTCGTTATTTTCTATTTTTGCTTATAGCCATTGTAGTGGGTGTAAAGTTACATGGTAGTTTTTTGGATTGTAATATTCTCACACTCTGGGTGGAGACTTTTGTCCTATTTTTTGCCTTCTAACTGAAACTTACAAAACATAGACTTTTAGAATGAGAGCTGTAAAGGGGGATTGGCAGAGAAAAAATGAATAAAAAGGAATTGTCTAATAAATAGCAAAATGTTATATGAAAATCATGGGTCCATGGGGCGCCTGCATGGTTCAGTTGGTTGAACCTCTGACTCTCGGTTCAGTTCAGGTCATGATCTCATGGGTTGTGGGATGGAGCCTGTGCAGTGGGGTCTGTGCTCAGCACAGAAACTTCTTTCCCTCTGTCCCTCCGCCCACTCACGTGCACCTGCGCTTGTGCTCTCTTTCTCTCTCTAAAATTAATAAATATTTTTTTAAAATCACGGGTCCAATATACACTTTAGTCAATAAATATTATTTGTTCCTACTATGTGTCAGGCTCTGTGCTAGGCACTAGGTTCTTAAAACTGGTTAAACAGGAACAGAGCCTTTAAAATGTTTATTGTGTGGAGGGGGTGCTTAGAGGAAGGGCCCTTTACACAGTCTAGGTACCCGGAAGGCTTCCCGGAGGTGGAGGGGTGAAAAGTAAAGAAATTCTCATCAGAAAATAAGGGGCGCTAGAAGTATTTGAGGGGAGAAACCCATGTTGGAAAGTTTGGGAAGTACCCTCTGGATGGCCTTTTTTTTTTTTTTTTTTTTTGCCTTTTGGCCACAATCTTGATTAGAGTCTGATTTCTTTCATTTCCCAATCTGCAATGGGTGGGTATAATTCTTTCTTGAGGAAAATAAATCATAACTAAGACTTTTGTAAATATTGCTAGCTTTTGATTATTTGCACTAATTAAAGGGGAACATATAATTCAGGATGGCAACAATGTAAACAGGGCTTATATTGACTTTGGAAGATGTTTTTTCTGTTGATTCCCAGATGTTGCTGTGTCAGAAGTTCTCAGAACACACGGATCCCACTACAACGTGATGCCTTAGGAAATGGAGTCTGTAGTCCTTCAGGACGATGCATTGGCCTAAGCAGAAAGATGTTCCCTGGACAATGCCTGTGGTTCATACCTTTCCTGTGGTGAGAATTAATTGTGTGGGTTTTAGGCTTTCTCTCTCCTGATTTTTTCTAAAGCAGAAGAAGAATTCTGAAATATTTTGCTCTATTTTAGAGTGACAAAAATCCTCAGAGATCACCCATGTTGCCCAGTCTTTCTTGGAACCCTAAAATCTTTCTGCCAAATTCAAGAGAGGAAAAGAAATTCTTTCAATATGATAAAATTCTTTTGATGAGTCTCTGTGGCTTTTTAAATAAGCGTAAATAACTTATTCATTCATGTCCCATGTAGCACACTAGACATTGTCATGGACTATACACAAACATACAATGGGCCACATTTTAGATGACTTCTGAGGGGTCACCAATAGAGAACAGACTCTAATCCCAAATAAATAATACCGTCAGTTGGTAAAAGTAAAAAGCAGATTCACATATGTACAATTAAACCTGAAACTCGTTTGGGCTACATGTAGAGAATTAGTAACAAGTCTTTATTAAATTTTTAAGAAAATTTTGGAAAATAAAAAAATCCTTGAGTATCTGGTTTGAATGAATGATAAAAAGTAATTTGTAATTAGCACATCAGTTATATATTTGTTATCTATTGCTATATAGCAAATTATCTGAAAACTTAATGCCTTAATGTAACAGTAAACATTTATTATCTTCTCTAGTTTCTGGAAATGGTATCTGTGTGGTTCTGCCTCAGGGACTAGCACTAGACTGCTGTCAAGCTGTCAGCTGAGTCTACAGTCATCTGAAGGCCAGCCTGGGCTGGAGGACCTGCTTCCAAGATGGTGCACCCACATGGCTGGAAAACTGGTACCTCAGTCCCATTTCTTTCTTTCTTTCTTTCTTTTTTTAAAGATTTTATTTATTAGGAAAGAGAGAGAGTGAGAGAGAGCATGAGAAGGGAGAAGGTCAGAGTGAGAAGCGGACTCCCCATGGAGCTGGGAGCCCGATGTGAGTCCCATTTCTAGTGAAACTTGCTGTAAGACTGTTTGAGTGTCCTCACAGCATGACAGCTAGCTTCATGGTCATGGTTATGTTCCAGAACAAGACCTGAGGGGGCAAGGCAGAAATAGCAGTGTCTTGCATGACCTAGCATAGGCCACACATCATCACCTATGCCATAGTTTATTGACCACACCAAGAAACCCTGATACAGTGTGGGAAAGACTGCACAAGGGTGTGCATCCCAGGAGATGGGGATCACTCAGTGCCATCTCGGAGGCCGACCACCACAGGTTATCAGTACATAAATTGGAAATGAGCCATTCAAAAATAGAATTGGATTAAATACCTCTCTACTCTGGCAATCACCATCTGACTACTACTGTTATAAAAAAAATTCAAATGAGTGAAGCCAAATTATGAATTTGAGTTCTTTTAGGATGAGAGATTTATGACCAATATCAGGATGGGTCATTAGTGCAGGGTTATGGAGGACCATGTATAATTAGCTGGATTCTCCTCTTCGCTGTCGTGAGCGTAGAGCCCTTGGGTACTGGTACCCTACCCACATTCTCTGAAGTACATGGACAGGCCCGTCCACAGTGATTCCATGCCAGCTCTTGTGTCTTCTCCATGAGGCTCCCCAGCTTGCTTGGATCTCGTGGTGGTTTCCAACCATCTCTCCCTGTACTGAGGATGTTGCACACTCTCAGGGGCAACCCTCAGATTACGTGCATTTCCCAGACTGCTAGGTGTCACCCCATTTTTTCCTTCTTAATTGAAGAAACACATTAGAATACCAGTGAATGAGAGGGGGGTTATCCTAGGGATAACTCCACCCTGTTCTAATTTATGTAAGAGAAGCATGTGTATAAATAGCAAGGCATTTGCAAATGTTAGTGCATTAACTATTAGTAGTAACACATCTCTTTCAAGACTTTAGTGTCTTCACCCTGAGATTGAGGGCCTCAGTAAGGACACTGGCTTGGTGAGTTCAAATCTGAAACCTGGGCTGGCCTGTTACTACTTCCATATTTCCTGGTAGGGTTGCAAGCGTCTGCCGCTGGCCGTAAGGTGAGCTCAGGGAGAGGGTCTGTGTAACAGCCTCTTCTCCATTAAACAGACATGGCTGCCCCCAGCAAATGGACTGAGAGGTACGGAAAGCAGAGCTGTGGACCTTGGCTTGTCACCACTGGAGTGTTTTCAGACTGTCTCCTGTCTTCCCACATCGACTCATTGTTTTTGTCTCTGTGTCCCTTATTCTCCAACCCTGTTTTCTTTGTACCTTGGCTCTGGTATCCACCAGGTCCCTGGGCTCTAATGACCGGTGTAAACTTGTTCATTGAATCCACTCTGGATCTGAGCAACCTCGGCTGAGCTGTGCCGAAGGGCCCCTCCCCTCTCACTAGCCCTTGGCCTGAGTCTGTCCCTGTTCCCCTACTGCCCTGGGGGGTCACGGGTGGGACGCACACACCTGGTCTTCCACAGAAATGCATCTCCATCTCTGGGGGAAAACAAGTCAGTGACCATTAGTTACGATCATTATCATAATTATAATCCATCAAATGAATTTTTACTTATTATATTATAATAAATATATAATTATGTAATAATTATATAATAATTATATTAAAAATTTATATAAATTTTTATATATAATATTTATAATATTAATTTATATAATAATTATATAATTATAATTCAATTCAAATTCACGTATGTGTTCCTTAAGGCTTTTTTATTCCTTCTTAAATCATGAGAATATTTGTGGGGTGAGTTTTCTTTTCTTCCATTTAACACATGAGAAAGCCAAGGTCAAGGGAAGGTAAGCCACACAGCCACTAAGCTATGGGGACAGGATTAGAATCTCAGACTTCTGACATTTGGTCTAAGTGATTTTCATAATGCTAAAAACGGTACTGAAAAACATCAGAATGGAAAGTGTCAATGACTAAGATTACTTAGTGGATTATTTGATGGGAGTACTTAATGATGAATCTTTTAAGAATGATCTCTTAAGAAAACTGGACTTTATTTTTTTAAAGAAAATGTGCAATAACTTTCACAGTTATGATGTAATAACTGCCTTCAAGTATTAGAAAATTAAATCAGACTTAGTTAAGTTGGATAGAAGGGCAGTGGCAAGGAGGACCCGACTGGCTTAGTGGGTAGAGCATGAGACTCTTGAGCTGAGGGTCAGGAGTTCAAGCCGCATGTTGGGCGTGGAGCTTACTTAAACACACACACACAAAATTAAAAATTGGAAGGGCAGCCTGGTGCTGTCTTCCTTCCTAATGATGGAGAGATCTTTTGGATCTCAGTGTGTGAAAGAGCTTCTCAAACACTGTAAGTCTCAGAACCTAGTGGGTTTCCTTCTTTGAGTTTGTCTTATAGGTTGTGTTTCTGTGTACAAGCTTTGCCCCAGCTTTCTCTTAGAGAATTGTGTAGTGTTTATTTTATCTTTGCTCTGCTCGCCTCCCCTGTGTATGTGTATTGTGTTTTCCCATATGCCCTGAAGTGATCCGAATGTGAAGGCACTGCTGTGTTCTCTTGGAGAGAGAGAACTTTCCAAACATCTACGGAGGAAGTTTTAACAAACGGGTGAGATTCGTTTCGGTCGAGTAATACTCATAGCTTAGAAACTGTGTGTTATCAGCAAAGGAGTGAGTAGAGGAAGAAGAGAGGGGAGAGTGCAGGCTGTCTGGTGATCTTCTCCAGGCTGCATGTCCCATCCGCGGTTCAGAGAAGCTCATTGAGAAGGCCGTGCTCTGGAAGTCCCCCAAGTTTGACTTTGCACTGTTGCAGTCTGAGAAATTGTCAAGGCCACCCGAAACACTGGCTGGTCGATCGATCTCATGAGATTACGTAGTATAGCTAATGCTTTCATTAAGCTTCCCCCCCCCCCCCCCCCGTATTGGAGGTGTATGTGGGGATGAAGAAAGGGTTCTAGCGAGAATTTTCTCTAGGGGCCAAAACATAACCAGTGATTCTCAATGTGTGGTCCAGCATCATCACTGTTACTGGGGAATGTGCTGGAAATGTGTCTTCAGACCTCACCCAGAGCTACTGAATCAGAAATTCTGAGTGTATGACCTAGAAATCTATATTTTAATAAGCCCGCCAGTTGCTTGTTCATGCTCAGTTCTGAGAGCTGCTGGGAGAGAGAAGTTAAGAGCATGAACTCTGGACTCTGACTGCCTTTGCTAGACTCCTGGCACAACCACTTATTCACTGTGTGACTCTGGAAAAATTGCTTGATCTCTCTGTGCTTTAGGTTTTCCATCTGTAAGTGTCTGGAGGGAATTATGGTACCACCTTCAGAAAATAGTTATAAGGATTAAATTTGTGAATATACTTTTTTTTAAAGATTTTTATTTATGTATTTGGGGGGGGGGCATGAGAGGGGAGAAAGTCAGAGGGAGAAGCAGACTCCCCGTGGAGCTGGGAGCCCGATGTGGGACTCGATCCTGGGATTCCAGGATCATGACCTGAGCCGAAGGCAGTTGCTCAACCAACTGAGCCACCCAGGCCCCCCAAATTTGTGAATATACTTAAAGTAGGACCTGGCACATAATAAAAGCTGAATAAATGTTAGCCACGATTCTCAGAACACATTTTGTCATAGAAGAATGGGAAAATTTCTCTCTCTGGCCCCTCTTTCCATTAGAACCCACAAAGCTCTTGTGCAGCTTCCTCTGAGGAGGAACTGGAGGCTGGAGCTACGGGGATAGCCCAGAACGCCAGATACATTCAAAGCCCTGTCTACACATATGTATGTTTTCCTAGTGATAACCTTGAATGATGAAAACTCCATTTCCTTCTCAGCATTGGTAAGATTAGTTTTTGACTGTGGGACAGAGAATTGATTCCTTGATTGTTTTTTTGGGAGAAATCCCAAGTATCTGAGGGAACAGAAAGGTATTGCAAAATTCACCCCAAAAATCTGAAAGCAAAATCATCTAAAATTAACTTTATTTTTATTTTTTAAGGATTTTTATTTATTTGAGCAAGAGAGAGAGAAAGAGCACAAGTGAGGGGAGGGGCAGAGGGAGAGGGAGAAGCAGACTCCTCATTGAGCAGGGAGCCTGATGCGGGGGCTCGATCCCAGGACCCTGAGGTCATGACCTGAGCCAGAGGTCATGACCGACTGAGCCACCCAGGCTCCCCTAAAATTAATTTCAAATATTTTAAAAGAAATTCTAGCGTCTCCAGATTTTCTAAAATTGTGCATTGGGTAGGGGGTGATGGTGGTGGGGGAGAGGCTGGAGGGCGGGGAATCCAGAAACAACCCAATGGTTATTTGATGTTATAACCTCTCTCCAAAGACTGAAGATCACTGTTGCCACGTTTAAACGGGTTATTTTCGAAAGTGCTACAGACCTGCTCCCAGCATGGCCCCTAGGCCCGTTTTCCAGTTGTGATAGGTGGCATTGCGATTCCCCCTCTCTTGAGGTTTGGAGCTTTGCCAAGGCGAAGTGCAGCTTGACTGAATTAAGTTCTTGTCAATAAGATGAAAAACACCAGATCAGTTGGGGTTTTTCTTTTGGCAGCGCCCATAGCCAAGCTGGCTCATCGGTATGGCAGACTCACTCAATCATGCAAAAGGAGCTGCTGACATGACCAGAAAAAGTGATTTGTTTGGGAAAAACAGTTGGAATTGGAAAGAGCTGGGCTTAAATGCAGGAGCTCAGAGGTTCCGCGCTCTGCCGAAGGAGCCGAAGGGCTTAGGCAGCCTCTTTGTCTCTCCCCGGTGGGGTCACTAAACAGGAGGAGAGGACACAGACCAAGCTGGGTCAAGGTCTTCGGATGAAGGAGTGCAGATAGTCCACAAGGTGCGAGCAAGTGTCCTGGAGAGTCTCGCACCTCTCTCTCTTTCTCCTGTTCCAGACCTTAGAACCTGTCGAAGCCAAAGGCAATGAATTCTAGAGTTCAGTCTCAGGTCCGAGAGCCAGAGTGGAGGCACAGCCCGGTATTCTGGTAATGTATTCCACGAGGACCAAGTGCTTTTCTTATCTCAGTACATCTTTCTCCTCGCCCATCCCTCCCACCTCACCATCGCTCCTCCTCGAACTTCCCAGCGAATGAGGCTGTTGCTTTGACAACAGCTGGGAAGGGGTTGGGGGATGGTGAAGTGGAAGTCTGGAAGGTACCATGTCGCTTTGTGGCAGAACCGCTGATGAGACCCAGGAAGGAGCCAGAATGAGATGTTAGCTTGAGGATTGCAAATGGCAATGGAAGATGATTTACCCTGGGCTGGGGAGGCTCCTCTTACTTCTTCTCCTGCCCCCTCCCCCGCCCTCCCGAACCTCTAGGACTCTGAAAATAATGGATTTATCTCATGGGACAGAGCTGATGTGTTGCCAAGAGAAAAGCATACTGATAGCAGGTCGAAGCCTCGTGTTGTGGCAGAATTTATGATGGGGGTTTATCAGCCCAGGAGGGAGGCGGTGTGGGCAGGCCTGGGCGGTGTCTCTCCCCACAGGAATGTTCTGCTTGATCCTTTTGCTACATGAAAAATGAAGTGTGGTGGGCTAGTGGGGAGGCCTTGTAAAGCTTGGATGATCACACAGACTTAGGTACAGAGGCTGGTTACAGAGCCTAAGGAATACCCCGGCAACACTAGTTAAAGGGTGTGGACATAAATAACGGGCAACTCCCCTAAAAAAGGTCAAACATCTGACTTCAAATAACATGTTTTTTTCTTCCTGAGCCGAATCGCCTGGAACTGAACGAGGGCCAGAGTTGCATCCACGTCTCTCCTTAGCTCAGCTCTTAACTTCCAGATTTTTCTCCCCAGGGCATATTAAAAACAGAGCTGCTTCACGTGAAGGCGATGGTTTCCATTCAGAACCCTGTCCTGGCTTTGTCTTTTCTCTGTCATCCCAAAGGGAGAGATACCTTCTGTAGCTTCAAGGTCAGTGGGAAGCTCTTTGGGTTTGGCAACAGAATGAGACCCTTGGAAAGCTTGTCTCTTCACGCATACTTTCCTGATGTTAATAAGGCTCCGGCATTCTCAGCCTGGGGTCAGGGGTCAGGGGTCAGGGGTCAGGGATCAGGCAGCCATAAACCGGGCCTAGGGAATTTTGTTTGGGTAGAACTACTTTCTCTTTCTCTGTTCCTTTTCTGCTATGGAAGGAAAGGATTTTTGAAAAAACAAAACAAAACAAAACTGTTTGCTTTTGAGTTGGGTTTTGTTTTGGTGGCTCTTTAGGGCTAATCTTCTGGCCTGCAAAAGTAGCCGAGAATAAATGTGTTGACCGCAGCGGCCTATGTGCCTGGCCCTCCCCACCCTGCTCCTTTACATTTCAGACTCAGCAGCTGGAGTCCCCCGCACCCCAGGGACAGACCTAGCCTTAACCCCAAGCTTGGAGGTTGATTTTATTCCTGGGTGAGGGACATTAAGGAGACTAAGTTCAGGATCGGGCTGAGTGGGAACCCAGGATCCCTTGCTGCTCTCTGGTCACATTATGGCCCGCATCTTCAGTCCGAAGATGGGCCCTGGGCCCGATGAGCTATTCTAACTGTCCTCCTGTTAGTCTGCTGTAGCACCGGTCCTTCTGGCCATCACTTGTCCCTCCCTTGGCTTCCAGGCAAACATCATCTCCTGGCTCTCTCCCTACCTCTCTCGAATCTTCATGACCTCCCTGGCAGGCTCTCCTCTGCTCCCCCTAAGAAACGGGGACATTTCTTAGGGCTCTGTCATTTGTCTCATTCTCTTCTCTGGGTAATCTTATTTACACCTGTGACCTTAATCACTAAGTCGAGGCTACTGGCTCCCAACCATCGAGACTAAGCTCCAGACATGTTTCCAGAACTTTCTGGCCACATCTACACGCAATGCCCCGTAGTAGCCGAAACTTAACACGTCCCGATCTGAACTCATTATCTTCCCCCTCAAGCAGAACTTGTTCTGGTCTTGTTTTTGGTGGATGGATTACCATCCACCCAGTCCATTGAGTAAAAACTTCTCAGAGTCATTGCTCCCACTTTCCGCATGTTCAAGCAATCCTGTGTTCTGATGTTTTCACTTCAGACATTTTTCTCAAGTCCGGCCTCTGACTTCCATCTTCCGTGTTCACTGCTATTCCTTTGGCCCATACCCTCATCCTCCTTCCCCTGTAAAAATAGAATATTACAATTCTTCAACAAGCATCAGCTCAGGAAATTGTAGTTGGAAGAGTGGATAAACTCTCTAGACCCGGACAGATTATTCTGAGGGTTATAGTAGATGCTCTGTGGAGAGCAATCTTATCTAGCACCATGACCGGCTCATGGTAGCAGCTCAGGAAACGTGAGTTGCTGTATATTATGTATAGGAACTATTTAAAACCATGGACTTTTGGCCCCAAGCTGCCTGGTTTCAAACTCCAGTTCCATTATGTACCTTTCTTATGTATGTGATGTCTGTGTCTCCATTTTTTTAATCTGTAAAATGCAGAAGATTATCATACCGCTGTTGAGGATTTAATTTACGTAAAGCTTTTCGAACCGTGCCTAGCATATGGTGAGTGCCCACTATGTGCATTCTTACTGTCATTATTTTTATGAGTTTCCTGCTTCCCTGCTTTTTGTGCTCAACATGTTGGGCTTTATTCGAGGAAATGTGCATTATCTGAGTCCTCGTGTCTGGGACCCTAAACTTATATCGAGGAAAAATTGTCACCTCATCTTCACCACGTATTATCTCTGTCTGCTATGAACTTGGTCACTCCCGAGTCAGTCTTTTTGCAGGATTATAATAGTCTTTGGGGTGACCAGCTGTCCTGATTTGCCTGGGGCCGAGGGGCTTTCCAAGAGGGGGGACTTTTCATGTGAAAACTAAGATAGTCCTGAGCAAACCAGGACCGTTGGTCATCCTGTCCTTTATCTTGAGTATCTTGAGCCCTTCTTTTGAAGCTCAGCTTCTACGCATAATTCCCCAAGTACATTTCAGAGGTAAAAAAAAAAAAAAACCAAACAACCCAAAAGGCATAAGCCAAGGTGATGGGCTTTCATAGCACATCAGGAACATAACCTGGGAGCTCTCACATGCCGTCTCTGGTTCTTATCCATCAAAATGCCCATATCCTGGGAGTTTCTGGGACAGATGAAGTCCTGTTTCTTACTGGGGAGAAGAACGGCTTCTGATTTCTGGCTCTCTTTAAACTCGGCAGCTCTCTCCAGCCAGGCCTGCACTGAAGAGCAAACTGAAGTCCCCTTCCTCATCCCCCAGGGCTTCTCTCCAGAGGGACCGTGGGGCCTGCAGGGTCCTGGTGGTATGTGACCAGCTCTGAGCATAGCCTTTACATGGAAGGATGTTTGCAGTGAAGTGGGCGGGGATTCTGCTCCCCACCAAATAATGAGCAGCTTTTCCCTGCTGCGCTCCTGAGGTGACTCCTCCCGGGTTTCTAAACTGCAGTCTCTATCTTCCCCTATTGGCACCAGACTTATCTTCATAAAGAAGAAATCCATTCACATTATTTTCCAGCCCAGATCTGTTGGTTCTGGAGGCAGCGTCTGTGCCAAATCCTTGGCTTCGTCTTTGGTTCCTTCAGTCTGGCCTCCAGCCATCTCTCCAGACCCTTCTCCTGATAGTCCTTGGCTGAATTCTTTCATAATCCAGAGGTCACCACCATTGCTCAAAGACCGCCATGCCTTTTGGATTAGTCTGCTCAGGCTGCTGGAACAAAATACCATAGATGGGGTAGCTTAAGCAACGTTTATTTCTCATACTTCTGGAGGCCAGAGTCCAAGGTCAAGGTGCTGGCCAGTTTGGTTTCTGGTGAGGGCTCTCCTCCTGGCCCATCATGGCCACCACCTTAAGCTGCGTCCCCTCAGGTGGCAGAGAAGCGGGCCCTGGTGTCTCTTCCTTTCTTAAAAGGGCACTAATCCCATCATGAGGGCTCCATCTGCACCCAGACCTCATCTGACCCTCATGAGACCCACCTCCAAATACTGTCACAGGGAAGACAGGGCTTCTACAGATGGATTTGGGTGGGGGAGGGGAACACAATTCAGTCCTTAACACTTTTTGATTAACTCAGACTTCTGTGCCTGCTGCTTGCTCTGTCTTGCATACCCTCTCCCTTTGCCAGACCAATTCCTCTTCACTTCTTAAAACCCATATAAAAGCTTATGTCCTCTGTGAAGCCTTCCGTGGCTCCTTTTCAGGGGCCTGTAGCATATTGTCCAGATCTCAGAGAAGTTGCCACTTTGTATGAGAATGTGTTCACATGGCCGTCTCTCCCTGGACCCTTCGAGTGTTTTGAGGGACTGGACTTGTAGAGTATTCTTCCCGGAAGGCCCCATGTCTAGCACAGGTGTGGTCCAATCATCGATTGAGAGGATAAAAGCAGCAGCAAAGCTGCGGCCACGACCCCAGCAGTTAACCTCGACCGGGAGCACTTACCGTGTCCCAATATGCTCTGCTAAATGCGTTACAGGCCTCATGTCAGTCCCGTAGGAAGTCCTGAAGGAAGGCGGAGGCATGGTCCCCACTTCACGTGAAGGTGATTGTTCATCGGGTCAGTAGCTGGAGTTCATCTTTATTCCATTTAGGTAGAAAGAACTTCAGAGGTTCAGACGTATCATCAACAGAGTGTTTTCTAAAAGCTTTAAAATACTGTGTACCTTTCTCAAGCCATTCTAACATGTTGGAAGCCCTCATGTATTTTTTTTTTTTTAAAGATTTTATGTACTTGAGAGAGAGAGCACAAGAATAGGTTGAGGGAGGTGGGGCAAAGGAAGGGGGAGAGTGGGGGAGAAGCAGACTCCCCACTGAGCAGGGATCCTGACGCGGAGCTTGAAACTAGGAGCCTGGGTTCGTGATCTGAGCTGAAGGCAGCTGCTTAACCCACAGAGCCACCCAGGCGGCCTAGCCCTCATGTCTTAGGAATTGATGTGCTAATCGCAAGTTCAATGTGACTCCTAAGGCGACCTCCAAAAAACGATTGCATGACATTTCCTTAACCTGATGTCACTTTTAGTTTGTATCTGAAAGTTCTAAGACTGGTTTTCTTTGAAAATATCCTGAGTGAGGATGTTTCCTAGAGCCTCGCTGACCTTGCCCTTGCTACTAAGAATCAGGCTTCTGTGCCATTTGAGGCTGTGTCTCTCACTGTTTTCTAGGCAATTTCCATGTCAGCTTTAGCGGGCACCCTGGCTTTGTGCCACGTACCCACTTTGGTGTATAATTTGAGGTGCAGAAATCGCTCAGTACTGAAAAAAAATTAATACACAAACTAAGGCTCTGAGGACATTTCTCTTAGGGGGACAGGTTGATTAGCTGCATTATTCTAGGCACCTATAAAGGATAATCAAAGTAACTCTGATTCCTTGACTGCCATTTGTGTTTCAGCATTCCCGCTGCCTTCATTCATCCTCACCATCGTCCTCTCAAGTGGCCTTTCTTCATTTTACAGAGGAAGAAACCGAGGATCAGAGAATTGCATAACCTGCTCAAGATCTCCCTTGAGGGAACAGAGGCCTTGGGAAGCGGAGCAAGGTTAGTCTGACATCACACCCCACCCTCTTCACCAGCGAGCTTCGCAGTCAGATGGAGCCAAGAGCAAGGTATCTGCAGGCACCAACATTCCAGTCTGGACAGTGACCTCACCAGCCTGTGTTCCCCAAATGGGACCCCGTGCCCATTCCGGGCCTCAAAAGCTCCAGGGGCCTTCTGCATCCGGGGTCCCCTGGGAGGCCTATGCGGGAAGTAAGGCTTACTCACTGTTCCGCAGGGTTGGCTGGTCGTCTGGACATCGTCCCTGGATGGAGGACGGGTGCGGCCAGGGTAAGGATATAGTGGGTGACAGCTGGCCTCGTAGCTTGATAGCAGGGACACGGACTGACTTGCTTAGTGAGACATGTTTAAATCTGTCCCTGACCTTTCCCCAGGCATTCTGCCTCCATCTTGTCTCTACTTCTGGTGGGAAGGTTCTGGATGAGTTTAATGATGAATAATGACAAAACCCAAGACAATGTTCTCATTAAGGAGGATTTTTATCTTGAGTTCTGTGGGCAAGTAGAAACTCCAGGCCACTCCCAAATGAAGACCTGGGTGGCCCTCCTCATTCTTTCCCACACTGAGGCAATTTTGATGGAAACTGCAATTTTATGAGGCTGGAGCGACTTGAAAAATCGCTCTCCAGGCTATAAAATTCACCAATCTCATCTCTCGAGCCAAAGATCAAACTTTTTGCCAGATGTGGTTTCCCAGTGTCATTTCCGCTTTCAGGTGGGAAAGCAATCGTTTATAAGTTTTAGTGGCCAGGAGCTAGGTCTCAGTAGCCAGAAGGAGGTGTCGGTCAAAGCAACGAGCTGGACGATCCAGTCTACAATCCTGGAGACTTACTGACCAGTGTCCGGACGTAACCACATTTATCCTGGTTTTAATTTTGTAGTTTACCAGTGTCCAGAAGTTTGGTTTGGTTGAGAACTTCTACTTAACCACCTCTGCTTTTAGAATCTCATCTTGAAGGAGTGGTTCCTTGGATTTTTGTTGTTGTTGTTGTTCTCCACAGCTGGAGTCAGGGAGTAGACAGGGTGAAATGAAGGGCGGGAGCCACCCACCGTGGCTTCCAGGATGGTGCCCTGGCTGTGGGAGCACCGGGGCCCCAGGAGGCTGACACGGACTCCATTCTCTTGACATGACATTGGCTGGAGAAGCTCCAGCTCTAGAATTTTGTATTTTTCCACGCTGGTGGTTCAGCCAGCACATGGGAAAATGGGACTTGGGCGGGGCCACATGGCAAGAGATCCAGACTGAAGTGGGAATCAGTCGGAAGGCTAACTGTGGAAACGTACGTGGGCCTGCAGCCCAGATGCCTAAAGGACGCTGGGAAGGGTGGAAGCAGGATCTAGAACATTCTCTATGACACACGGAAAACAGCCCTTATCCAACCCGGTTCCTTCTTTCTTTATGTGCGCTGAGGCTGGGCTATGGGAAGGGCCCCTGGACATCTGCTCAGACCAGTGAGACGTGGTGGAGACACAGCATGTGGAGGAACCTACTTCAAAGATGATGTAGATTTTTTTGCTTCATTAAAGGATACATTTCTTAAAAAAGAAGAAAAAGAAAAGAAATGGTAGCCTTCTTATGAGGCCAAGTAGCTGGCTTTGAGTGAGCTTCTGGGATGTATCAATCACTGATTATGTCTGTCTTCTAATCACTCACAGAGTTCTGGAAGCTAGGTGTCCTCCACCCTGGGGGTAGGGTAGTGTGGGGGGTGAAGATGGAGGGCCAGGAACAGCCACTGCCCTGCCTCTCCACTTGGTCCCACACTGGAATCCCTTGGGGGATATTCTAGAACTCTCGATACCTGGGCCGCATTCCAGGCAAATCAAATCAGAATATCTGCCCACCCCCATCCGTATGTTTTAACCCCCTCGCCAGGCATTCCACTGGGTGGCCAAGGCTGAGAAGCCCCACACTAGTCGAATCCGACATACGAAGAAATTAAGTGTCCAGGCCAGACTCTCATTTAGCCCCTCTTCTGCCCCATTAAATAGCCTCTCTCTGCCTGTTTTGGTAGTTTTGCCATAAATTAAAAGCACACTTCAAAATGTAGGTTTACCAAGTACCTTTAAGAAACGGATTTCCTTTTAAGGTCAACGGTGATTTAATCACCGCTGCACTGAGGCTTTCCCACGTGAGCCTCCGGAGGCTCTGAGTTGGTCGTGCCCGGGGCCAGTGCGCTGAGCGTGGGCTCCTTTGCCTCTTCTCCGTCGCAGGGCCCTCTGTTTCATTTCCAGAAACCTCGCACACTCCTTTGATTCACCTCGTTGATGGCAGACACGCTCTGTGAACCTCTAGCTGGTGGTACGTAGAGCTACTGGAGACACATTTTCCACAGAGCTCCCTGCATCTGGGGACCATGTGTCCGGGAGAGCTGTGGCTTTTTGGCAAAGGGTACGTCCAGACGCCTGCGCCAGCGTTGCCCTATGGATGTCCGGTTACCAACTACATAACAGCCAGCCGTGTAAACTTACCGTTTTTTGTGCGGCCCACTGTATTGGCCACCTGGCAACCAAAATTCTTAGCTGGCCTTACCGATAATACCACCTAAGCACATTCATTCATTTTAAAAGATCTTATTTATTTGACAGAGAGAGACACAGCCAGAGAAGGAACACAAGCAGGGGGAGTGGGAGAGGGAGAAGCAGGCTCCCCACTGAGCAGAGAGCCCGATGTGGGGCTCGATCTCAAGACTCTGGAACATGACCTGAGCCGAAGGCAGATGCTTGACGACTGAACCACCCAGGCGCCCCACCACCTGAGCACATTTAAACAAGATGTCAAGGTATTCTGGTCTCTGAAAAAATTTCAATTTCTTTTTGGTTAAAAGAATGGGCGAATTGGGGTACCTGGGTGGCTCAGTTGGTTTAGCGTCCGAGCCTTGATTTCTGCTCAGGTCATGATCTCAGGGTTGTGAGACTGAGCCCCGTGTTGGGTTCCGCGCTCAGCATGGGGTCGGCTTGAGATTCTCCCTCTCCCCCTCCCCCTGCTTGTGTGCTCGATCTCTTTAAATAAATAAATAAATAAATAAATGAAATCTTAAAAAAAGAACGGCCAAATCTATGATGTAATTTTTAAGGCATTTAAAGAAATTGCCTTATTTAGACTAATGGTCTTTAACCATGGCCACATTAGACTCACCTGGGGGCTTTAAAAAAAATCCTGTCACCTGGGCCCCACCTCAGAGATTCTGATACAATTGGTCTGGGGTGGGGCAAGAGCGCGACCACTTCCGAGTCTCCTCACTAACCCTCTCATGGGCAGTCTGGGTTGTCCCTAAAACAGGGCTCTGAGCTCTGGGTTTTTCACTGTGACCTTAGTGCTAGAGCAATTTCATTCATTTTATTTATTCAACGAATTTATGTTTAAGAGGGAAAATCTTTTTGAAATACTTCCCTCGGTATTTTTTCCTCCAGTTATCCATAGTTTTTCCTTCACCTTTGCAACCTCATTATGGCTAAAGCAGAGATT
Organism: Nasua narica; assembly: GCA_028533885.1. NCBI lineage: Eukaryota > Metazoa > Chordata > Mammalia > Carnivora > Procyonidae > Nasua > Nasua narica. The sequence continues at coordinate 9,464,643 of CM052814.1, read as the reverse complement.
TATCACCCCTGGGAAGGAGAAGGTGGGTGCTGCCAAGGAAGGTGATTTGCAACCCGAGATGCCCTTTAGAACCACTTGGGAAGCTTTAAAAAATTACCAGTGTCTGGGAGCCACTCCAGACTAATTAAATCAGAATTGGGGGGATGGGCCCAGGGATTACTATAAAAATACTCCAGGCATAATACTTTTTTGTTATGCAGCCAAGGGAGAGCGATGGTTCTAGTAAGAAATGGATAGTTTACCAATTTACAGTGAGATTCTTATTTATTAAAATCTTGCATATTCTCACCTTAACTTTTGAAGTTAGGAGAAATTATCTAGCTCCTTGTCATTGGAAAAGATGGAGGTTAGTTATATTATTGATATGATTTTATGATTTAATCTAATATATTTATCGAACAAGTACTATATGCAAGGAAACTGTGGTTAGAAACATCTCCTGGGGACTTTCTGCTTGTTTACTTTGGATCAGATCTGCTTGTTACTTTGGTGGATATATGGGTCTGGGTCCCAGCAGGAATGAGATGGCACGCCCACACTGGATGACTGCGTAGGATTTAAAAAGAGGCTGTTAATATGATATAGGCAGCAGTTAGCGAAACTGACCGGGAAAGGTGCAGCTTATAGGACTGGCTAGTTAACACGGGGAGTCATGAGGATCCAGGCTGGGGCCAGCCAGACGAGCTGTGTGGGGAGGGCCCGTGACAGAAACCGTGAACTTCTTGAGAAGGATACAGCATCACACAGGGACCCTTTCTGTATAAGAAAATTCCGGTTAAGTTCTGGTCGCACACAGCCAAGAGTACTAAGTCATTCACAACTGAGTCTAGGAGGTGGGGAGGTATAAGTGACAGAGTCTACATTTTGAAACTGGGTAAAGGAATGGGAAGTGGTGGGTAGCCCCTAGTTCTGGCGATTCCAATAGCTTATAACCACTCCCTCGTCTTGTGGGACTCTGCCTCCGACCCTCGCCAGGGCTGGAGCTTCTAGCTGTAACACACAAAATGCCAGCACGCCATTCATTCATTTATACATTTACTCGTTCTGTTAAAATTGAGAAATCCTTAGCCGAATGGGTACCAAGTGCTAGGCACTGTTCTAGGATGTTGCACACGGCTTCTTGCAACAGGGGCTGGAGCTGCAAAGGAGAAGCAGCCAAGGAGCCCTCCTTTGGTTCAGCCAACCCCAAACCAGGGACGTTCACACCTGTCAGAGGATCGTGTAAAAAACGCACGGGTGCCGTGCTGATTAGATCAGGGCTTGTCTTAAAACAAAATCCATTCCTTAAAGGTGCTTTGTAAACTTATATTTTGCACTGCACTTTTAATTCATGGTAAAACCATAGTAAAGAAAAGCAACGTGGTGTGGAATAGCAGTGCCGGATAAGAAGTTGGCTTTGACGCTAACTAGCCACATAGCATTCCACTCTCGTTTTGGAAATTGCCTTTTTCATTTTTTCCTAGATGTAGGGAAGTGACTTGGGCGCTGGAGACGGGGTGGGGGTTGGGAAATGCCACTGGAGAAAGTTGGGAGACGAAGGAGGCTTTTCCTCGTAGCTAGAGATGGTCTCCAGAATTAGGGAGTGATTTTAATTCATCACAAACACATTTTTGGGGAGGACTATCATGAGTGGACACAGGGCCGGGTGGCAGGGATCCCCAAATCGTGACTGACCCCTTGCCTCAAGGAGTCTGCAGTTTCACGGTGATTCAGGTGAGCGCGACATTGTTTACTTGGAGTTTTGGGGGGTTGTCTTTGAGGAATCTCTTGAAAATGGCTCAGTCCTTTTAGAAAGAAGCATTGGACTACCCGCCAAATTCTAGCTGAGTATTTGTGACTTGCACGGGGTGTGTGTGTGTGTGTGTGTGTGTGTGTGCATGTGCGGATGTGTACCAGCCTGCACACACAGTCTTCATCTAGAAAGAATTCTCTACTGGGATGAGGTGTGGGAGCAAGGAGGGAGAACCAATCGTTTTTTTTTCCTTAACGTTTTTTCTGGCGCCAGTGTAAGCGAGAACCCAACCCAGCACAGGCTACGAAGGTAGGAAAATTCAGGTCTACGCGATCTGCTCTCTCTTGACTCAGAATGTTGCAATTTCAGGACAAGTCCTGGGGTCCAGTAAAATGGCTTCGCTTCACGATTCCTCAAAACGGGGACCTGCTTGCTTGTGAGGCCCCCAGCATCTCTGGTGGGGGCGGTTCACGCCTTGCAGCAAATGGACTTAGCAGCATCTAGGGTTACTTGTTAGGTTGGCCTTGCTTTGCTAATATCTGGGACTTTTGCCAAAATCTTTGAACACCAGAAGTGAAACCAAAGCCAGAAGGAGGCAAGTATCTGAGACATGTGGAAGGCCATGAGGTTACTGTGATCCTCTGTGTCCCTGTCATAACGTGCCTGGTTTCAGTCCTGACTCTGAGCCAGTGACCTTTAGTTGAGATGTGAGGATCTATCCCTCTTAGGTTTGAAGCTATGGAGATTCGTTCAGAATGGAGCAATGTTAGAGTTTCAAGGAGCAGGCTTGTTGGCCCATGCTAGTGTTTGCCGAGGGAGACAGGGACACCGGTAGGGTTATCTTACTGTCGTTCAACCTCAATGAGAACCCAAGACTGAACTGGATTCCAGGAGGAGCAGGGGAGAGGACTGACGAGATTTATTTAGGGACATTGCAGAGGTGACTTTTGAAGAGATAGGAAAGGAGCAAGGATGGACCCCTTTATAACCTGGGGGTCTGGTGTTTTCTCCGTTACCAAAGACACCAGGGTATCTCCTTGTTGTGGGTGGATGCCCCTTGAATGCCACAAACTTTCCTTCTGGATATACCCAGGGTGCCTTTGGGGTGTTAATGTGGTCCCACAGGCAAGGGGAGAGGAACAGCGGCCGCCCCTTGCAAGGTCATCCTGGCATCTCCCACCCTGCTGTTGTCAAGGCTCTGACCTCATTTGCTTCTGATGTGTATCCTGAACTTCAGGTGACCTATATTTAGATTATGTAAAAAGGATAGAAAGCAAATGGCCTTTTGTGCTAAGGTCAGAGTTCAGCTGTGCTTGAGAACGCCGCTTTGATCTCCGGGACCCTGCCTGTCGAGATCTATGGTGTCTGTCAACCAACTTCGCCCTGCACTTGACCTTTTGCTTGCCTGGACCTGTAGTTACTGCTGAGACTCTAATCCCTCAGCGTGTCACTTCTGGAGGGAAAAAAAAAATCCCAAAGCCCGAGATTCAGACATTCCAGATTCTGCTCTGGCCCCTCACAAAGGCATTTAATACAGAGGCTGTGTGAAATTAAAAACACAAGAGGGCGAAGAAGTGGTCTTAAGAGGAAATTTCAAACAAATTATAGGCTCAGTGATGCAGAACTCAGCAACAGCAGTTTGCTTGGCCGGAGTCTTCCAGAAGGCGCTTGGAATCCCAAGTGGGTTCTAATAGAGCTGGTGGGGATGGAGAGAGTCTTCGCTGCAGCCCCCCGTTTGGGGGCAGGTGACCCTTCAGAGATCAAAGACAGATGCTTATCTCCTGTCCGATCGAGAATTTCTCAGCATGCTTTCCTTTGATTGGCTCACTTTGGTATTTTATCACCGTGGCAGCTAAAAAGTGCTTCCTTATGTCCAGCTGGAATCTTTGCTACTTAATTCAAACATCAATTTTCCGTCCCTTGTCAATGTGGGTTATTTTTCTGTGGATCCTTTCCAGATGTGCACGTGGCTTTCCCAGTGTGGTGAACCAACTCCAACGTGATACTCTTGGAGGTCTGATGGCTGCACAGGACCTCGGGACCGCTGGCCCGGGACTCGGGAGAACCTAGTCCTCTGTTTGACCTGGGATAAGTCGCTTTCCCCGTCCAGTCATCCTGTCCCTCCTCTCTGAAGAGAGAGAATCCATCACACCATCTCTTAAGATTTCTTCCACTTTTGGTGATGGTGTGATTTTGCTAAGAACGCTGTATCCGACCAGCAAATCTATGCTTGGCTTGTAATAGAGACCCAGAGAGCATTTGTCAAGCTAGATCCCACCCTAGGGATGGCCATCGGAGGGTTCTTTCAGCACTGACTAACCCTTTCAGCCGATGCCCTCTGTCCCTCCCAGGAGTGATGTGTCCCTCGTAGAAGTAGGCACGGGTGCATGGTGGTGAGGTCCCTTTCTTCACGGAGTGCAGCAGGCACCTGGCCCAGGAGCAGGCAGGACCTGCTTCTAGTCCCTTCTTTGCTGTCAAAGGCAATCTATTAAAAATGCCTCTGTGATTCCAGAAGGAAAACAAGTGCCCACGAAGAAGAGGTTATAAATACATCCAATTATAAATATATCCCATTAAAAATAGATATTGACAGGCAGCTCCAGACTGTGTTGGGCTCGGCAGACTCGGCTGGGGAGGAAAAAGTAGCCGAGTGTCCAGGAAGCAATGCAGTTGGCCATTGAACAACACGGGTTTGAACCGCGTGCATCCACTAGACTTGTGGGTTTGTTTTGATGAATACAGCACAGGACGGTAAACGTATTTTCTCTTATGATTTTCTTAATTACATTTTTCTTTTTTCTAGCTTTCTTGTAAGAATACAGCATAGAATGCATAAAACATAAAAAATATGTATTAGTTGACTGTTTCTGGGATTGGTAAGGCTTCCAGTCAATAGTAGGCTGTTAGTGGTTAAGTTTCTGGGAGGGGGGTCAAAACTTCTATGTGGATTTTCAAACTGTTGGGGGGTCAGCTCTCCTATCCCCTACACCACACAAGGGTCCACTGTAATGTTTTCTTGAATGATTCCTTGCTGCTATCTTTGGGCTTATAGATGGCTCTTAATTAGCCACTAAATCCTGTAGGGTGGTCAGAGAAGGGTCTGGGTTAGGAAGTTCAGTAAAGGGGTGCCTGGGTGGCTCATTTGGTTAAGCAACTGCCTTCAACTCAGGTCATGATCCTGGAGTCCTGGGATTGAGTCCTGCATTGGGCTCCCAGCTCAGTGGGGAGTCTGCTTCTCCCTCTGACCCTCTCCCCTCTCATGCTCTCTCTCTCTCTCTCTCTCTCTTCCTCTCTCTCAAATAAATAAAATCTTTAAAAAAAAGTTTAGTAAAAATAGAATTAGGACTTAATAAATATTTCTCCTCTCTATATCACAGGACTGACACAGAAACCCCAGTGAGGGGTGAGGGCTGACCGCGTTCTGGGACTTTGGAAAGAGAGAGTGGCAGGCAGTCTCTCTAAAAGCTCCAGGGAGCCCCTCGCAGGTGTGGCTGAGGGAATGGTGCTCCCAGAATCAGAGATCCTGGGCTGCTGGCCCGGGTCCAGCTGGTCCTACTTGGGTGACCTTAGGGAAAGGTCACTCCTTTAAGCCTCAGGTGTATAGTCATGGTTATGTGAGGTGATAGATAGGAAGACAACCCAGCATCGTATCTGGCTTGTGGGAATAACCTGAACATTGTTCCTCACAGTGGCCGTCTAGGGTCTGGGCGGGAGGAGGGACCACAGTGTGATGGTAGATGGGCAAGCTCGGCAAGAGTTGGACCCCCCTCAGGCCCCATGATGACGCCCTGTCCCCACCGTATAAGTTTGCCAGGGCCGCCATGACAGAATACCACAGACTGGGTGGCTCAAACAGCAGGAATCGATTTTCTCTCGGTTCTGGAGTCTGGAGTCCAAGCTCCAGGTGCTGACAGGGTTGGTTTCCTCTGACGACTCTGCTGGGCTCGCTGGTGGCTGCCCCCGGCTGCCTCTTCATGCACCCAGGGTCTCTCCACGTGTCCCCCTCTCCTCTTCTCCCCAGGGCGCAGGTCAGATTGGACTGTGGCCCCCCTGCCCCTCTCATGTTAACGTCATCATCTCTTTAAAGGCTGCCTCTCCACGGTCACATCCCAAGGTACTGGGGTTAAGACTTCAATATGGGGATTTGCAGGGAGGCAGACTGAGTTCAGGCCACAAGGCCCAGGCGCTCACAGAGCCTGCATATGGTGCGTGGATCGCAAGGCCGTGGAGGGCTTTGCAATCCAGCTCCCATCTGAGAGTCCATGCTCAAGGTCAAGCCTCCCTGCCCCTCCCCCTTCCTTCCTCTCCTGGGAGGAAGACTCGAGCTCACACCTCCAATTGGACACCTGAATACTACTCCCTTTTAAGAGCTTCTTGGCGCGTGGTTGTTCAGGTTTATGAACAAGGACACTGAAGTCTCTGGGTTCTGAGGTAAACCCTGGACATCCAGGGGGGACTCATAACCACCTCATAAAATGGCTTCTGAGCACTGAAGGCTGTGCTGTGGGCTGGCCTGGGTGAGGCCATGAGACACAAGGCCAGAGCCCCACCCCGAGGGGACTGAAGGGGGTTCCCATCTCCTGTGCCTTCCTCTTTTCTTCCCTCAGCACCCCTCCTACATGGTGAGTCATCCAAACCTCATACACCCAGCCAGCTGTTTGGAACATGAGAAATAACCCCAACCAGACATTGGGCCCGAACTCACTCTCTCCTCCTTCCTCTCCCTTCTCCTCTCCCTCTCCCTCTGTCTGTCTCCATTTTATTGCTCCTTTTCCAAGTCCCTCTTCCCCCTACCCCTTCCCATTCTTGTCCCTTTCAAGACCCAAGACTGGGTTATCTGGAGACATTGGGTCTTGGCCAGTCAATGTCTGATCATGAAAAAATTAGTATCTCCCAAACTAACAGTTATATCAAAGCTCTTAACCCTGTTTTTTTCCTTAAACACGATCACTTTCCTTGTAATTCTTACCTAGAATACTAGCTTCTTACAAACAGGGACCATGTTTGTTGTACCCTCCACGACCCTCAGTGCAATGCCTTCCGCATAGAAATACTCAAACACTATTTGAAGAAAGCAATGAGACTTTCAAGAATAATCGTACGCTAGGAGAAGCTCAGGCTAACTCAGGCCTGCAGTTAGCACTAAGGAAACTTTGTAAGCCCCTCAGTGATCCACACCTAGAGTTGCAGGGAGCGACCCACGTGGGGTTTCCTCATCCCAGTGGTGCACCGGGCTTAGCCATAGACACAGCCAGGTTGCTTATTTAGAGAACAAGCAACACATATGACTTTTGACAGTAAAATAGGAAGCAGAGAATCGTTTAGTGTTCATAGACATAAATGCCTGGGTAGAATGCATCCACTTATTAGCTAAAAATGATTTTGTCATGATTATCTATTAAAAAAATTATATTCCCCTCTTTTGGCTACTGAGTTAGAAATTCTCTCATAGGTGCTTATTGTACTAAGAGGAGGCTGGTGGGCTCTGAACCTGGTCCTGATCTCATTTCTGTCCCTCGCTTTGCCAGGGGAGAGGAAGGTGGGGGTACTGAGGACATTGAATGAATGGCTTTGGTCTCCCATCTCTGACCTCGCCTATAGTCCTCTCCGCTTAGTAGAAATAAGAAACAAGGATTGGGCGCAAGTGTGAAACCTCTACTTGTTTATTCATCTATCCAGTCAACAATTACTTACTGGTTTTTTGCCAGGTCCGGGTGCTACAGAGATGAGAAAGTCACAGTCCCTGTCTGCAAGAAGCCACAGTCTACTGGGGAGTAGACATGCCACCAAATTGTTCCTGTATACCCAGCTACTAGAGAGAGGTATGAAACAGTATGGGAGTACCGAAGAGGGGTGTCTGTCTTTGCATGAGCAGAAGGAAGGTTAGAGACCTTGGAACGAGGCCTTGAGGGGACAAGCATGGTTTTGCTAGATGGTGTGGCGTGGTAAGGACCACCTAGTACTACGATATCCAATATGGTAGCCACCAGCCACATGTGGCTGTTTGGATTTAGGTTACTTAAAATTAAACACAATAAAAAACTTAGTTTCTCAGTTGTTCTGGCCACATTTCAAGGGCTCAAAAACTACACCTGGCTAGTGGCTATCACATTGGACTGGGAAAATGCAGAACATTTCCATCACTGTAGAAAGTTCTATTGGACAGAGCTGTTCTAGACAGAGAGGACGTGCTCATTTCCCGGACACCATTAGCTTTGGTCTGAAAAATGCTTCCCTGAGGCCGCTTTCTATGTCACAAGTCTCGGAGCCTTCAGATCTGCCTTGTGGATGGAGAGTGGTCCATGGGGCAAGGCCTGGAAAGCTGGGTACCCAGTGATTACTGCATGAGGCTAGTGGGTAAGCCCTCCTCATGGGCCATCAACTCTGGGGGCTGGGCTGTGGATGTCGTCACTGCTTCTGTGCCCAGGCAGTCATCAGCGAGGATACAGCAGCTGGCCTGAATGCCATACTACCCCGACATCTCCATTGGACACCCAGTGGGCATCCAGACCTGAATCCTTCTCCTCCCACGCCTACCTGCTCCCCTGCAGTCCTGCCCCTCTCAGCTGATGGCATTTCCATTCTTCCAGCTGCGCAGGCCCAGACCCTGTGAGTTGCCCTATCCCTCCACTCAACCTCTCCGTAAGTCCTGTTGGCTCTACCTTTCCAACATGGCTGGTACTGACCCCTTCTTACCATCTCCATTGTTGCCTCAGTTTGAAACTCCATTATCTCTCACCTGGATTTCTGCAGCAGCCTCCTAACTGGTCTCTCAGCTGTCCCCCTTGGCTCCCTCTCCTACCTTCTGTCCCCAATAGAGCAGCCAGAGTAATGCTGCTAAAAGTTAGGTCATTTCAGTCCTTCGCTTAAAAGTCTCCAGATGCCCCCATTTTACTCAGAGTAAAAGTTAGAATCCTTCCAATGTCCTATGAAACGCTTTGTGACGGTAGAACCTGGCCCCGTTCCCTCTGTGACCTCGACTCCTACCGTTGTCCCCCTTGTGTCCTCTGCTCCAGCTGTGTCAACCTCCTCCCTGTTGCCGAGGGCCTTTGCCCTGGCTGTCCCCTCTGCATGGAAAGCCTTTTCTCCAGATATCCATATGCCAACTCCGCTCTTCCTTTGGATCTTTGCTTAAATGTCAACTTCTCAACAAAACTTATGACAATCTTATTTAAAATAGTAACCCGCACGCCTCGCTGTTTTTCCGTAACGTGCTCCATCCGCATTACCCTACAATGCTCTTTGCTCAAATAGCACATAGCACCTCGTCTGCCTCTTCACTTATTGATTGATGATGCTCATTTTTGCTTTTCCGTCTCCCCTCACTAGAATATAGGCCAAGTGAAGGCAGAGGACTTCATCAGTTACGTTCACTGAGATATCCTATGTGCCTAGAACACACAGTGGTTGGTGGGGAGTATTCGTTTGTTGCTCTCATCCTTAGCCGCTCTCTGTCGCTGGGGGGGGGGAGGTCCCCAGTACATAGGAGCCAATCAGCAGCTGGGTTGGCAGCCTTAGCTTCTCCTTAGGATTGCCAGGTTAGGCTCCAGGAGTGGACCGACTTACAGAAATTCTCCAGCTGAAGTGGGAGGCTCAACCCTTAGGTGAGCTGACTCCCAAGGAGTCTTCTGCTTTTCTGAGGGTCCTGGCTTGCAAGAGGGTTGGAGGGGGTGGTTGCAGCTATAAGGAAGGGCTCCTGGGCAGGGTGGTAGGTTCGGGACCTCCGACTGTATGGTGGAGAGTTTAGCCCACTTGCCGGATGTGTCCAAGGCAGCTGTCTCTTTTCAAAACTGCTCCCTCGTGCCCTCCGGTTGTAAGAGCCTCACGTGCGGATCTCTGATGATTCAGAAGCTGACTGGGATGGGGAGGAATTCAGGCGTCGGAGCGGAGCTTGTCAATGGGCAGCTGTGGACTCCTGAGTTGAGCACAGAGCGAGGGGAGGGCGCTGCGGGCAGGGAGTCGGGAGCTCTGGCCCCCCAGCCCCCACCTCTAAGCCATGGAGTTTTCATCTGTTCAAAGGGAACAGTAAAGCCTGCTGTCTCCCTTTCGGTGTTCTGTGGATCAAGTGAAATAATGTATATGAAAATGTTCCAAAAAGAATAAAGAGCTTTGCCAGGATAAAAAATTGCTTTTATTCCAAATGGTAAGTCAAGGGTGAGATTTCTAAGAAGTCATTTGCGTGGGCCATTATTTCAAATCCTGTCTGTTCAAAAAAATAGAAAACAAATCCAAGCCTGCTCTGGTCAAGGCAGAGTGGCTGTGTGCTAGACGGTTTCTCGAGTCCGGGGGCCAGCCATTGCCCCCACGGTGGCTCGTTCTCAGTGGTGCACACACGGCTCGTCGGAGGGGATCGGGATGGGATGCGGCCGTGGCCTCATGGAAAGCGGCACCCGTGCTGCTTGGTCACGAGGGTGGAACCACTTGCCTCGAGCTTCACTGGCATCACTCAGGGTTGGAGGGCAGTTGGGTTAATAACTCAGTTTGAGTTATTAACTCAGGACCTGAGTGGGGAGCCGTAGAGAAAGAGGAGGGAAGCTCGAATTTGTAGGACATCCGTGCTGTGCCAGGGGCCATCGTTACCGTCTACCTTACAACACACCTGTGTCTCTCTAAGGTATGATTATTCTTATTTTAAAATTGAGAAAACTGAGGCTCAGAGAAGTTAATAAGCTGTCCTGGGGCCACACAGCTTACTGGTACCTGGCAGAACTCAGGTTCTGTTTCAAAAGCCGTGCCCTTGCCATGGTACTCTGCTCCCCGCCTTCCGCGGGTCAAGGGGTGGAACTCCAGTTTGGGCTCCTTCCTTTAGATGTGTGACCACAAGCAAGTCATTTAAATGTTGCTCATCCATTTCCTCAGTTCCAAAAGGCAGTGATCTCTCTGTCCCTCACTGGGTCTTTGTGAGCATCAAATGAGATAATGTACGTGGAGGGATCTGAATATTGCAAAATGTTGCATGCAAGTGAGGAATGACTATTATGATTTTGAAAGTGTTGCTTTTATCCTGTGACTGTCTTGCTCAAGAACCTTGCGTGAGTCACTCTTCCCTGACCTGATGGATTCTGGCCTCCCAAGTTCCATGCCTGTGTTCTCATTGTCTGTCTTCCACCTAGCCTTCCATTTACCTGTTCTGGTAAATGGCACGTCTATTACCACCTCTCTGCCAACATGGTGGTCTCCCCACCTTTCAGACCTGACACACGTATGGTCTGCCTCCTCCCAGAAGCCCTCTCTCACAGCCTTACCGGTCTGGGCCACGTGGTTTTCAGTGTGCTGCCTGGTGGCTGGGCGCAAGTGCTCTCTCTTTGTTTCATAAGCTTGAGTACTTCTCTGCAAGGAGGTTTACGAGTCCTGCAAGGTTGAGATCATGGTTTTGTGCTCTTGCAATGTCCTCACGGCGCCTCGCCCACTACTTAGGGCCGGTAAGTGAAACACTCAGAAAATGTCAACTGATGGACTGATTCAGAGTCTTGAACCCACGTTTCCACTTTCTCTTGCTGTGGCGGGTCACGGAGAGTTCCGCAGCTTTTCCAGGCAGCCTCCCGCAGCCCCTTTCTCTTCCGGAAGAGGCAGCTTCCTGCCTGAGCTCACACAGAGGCACCTGGCTTGAACCTGCCCCCTCCTGTCTGCCTGGCCAGAGGAAGGGGGGGCAGGCGGGCAGCTCACACCAGAGCTCCCTGGGTGAGAACTCTGACCTCAGCTATCTCCCCTACTCTGCGCTCCTTTCACATGCTGCGCCCAGGCTGGGGGCCCTGCCCTGGCTCGTCTTCCAAAAACCTCGAGAAAAGAGAGCACACGGTAAGTGCTCAACACTTACACTTTCCCAGGACTGGACCTCGATCTCAAAGAAGTCTCGGGGAAAATCTGCAGACCCAGGTTCCAAGGCCGGCCAGGTACTTTGTATGATTGGGAATGAAGGTACAAGTGCCCCAGGGAGGGGACAGAAGGGAGACAGCGAGGCTTTGCTGTCCGTCACATGGGTTTGCGCCCTGCTGCTGGGCATGTGACTCCATCTCTCAGGGCCTCCGTGTCCTGGTGCGGAAATTGTGGATGACAGCGACACAGCCATCACAACGTTGTTGCGAGCGTGGCTTTAAACTCCATCTTGAATCCGCAAGCCCCCGTTCCAGGCTCAGCTTAGATGTCGCCTTCTAAGAGAGACAGCCCCCGCCCTAAGGAAGTCCCTGGCGTTGTCCTGAATGTAGCAGCCTGTTAGTCCTTCCCAACACTTGTTGCCATCTGTAGTATTACATTTGTGTCCACGTGTGTTGTTTAACAAGGGAACACTTTAGTCTTACTGTCGTTGTATCTCTAACTTCTAGAACAATGCCTGGCAGTTAGTAGGTGTTCAGTATATTTTGGTTCCCTTTCTTTCCCTTCGGCAGTCAATAGCTTGTGGTCAGTCTCAGCATCTGGAAAATCAGGTTTACCAGCAGCTTCTAAGCCAAAGTTCCGAGCATGCGCACATCAAAGAGACTCCGGGAGGAGACCAACTGGTGGGGGACAGGGAGGGACGGGGGCTGGAGATCTTTTAATCTGAAGCAGCAGACCAGATGCCCTAGGTCTATCTAATGAACGCGTTTGGGGGTGCCCTCTGGCTCAGCAGCCAGACACCGGGAATCCTCAAGGCCGTGGGACCGGTCTAGGCCGCTCGCAGCTGACCACCCGGAGAGCTGCAGGGCCGTGGGCATTTCTGGGGAGAGCAGCCAGGATCTGCGGTCCTTTCCGTGCCCACACCCCCTCCCAGGGCTTAGTGAGCGCCAGACATTTCCCACATGTGGGTGGCACACTGCCCTGGGGCCGCCGAGGACACTGCAGAAGCTGTGACCTTTGTCACCTTGCACGTGTGCCAGGAAGAGGGCCGTGAGTGTGTGCAGGCGGTGGGGGAGGGTTCGCTGCAACTTCTTTTGAGAGAACAGAAATGAAGGACAGAACACAAGGGAGAGGGAAAAGCAGAGGGGAGGAGGCAGGGGAAGGTGGGGAGGGGTGGAGTGAGAGATGTTGGAACAAAGGACTTTTTTTTCATCTTAAAAGGTTTGAATTGGTGAGAAGGAGCCAGTTAATAGGGAGAGTTTGAAAATTCAGGAATGCAGGGTAGGGAAGGGCTAATCACCGGTCAGGCTCTAGGGTGCCAATCTCCTGGCTGGCCCAGGACCAAGGGGCTTCCCAGGAGGCGGGAAGAGGCACGCGGGGGACTTCTCCATGGACATCCCGCGGGGTGCCCTGGCCTGGCCGAGCTGGCCAGGCGTGGGCACAGGTGTGACTTCGGTGGAGAGAGAGGACAGGTGACCAAGGGTACACGGTTATACGCCTCCTGAGGCCTTCTGGGGATCGAGCCTCGCCTCACCTCCGCCCCCACAAAAGCACATTCCCTGGGCAGCCCCGTGACCCTGGAAAGCCACCCCGTCTTACCAGGCTCACATTCCTCATACGGAAAACAAGGAGAGAGGGCTGGATGGTGTCCGAGGTGCTTTCTGGTTCAACAACCGTTGAAGTGGCTTGTGAGGGGCTCGATGGCCCTGGCTGCTCGAGGGGGTCTCCAGGGGGGACATCTTCATGCGGTGATGCTTCTGACGCTCCTGGAGGCCTCTTGCCAAGTCTGCTTTGGAGGACATGGCTTTGGGACGGTGGATGGGCATGTGAGTGGGTGCTAGCCCGCCTTCAGGAGGCTCTGCTGCCCGAGAGGGGTTCAGTTGAGCCAGGCACCGCGCGCTGACATGGGTCTGCCAGGGGAGATGTGATTTCAGCCGCTTGGCACGCGTAGAAGTGACAACAGCGGGAAATTGGCCAGGTGGGGAGGGGTTGCTGGTGAGCTGATCGGATTTCTCAATTATTTCTTTACACTAAGCAGTTTGGGCTGATCCAGCAGCTGCGGCTCCTTAGTTTTGCAGGGAGGAGGTCCCAGGAGAGAGGCTACTGGCCATCCTTCAATTTGGGCTGGGGGAGGGGGGCGGTTTGCTGAGTGTTGAATGCGCATGTAAAAAACAGGTAGGGCTTTATTTTCTAAGCTGGTGGAGCAGGTCATACCAATGACCTTAGTTTTTGCAAAGAAACAAAGCAAGCAAACAAACAAAATGCTACTTATGGGTCTGTAATAGTGCTCATGTGTGTTGGATGTTGGGGGAGGGGGCTGAAATCCCAAATCGATAAGGTCATTGAGTTATCTCCGTCGAGTGTTTAAGGCTATTACTTTAAGTGAACACAGGGCAGTTGGCTTTGTTTGCTGTAATCAGCTTTGGACTCATTGGGCATATTGATTTCTTTCAGCGCTAGCCGGTGTCCTGGAAACATCGGTGAAGTCTTACCCCCACCCCTCCTCCTCCTTCCTCCGCTTCTTCCCGAGGCTTCTGAAAAGCAAAAACACAATTCTCTCTGCTGGCTGGGCTGCAAGTTTTCCACTTCACATCATCATCATTTGTTCTAAAAGCAAAATGCAATTTTCTGCGACTCTACACTTCTCTGGGTGTGTGTGTGCGCACACACACACACACACACACACACAGCCTCTGTGCTCAACAATGTGCTTTTTAATATAGCGAAGGAGCAAAGACAACAGGTCCACTATAGTCCCGCAATATCCCAGGGCAGGGAAGCCATTCCCAGTCCAGCAAGAAACATTGTGCCCATTGAGGCAGCTGTCTAGCTCTGGGCGGCTCACAATCCCGAGCTTTGTGACCACCAAAGAATCATGGCCTGTACCCGTCCCCTTGGACCCCACCCTGCCAGCCCCCAAAGGTCACTGACAGTGATGTCACGGAAAAGCATGCGGTTGCAGAGCCCGTCCTCAGAAGCAGCCCTGGAAACCGTGGACCCGTGGAATCTGGTGGAGTTACCGGTTCCCTGCCATCGCGGCCCCAGCCCCGGGCCCTGGAGAATCTCTTAGAGGCCCCCAGCCTCGACGTAGCGCAGCAGGGGAGGGACTCCCCCTGGCCTGAGCGGCCTGAGTGGGACCGGGAGCCCAGAAGGTGCAGCCGTCTGCCATGTCCGTCCTCCGTGGCACCCATCGCAGTCAGAGAGGACCAAGCCAGGGGGACCCTGACTCCTGCTCATCGGCTTTAACCCTATTCTTGCCGGATTCGGTTCCATGCCTTGCATTCATTTGCCTTTTTGATTCTTCTCTCTCCCCCCTTTACCCTCTGCAGAACTGACAGACACAGGTGTACCTGTACTCACACACACACACACACACACACACACACACACACACCACTGACCCCGTTAAGCCACTCTGAGATAGATGGTCAGCCTCACCTGACTCAGGCCAGAAAACCCTCTGGAGGGAGCACTGCCCTTAGCTGGAGCCTGCCCACACCTGCCTAAGTGGGGACACCAGCTCCTGGATGCTCTGGGGCAACAGAGAGAGAATCCCCCAGGAGACAGCAGCATTTATGGTAAAATCGCACTGACCAGCCGCTGTCCATGTGTCCGAAGCATGCCACATACGTCAGGGAGGAGCCGTCTCTGTTACATCGCAGCGCTAAAGAAAGGCGAGTCTCCACGGCAGGGGGCAAACGCTTGGGTGGTCGACTTGAAACCAAATCTGAGACCCTCAGGACCATCCTGGGGCTTAGACACGACAACAGGTGACTAGCTAGGATCGATTGCGCTCCGGAAGGGAAGACGTGGGCTCGATGTGTGTGGGGGGGGTGGGGAGGCTGGGGTTTAAGGAACTGGGAGCCCCAGTGAGGGGGTGAGATGATGCTATGATGTACTTTCCTTAATGTCACCCTCCCCAATACTTGTCTCCTCCTCTCTTCTTGGGATCAGCGCCTTTCAACTCAACTCCGCCCAAGACCCCTGCGGTGACTCCCACCGCCCAGCAGCCTACTGCTGGCCAGCATCCTGGCTCCCATTCTGAGGGCTCCTCTCTGCCTCCCTCCCCGCTCAGGCCGCCCCGCCTCACTTGCTGTGCCTCAGACCTCCGCTTACTTCTCACTGCCAGCCTCGGCGTGGGCTGTGCTCTTGGCCTGACGCGTCTCTTTCCCCTCACTCTTTCTAGGGACCTCCTCTGATCTTCTGAGTCCCAACTTTTGTGACACCGTCCCTAATCTTCATCCCCTGAACACTGCGTCTTCCCTGAACACTGGGCACCTAGCCTTGCGCTCCAAGTATGGTCAGAGCTGTATTTTAGAAAGATCACTGTATCAGTGGTGTGGACGCTGGCGGATGAGCCGCTAAGGGCTGGGGGAACATTTGGAGTCTGTTGTAACCATTCTGGGGAAAGGGGACCAGGGTGGGGGATGGAAAGAAGGGTTCTTGGCTGGGGGTGGGGGCAGTTTCGGAGGTTGAGACTCCCAGACATGGAACTGAGGTTGACCCCAGGGTCAGACTAAAGCAGGCTAGCACCTGTCCAAGGTGGGTTTCAGGCAAGTTTTGTCTCTCGGCCGGGGACTGCCTGAGAAGACCTTCGGAAGACCCTTTCAACCCTTTAACTGATTCTGTTATAACTGTGACATCCTCCGGGTTGCTCAGAAGGCAGGAGCTCTAAAAATAGAAAGCCTTATTATTACCGATTAAATCTCTTTCCACCTACAGAATTTTCTGAAAGTAATAAGAAGAGGAAACCTGAGTCTGTGCTGAAGCGCTCCGAGAGCAGAGATGTGTTGGGAGGTGATGAGAGAGGGAGGGAGGGCACAGAGAATGTGAGGCCAGGAAGGTAAGAAGGGGTTGGGGGAAACCACTGATCAAACGCACTGATGGGTAAAGGGCCCTTCCAGAGCATGTGGCACCTCCAAGGGACCTGCACAGGAATATGAGAACCATAGTGTTCCCACTGAGGCCATTGCCTGAGCCATGGGAGGGCAGCGGCCTCTTCGTGCACCCACCCATCTCCGCCTAAGGGCAATGCATGAAATGCATGAATGTTCCCATCGTGGTGATAGGTGTGCAGCTCACTCCCCCACTCTCCTGCCTCCTGATGCATTTCCTGCTCATGAAGTTGCACCTGCAAAGCCCACTACAGCCTTGCAGTTTCCGAGGACGGCATCCACGGCGACTGAGGATCTATAAAGTCATATGAAGAGATGACTCTGGAGAAGACATGGAAAATACTCTATTTGTACATTTTTTTATTTAAAAAAAATGATCCCCCAAAGTGAATCAGTGTCAGGTATTACAAACCTGGATTCCCCCTATAGCTCTGCCTTAGAATAATTTAGAATGATTTGAATGCCTCTTCCTTATGACATCAAAAAGCCCGAGTCACTTTCCATGTGTCTCCTGTAGCTTCTCTTCTCCCATGTGGCTTAGTTTCGTGGCCTGGGTGCCATCCCTAGGCATTCCTATAGTGATCTTATTGCCGTGGACTACATTGGGACTTTGCAGTCAGGCTTGAAAGCTGGCTCTTCTAATAACTGGCTTGGGCTCTTATGTGGAATTATTCTGAATTGCCGTTTGTTCATAGGTTTAAAGTGACTGGATAACAGCATTTTCACATGACTTGATGTCGTAACTCCTCTGAGTTTCCTTTTCTGCAAAATGGGGATCATGAAGGAGTTGTAGTTTAATGGGTAGAGAGTTTCAAGATGGAAAGAGTTCTGGAGACGGGTTGCACAGCAACGTGAACATACAATGTGAAAATTTAACTGAGTAGGTTTTAAAGGTCTTGGTTTTTTAGTGATTGATGCATCAGGTGGCATCCAATCCCGCAGCTAGGAAGGGGCTATGAGAGACTTTTATAGTTGGAAGGGAGCAGGAACCAGGAGGTTATACTAGGTGATGAGAAGGCTACTTTCTCTTTAGGGGATGGCAGGGGTTTTACCTGGCAGATCACTTACCCAGTGCTGGTCAGGAGATTCCCGATGGGCTGGTTTACCGTTCCGTCTCTGGTAGAGCAGAAACTGTAATCGAGTTGACTGAGTTTGATGACACAGGGATTAGCATAAGCGGCTCCATTTTGAGCCTGCCATCAACACTGCTGGACTATGCACTTAATGATGGTTAACTAGCTGGCACTTGGGGGGCTCAGTCGGTTGAGTGTCTGCCTTCGGCTCAGGTCATGATCTTACGGTCCTGGGATTGAGTCCCACATCGGGCTCCCCACTCAGCTGGGAATCCGCTTCTTCTCTCCCTCTGCCCTTTCCCTTGTTCATGCTCTCTCTCTCTCAAATGAATAAATAAAATCTTTTAAAAAGAAAAAAATGGTTAACGTGCTAAGTTTTGTTATGTTTTACCACTTTTAAAAAATAACAGATAATAGGGGCGCCTGGGTGGCTCAGTCGTTAAGCCTCTGCCTTTGGCTCAGGTCATGATCCCAGGGTCCTGGGATCCAGTCCCGCATCGGGCTCCCTGCTTGGTGAGGAGCCTATCTCTCTCCCTCTGCCTGCTGCTTCCCCTGCTTGTGTTCTCTCTCTCTCTCTTTCTCTCTCTCTGACAAATAAATAAATCTTAAAAAAAACCAAAACAACCAGAGGGGCTCCTGGGTGGCTCGGTGGGTTGAAGCCTCTGCCTTCGGCTCGGGTCATGATCTTGGGGTCCTGGGATCGAGCCCCACATTGGGCTCTCTGCTCAGTGGGGAGCCTGCCTCCCCCTCTCTCTCTGCCTGCCTCTCTGCCTGCTTGTGATCTCTCTCTCTGTCAAATGAATAAATAAAAAAATCTTAAAAAAAACCCCAGAAATTATAATAAAGTCTGCCTTACCTCATGGTGAAGATGAGCTAAGAACAAGTGTGTAACTTTGCACAGTTCCTGGCACATGGCAAACAGCTCCATAAATATTAACTTCTTTCTTTTCTTTTTTAAGTAGTCTCTTAGCGTGGAGCCCAGTGCAGTGCTTGAACCCACAACCATGAGATCAAGACCTGAGCTGAATCTAGGAGTTTGACATTTAACCTTCTGAGCCACCCAGGCTCCCCCAGATAAATGTTAACTTTTATTAGTAGCGTTAGTCTTGATAGTTTCTTATTCCCCAAATTGGCATTCTGTTTCCCAAGGCTAAAATCAAGTTGTTTCTCTAGGGAAGAAAAAAGCTATAGAGGATCATCACCTAGCAGAATCTCCAAAAACATTCATCATTGGCATTAGGTTCTCCCTGAGGCTAGAACCTGCATGTCTTTATAATAAGAACAGCTAACACTCATCTTACCGCAAATGAGCTCATTTAAGCCCCACAAAACCCCAGGGAAAGGGTCTAATTATTTTCATCACTTGTCTGAAGTCACATAGCTAGTCAGCGTAGGTCCAGATAAGGCCCTTTGTTCCAGAGCCTACTATGTAGACCACCATGTCAGGCCTCCACCAAGCCCACCACTGCTTTAGAATCTCTAACTCATGGCCACTTTCAGCAGTGTCTGTCTTTCTCCCTGTGGCCAATGAAGCTCCTTAGGTCTTCTTCTCCTGTAATGCCCGCCATCAGCTCAGATTTGCAGGACGTGTGTATTTCAGATGTAAGGAGTGCCCACCCGGGCGGTGCTCACGTCGGGAGAACTCTGGAATGGCTCTAGAGGTCACTGCTTCCGCGTGAGACTGCTCGGTTCCAACACGTCTCCCCTCAGAGCTCTGTGGAGGACTCCCTTCTCCCCGAACTTCTGTTCAGTAGCTTTGCATGTTCTTCACTCACTAATTAATTAAAGTAATACAGGCACAGAGTAAGAAATCCTCGAGCAATAAAGGACAATAGAAAATGGAAAGTTAGAGATGTCCCTTCTCTGCCTTCACCTGTGTCTAGTCTCTAGTTCTTCTGGAGGGGATTTCCAGACTTGAACCATCTAAGTGCTTGAATGCTTGTCTCTTGGTTTCTCAATTTTAAGCAGTGTTTATTGATTTCTCACTGTAAGAGAGGAAGGATATTGCAGTAACTGTAGATTTGCAGTAACTGTAACCCCCCCCCTTCTAATTTTGCTTTTTTGTTGTTCTCCACCTGTGTGACTTTAAATAATATATTTAAATTTATATTTTCCAAAGGTGATCTTTCTTGACGTCTCGGCTGCAGACAGTACTCTCTGAGTCTGTACCGCGAAGTGAAGGATTCACCTCCCTCCGTGTTCAGATGTCTACCCGCCATTCTCTCAGTCTCCATCGTTCATTTGAAATAGTTACACTCTGTTCTGTAACTAGAATTGGGTCCTCTGTGTTTGGTGTAGATGCTGATTTTATAGGTTAAAAATCAATGAGTATGTTATGAATAGTTAATTACTATTCTTCTCAGAACCAAGCAGGGTGATTAGAGCCATAAAATCTTTTTAAATATTTTATTTTTATTTATTTGAGACAAAGCACAAGTGGGGTGAGGGGCAGAGGGAGAAGCAGACTCCCCACTGAGCAAGGAGACTGATGCGGGGCTCGATCCCAGGCCCCTGGGATCATGACCTGAGCTGAAGGCAGGTGCCTAATCCACTGAGGCACCCAGGTGCCCCATGGATGTAATTATCTTATTGAAGGAATTAAACATGGAGGCCATTCGACTGAGGTGGCTGGAATGTCTTCGTAGCTACCTAAGCAAATCCAAACCCAAGCCAGAGTCAATTCCTATCAATGGACTTGTATCCAAGAAAGCAAAATTTGAGTGAAACCAATCACGGCAGCCAGCTAGGTTTTCCTAAATAAGACAACTGCTTCAGCTGTATGTGAAGTAATTTCCTTGTTTTGCTTATATGTCCGCTCTATAAACCTCCTCTAGTTCCTGTCCATTGGTGCCCCTAACCACTTTTGGCTTGGCACTGGTGGATACCAACTGGTGTTTGCCCAAATAAACTCTTCAAAAATGTAATGGGGCCCCAGAATGGAGTCAGTTGGTTAGGCATCCGACTCTTGATTTAGGCTCAGGTCATGATCTTAGGGTCGTGAGATCGAGCCCTGTGTTGGGCTCTGTGCTGGGGATGGAGCCTGCTTGGGATTCTCTCGCTCCCTTTCCCTCTGTGCTCCCCTACCTCAACTCATGGGTGCTCTCCCTCCCTCTCTCTCTTTCTCTCTCTAAAAAAAAAAATAATGTACCTCAGTTTATCTTTTTAACACTATCTTGTTAAAACTTTTCCATTCAAAGGAGAATGTTCCCAAAATCAATGTCAGGTGGATTCTGTTTTCATACCTTCTACCCATGCTCAGACTAGTGATACATTTTTATTTTGTATGTTTAGACTGTGATTTTTTTAATAAAACTCTTTGCTAATTTTATTTTTCCTGTATTCCTAACCCCCTTTTCTTCTCGTTTGCAAACAGTACTCTTCTTTTTTTGTTTTTTAAAGACTTTATTTATTTATTTGACAGAGAGAGAGCACAGGTAGGCAGAGGGGCAGGCAGAGGGACAGGGAGAAGCAGGCTCCCCGCCGAGCAGAGAGCCTGATGCGGGGCTCGATCCCAGAACCTGAGCTGAAGGCAGACGCTTAACCGACCGAGTCACCCAGGTGCCCCAATGCTATTCTTTTTAGATCATCCTGCTTTGCATTCCAATTTCTTGTTACAGGAAATTTCCTTGATTAAAAAAAAATTAATTTAATTTTTTCAGCGCTGGACCTGAGCTGAAACACAACTGAATACGAATATTACGAACACTCCCAGCGTGGGTGAGAACATCCAGGAAGCCAGCCAAAGTTGTTCCAGGTCTCCCAAATCATAGAAGAACCATGAAATTCCCACGTGGCCTCCTGGAAAAGGAACTGGATCTGGGCTTCATGTTCTTGTTTGCACATACCAGTTAGTTCCTCTGCACCTCGTAAAACAGGTAAAAAAAAAAATCGGCCTCCGTAAAACGACGATGGTTATCATTTTATGGAGCATGCATGAGGTGCTAAGCACAGCCATCTAAGTACTGTAATATGTTACCTTGGTCCATCTCCAAAATAACGCCATGAACTAGGGCTAATCATCATTGCAATTTCAGACACAAGGGGCTGAGATTTAGCAAGACTAAGCAATTTCTCAAGGTGGGGAGTCGAGGAGGCAAGGCTTGAACCCAGGGGGCTTGACTCCAAGATCCACACTCTCCTTAGCTGTGTTCTGCTGTTTCTGTGAAAGAATTTCTCAGCTCCCTTTCCACAATCAATACTCGCCAATGATCCTGTGAGCATTTTTTCTATTAAGTATTGATAGTAACTACCTTCTGAGCCATGAATTTTGAGGGAAGGCCCTTGACACTTGAAGATATTCTTCTCAAACAGCTCTGTCCTCCTTTCCTAATGTGCTTGCTTATTTTCTAGGTCCCCTAGAGAACTGCCATGATAAGATTTCAATTCATTTCACTTTTGGGTTACTTTTACTCTTTCTGAGCCCCATGCTCTCCTCTCAGATTTCTCTTTGTTTGGCTGGAATATGCTTTCAAATGATCATTATAAAAAGGTTTCAGTGGATATCAAATTTCTAACCTTTTGCATACAGTCTGATACACATTGCTTTATAAATAACCAGCTTTATTTTTTCTAAATGTTTAGGTTTTTGTGTCTCTTTGGCGTTTCTAAGCTCTTACTGGGATATAGTTGAGTGGTGGGTCTAATCTGTGTTTTTTGTAAGCTTCAGGCATTGTCCTGCTTTCTTTGTTTTATCATTTTCCCTGTTCTCACTTTCTGGAATGCTCGTTAAATGGATGGTCCGCTTACTGGGTTGATCCTTTAAGTCTCTTTTTGTCTGAAATTTTCCATCTCTTTGTTTTTATGATCTATATGGCCTGGAGGTCTTTTTGAATTTGTCTTCCAGTTGTTCTGTGGACCTTCTCTTTAGCCACTGTGTTTGTTATTTCCAATCTCTTGCTGTCTGGATGTTTTATTTTTACAGTGACTTTTTTTTTTTGTTTTATGCACGTACTATCTCCTTGAATCTTTCTGAGCATGGGAATTAGAATCATTTAAAAGGTCTCTTCTGTTTTGTTTTCTCTGGGGCATTTTATTTCTTCATCTAGATTCTTCTTTGATGCTGATTTTTCTCAAATACCTACTAGACTTTAGGATTCCTCTCCTATTTTTTTGAATGAAGGAAAAAGTTTATTAATCTCTGAAGCCAGTTTATTAATCTCTGAAATTCTGAATGAATTTCCTTTGTGGATGTAGAGGCCTGTTTGTTTACCAGGTCTCTTTCCTCAGTGGAAGACAATTAAGGTCATAGACAAAATGCCTACACTCATGCTAGTTGAAGTCTTAGAGATACAAATATCATATATGTAATGGGATAAGTAAAGGTAAAATTTTGATAAGATTTGGTGAGAAGTAGCAGGGCTCATGAAGGAGTATAGTGGGGAGATTTAGTTTAGATTGGAGTTTTAGGAAAGGATTTGCTGATGAGGTGACATTTTTACTGGGTCTAGGAAAATGGGTTGGAATTGCCTGATAGAGTTGGCATAAAAGCTTTTCAAGCAGCGAGGATAGCATGTTTAAAGGCCCTGGGGCAGGAAAGGGTGTGGCATGTTGTAGGCATTGAAAGGACAGCTGGGCATCTATGACACAGTGACGGAGGTCAAGAGTGTATGAGTTTAATGTAAAGAAGTAGCCAGGGACCAGGTCATGGGGACCTTAAAGATCAAGTTATGGTAAAGGAGGTCACATTTCTGTTCAATTATAAATCATTAAAGGATTTTAATCATAGGAGTAATGTGATCAAATCCATATAAAAAAAAAATCTGGCGATTGTGTGGTGAATGGAATGGAATGGAGAGGCTAACAGTGGAAGTGGGGGTGGGGAAGGAGGTTTTTATAATAGTCCAGGCTGAAAAAGATGGAGACCAAGCATGGTACATTAAAGATGAAGAGAAGAGGGCACCTGGGTGGCTCAGTCATTGAGCATCTGCCTTCGGCTCAGGTCATGATCCCAGGATCCTGGGATCGAGTCCCATGTGGGCTCCCTGCTCAGCAGGAAGCCTGTTTCTCCCTCTCCCACTCCCCGGGCTTGTGTTCCTCTCTCACTGTCTCTCTCTGTTAAATAAATAAATAAATAATCTTAAAAAAATAAGGATGAAGAGAAGAACTGACAGAATTGGGTGGGGGATGAAGTAAAAGGAGCAAGGGGGAAAGCAGTTACATGGATGACTGTATTTCTGGCTTGAGCAACATGGTGACTAGAGATACCATCTGGGGGTGGAAGGCCCTGGATGAAAAGCAGAATTGGAGGCAAGACCCTGAGTTTAGTCGGGGCATGGCAGGAGTGAGATGGTTGTGAGGCACCCAAGCATAGATGTCTGGAGGGCCTGTGAATACTTGGATCTGGAGAGGATTGTGCCAATGAGGCCAAAGGATCATGCTTAAGAAGGGAAGAGAACAGTCAGTAGTGTTGAATGCTGCCCCATTGTCAAATAAGCAGTAGCTAAAACATATTAATCCAGATCCGAAACAAAGAGGTTTTTGATGACCTTGGAAAGAGTGGTCTTAGCAGAGTGGTGGCCGTGGAGGCAGACTGTGTGAACTGAGAAACAAGTGGCAGTTGAGCAAACTGATGGCAGTGGGGGCTGGGGAGGGTGCTCAGACAGCACCTTCGGGAAGGGGAAGAGAAAGCAACGGCTAAAGGGAAGTGTAGCACAATACAGATTTCCACATCAAAATTATTCACTAGATTATGACTTGAGAAGCGCAGGAGCCATTTCCTATACTTCTTTCTGTCCCCTAGGCCAGCGCAGTGGGCCTGCTGGTAAACCCCGGGCTTGAACAGTCCTCTAGAGATAAGAACAGATGTTTCCTTAGGTTTAGTGAGTACCTACTATGCCCTGTGTTTTCACGTGTTTTCTCACCTCTTCACAAATCTCTCATATTCCCAACCATCATTCACATTGCAAAGGTGAGAGGATGAAAGCACAGAGAAGGTAAATGTATTTCCTGATGTGCTATAAATAACAGAGTCAGGATTTGAACCCAGGTTGTCTGATTTCATAGGACGCACACATTACTCTATGAAGGCATATGGAAAATCAGCAGGATAGGAGAGGAGCAAGATGGGCTTTCATGGTCCAAGAATCTTGATAGCTCATCTTTTTAGTGACTTTCGAGGGACATGAAAAGCAGATGGTAATTAAATGCTCACGGGTGGGAGGAAGTGGAGGAGAGGGAGGGGGGGATAGCTGAAGAGATTGATTCATCAATGGGATGAGATTCAGGTGCGTGGGCCCCTGAGTGGCTGCGCCAAGGGGATGCTCGTAAAACCTTCGTTTTTGGCTCCAACCTTAGGGCTTTTCCAGGGAGGTAAGGATTCCAGGCTCTTTTGTTTGTTTGATTTGCTGTTCCTCGACTATGTGCCTTATGAAATAAAATGTATGAAGGGAAGAGGCTGTGACCCTGATGCACCAATGGCAGAAAACAACAAGTCCAGAGGAATAAAGAATATTTTGTTTAAAATTTTAAAAATATTTTAATTATTTTTCTCATTGTAAATGTAATCGGTAATAGGAAAAGGTAATAGGGAGCTCATAAAATATTGCGAGTTTTGCAGAAGAAAATAAAAATCACCTTAAAATTCCATGACCTAGAGTCAATCGTTCTTTGAATTTTGCTGTATTTCGGTCTGAAGGATATTTTTGAAAAAATCCAAGGCTCCTTTGAATTCACATAAAATATTTAAAGGAATCATAGACAGTCCCTCCTTCTTCCTGCAGTCAATCACATTGATGTTACACGAACAGAGGAAGAGAAGAGTCTAGTTTTTCCTTAAAAATCCCCAGATAAGGCACATTCTTAGCCACCCATGCTGTGACATTCCAGGGGACCCCACATCCGGGTAGAAGGGAACCCTCTCAGTTCCAAATATAAGTCCTCCTCGTCGTTAGACCCACCTCCTCTTGTCCTGGCAATGGGAGAAACATCTAGGTAGTCAATAAACCCCAAAATAGCCACTCGATTTGCCCTTGAGGCAACTACTATTTTACAGAAGGAGTCCAAGCCAAAAGATGAGCTGAAGCCCAGAAGGAAACAGGGTCTCTTCTCCATGATGATCATCTCAGGACCTCACTTATAACTGATGAACTAGCAGGTGGGAAGAAAAAGGAAATGAAGGTTACAGAGGAGACACTACGGGACCACTGGAAGCGGAAGCTGTTTTAATAACAGAATCATGGAAAAAGGTCTATAAACAGATGTTCTTGTCTTAAAAAAAAAAAAGCCAAAGATTTCACAGCTGTCCGGGGGTCAGCTGGGCCCAGAACCCAAGACAGTAAGACTCCCTGGCAGAAGGTAATGTGGATAAAGCACCCAGTCTAGCATCTGGAGCACGCAAGGACTCATTAAGCGTGAATCCCCTTCCTCGCTCCGTCTAATGACCCTTCCTTGCCCTGGCAGCCTCTTGGGCTGTGCGGCATGTCTGATGGACAGAGAATATTTCAACAGAGTAATGAAGTTTGGTGGCATGGAAATCAACATTGGCAATGACCTTCTAGTCGCGGTGTACAGACCCTGGTTCTCCACATCGGCAGGATTCATGGAGAACATGGTCAAGCAAGAGGCCGTGCCAAACCGAGTTAGAAGAGTACTCCCTGAAGTCGTTCATCGGTGAGTACGAACAAAACCCATGTTTCTAGTTTTTCGGTAAATTCACAACCCGCTTTTGCTCGAGTTTTTGCATGTGCTTTGATCTTTTAAAAAACACTGGGGGCTAGCAGGTTAAGTACGGCGGGAGGGGGGGGTCGTCAATTGCAGTAGTCGCAGAAAATCTGGAGATACTCAAGATACACGCCAGCTAGCAGGGCGCAGACAGGAGAGGCTAGCTGGAGAGGTGCTATCACCAGTACTGTTTGCTCGTTCCCTTTGGGGCTTACATTGCGTCTCTCCGTGTTTGCATTTCCTCCACCCCCATCCCGTGTGCGTCCCCACCCCCCATTTCCCATCTGCAGGCTCCCTATTCTTATCAAAAGCGGCTCCTCTTCTCCAGATCATGTAATGCCCGTTACCATGGCACCCGGTACTTCACGTTATTAAGACAATCTCTTTATTAGTAAGCCCGCTCCTCCCAGGATGCCAGGCGCCTCGGAGCCCAGTTGACAAGATGATGAGCCTGTGTCTTGGGAGGCTCAGGGACTGTCACAGGGTCAGGACCGACAGGCTCCGAGAGCTCGGACCTCACGCCCCACTCGTGGATCGCGCTTCCCTGCGTGCAGGGTGACCGGGACTCACAACCCTGTCTCCTTTTCTTTTCATCACACGCTTGTAATAATTATACACGTTATCACACTTCACGTTTTACAAAAGGCTTTCAAATACATCCCTGCCTTCAGTCCTCACGGTGTCCTTGTGAACTAAGAATTTTGTGCTCATTTTAAAGGCTGAAGGAACTGGAAGCTGACCTTCAGGGAACCTGACTTTTCAAGGTCATCCAGACACTCAGTGCCCATGGCAAAGCTATAGCCACCCCTCTTATCATCGACAGATGGACAGACAGGCCCACAGAGAGACAGACAAAACATTCTATGCCTTTTGGGTGCTCAAGAATCATTTGTTGATTTATTGGACTAAATGTGTCCGCTGCTGAATCAAACGTGATGTTACCGACTCACTGGCTTTGGACTGCTTTCCCAGTAGAGGATTAGATTCAACAGCTTCTTCTTGTTTCCTTTTTTTCCCTTTTGAGCACCTGCTAGGAACAAGGCATGATGGAAGTGTTGGGGGAGTACAAGAGTGTCCAATATCACCTGTATTCTTCGACAGTGAGGGATGGGTAAAACACACACCATACACACAGAGCTACCGTCTAGCACAGGGTGTGGTAAAAGCGAGTCATCCATTCACCAACTATTCGTTGCCTACCAGCCATGTCCCAGGATTCAGTGATGAATCAAAGAGATATGGGCCTTGCTCTCATGGAGCTTTCTGTCTGTGGAAGGAGACAGGAGTTAAGCGAAGAGTCCAACAGCTATTTAATTGTAATTGGGATGTGTGCTCGCAAGGGAGCGTGGACATACAGCCAGAGCATGGGGGGCAGGGATGGGGGTGTGTGGCACGGAAAGCTTCCTAAGGGAAAGTCTTGGATCCACAGAGGTGGGATGACGTGTCTCACGGCCCTCCCACCCCCCAAGGAAACCGAGGTTCCTGCCTCATCACAATTAGGCCAAGCCCTCAATGGGCATTGAGAAAAGAGCATGAATTTCAAAGGGCATGAAGGATGGGTTTTTAGTAGCAGGAAGTTCAGCGATATTCATCCATGGATATGCTTCATGTTGAGAAAACCCAGAGGTCACAATGCTAGGCTAGCTGTGGACCATAACAGGGGGGTACTCAACTCTGGGAGGTGGGGGTAGAGTTTTAAGAGCAGGGAGAGAGAAGGAGATACAGACAGCCACACAGAGAAGAGGGGGAGGGGGAGAGTCGAGAGAGAGAGAGAAAGAGAGAGAGAGAGAGAGACTTATCTGGAAGGATCAGGAAGAGGAGGCACGTAGGTGCCCAGAGAAGGACCAGCTAGGATTCAGCTAGTGGGGATGAATAGTGGGGCGGACACTGCTGCAGAAGGATAAAGCAACTTGAGCGAAAGCAGAGAACAAAGGCGGAGGAGTGTGCCAGGTGTGTTTGGGGAAGAGCCCGCTGTGCATTTTTCTGGAGAGTAGCATGTGCTCAGTCAAGGGGAGCGCTGAAGGCTTGGAGAAGTGGAAGGGGACCCAGGGTAGAAGCCTCCATGGGCCGGGCGGGTGGGGGCGGGTGTGAAGAGTATCCAGTCCGAGGAGTCCCACCAGAGCTATGCATTAGGAGGATTAATCTGTCGGGAGTGCACAGGATGGATGGGGAGGGAGGGCGGGAGGTGCCCTTCCACCCCCCTCCTCCTCTGGTCTACCAGGGGCAAACTGATCAATAAATGGAACTCTTAACACAGTCTTCTACCAACTTTCCAATGGAAAAGGGGTGATGAATTTTTAGCCCTAATCGTGATTGCTTTTTAAAATTACCTGGCATGACTGATCCTTCCCTGAAGTATAGAAAGGGTGCATCCCTGCCCCTCAAACAGTTGGGGAAATAATGGATGTTCAAGAACAACTGAGAAGATCAACTGAATTTCCTCCCTTCCTGCTTTAGCTTTTGGTGGCCTGAAGTCCTCGGGAGCTGTTTTCATCTGCCAGGATGTCCTCTCTGCTGCCCCTGCCTTCTCCACCTTTGATTTCGGAGCCCTTCCCATCTTGGCTGGACCCGCCGCATCCTTGCGGGGCCAAGGCAGGAGGGGGCGGCATCAGCCTCAGACATAGGCTTTGATTAGGCGGCACAAAGGCTCCAGTCCTTAAATATCTGTGCCCAGCCTGCTGATGTGTCTGAAATTCCCCCTTAAGAGTCACTGATGTTTGGGTAATTCCAGAAATAACGCTTCCCACTAACAGCTGCCCAGGGTGACGTCACAGGCAGCCAGAAAAGCCTTCTCCCCTCCAGGCCATTGCACCAGGGAACTGCTTCTAGATCTGCCCCTCCCCCGCCATCCTTCAGCTCCTGCAGCCCCAGCTCTAAGTGGCCGTCTGGGGCTCCTTTTGCCAGCCTGTTCCTCTCCAGCCAGCCCTCTGCATCCTGAATGCTTTGAGCTATTTCTCGTCTCTTGGGCCTCCTTTCTCTCAACTAAGTCTTTCCAAGACCTGTAGCCGCAGGCCAATACCACCTCACTCCTACCGCACTCCTCCCTCACCCCCGACCTCAACCCATTTTCCAGAACCTTCATCTGACCAGAGCCTTGGCCTCCTACTTCCTGGGGACGGAGGTTTGGACAGTTCAAGGATTGCATCTTCAAGGTGAAGGGTGGTAGAGAGAACGCGATATTTAGGGTCGAAAGAATTTCCCAAGCTTGACTCCACTGCTTGTATTAACCATGACTTTAGGAGCCCGGGCTATGGAAAGACATCAATGTTGGCTTTACAGAGTAGCCAGGAGGTACCAGCGAGCACTGCACCGCAAGGTGACCAGCATACCTGGTTAAGATCTGGCCTTCTCTAGAGACCATTCCGTAAAGCTGCGATTCTTAAATTTCACTGCCTACGGCAATCACCTGGGGAGCTTGTGAAAGAACCTCATGCCCAGGCCCTCTCTAGCCCCAAAGACTGAATCGGAGGCTCCAGGCAGGGCCCAGAAGTCTCTGGGTTTAACAAGCCTCCGGGATGAATCTCATGCAGATGGTGTGTGGACCCTTTGAAGGACCTTACTGCGGGGTAAATGTCTCAGATCCCGACTTCCTCCACTCATTCTCTTCAGGCCTAGTATCCTGTCTGAGGCTCCTCTAATACTAAGTACAGAGATCTCTCAAACTCTCTTCGATGTTGCTAAACATGGACTTTAGGACCTTCCTCGAGCCCACCTCTGCCCCTGATCAACTCTCCGTCTGCCTTTGGCTATTCCTAGTCATTTTTGCTCTCCGGCAGTCACCTGAATGCTGGTGGTTAATGCAGCTCTCGCTCAATGCCTTCTGGAACTAAATGCTTTCTGGCCTTTTGAGATTAGCTGCCTGGAAATAGAGTTAGTTCCACAGTGTTCGGCTTTTGGCAGTAAGAGAACTATGTCTTGGCTGAACACTAACTCAAAAGGCCTTCCCCGTTCCAGAGAAAATCATGACAGCAAGATAAATTCCCATGTCCTAATATCCAACATCCTTTCTGACTGCAGCCCCCTTGGATTTGCTGTGAATAATATTTCATACCTGCTTATAAATAAGCTGTAAGAGCATGCTCTAGACGATCAGGTGTTATGCACAGGGGAAATTTCGTTACCGTTGCTTATATAATTGCAAGACCTTCCTCCGATGTGACTACCTGAGAACAGAACAAGGTCGGTTTTGCCTACGCCCTCCTGTGTGGCATCTACATGCTCAGTGGCGCTTCTGAGGGGACGAGATGGTGGTTTCGTTGCCACACGGAGCCCATGGCCAAGCGCTCGTACACGCAAACCCCCTCAAATATAACGGACGCTTGCCCTTATGTAAATTTAGCTCTACAAGTGGTGGGGCCTTTGCGCTGTGCTGTGGGTACTGGTGAGGTTCCGGACGTCCCTGTCTGCCCCGCCCCGTCAGCCGCCGGCAATGATAATCTGCCTCCGGCGGTCACTGGAGGGTATATTTAGAGCCTTTTCCCCAAGAGTGAGCTGGATCTGAAAATAGATCGCTTGGCCTGCGTGTGTTTGGGTCACGGCCTCCAAATCTACACCTTGAATATATGTAGCCCTAGCCAGCCCGATGCATGTCTGTTCAGCAGAATGTAAGTGCCAGGGCCTGGTCTTGGGGGCGGGGCCCTACTCCAGGATGTCTTCTTCCCTCTGGGGACTTGAGCAGGGCTTCCCGAGGTCTGGTGCTGACATCCACCTCTTTGGCTGTGAATCCTTGGATCTGGACCCAGTCTGGATTAGAGTGTCCCATACTTGAACTGCTGGCCTCTCTCTAGAAGGGACCAGATGTTTCCCTCTGGTCTGAGCTCCATGTGATCACGGTGGTTCTGTATGGTGAGAGCCCCCATGTACTTTGCAGCTGTGGTCGAGTTGTTTACGACAGGGAGCGTTTTATGACCATCATTTGGGACCCGAGAGATGGAGGCATCCATGGAACAGTTCTTTCCACCTTGAAAATGTTATGACAACGTTATTTAGTTTGGAGTTAAGGGCAGTTGAAAGTTACCCTTAAACCTGTAGCTTGTAGGTCCATGAGAGCAGGGATAGAGCCTGTCTGGTTCATAGTTGTCATCATAGCATTTATTAAGCATTTATTAAGCACAGACTGTGTATAAAGCAAAATGCTAGATTCTTTGATACTATAAAGATGAATAAGAAGTTGTCCCTATATTCAAGAAGAAGGTCCTAGTTTAACAAGTAATTATGATACAAAGGGAAATTAAACTGGTGCCATAATAAATATTTAAGCAGGTTTTTTGGAGGACAGTGGAAGCACTAACCGTTGTAAGGGAAGATTGACAGAGGAGAGAGCCTTGAGGTAGTGCCTTTAATGAGTAAGATTTTGATGGCCGAGGGGGTGGGGTGTGGGTATGTCACACACAGCCCCAGCAAACCTCAAGTCAGTATATGCTAAGTCTGCACGGATGGGGCGCCTGGGTGGCTCAGTTGGTTGAGCGACTGCCTTCGGCTCGGGTCATGGTCCCGGAGTCCCGGGATCGAGTCCCATATCAGACTCCCGGCTCTGCGGGAAGTCTGCTTCTCCCTCTGACCTTCTCCCCTCTCGTTCTCAGTCTCTCTCTCTAATAAATTAAAAAAAAAAAAAAGTCTGCACGGATGGCCTTAGCCACCACATCTCCTGCTAAGCAAGAGCTTCTTGGGTCCATGAGTTCCAACTGTGTGTCCTAGCAAATGGGCAAAGTGGATCTTGCCGGTTCCTTGGAATTATCCCAGGAAGTGGTTTCTCATTTTTTTGCTGATGGCTCCTTCTTAGCTTCCTGTTAAAGGAAGGTTCTCTTTCTTTAAGTCAGTAGTTCCCAAACTCATCTAGCTGGGTAGTAGGGTCACCTTCTTTTAGCTGTTCCCAAACCCACATCACAACCCCAAGCCAATCACATAATCTCTAGAGGTGGATAAAGGCTTCTGTAATTTTTTTAAGCTTCCCAGGTAATTGTAATGCCAAGTTTGGGAAGAACTCCCTCAGGGCAAGTTTGAGTCGGCTTGTTTCACTAGTGACTGGGGCCATTGGCCACGACACAAACACGACTGGTTGCTAAGCCATGGACGACACCTAGGAGATAAAGCATGTGTCTTTGAACACCCTTTAGGCCTTATGGAAATGGCCCAGGTTTTGGTGATGGCCAGACAGTCTTCGTTTAAAGCTAATCTGCGCTCTTTCTGAATCAGGCACCTCATTTCCGTCCTCAGAGGCTCTCAAGACGCATGTACTATCCTAATGCCCGTATCAAGCCTGTCCACACAGGAGTGTATGATTCCATGAGAAGGAGCCCGTGAAAATGAAAATGGGGTTGTAAGAACTGTTGGAGCCTTGGAACACTCACCTCCTTGAGTCTGGTACCCTGGAGTTGACATCAGGAGAGGTTAGCATAATCAACAAATGTTCGTTCGTTGATGCATCGTGCAGTTATTGGATTTCTATGATGTGTCAGACACCATCGTAAAGGCTGTTGGGACTACAAAAATGACTCAGACCCAGTTGCCAGTTACTTAGGGTTTCCTGCCTAGGGAGAGGGCTGTTCAGATGTGTTCAAGATAATCACAGAAGAAGGAAGGTGATGAGTGACACAAGAATGGTCTCGACTACAGGCTGTGGGAATCCAGGAGAGGGTGGTTCCAACGGAGGGACATTGAAAAGTACCCGTGAGAACGGTCTTGGGGAATGGCGGTATTTGAACAGAGACCAGAAAGAGGGGAAGTTTCTTCTGAGCGGAGGAGCAGAAGGAACTCACACACAAAGATGGATTAGTGGAGTGGCCACCCTGGAAAAGAGTGAGTTATCTGAATCTGCCCAGCATGTGAAGGGGAGACAAAGCCAGGAAGGGAGGTTTCCAGCAGTACCCAGCTGACGTGGCACGGCCAACACAGGATCAGGGGCGAGACAATGCACGTGGAACTCTTGGAAGCCAGGTCATCTAGAGGGGAGACCTGAGCGCCTTACTCCCCAGCTTCTGGAATACACTGAGCTCATTCCCTCCTCGGGGCTATTAGACCTACTGTTCCCCCTGCCTCATCCACGGTCCCCCACCGCTTCCTTTTCCCCCAACTATATCTTATTCTTTCTTTATATCTGAGTATAACTGTCATTTCCTCAAAGAAGTCTCCCTGACCTTTCAATTTAAATTAGATTTCCCTGCTATGGTCTCTCATCTCATCCAATTATTTTCCTTCATAGCACTTATC
Organism: Nasua narica; assembly: GCA_028533885.1. Taxonomy (NCBI): domain Eukaryota; kingdom Metazoa; phylum Chordata; class Mammalia; order Carnivora; family Procyonidae; genus Nasua; species Nasua narica. Next base: position 9,431,263 of record CM052814.1, on the reverse strand, counting down.
ATGGCTTCTAATGGTATATTTATATCTGTGACTATTTGTTTGCTCTCCAGCTCTTCCATCAGACTGCATAAGCTCCATGAGGTCAGGGACTTGATCTTATTGTCTCTTAGTGCATTCCCAGTGACTGACAGGCAAAAGGCTCTCAGTAAGTGTTGGCTGAATGATAAGTGAATGAATGAGTGACAGCAAAGAGAAAAAAAAGAAACGATATGTAAGACCCTTCTGCCCCATAACACATATGATAGAAACTCATCATTAACAAGGGAAGGGTTAAGGTCTGGTGAAAGACACGTTGGCTGGGAGTCGGAGTTGGGGGTCTGGTTTTATACTCATTTCTGTCACTTCCTAGTTGTGAGACCACATCTGAAATCCAGCTGGTGAGTGGGGCTCTCTTTCCTTCTCTGACTTCACAGCCCTGGACTCAAATTGCTCATTTATCAAACAGGGTAATACGGTATGCCCTGTTTAATAGTTGGGAAAACACACTGAGACTTTATATATTATTAGGCAGCTGAAGGACTACACAAATATAAGAATATTAATCAGCGTCATCAGCATAGAGATATTTTCCTCTACATTTTATGTCTAATAAATGGCTTTGGTTTTTTATTCGTGTTTACTGCAAAATATCATTTTCTACTGCCATTGTTCAAACACACACACACACACACAAGAGACCAGTAGTAAAGCTATATCCTTTTATTACCAGGGTGAACCTAAGATGTGCGGAGTCTGTGTCAAACATACTAGTGAAAACAGATGCCCTTTTCATTTACTCGAAGGCACTAATGGCTTTAATAAAAGCAGAACGTATCACTTAAGAGGAATAGATAATTAGCCTTGACAAGAAGTGAGCTCAGAATTCTTATGAATGAATTAGCTAATTCCCACCATGGACATCGAGCATTCAGTTTTTCATTTGACATCCTGATGAGAACCCGGGAACAGCTGGAGGCAGTAGAGCGACTAAAGTCAGTGGGGTTGTCTGGGAAGGGCTTAGGTCAGGCTAATGCTGTTAGATCAGTAATGGTCTTAGACAAGACACCGCGGTGCCAGCCAAAAATGTGGATTAGAAAGAAAAGCCACATTTGTACTTCTTTTACTTTAGACAAAGTTTATGGCTTCTTATGGGCTGTTAAGTCATATGGAAGGTATCAGAAGGAAAGCATGCTGGGATATTTTGGTATAAGCATATCAAGCATATTTTTCATGCAAAAATATTTATTGAGCACCTACTGTGTTCTAGGCAGGAAAACAATTTATGTGGGGATGCAGGTCAGGGAAGGTAAATGGACAGAACAATGAACCACAAGTTGGGATGAACCCTACTGTGCTCCCACAGTGAGCAAAATAGCCAGACCAGGAGGGACCACTTCCCTCTCTCCCATGGAGAAAGGGAAGGAAAAAACCAAACAGACAAACAAGAAGATTTACTTCCTCGTATGTGTATAGAACTTTGGCGTGTACAACACAACCGAGACACATGCAGACCCATCATCCCATTTGATCAGGAAACAAAAACAAAATCCAGAAACCTTAGTGAGCGGACTGGTGTGGGTGTTCCCCCTCCCCCAAGAGTACATGAGCTTTCCCAAGGTGACACCGCTGGTGAGCAGTGGCCCGGAGGTGCCGGGCCTCATGACTTCTCTCCCAGAGCACCTTCCTCCTGATGGAGCCTAAAAGGTACGTTGAGACAAAACAGTGGGGCCTTTCCATGCCAGGCTAAGGCTTTTGGCCAGGTTCACCTAACTTAGCGAAAGGGGAAGAAAGTAGAGTCTATCGCACACTGCTGACGGGGCATCTTGACCTTGACCTTGAATAAGGCTCTAAGGAGAGCTTCTTACAGGATGGTTTTTGAGTACTTGGAAGAACCCTTGACAGCACCGGTTCACCAAAAAGCCAATGGTGCTGGAATAACTCATTTCTTTCTCAGGCGTACAAAATGGTAGTTTGTGCTTTAGTAAGACACTTGCTTCAGACGCTTCTGGGGAGAAAATGGACAGTCACGGAATTGGGGGCTGGATTCATTTGCTTTTAATTTTCAAGTTGAAGGGGATTTGGGAACTCATCTAGTCCTGTCCCATCATTTTACCAATGAGTAAAAAGAAACAAGGGGGAAGGTGACTTGCTTAAGTCTCATCATCATCATCATCATCATCATCATCATCAAAATGGCTTGTACCTCTTGAGCATTAATTATGTATCTGGCACCTTCTAAGTGATGAACACGAGTGGACTCAATCCTCATCACAAGCCTATGTGGTCGCCGAGGCCCAGGGAGAGTCAGTCCTTTGCTAATAGGCAACGGAACTGGGATTTGTATCAGCAAGGCTGGCTTCTGACTCGTTTCCTTTGCAGACACAGCCTCTTCCAGGCACACAGCGAGTGTTTTATGAGCCAAGTGTCCATGGTGCTATAAAGGGACGGCATGTTGGTATGCTGTAGGACATCCTTGCTATGTCCTTTTCAGTATTTTCGTCCCTAAGTTGGAGAAAATATGGGAGCAGGGCGTCAGAACTTCGACGTCACGAAATACGGGGAGGAATAACATACACTGGAGGAAAGAGCAGGAACCTTACCAGATCCGGGGTGATGAGTGAACCCCAATGCAGGGAGCCGAACAGTCGCTTCGTACTCTGCACGGTCTGCATCTATGCCAATTATCTGAGGAGCCTCTGAGGCCACCCCCCAGCCAAGGAACCCCCAGGCACGCCACGCCTTCCCAGTGACAGCCCGCATCTTTCTTCCTCCTTCTTGACCGACTTTGGCTCTGATCCTCATCTGGGTCCCTGCGTCCCTCGTCATCCGGGCTCTGTTCCTGTCTCTGGGCCTTTTTTCTTAGTTTTTGTGCTGGGTTCTCTTAGCACTTGAATCTTGATTTTTTTTTTTTTCCTGTGGACCTTGAGTTGCCTCGCCTCCCTCCATGTGCCACGCCGCATCAAGGGCAAAGCTCTCATCCTGTCCCAGCGTCTCAGAGCTCAGCCCACGACCCTGGTGGGTGTGCTGCCGGCACCTCGGTTGCCCTGCCAACCCCGACGCCAGGCGGAGAAGATCCGGGTCACAGCTGAAGTACTGTATTCAGGTCTGGCCAACCCCTCCCCCCTCCTGAGGGTCTCCAGAAATTGAAGCATATTCCTAAAAAAAGACTAGGTTGTCAATAGACTCGAATCCATGATGATACATGGGATGGTTGAATGCGGCAAGGGTGCCCAGAGAAGTAGATTACGGGCACAGGAGATTTATCTCTGAATTTGCAGAAGATCCCCACAGCTCCTCTTATGTGACCGCAGGAAGTACCCTAGAGCCTGTTGACAGAAGCTACAGAGAGGAGGTAGATGTCAGTTTAATTAAAAAAATCTTTCTTATGTTAAGAGCTCTGCAGAAACAGAATGGGTTAGTAGTGAGCCTTCCATGATTGGAGGTGTCCAAGGATAGGCCCAGCAGTGGCTTGTCAGGAAAACTAGATAGCAGATGCCTACATCAAAGGGATACTAGGACTCTTTGATTTGGGGCTGGGTTCCACCCAAGAGAGTCTCTGGCTCAGTGAGGACTCAGTGGTGCCTTCTGAACAAGGGCGGGATGGCCACGGTATATAAGGCCAATGCATCCCTCCAGTGAATGGCCGCCGCCACCTGGAGCCAACGCGTCCTCCCTGATCGCACGTGCTCCCTGTGAGTGCGCTCTGGCTCCCAAATGCACCTGCCAGGCTTCTGTCAGAGCGCAGACAACCGCTCCGGCCGCAGAGCAGGAGAGGCCCACTGCACACTGGAAGGAGGCTTCAGCTTAGTTTTCCATAGCTGGGCCTGGAGTCTCATCCTTCTCGGATCTTGTGCCCAGGAAGGGGCTCTGTTCTCTCTTGGCCCTCACCCCTGCCCCCCTGCCACAGATCGGTCAGAGGACAGACAGGAGCCTGGAGTGCGGAAACGCCTTTGCCCAACACCCCATGGATGTCTGTGGGTGCAAGTCAAGGAGGAGGCCCCCCAGCGGCCCCCGGCCCCTGCCCCCGCCGGCCCTCCCCGCTCCTGACCTCCGGGGGGGGGGGGTCACGCAGCGCCGTGGGCTTCCGGGACGCCGGGCCCGCCGCCGGCAGCGCCCCCGGGGGAGGCGCGGAGCCGGCGGAGCGCACGCGGCGGCGGCCCAGCCCCGAGTGAATCAAAGCAGCAACAGGAGCCCGTGCGCGGCGGGGCGCGGCGGCGGCGGCGGCGCTGTGCGTGGTAACTGACAGGCACCAGCTGGTGCGCCGCCCGGACGCGCTATGTGGCCGCTCCGAGCGAGGGGCAGATTCCAGACTAATCCCGGAGGGCTGGCCCAGCCCGAGCTGCCCGGGCTGCGAGGAAGCGATGAGCACTCCTGTTAGCCCAAGTTGAAGGCAGCCCCGGCGGCGCTCGGGAGCCCGGGAGGCCGCGCTCTTCGGAAGACGCTCGGGAGAGGAACATGAACTGAAGAGTAAACATGTATGGGAATTATTCTCACTTCATGAAGTTTCCCACAGGCTTTGGCGGTGAGTCCGGCGCGGGGGCTGCCCCGGGCGCGGGGGGGTGGGGACCTATCTGGGGGGCCACAGGGGAACCGGGAAATGCGGGCACCCGGCTGCTAGTGAATTAGGAGGAGGGCATGGATGTTTACATGCATTGGTTGTGTGTTTCCGCGGGAGTGTGCCTGTGCGTGCAGGAGAGAGGGAGGGAGAGGGGATGGTCGGAGGCGAGGATCCGTGCATAGCAGCATGAGTGAGCAGAAGAGAGGGCATGCAAATATTCCAAGGAGCCTTCAAACCCACCTGGCGGAGAATAGATCGGAGACCCCGTCGGAACAAGAGCATTGTTAGAACCCAGTGCGTTTCTGTGGGTGTGCGAAGAGTCAGAGGGAATCACTGGGATCTACCTATTATCCAACTTGTAATGAGAAAAATGTGATGAAAAAGGTTTTGCCTCTCTATTGAGTCCCTGCCAGGTAACAAGGGCATACTTGTTTTATTGAAACGCAGATCTCCCTACAATTGGATTTTTTCAAAGGAAACGGAGCACTTGAATTTGCCACCCTGTTTTCCTTCCTCTGTTGTCTTCCCTTATGATTTGCTAATAACGTCGCGCCCCCTCCCTGCTCCTTTCCGTGGCCAGGGTCCCTGCTGGCTGTTCTATTCCGAGGGTGGAGGGTGGGATCTGGGGCGGCAGGCTGAAGGTCCAAGTCGCTGAGCCCGCGAGGGCAGCCCTGCTCACTTTCCGTGGGACTCGAGGCTCCCTCGATTCAGCGGCAGAAGCAGTTCAGCCGTCCAGCTTTGAATAAATGGAACCAACAGCTGACCAACTGGCCTCTCACTTGTCAGCTGGTGGCTCGAAGCTTGTGCTCTTGGGAGCCAAAGAGGAGCTTTTGCCCCGCGGATGCTGGCAGACAGGACAAAGCAGAAATTCTTGTTGGGTCTTGAGAACTGAAAAGTCCCTGCTCTCCCGACCTCCTGCGTGGACAGATAGGCAATTCATTCCAGGGCTGGGGGGGACAGCTCACCTCCTATGCGGGCAGAAGCGTCTGTGAGGCGTGGAGGGACATTGCACGGTGGCTGTGGTTGTGGTCCCCGCCGAGGAGGGGGAGGCGTTGGGCTGGGGGCCTTGCTCATTCATTCAGGGTGCCTGTGGGCGGGGGTTCTGTGAGCCTAGCGTGGTTTTTAGGTTCTGGGAAGACAGATGTGAGTGAGACCGGGTCTCTGCTACCTGGGCAGAGTAGGTTTATCACACCGACACATTGTAATATTTCCTGCTGTGTGCTCTTTGGGGTGCAGGAGGAGACTGTTGCTGGGACTCGAGGTGGGGGGGGCACAGATGTGTTCCTGGAAGAGGGGACGTTGAAGTCATTGGTCTCATCCTATGACCCAATGAGAGCGGTGGCCAAGGCTGTGACCGGGACATCCGATCTCGTCTATAGTTGGGTCCTGGGTGTGAAAGCCTTCTCAGCTCCCATCTTGGTCCCATTCACAGCCGAGACACTTTTTCCTTTTCCCTCTGAATTTAGTTGTCTGAGGTCTGAGGGATGTGCCTGTCCTTGAGGTTCTTGGGTCCTCCAAGGTCTGGGAGGTCGTGGCTTCATGAATGTCATGGAGTGAATAACTGGGTTGAAGGTGGAAAGATCTAGGCAGAGAGCTAAGAGAAAGGTTGGATAAAGAAGGTCTAGTGCCAAATTCAACCGGGGCTGCCTGCTGGAATCTTGAAATATTAGTCTCCTCAGGGACCTCAAAGAGCATCTTAGACCTCTCATTTTTGCAGTGGAAGCGGGAGACCTCAGCAAAGCAGGGACCAATCTAAGGCTATGTGGGGTTGAATGGGAGAGACCTTCCAGAAAAAGCCCCTGACTGAAAGTTACAATAGTACCCCTTCAGTCTGATCTAGTGAAACGGGCATGAAAGGGAGAGAGAAAGAGCGAGAGAACTGGAATTGAGTTCGCATACTAGCTGTGTGACCTCAGGCAAGGTATCGCACCTCTCTGAGCCTCAGTGCCTTCATCTCTAAAATGGAGCTGATAATCCCATCCTCTGCTATTGTTTTGAGAATTCAATGTGCGAACATTTCGAAAAGCAGCTACTTTGGTGTTGTCCGTGTGTTTGGTACTTAATAAAAGTTAATATTGTCATCCCCTCCGTTTTGCTCAAGCACTACACATGTAGATTAACTTCAAAATTAAACGTTACTGGAGAATAATGAATTCGGAATCTGGGGAAATAGAATGAAGTCCACAAAGACGCACACACTTTGCTGGTTTAGAGTCTCACAATTGTGGGGGCTTGAGTGGTTGGTGTAACTAGGTTTCAGACAAGGAGGCACACCAGTGCAGCCATAGAAGAAAATATGTTGATGTAACGTGGGGAGCTGGAGGGAAAAGGGCTATCAGGTTGTTTAAATGTCTCCCTCTGATGCGACTTTTCCTTGCTCCCGGGGGAGGAGAACAATTATTTTGTTTAGTTCTGTTGATGTTTTCCATTTTGTTTGCGTGCGCCAGTTAAGCGTCCGCTAAAACACCCGAGCCAGAGGACATCCCCCCGCTGCAGGAGGTCTATCTGAGAACTTGGCAGTGAGGGAAGAACCCCCTCACCCCCAGAGGCACAGGGGAAACCTGAGGACCGGGGTGGCTGTCACCAGCGGCATCGGCAGAGAGGGGAAACACACATATGCAGGATTTCGTGCCTGCCCCTTGCCTTTTTATACAGCAGCAGATGGAACCCCAAGGGGCTCCTGTGATCCCCTGTGAGGAGCTCTAGGGACACAAAGTCACCCGTGGGAAATAACCCCTGGGGATTGTGTCTGGGGCTGTGCTTCCCAGATGTGAGCTCATCGTCCCATCGGTGAACGAGGGGCTGGTTCCATCGGCAGAGCAGCGGTGACTACCTGGGTGGTGGTCTCGCAGAGGGGCCCCAGCGCCCAGCGCCCAGCTCTGCCTTGTGACGAGCAGAGAACCCTTCTCTCCTTCTCTGCCAAGTTCTGGCTTTGCCAGCTGCTCAGCAAGAGATTTGTTTGCCTGGAGGAGACAGTTGCTGCCTCTAAGACGATGGCAAAACAAAGCCTGTAATTCCCCCATCCAATTGTGCAGTAATCCTCAGGGTGAGAGCGGGGATCAGGAGCGGGGGTCTCGCGTTTCAGTGAACAAGTGTGCTGCTGCTGCCCTTACACGGGGCCCGCTCCCCTCGTGACCACTTGACCCCGAGGGCCCCCGACAACCCCCTGAGGAGGCAGCACGATGATCCCGCTCCCTTTAGAGGCGAGGAAGCTGAGGCACCGCACAGTGTAGTAACGTGTTGAAGGTCTCCGGGCCGGGAAGTGGCACTGGTCAGGATTTGAACCCAGGGCGTAGGGCTCCAGTATCCCCACGCGGCTTAGCTGCCTCTCAGGACGTCTTTGGGCCACCCACTTGCTCGGGGATGGGCCAGGAAGCCACGGGAAGGAGCACAGCCCTTGCTGGGCTGAGGCACCCTAATCCCGCCTCGGCCCTGCCCCGTGGCCACAGACCTGTGGCCTGGCCACTGAGGCGTAAACCACAGGGGAACTTCGCAGTCACCCAGGAGCAAGGGACTCTGGCGCCCTGGCTGGGGCTGCTCCTGGAGGCCTGCTGATTTGCAGGAGTCCAGCCCAGCCGACCCTGACATTTTTGCGGAACACTCAGCTCTTCCCCTGGGAGTCACCTTAGCGGAGGGGCTGGGTCAGAGGTGCGTGTTTACACACGCATGTGCGTACGTCTGGGGGGCACTATGAGGATGTGCGCGGATGTGGGAGCAGAGTGTGTGTGTGTGTGTGTGTGTGTACAGACATGCGTGCGCCAGAACATATTTTTCCCCTCCACAAATGTGTGGGTGGCTAATTGGGACCTACCATGGATGTAAGTGCTTAGGGTTTATGTAGGAAGGAGTAACTGTTTATGAGATTTCGGAAGGAACATATTTAGTGTAAACTATTTTCTGGAACATTTACAATCTTACCAGGAGACAGAGAGCTGAATAGGAACTGGGGGAAGAAATTGTGCAAAGACTAATCTAAATTCTCCACCTCTTCCTTCCCCTCATTATGTCGCTTCTGTGTCTGCAGAGAACTTCGGCACCAGAGTTGGGTGCCTGGGATGGCAGGGGCTCCCAGAGGAAGCTGCGATTTTCTCTTATTTGAAAGTGGAAGACTCAGAGGCCCAGGGATGGAAAAGTTTACTTTCTAGAATGCCTGGGTTTGCGTGGCTCTCGTGGGATTGATCCACGTCCTGGCTCAGCGACTGTCATAAAAGAGAGAAATCGTAGCTAATGTGTATTAGGCACCTACTGTGTGCCAAACCCTCCTCCATGGGCTTTGCAAGCACCGCCTCACTGAATATTCTCAAGGGCCCCTGGAGGGAAGGCACTACTATTATCACCAACCCCATTTGATAGATGGGAACATAGAGTCACCGGGAGGTTTAACAACCTGCTCAAGATGGTAAGGGGCAGACCTAGGATCCAAATCCAGGCAGGTGCGGGCTGCTGTGTTGAAGCCCTATGCTGCACCTGCTGTTTGCTGGGGGGTAGGGTGGAGAGGGGGTGGGGAGCGGCGGGGGGGATAGAGTCCCAGATCTGCCTCAAGTGGGTGCATTATGCGTCAGAACAGCAACTAACCATCTCTGTGCTCGGATCATAATGCATTTTTTGGACCTGTGTAATTGCAGCAAATGAATAAAGTGACTGGGGTGGGGGCAGGGCACTGGGCACTCGAAGGTACTAAGGAAACAAAAATCAAAAAAGTCTCCAGATGGACCCCGCTTTGTTCAATACTCGGAGCCCGATTTTACATTCTAGGGTGGGATTCGGCAAACTTTCTGAAGAAGCTGAGACTAAACCTTTGAGTCGTTGCTGGCTCTAGGGTCTCCCGTTGCAACTGCTCGAATCCGAATCCGTCCTAGGGTGAGGGGAGCCATAACTAAAGTAGCAAAAGCTAAGGCACAGGGACGTCCTGTGTTCCCGTATGTTTGCGAACCCCTGGGGGTCGTTCTGGAGAAGGTTCTGAGTGTTCTCCAGTCTGCAGGGGTTCCCGTCCCTACCTCTGAGCAGCCTCCTCCCAGCTTCCCTGCCACAGGGCTGAGTCTTCAGAGCTAGACTGGGGGGCCCGCGGGTCAGGGGGGTGACCCCGTAGTTACAGGTGAGGACACATGGGGAAGCTGGGTGGCTTGCCAGGACCTGCAGCTTCTTGTGGTCTTCAGACTGCGTTCCCCAGAACCCTGCGCATCCCCTCCCTACCCCTGGGCCACGTGGGGGGGCAGGAGGGGGAGATGGAGGGAGGGGTGGGGAAGCCTCAAGAGCCCTCCCCCCACCCTTTGGTGAAATAACTCAGTTCTACTCACCCCCCCCAGGGTCAGTGTTAACGGCCCACAGTGTAGGGATTTAATAAATAAAGCCTAGACAATCATAAACACACGGTAGAATATCCCCCCTTCCCATTTCAGAAAATTTGGAGACTATAGTTCTAAATTCAGCTGGAATTTTGCACTTAGATTTTTCTTAGGGGAGGTGTGCCTGTCCTTAAAACATCAGACGGCGCCCGAGGAGACGCTGACAAAGCAAAGTGAGACATGGATTCCACGCCTGTTACAGGAAGTTCTGTTTTCACAAATCCTTCTGGGGCAAGCCCTCGTGAGATCGGGCAGAAAGAGCTGGGTGGGACCTGGGACCTCCAACCCCTCCAGTCTTCAGGAGACCCTGGCGCGGCGCCGGTGACTTTGATGAGTCACGGAACAACCCGGAACCCCCTGCTGTCTTTATTAAATGCGTGATTGAGAGATGGGGAGGGAGACAGGAAGTTTTTAGGTTCGAAATCAAGCTCAAATTCCTGATGGGATTTCAAAATCCAACATCTGAACTTGAAAAATGGAGAAGCTTGTGATCTTTAATTCGGAAAGCATTTAGAAGAAGTCAGAGGAGCGGCCAAGAAGGAGCTTAACCCATATATGTTGGGATGTTGCTTCTAGGCTGGTTGGCCAGGCATTCGTGTCGGTGACCCAGGATCTCCTTTATCTCCTGTGCTGGTCGCTAGCGTTTTGGGGAAGCAATCTCCTGGACATTCAGGGGGCTCCTGGTACCTGTGATTTCTCAGCCCCAGCGATGAGAGGAGCAGAGCAAAGGTTAGAGATCATCAGCAGGGAGAGAATATTCTAGACTGTGCTAGGAATGCCGACTTGGTTCAGCACACATTGGTTGAGTATCTGGCTTGTGCAAGGTTTGTGCAGGACTCCGAGAATGAGGCCTCATTCCCTGTCCTGAAAAATGATAAACTAGCTATAAGCTCTCTAGCCTGCCTCTGTATAACATTTTGGAGATGAATTATTTCTAGAAATGTTTCTTGGGACTGAGGTTAAGCAAATGGGTCCCAGGAATTTAGGTATTTAGAACCCGAGAACAAATGATCCTGGGTGCATTACCTAATGTTAACATTGCACTAGGGATGTTGTTCGCTGTATTTTAAAGATGATTGCAGTCTTTAGAAGACTGTCCATATTTAGAGGTCAGGGAGAGCATATCTGAACAAGAAGTCCAGAGACATAGAAAAAGGGATTGAGGTCATGGGTTCAAGAGCTGAATGTGGACAAGATGGATGTTCAAGGACTTTAGGAACAGGGGGTGAGGTGGGGGCACCCTCAGCAAATGTCTGAGACACTCGTTGGCATTGTCTTGGTGGACCGGTGGGTCCCTGGTCTACCAGTATCCGGAGCTGGTTTAAAGGGACAGACCATGTTCCTTGTTAGAGGAGCCCCTGCTCCAGGATCCTGGCTTACCTCTCCTTATGGGTTAGACACAGCGTAATATCCACCTGTACCATCCAGGTTGATAATTTGGTCCTGGGTAAGAAAGGTGGTATGCAAGCAAGATGTCATTAATTACATGCAGGAAAGTTACCAGAAATTGGGCTAGACTCAACTCAGATTCTAGGTCTATAATAGCTCACAGCAACCACTGAAAAAGGTCACTTTATCATTCTCAACCTGTTTCTCTAAGTTGAGCTAATGGGGTTAATTTCTGCCTTACTGATCACTCTGAGTCAGGTTCAAGCTTCCATGAACTGGCACCGGCTCCTAGGAGGGGCTGCTGTCTCCATAGTGCCTAGCCTGGGATCTGGCACATAGTAGGCATTCAACAAATTTTTTTTTGAATGATTGAACCAATAACAAACTCAGAAATAAACAGTGTATAGTTATGAAGAGCTTTGTGAGTGAGAGACGGTATGTAGAGCGCGGAATGACCTTGAATGTGGGAGCCAGAGGACCCAGTGTTTTTGTCCTGACCGTGTAGCCTTCAGCAAGTCATGCAAACTCTCTGGGATTATTTTCTTTTCTCTAAAACGAGGTAATTCTTCAAGCCCTGAAAGTCTGGTTTCTAACCCTAAGCAATGTGGCCTTATTAATTGATGACCTAACTGATTTGGGAAGGTGATTAAGTTTGGTCAAGGTATGAACTAGTTTGTATTTGCTCCTTTGCCAAAATAAAAAAAAAAAGACCAAAAAAACCCCCCAAAACACCACGTTTGTTGAGCAAATAAGATTGTAGAAGTGTTGCCCTATTTAAGTTACATCTGTTTTGAAGCAATTTAAAAAGCCTGGTAGGAGCATCATTAGCATATTAACCGGGTGTTAATTACAAAGGAGTCTTTTAAAGCAGATTTTATAAAATCTCCACTTAATAACCATTAGCTTGCAGTACTGGAAATACAAACTCTTCACGTGTGTTACTTAGAAGTAATAAAATTGTAATTTAAAAGTAATCTGCCAACTTGTCACGAATTTAGACTGATTTTTTCTCTCAATTGATCGAAATGAGTAAGGTTTTGCTATAATTATATATAATGCTGGTGATAATGAGGCTGATTATCAATCTTTGCCTGCTTTTCACTACCCCCATCATTGCAGATTTTAGGGGAGGTGGGGTGGAAGGGGTTGGGGGGATGGGAGCAGGGAAGGGCAGGGAGGGGGAAGGAAGAGGAGATGCCACTGTGCTCTCCCCTCCCCCAAGCACCAGGAGAAGCACCCTTCCCCCACACCAACAGCCCCAAGCCCTCCTTTGGGCGCCTACAGGAAGCCGGAGCTGCCCTGGGAGATTCTGAAAGGCTGGCTAGGGGCATCCAACTGGTCAGCCGCTGAGCTTTGCATCCTCCCTTGCTGCTGAGGGGCCGTGGGCGCTGAGCTCCTTCTCCCATACACTCTCCACTTCTGTCACTTTCCTTTAATTTCTCCATTGAGAAAGCCAGAAAACGCTTCCAGAGCAGAGAGGGCTTCTCATCGAGAAGTGTGGCTTCTGCTTCTGCTCCTCCCTGCCTGGGAGTTGGGGACCTCCCACCATGGGGCCGGCCCCAGTTAAGCTGGAGAGCTTTGTGCCTGGGAAACACCCTCCTGTCCACGTCTGGGTGGCCGTGAAGCTCCGAGGCTTCTGAGCAGTGCTTTGGAACATGCCGACAGTGACTCAAATATAAGAAGGGTGGACTAGGAAACCCCTGGCATCCGAGGGCCCCTTCCATCGGAGAAGGGAGAGGGAAAGGTCAGGCTGAGCTGGGACTCTGATAAATGGAGCCCCAGCCAGCTTGAAAGTGGGCGGGGCCAGGGTCCGGGTGGGGCGTGTCCTAGTCCGAAAGTGCCGGGGTCAGGAAGGGGCATCTGGTTGCCTCAGTCCCGAGAGCAGAGGATGTGAGTTTGAGCCCTACGTTGGATGTAGAGATTACTTAAAAAAAAAGTAAAATCTTTGTTTATGCATCACACCCAGTGCTCCATGCGATACGTGTAACAGTGAATCTTGGAACACTGAAAAATTAAAATTAAATTTAAGAAAATATATACATCTTTAAACAAACAAACAAATTGCCAGGGTCAAAGTCCAGAGGGAGGTGGCAAGTTAGATTGGGGAAGCAAGGAGAGCTGCTGGGAGGAGTCCCAGAGGAGTGCAGCTTCTGGTGGGGCTGGGGCTAAAACCCAGATCTGCCGCCTTCCTCCCTCCACTCAGATACCACTTGTGTAATTTACTAGTCGTGTTCTCTTGGGCGATATCTTTAATTTCTCTGTCCCCCAGCTTTTGCATTTGTACGGTAGAGATAAGCATACCAACCTTAACGGGGCTTGTAAGTATGAAACTTGTCAATGTATGTAAAGTGTTGAGAACCGGGTCTGGCTCCTGGCAATTGCTCAGTGAATGTTATCTTTTGTTGCTGTTGTTAGTTCTGGAAAGAAGTGCAGATTACTGTCAGTTTAAGTGATTTGCTGTGGCGGGCCTCTGGCCACCTCGCGCTGCAGCCTGCCTGTGTGCTAGGAGTCAAGCAGCCAAGGGGGGAGAGGATGTGTGAATAAGTTTCCCTTACACTGGGAAGAACAAGCCACGGGGCGCCTGGGTGGCTCAGTCGGTTAAGCAACTGACTCTTGATTTCGGCTCAGGTCAAGATGTCATGGTCCTGAGAGGGGGCTCCTTGCTCAGCCGGGAGTCTGCGGAAGATTCTCTCGCTCTGCCTCTGCCCCTCCCCACCCATGCTCTCTGTCTCTCAAACAATCAAGAATAATAATTTAAAGAGTCTTTTTTTTTTCTTTTTAAAGAAAGAACAAGCCAGGTATCTGACGACTCTAAGATTCCGGGGCTCACGCACCCCGGCCCCCCACCGGAGATGAGGAGACAGGCTTGGGGGTGCGATGGTGCCCAGTGGGAGAGAGCTGAGTGGGACTGGGCCCGGCGATGCTCCCTTGACTTCAGATGGAGAGTCCTGACTTGCGGAGATAGCGCGTATTTACCTCTGTCGGCTTCCCCGTGGGTGGGTCTTAACTGGTATCAGGATTCCTTACAAGTTTCCACTCTGAGCAGGAGAGGCGTGTTAGCGGCCAGCAAAGGGGTGGACACGCCACGCCATTTGCTCCCCTGTCTGGCCAGTCAGGAAGTCTCACGCTTGACATTTTCCTTTCATTGGCTGAGGAGGAGGTTGCTAGGCAACTTCCTCACTTTGGTAAGAATTCTGTAGTTCTGAGTACCCGAGATTCTCTTTCTCAACAAGGCCCCCCTCCACACACAAACACACACACACACACACACACACACACACACACACACACAGTTCGTTACTCAGAGATTCGCGCTTTGGTTAATACCAGAGACGGAGGTTTGTTGATGCAAGCGATTTCTACTGATGAACTCTCTGTGGTTATTCACATTAATTAACAAAAAATGATCCCATCACTGCTCCCATCCCGTTGTCAAGTATCTTTTGAGCATCTGCTGCATTCCAGGCTCAGGGCTGGTACCGTAATGGGAATCGTGAACAGCAAGGGATAGGAATTAAAAGTATGTGACAGCCAGCAGGACAGTGGACGGTCAGACTGGAGGTCACGTGGAGGACCTCTTTGTCCCAGGCTGGATTATGGGGAGATCTGGGTGATCCTAGGGGAAGGGTGGAGCGGCCGGGATGACGAAGGGGTGCTCCGGGCTCAGAGCAGTGGCTATTTACTATCCGATGCAGAAAACTCAAAGTTATCAACAACTGGGATGTCAACACCTGCCTACGGCCACGACTGTCCTTAGAGCATTTACCGGGGCCTGGCTTGGGCTCCGCCCTTGATGTCGGGGACCGTTTACAACGGCAATCAAGTCAGACACAGTCCGTCCCTCACAACATTTATAGGATAGTCTAGTGCACTTGCTGCCGCGGGGGTTGGGGGGGGTCCGCAGTCTCAGGTGCCCTCAGCGGTCCACCCAGGTAAGCGTGTGTGTCTCCACTTTGGGTGGGGAACTGTAGGGCAGAGGGGTCAAGTTCCTTGTTCAAGTTTATGGGACTGGAAGGAGGCGGAGCCTCGAATCCAACCTAAGCCTTTGTGGCTTCAGATTCTGCGGGGACGCTGTCGCACGGTGATGCCCACGCAGACTTCAGGAATCATGAGAGTGTCCCCGCCCGGCTGGATTCCCAAACAGCTTTGATTGCTGGTGACGCTCAGCATTTCACACTGCAGTCCGGAATCCCAAAGGGCCCAAAGGTCCGGCTGCCGATGACAGGGGCCCCTCGGAAAGTGGGCCAGACTCAGACCGTGCCATACGGCTGTGACTTGTGCTGCTTCTTTGAGATGCCGCTGGGCCGTATCCTACTCCATGTTCTCGGAGCTGCAGTGAGATGGGTTCTAGGAGACTCCCGGGCAGAATGAGGCCCAGAAATAGGAAAGACTTTTCTTAAGTATGTTTCCAGGAGAGAGGAGAGGGTGCTCCTGAGAAAGCCCCCCAGCCCTTTCCCATTAGATGCGTTAGTTTTTATTTAAACAAATCCTTGCCTGAGCAAAGAGCATCAACTCCGAGGAGCAGGAGGTTTGTGCGTTTCCCAGGCATCTGGCAGTGGGCGCAGTCTGGCGGTAGCTAAAGAGGATTAAGAGGGTGTAGGGTCAGGGAGAGAGCTGCTGGGGCGCGGGACCAGGGAGGATGGGGCCGAAGGGACAAGAGGGAGGCATTAGAAGAAACCTTGATTTTGGATCTGGGCTAGAAACTGGGTTTCTGGAAAATGTGCGTGGTGGCTTTTGGTTCTGGCTGTGGCTCCCACGTGCTTGAGAAAAAGGGGAGAGAGGGCGGGAGGCCAATAAACGGGCCGTGGACTGCTACGCTCGGGTGTGCGTCTGTGAGAATGGGTCAGTTTCCCACCGAGAAACACGTCTGTCCTGAGAGGCGCTGCTGCCCACCTTTTCTAAAAGCAAAGCGTTCATGTCTAAGGACCACTGGGTCATGGGGGAGGTGCAGAACCAAACTGCAGTCCTGTAAGATACATCTGTCTTGTTGGATTTTGTTATTATTTTTGTGAATGTGGTTATGAAGTAGCACACCTCTTCTGGGTCACTGACCCAGTGGAAGCAAACCACATTTTAAGGCCACTGCAAACCAAACTTTAAGTCTGTTTCAGTCTGTGTCAGGCGCTCACTGAGCAGCGAAGCCACGTCCTGATTGTCCTCCTCATTATTATTATTATTATTATTATTATTATTATTATTATTATTATTAAAAACAGTGTACTTTTCATTTCAGTCACCCTCCCATCATCTTAGTGTATTCCTGGACCAACTGCTGAGTTCCCCAAAGCCCACAATCCCTGTGTTTTTGTGCAGGTCAGTGTTTCTCCTACACATCATCCCTTTCCACGCTATTCCCATGTGTTCTGCATATGGAGTGTCCTTGGACTTGGTCCTGAGTCACTATACTCTTTTTTTTTTTTAAGATTTATTTATTGGAGAGAGAGAGAGAGAGAGAGAGTGAGCAGAGGGAGGGGCAGTAGGAGAGAGTGAATCTCAAGCAGGGCCCCCTCAGCCCGGGGCCCAACACAGGGCTCCATCTCAGGACCCAGAGATCATGACCTGAGCCGAAACCAAGAGTCAGACGCTCAAGCAACTGAGCCACCCAAGCGCCCCTACTCTCTTTTTGAAAACTTAAATAGCTATTTTTAGAAAGGTAATCTTGTGCAAAAATAGAAGCCCAGTCACTTGCTATAAATAGAAGGAAACCATAAAAATAATTATAGAACTATTAATATATTTTTTAAGAGTTTGCCACTTAAAATACCACCTACAATGTCCCTTTCGGCTGCGTCTTTACCTACAGGGCGCACACCTTGGGAACTCCGGGGTTGATGAAAGTGTGAAGCGAAGTCTCATCCCAGTCTGTCCCACAGCTCTGGGCCTGACAGAAGTGAAAGGCACGGGCTCTCTGAGAGCCACGTGAAACAGAATAAAAAGGAGAGCAGCAGGGTCCTTTGGTTTATCTCCAGAAAGCTAAAGCTGGGAGGGAACAGCGATTGCCTTCAGGTGGCCGGGCTGTGGGGGCGACACGGCCACTGTCCCAGCTGAGAGAGCACGCCCATCTGGGCAGGCGCGCTCCCAGCTCACCTGTCACATGTTATCTTAGGAACAGGCTCAAGATATACATTGGCCTCTTTAAATGTCACAGGCTTCCAGGGCCTCAGAAGAGTCTAAAATTGTTCTTTCCAATCAGTGGCCATCTGGGAAGATTTTTGGTTTCTCTGGCTCGAGTTCTGGGAAGCTGCCCTTTTCTCTCTCCTTCAGATAAACTTTCAGCTTGAGATCCCTTCATAATTGAGTCATCTTGTACTTTGTGAGGTGATGGCTCTCCAAGTCGTCCTTGCTGTCCTTGACAGCACACAGGGGACAGCGTGGGCTTCACATTGACAGTTGGAATCTCAGCTCTGTCACTGAACACCCGGGCGGCTCCAGGGACCCCGCTGGGGGTGGGCAAGCAAAAACGGACACTTGTCTCCCTCTCCTAGTTTAATGGAAAAGACAGGGAAATAAATAAATACGGCGACACGGTATAGTAAGTGCTAGGGTATGAGGAAGCGCAGGCTGTTGTTAGAAAATGGAAAAGGGCATCGAAAAGACCAGGAACACCAGGGAAGGCTTCCTGGAGGAGATGACACTTGAGTTAGACCTTGAAGGATGAATCCGAACTTGATAGAAATGGAGGGGAGAGCAAATCATCCTGGAAGAAGGAGCACCGTGGGGGTGAGGCCGAGTGTAAGTTTTCTCATCTGTAAAAAGTTAAAATGATCTCCACAGGCTTATTGTCAGGATGAAATGAATTAACATATGGAATTTGCCTAATGCCAATCAGGACGCATGGTAAGGGTCTGAGCCGTTCATTTGAACCCCTTGGGCACTTCTCTGTGGACCCATAGAATGTGGTTCCTCCTCAGTTGTACTACTTAGAACAGATGATTGGGATTTATCTGTTTGTAAGACAATTGTCCCTGATAGATGGAAACTCCCTGGGTAGAATGATGGAGGGTCAGAGTTTCCTTGACCGTGGCAATGACCGTTCTCTCCACCGGGAGACCTTAACCACATTAGCAGAAGCTTAAGAGAAACTCTAGGCTGACATTTTTCCAGTGGGATATTTATGTTTAAGAGTAGTTGCACGGAGAGGGGCGCCTGGGTGGCTCAGTCGGTTTAGCATCTGACTCTTGATTTTGGCTCAGGTCATGATCTCGGGGTGAGATTGAGCCCCACATTGGGCTCCACACTCTGTGGGGAGTCTGCTTAGATTCTCTCTCTCCCTCTGCCCCTCCCTTTCCCACGCTCTCTCTCTCTCTCTCAAGTTTACTCTCTCTTGAGAGAGAGAATGAGCAAGAGAAAGAGAGAGCGAGAGGGAGCACGAGCGTGGGGAGGCGCAGCAGGAGAGGAGAAGCAGACTCCCTGCTCAGCAGGGAGCCTGAGGTGGGACTTAATCCCTGGACCCTGGGATCATGACCTGAGCTGAAGGCAGACGCTTAACCAACTGAGCCACCCAAGTGCCCCATAAATAAATCTTAAAAAAAAAGACTAGTTGCACAGAGAAAATACTACCTAACTAAAATACTAACTAAAAAAAAAAAAAAATACACGCACCCCATGTTCATTGCAGCGTCGTTTACAGTAACCAAGCTGTGCAAGCAACTAAGTGCCCATCGGTGGGTGGACAACGGCTGTGTATGAGATGGGATGTTATTCTGCCATTAAGAGAGAATGAAATGAATGAAATCTTATCTTTTGTGACAACACGGACGGACTTTGGGGGATTGTGCTACATGAACTAAGTCAAACAGGGAAAGACAAATACTGTGTGATCTCAGTTATGTGGAAAATAGTAATAAAATAATAATAATAATAATAATAATAATAATAATAATACCTTGAGCTCATAGAGCCAGAGAACAGATTGGAGGTTGCCAGAGGCAGGGATTGGGGTGGAAGAAATGTATGAAGGGAGTCAAAAGGTATAAACTTGCAGTCATAAAATAAATAAGTCGTGGGGAGGTAATTACAGCATGGCGACTACAGTTAATACCACTGTCTTGTATTTGCTAGGAGTAGATCTTAAAAGTTCTCATCAGAAGAAAAGAAATTTCTAACCGTGCGTGGTGACGGATGTTAACTAGTCTTATCTGCGGCGATCATTTTGCAATATATACAACGAGTAGGGAATCATTATGTTGCACACTTTAAAATAATGTCGTGTGTCCATCATTATCTCAGTAATAAAATATAGCTCCACAGTTCTACTTCTGATGCGCTATGCGCCTCCCCAGTATTCGAAGGGAATTCGAAGTATCCCTCCCCATATCCTGCTCCTAACGCTACACTTAGTGGCCCCTGGGGTCTCCCAAGGGTCCGGGCAGCACCCCGCATGTAGCATAGTAGGTACTCGAGGTAACCCTTGGAAGAACAGGGAACCACGTGGGGAAGCAGCACTGGGATTCAGGCAGCGGGGCACCCTCCTTCTCTGTCACCTTGAGCTGTGGCTCACCATAAGGGAACTTGGAGTCAACTTACCCGGGAGAAATAGTTCCTGGCGATCATGTGCCCAGGGCCTGCTCCGTGGACACTTGTGACCACAGCTCCCTGTGCCTGGAGTTAGGAGCGGCCTGGGCCGGCCTGTCTGCGCTTCCCTCCTGAGCCTCTGCGGCCAGTGAGCCATGCTGTGGAGCCATGCTGGGTCTCCTTCCCTGAGTGCTGACAAAACCCCATGCTGTGGAGACAGGCAGGGCAAGGACCTCAATGGGAACAAAGCTGCAAAAGATACGGGGGGAGATACGGGTGGCCAAGGGTATGACAACAGTCTCTGCCCACGACCCCCCCACCTTGCGATGGTGGAATGTGACCCCGACAGCAGGAACTGTGTATTCTTGGGCTCTGAATCCCCAGCACCTGGAATCCAACCTGCGTCTTAGAAAATGTTCACCGCATGTGAGCGAATGAATTGCTCCTGACTTGCAGGCCCAGCCGTACCCCAGCTCTCAGAGTGACAGGAGTGTGAAACGGGGCATTCTGGAGTAGTCCGGGCACCTGCTCACTTCCTCTCCACATGCGGGTTTGGACTTGACTCTCCTTCCCTGTCTGGCTGCCCCAGGCCACAGTCCCTTAGGCGCGGGGGGTGCTCCTGGGCTGTGCCCCTTGTGGCCGTGGGTGTTGATGTGCCCCAGTCCAAGGTAGGTTCCAGGCGGGCAGCAGGAAACTCAAACATGGATGCGTGTTCTGTCGGAGGGCAGGCCCTCGCCCCGTCTATTCTTTCTTCGCCTTTCATCTAGCAGCTCAGAGTGGGGTGTGAGCACCTTGGGTTCACAGATATGCCCTGTGGTCGGGAGGAGACGAGGGGTACAGGACACAAGCGGGGGGCCTCTGTCCTCACAGAGGCCATCTCTGTGCTCCCCCCCAGTCTCCCCTCATCTATGCTCTTCTCCTTACAGGGTCCCCCGGCCACTCTGGCTCCACGTCCATGAGCCCATCGGCAGCCTTGTCCACAGGGAAGCCGATGGACAGCCACCCCAGCTACACGGACACCCCTGTGAGTGCCCCACGGACTCTGAGTGCAGTGGGGCCCCCCCTCAATGCTCTGGGATCTCCATATCGAGTCATCACGTCCGCCATGGGCCCGCCCTCGGGAGCGCTGGCCGCGCCTCCAGGAATCAATCTGGTCGCCCCGCCCAGCTCCCAGGTAGGTGCCCCTCCTCTCGCGGGATTTCCCTCTGGTCGCCCCGCCCAGCTCCCAGGTAGGTGCCCGTCCTCTCGCGGGACTTCCTGGCCAGCTTGCACAGGTTGTCCCATGCTGCTTCTGGAGCCGAGCCAGCGCTCGGAAGGGGCTGCACGGGTGCTCGCCGACCGGCCGTGCCCCCTGCAGGGCCTTCATTGAGTGTGTCGATCACGCCTCATCGGCCAGGAGGCCGTGGCCCAGAGGCCACCCCTGTGGTTTAATGGTTCAGCCCTGGCAGTGAGTTCCTTGTTTCCGAAGGCCGTTTGTCATTCTGGGGACAGACCCCCCTCTGTTCTTCTCAATTCAATAATGAGTGTTTATCAAGTCAGTGAAGTGACTGCTGCTCTACTACATGCAGAGGGCGATAGGGAAGCGGAAATGATCAGAATGCCGTCTCTGCTCTCCAGGAGCTGCTCGCTCAGAGAGGGAATGGGCAGTTATGGCACATGGATGGATCTAGAACATGGCCAGAGACAGAGGGAGAGACTGCAAACTCAGGAAGAAGCACTAATTCCTAGTGCTTCTGCTGCAACAGAGGGGAGGAAGTGTGTGCATGGGGTACACTGCATTGCCGCGCGGAGGACCCCGCGGGTGGCGGGTTGCCGCTTCCTTCCAGCACTGTCGCAGCCAGGCCAACCACCGTCCTTTCCTGTGGTGGTCAGCTCTTGCCATAATGATGCTGTGTAACAATCCTCAAATTGTCATGGTTTACAAAAACACACATTTCCCCCCCTCCCTTGCAAATTTATGTTGGCTGGGATGGCTCTGCTTCAGAGATGTGGGAGCTGGGCGAGGCTGCAGACTGGGTGCAGGTCTGCTCCTCGGGTCCCGGACTAAAGGAGCAACAGCTGCTCGGGGTGTGCTTTTCTCGTGGTGTCTCGCGAGTGCAAAATCAAAACCAAGTCAGCAGGGTACAGTGAAGCCTCTGCTGGCTCGTGCCCACCAGTATTCCATTGGCCTGAGCCAACTGTGTGGCTCCCCCCAACATTGGCAGGGCAGGGAATTCAGTGGGAAGTACTACGGAGACACAGTGCAGAGGATGTGAAGAATTAGCAGCAATGATCCCATCTACCATGTTCCCCTCTCTTACTTATGGGCATCTCACTTTTGGGCTGGTGCCCAACCGCGGAGTTAGTAGGTTCTGAGGCTTCCTTGGAATTTATAGTTTTGGAGAAGAGTCAGGACTCCCGTTGTGCCAGTATTTCTTCCTACTACAGGGAGAACTTCTCAGACCATCCCTAGACCATTCCTTTCCAGAGGCTTCCTGGGTGTGAGGTCTGAAAGCGAAGCCCTGTGGAGTCATAGAAGTTTAGAGCCAGTAAGGGATTCAGAAATCTATCGATTCAGGGATCCAAGAATCCGGAGAAGACCTTGGGGATGGTCCTGGAGTGTGGGATTGTGGGAGCGGGGCCAAGCAGGCGACAGAAGTGGGTGAGCGGGGCAGACATCTATCAGCTGGGCTGGCGGGGTCTGCAGGGAGCTGCCCTCTTCCCTCGAAGCCATTCAAATGTCAAGATTTGAGGGGTGCACAGGGCAAGCAAATGGGTCACATTTAGCCAGCCCTTTTAGCCCTTTGTAATCTGATGGTTTCACCCGGAGGATCTTCTTCAGAGTATACATTTCTCCCCCATCCCATATTTTGGCCCTTGTGGAGCTCATAAAAGTGCACCGGAGAACGACTAATTTCTGTCTGCGTCATCCTCATCCCATGAATGAAGTAGCAGGACTCAGTGAGCCCAAGTGATGGGTCCCACCACGCATAGCAGTCGGCAGCAGAGTCGGGGTTCTGGCTCAGGTGTCCTGAGCTCCGCTCTGCGTTCATGACGCTGCACTCGCCTCGCCGTGGGGGCGTGTGCTGACTCCGGGACCCCGAGATCTTCCTCTGGCTGCCAAGGATTAAAAGATGACTAATCAGTGCTCCTGAGGAGCCTCGCGGGGGGCGTGGCACACCGTGCAGGTAAACTGCAAGGCGGTGTGTGCGGGCCGCGGTAGGCACGAGGGCGCAGTGGGAGGGAGGGAAGAAGGCACCTCTGAATGTCCCACATGCGTGTTCCACGTGAGGGTGTGACCACTCGCAGGAGTGGGGACCAGACAGCCACGGGGACGGCCACTCAGTGTTTAAGCCAGCCTCACCTGCTGGCGTCAGCAGAACTGGTCATGTGTACCCTTGAGAATGCGAGGCCCTGAAGAGGTTTGTTTCTTTCACGCGAGTGGAGTCCAGGAAGCAGGTCCTAGCCAGGGGGCCAGGGACAGAAGGAAACCTGATGTCCCGGGCTGAAAGTAAACTTTTGCAAGGGTGCGCCGTCACTCGTACAACTATTGAGGAGGACCTACTGTGTATCCAGCAGGACTTGCCGCTCTCTTAGGTTCTAGGGATAAGCACCGAA
Source organism: Nasua narica (assembly GCA_028533885.1). Taxonomy (NCBI): domain Eukaryota; kingdom Metazoa; phylum Chordata; class Mammalia; order Carnivora; family Procyonidae; genus Nasua; species Nasua narica. The sequence goes on along the minus strand of CM052814.1, from coordinate 9,407,881 downwards.
TAAGGTGGCCGAAGTCTTTGCTTTCACGGCGGTGACACTGTAGGAGGCAAGACGGACGAACAGCAAACGAAGGAACAAGAGGGTTTCAAACAGCAATCGTTGTACCTATGAAGCCATAAGACGGGGTGAGGTGACAGACAGTGACAGGGCTTGTGGGCGGGGAGTGGGCCAGGCACCATCCTTCAAGGCTGCTTTTAGCAACCATGCTCCGGTCTGATTGAGCCAAACCTAGCCAATAAATTCAGCTCCCTAGCCGAGCAAGTGGCAGGGCCGCTATTCCTGGACCCTGTGTCTGTACAGAGGGATTGGGGTTGAAAGGTCAGCTGAAAGCTTTGGTCCGGGCCAACTGGGCTGTGTGCGGAGGCCGAGGCCAAGTTTCACTCCGAGAGCTATATTAAGCTTGCCAGGCTCTAGGGAAGCTCAGCAGCCCCGGACGCTGAGCTGTGTTGTGGGCTCGGGCTCCGGAGCCACCGAGCAGAAACATTTTGCCCAGTTAATCAGATGGCACAGGGCATCTAGGACCCTAGGTGTTAGCTGCGGTGCGCTGGACTCCGAGCCGTCTGGAGAGAAGGTGTCTACGCATCCTGTCTTCCTCGCCCCCCGATGGGTCCGAGGGGGACTCGTGCAGGAAACATGCTCCTTCAGTGAGCTGGGTCTAGGGTGAGTACAGTTTCAGGGTGAGGGGCGGGGGGAACTGTGGTGTGGGAGCAGCAGGCTGTGACTCCCGTTCCCCGCTCTGTCCTTCCGGTGTTTGAGCTTCTCTCTTTTCGGCGCTGGTTGGATTTTCACTCTTGAGGAGTAAAGAGAACTGAACCCACTACTATGGAGGCGGGGACTGTGTAACCTTTTGCAAACCACCGAGGCTTACATGTGTCTCAGTTCCCTTTTCTCTATTTTGGGGTAACACGCTTTTCCCTGGTTACCCTACCATGATGTTTATGAATATTAAAGGAACTCTGGGTTTGAAAAATCACTTCTTAAGCCCTCTACGGCAGTAAGGTGGTGACATTATTACTAACTACTATACCTAGGCGATATCATGCACCCTGGTGATTTATACTGTGCCCCCGTGTGATCGTTGATTCTGGTGCGTTCTTGCTGAGAGGTTCGAGAGAAGTTCATTACGATAAGCATTCACTGACCCAGGCACTGGAGATTGAAAAAAAATATATAAGACTCAGTCTCTGCTCTGGGGAGTATTTAAGTGGAGGGAGCAATTTTGAAAAACGGCAAATATGTAATTGGGAAGATATTTATGGGGCTTTCAGACAAAAGGATCGAGGCCCCATTTTCCTGACTCTGTGTGTGTGTGTGTGTGTGTGTGCGTGTGCGTGTGTGTGAGTGAGTGAGTGATGCCTGTCGTCTGGACTGGGGAGCGAGCTCTGCATGTCCTTGGAATGCCCCCACCTGGACCCAGCTGCCTGACCTGGGCTCTGTCCCTGATAATTCCTGCCCAGGTAGTGATGGATAACCGAATCACTAACCTTGCAGGTTTTTATAGAGAATACTTAAGTAATAAAAATTACAAGTGTTAGAGCTGGAACAGACCTTAAAGATCATCTGGCATCGTAATTTCAAAAAGTTAAGCCGTAAAGTCTTTTCTCCAAGAGAAGCACGCCTGGAAGGCTGATGTGCGTGTCAGATACAAACAGGTTCGGCGAACTCGGGGCAGGAGGTCCAAAGCCTTCTTGTTGGCCCTGCCTGCTGCCCATCCACACGCACACTCTGAGCTGGAAAACCACTGATCGAGTCTGCAGACGAGGAAACCGAGTTTCTGATGCAGTGACCTGGTCAGGATCACGCGGTGAGGAAGCGGCAGGTGTCCTCCAGACCCTGGGGCCCTTCTCCCCCGGCTGATCTGGAGGTCCAGGCTCCCTACTCCTCACGACAAAGACGCTCCCTGGATTAAGGGGGCCCCCGCTCTGCACAGTCCGCTCCCTGGAAAAGGAGTGCCTACCCGTGGCCTGGCAGGCCGGCCGCGTATCTGCATTCAGTGGAATAATTTTGGCTGAAAGCAGCTCAGAAATGTGGGACCTGATGTTCCATGATGGCTCCAGGGCATCCGGGAAACATTTGGTCCCTGGCTGAGAGGCTGCAAATGGAAGCCAGGCCAGTCAAGTGTGTTTTTGCCCTGTTCTCGGGCAGCGGCCGCCCGCCTGGCGAATCCCCGCTCTGAAAGTGCTCGCTTCTGCAGAGCCGCGTCTAATGGAAGAAGACAGCCGGCCGGGGGGACTCCGGGCCAGGCAGCTAATGGGTTTGCACTCTGGTGGCTGCCTGCCATCCCATCTACCTTTGCGCGGAGCCCACACAAACCCCCAGCCAGCAAAGAGGCCCAGGGAGACGGAGTACCGACCCTTCTGTCCCGACCCATGAGGAGAAGGGGCTCCCGCCTGGGAGAGAGTGGGCTCCTCCCCACGGGGGTGGGCTACGGCAGGGGGTCGGACGGGCCTGGTGGTAAAGGAGGAGCGAGCTGGGAGCCCAGTGTAGCCCCAGCCCGTCAGCCTGGGCAGGCCCCTCACCTGCGACCGCGAGGATGGACAGCCTTAGTGTCTCCCTCCTCCAGGCTTTCCTCGAGCTGCTGCTTCATTTCCTTCCTTGAGGCAGAGTTTCAGGAGCAGGAGTCTTAGCCCAAAACCTCCAGTGGCTGCTCTTAATTGCTTCTCAAGATTAAATCCACTCTCCTTAGCCAGGCAATGAAGCCTCGGGCTCTGTCACAGCCCCCCTCCCAGGCCTTGCCTCCCACCCATCCACACCCCACGTGAGCCCCCCCGGGCCTCCCTCAGGGACCTTTGCTCTCTTTGGCCCATTGCCAGCCCATTACCATCCGAGTCTTACCCACTTTCGAAGGCTGCCGACATCCTAGCTCAGATGCCGCCTTCTTCAGGAGGTCTTCCCTAACGTCCGTTGTTTGGGGCCTTTGCTTCCTAAACAATCCCAACTGACTTTTAATCTCACCAGTGGCTGCCCCTTGAGGCAGTGGCTGCCACCGTCCTCCTCTCCGTATCCCTACAGTATTTCTGAATGAACCCACGAATAGAGCAACTGCTCTAAGGCCCAGTTTCCTCATCTGGAAACTAGAATGACTTCAGAGGGTGGTTGTGAGGGCCAAGCAAGCCTTCTGTGGAGGGGCGTGCTAACAGTAGCATTAACACTACTTGCCGTCCTGTGACCTCTAGAGGCTTCGGGGGCGAGGCTGGTCCCATGGGTCAGGGCAGTGGGAGGGGAAGGAGAGTAACGGCCTCTTGAGCCTCAGGTGGTGGTGGCTTCCTCCTTATTCCCATATCCTTTCTTTTCCATGAGCCTTGGTCAGCCAGAGGGTTCTCTCTCTGGGGTCATCCGATCTAAAATGTTGATATTTCATGGGTAGATCTAAGGGGTGACCGCTGTTTCACTGAGGTGCTTGAGAAACGTTGTCACCTAGAATTCACACCGATAGAAACCCCCTCAACCTCTTTCTTAAAAATCAGTACACGTCTAAATATGTCCCATATCTGAAGTAATGATAATCCAGATGGTATCGTGACAACATTAGTTTTCCGACCCTCCCCCCCCACCAAGAAATGGAATCATTTAACCCCTTTGGTGAATGTGGGCTCATTTACTGCAGAATTCCTAGCACAGAGTAGAATGTGGGCTCATAAGAAACACTCAAAAGTCTTGTCTTGATTAAGCAGGTCTTATTGGAATGGTAGGAGCCGGAATTCACGGAAGCCTTCCTGTGTGCCGGGCACTGTGATGGGGATTTTCCGGCCTCATGTCGTCGAATCCTCCCAGCGACTCTGTGAACTAGATCTTACTGGGCTCATTTTACAGGTAAAGAGACCGAGGCCAGATGAAGATAAGTAACTTCTCTGAAGTCCCGCTGCTGGTCAGGGCAGACTGGGAGCCGGTCCCGGCTCCGTGGGACTCTTCGTCCTGGCTGCGTTTTACCATTCCCTGGTAAACCTGGAGGAACAGCAGTACCAGCGGCCCTCAGAGCCACTGACTCAAAACTTCTGGGCGTGGAGCCCTGTCATCTGTTTCTGCTTTTTGTTTGGTTTTCCTCTAAAGCTCCCAGGTGTCCGTCTAGGGCTGAGAACCGTGGTGTGATACCAAAACAAAGCAAAATACTGGGTAAAGTTCTAGATGTCTTGTTGTAGCAAGTGGGGGGAGGAAGAGAGAGAGAATTCCCCCATCCCACGTGTGTTTTCATCTTCTGTACAAATTAATTTTTTAAAATTCCTGATGACTTGGGCTTCGGAGCAAGGAGCTGCAGCCTGTCTCTGTCTCTCGGCATCTCTTTCTGCCCTTGAGCCCTGCCTCTGCCCACCTCCTGTGCTCAATAAATATTCGCTGAGTGAATTGAAAAGCTGGTAAATTTAGAAGGAACCTAACTCGGGCTGTGTTGTGTTTTATGTTTTATTGATTATTCCTTCTGTCCCAAAGGCCTTGAATCGAGAAACAAATCCTACCTTTGGTTTAGTTTGAGAACCGCTGTCCCTTTGGGGAGACAGTATGATTCGAAACTCACGTAGACCCTACAGAGGTCAGTGGAAACTCGCTTCAATTCCCAGATAGTTACCAGGTGCCTCTGCTGGACGGAAACACATGCGTACTCGGCACCACCTGGGAGGTTACGTGTAGGTGTTCTTATTTTTTGTGCCCATCCGCACTCTTCAGTGAGAGCGTGCTTTTTGAGGAAAGAGAGATCTAGGTTTTCTGTCTCCCTTCAGTGCCTGGAAGGTTGAGCTGTGCCCCTGGGCGCTCACGGTCTCTGCTAATTGGATGACTTGGTCATATGTATTGACGAGTTGGTGAATACAGAGCACTCAGCAGTGGCTCTCGGTGATCTCCCCGAGCACTGGGAGATATGGCGGTGGTGACGAGGAGCCAATGTGAACTTGGGACAGGGGCGCACACGTTCATTTCCTTAGCTGTCTGGGCACACCCGCTCCCTGCCGTGTGCCAGGGCCACATCGGGCGTGGGGCAGACAAAACGGACAGTCCCTGGCTGTACGGATTTTCCAGTTTCACAGGAAGATGGCCCGTTACGGTCAAGTTCAAAACCACGATCTGGGGCTTTCTACCCAACTTTGGTGCGACTGCAATGATTTGGGCATTTGGTTTAGTGTCCTCTGTGGGCTTGTTGAGATGATGTTCTCTTCCATTTTACTGTGAACTCCTTAAGAGTGTGCATTTTTAGACCTCACTTTTATACCCCAGAGCCTGGCATAGTGCCCGCAAGGTGAGCACTCAGCGAGGGTCTGCTGATTGATTCAGTGAACGGATTTGCATTTTTTTACTTGGCTCTTTGAGAAGCTAAGTCCTTTGCCTAAGAGCTGTGCCGCTCCTGGAATACTGTTGAATAGACAGTCTGTCATTGTAACAAAATCCAAAAACACATAGCTGACTTGCCTAAGTGGTTCTTAAGCGTGTCCAGGGTGGATTGCCAGCTCTAATGAAACACACAAGTAAAATGAGTTAAAATAATAATCTGATAATGTGTCATGAAGTTCGACTTAGGTGTTGGTGTCTAGAAATGATTTAGTTCCTCTGTGTCACTTTTTTTCTCCCTTAAATTCATATCTCCCCAACAGGCAGTTTCGGATACTCTGTACTTAGGAACTACTTCTTGAAATAGAACTTGGTTTCTTCTGCGAGGATACCCTCGTCGCTTTCCGTCTCGGGCATTGGGTCTACTCTGCCTCCATGTGCTCTTGTATTTTTTTCCCTTGCAGCTAAATGTGGTCAGTAGTGTCAGCATTTCAGAGGACATCAAGCCCTTACCAGGGCTTCCTGGGATTGGAAACATGAACTACCCATCAGCCAGCCCAGGATCTCTGGTGAAACACATCTGTGCCATCTGCGGGGACAGATCCTCAGGTACATGTAGAATAAGATGCTACTCTCGGGGTCCCGTCCAGCAGGGGTCCCAGAGACGGTGTCTGTTTCACGGCTTATCTGGCTACTTTGTACCCAGTGGAAGAAAAAGGGTCTTTTAGGATGGTCCAGCCTGGGGCCCAGGCTGTAAATTTCTGGCACTGGCTTCATAGCCTGAAATCTGGATGAATTTACAGTATGTGTTCATTTTTAAGGATCAGATTTATAGAAAGCATTTCAGAAACACATCTTTGGAGTTACTGTGCTGCATACCATGTATGTGGGATAGTGACGCTGTTGTAATTAGCAAGTATGTTTTTAATTTTTTTAAAAAAATATTTTTTTTCTAATTCTAAAAATATCATCCCAGTGTAGGAAGAACTAGAAGAGCACACAAGAAAACTAAAAACATTATCTGTGATGTTCCTGACGAAGATAAAGACTTTACTATTTTAGCATATTTCTTTCTCCAACATTCTAGGTTTTTCACGTGTTTTCATGGGTAGAAATAAATGTGTTTTCACAGATTTCATCTTCTCTGATCCTCTTCCATTTTTCCCCAAATGATTTCTTTGCTGACTTCTTCTCCCTCCTCCCCCACCCCCCAATCCCACCGATTTTGAGGGCATGAGAATCTCTTGTTTCAATGAATGAAAAGATGGGGAAGGTTCTTTTCTAAGGCTGTCCACGGTGGTGGATTGAGGATTCCTCATCTTCCTGTTGCCACCAAAGCCACTGCAAAATCCACTCCATCGAAAGTTTCCTGGTGCCTGGAACGGAGTTCGCTGTGTGGCTGACGTTTGCTGGCTCTCAAAATGTGGTCGCCAAATCCAACGGGACTTGGCCGTTGCCATAGCAACTGAAGGCCGGTCACCCACCGGTAGAGTTTCCTCTGCCACGTTTTGTTTGAAAGTCTGGGACGTTCACTCAAATATGGGAGAGTCATGGAGATGACATGGAGGCACCATGTTTCTCAAAGGCACATACTTCAGAGCTGAGAGCATTAGGATTTTTCCGCCCAAGATAAAATCCCGCATTTATTACTGCAATACATCCGTGGATTGGTGTGGTCAACTGATTAAGCCCATCCTGGCTTCAGGAGGCAGGCCATCTCGAGCCATCATTTTATCTGAGGGCGGCTTCCTCTTACACATCCGCTCCTGGGGTGCAAACGTGTGTGTTGACTAGTTCTCGAGGACTTCTTCACATTCACTTTTCCATCAGCCCAGATATAACCGAAGTAGAAAGCACGGGCGGGTCTACAGCTAAATAACATCATGTATTACACGGTCGAGTTAGAGGTAAATGTATTTCTAACGATCTGCTTCGTTCTGTTTTTCCACATTCAAATCAATTGAGCGCAGCTGCCTGGTATGTAGATTTGAGAAGGGCTGCTTAGAAGGAGGGCTGTGACTGATTCCTGGTGCCCGTGTCACGCGCGTGTGGTGGCTCTCCTGACACAAATTAGCCATCCATGGCTGGGATTATTGAAAACTGTGTGGAACACGTAATCAAGACGAGGGAGTCTGTAACGGAATATTCTAGGTCGAGCAAAACCACCTTCCATCAGATCTTTAGTTCTGAAGACTACACATCCTTTTATGCTATGACGATCAAATACCAATTTATTTCTCCAACAGGCAAGAGCATCTAGAAAATCCAAACTCAAGTTCCTGTTCCTAGTCTGTGGTGAAAGAGAATCCTTCTCAATGGGGCTCCCAGGTCCTTGGGCCTCAATTATGGGGAAATATTAGTGAAGCTGAGGGTTTTTTTTTTCCCCGCTTGATACTACATGACAAGCATAAACATTTTTATTTATTATGTATACTAATGTCTTGAATGGAGACAGAACATTTTGCTTAACCAAACACAAGAGTTGCCTTAATAAAATAAATGTAAACAAAGTCTTGGGTCAGGACTTTTCTAACAGTGCTCTCTGGAACTGGCAATTCCGGAGCAGAGACACGAGGAAGGGCCTTTTTACTCTGCCTTCGTCTGGTTCCTTTGGTCAAGCCTGCCTGCCTTCTCCGCTAGTTGCTGTTTGCGGTCCATCCCGGTGCCGAGATTGGTGGGCCAGGGTCCCTGGGGAAGAGCTGAGGGGGCTCTTGACAATGAAAGGTCCAAATGAACACGAGGATGGTCTCTGCCGTGTTAACTGTCTCTTCTTGTGAGCAGGAAAGCACTACGGTGTGTATAGTTGCGAAGGCTGCAAAGGGTTCTTCAAGAGAACCATAAGGAAAGACCTCATGTACACGTGCCGCGATAATAAGGACTGTCTCATCGACAAGCGTCAGAGGAACCGGTGTCAGTACTGCCGCTACCAGAAGTGCCTGGTGATGGGCATGAAGAGGGAAGGTGAGGCCCCGTCCCCGCGGGGACCCGGTATAAACCACGGTAGAACCCTCGTGATCTCCGGGGGATTGCAGTTGAGCGACGCACTGGGCACCCCAGAGCAGAGAGAGCAGGAGCTCTCCCTTCCTCTCTGGGAGCTCAGGTGAGGGTCCGCACACTGGACCCTCGCCCTGGCTCTTCTGAGAGCCAGGCAACAAGTCTCAGAGCTGCATTTGGGGTCCTGGGGCACCGCCCCCCACACGGGTCATTTGAATCATTGAAGGGTCTCCCTGGGCGGAGCAGACTCCTGGCCTCTAGTCCTCACGGGAGGATTGACTGGTTTGAGTCAATCGTCTAACCTTGGGCTGCTACGGATCTTCTGAGGTTGGTGTATTCTGTGGACTCGGGGGGATTATTGGCTTTACCAGGACTCAGACGTAGCCTTCCCTTTCAGAGAGACTGTCACTGTACATTTTTAGAGCGTTATGTCTTACGGTTTACAGCATGGGTTTGTTGGATTGTTGTAGAGCGGGGAAAAAAAATCTGAAAGTGCTTTCTGTTCATTTAGAAAATCGAAAAGTCTTTCTGTTAAATAACACAAATCAGTCGAATTGGGCAGTTAATTAACTCATGAACTCAAGCAAGGACATAGCGTGGATGGTGCCTCTTACTAGATTCCAGAGTGCGGAAGTCCCGCCTCTCTCCAGGAAACGGGGGCAAGGCATTTGGTCAGCCCCAGGTGACCGACCCCTCATTCTCCAGGAACTTCTTTTGTCTGAGGAGAGGGGAGGCTGACTGAAAGGATCAATGAAGAAAAGGTTCTTGAAGCCCCCCTGAGGAGATAATGCTACCAAGAAGGAAAAAAATGGACCTTCTTAGCATGTCAGAGATAGAGGGGGGTGGCCCCTCAGAATCGTTTGCAAGCCCTCACTGTTGTGCAGCAGACGAAACCGGTGGGGGTTGGCGAGGGGACTTTTCCCAGGCCCCGCAGGTAGGTGACGAGCTGGGAGTGGGTCTTCTTCCTCCATCTGGAGTCTCCCCTCCCGCCAGGATGTGGAGGCGCTCTGGAACCAGGACGGCCCTCCCTCCGTCATCTGACAGGAATCTCAAGTTGGCAGACGCAAACCTGGCCGCCAAGGATCTGCCCTCCCAGCCTGTTCATCACGCAGTCTTCCCGTCTTCCCCGTTTTACAAAGTAGTCACTTTTTTCAGTTGCTCAAATGAAACTGAGTTTGAGTTGCTCCTCTTTCTTTCATACACCCCCTTCAGTGGGTGAGGAAATCCTGTCTGTCCCTCAGAATATGTCCAGAATCTTTCCATGTCTCATGACTCCATGCTACCAGCGTGAGCCCCTGCTCGCTCCTGTAGCAATCCCCCCAGGCTCCCAAGAACTCGCCCAGCTTCCATCTCTGTCTTCCTCCAAGAGCAAGCAGCGAGGCTTTCAACAAGAGGGTCAGGTCATTCTCCTCCTGCACCAGAATGCTCCAGCCCCTTCCCTTCTTACTCAGAGAAAAGGCAGAACCCTGGTTATGACTGCAAGGTTGCACATGGTCTGACCGCCCCGTGTCTCTCTGGCCCAGCCTTGCTGGGCTCTGCTGGGCCACCAGGAGCTTTGCCCTTCCTGTCTCTCTGCTTTGAGTGGCCTCTTCCTAGGAGCCTGCCTGGTTCCCTTCTTCCCTTCCTTCTTAACTCAATTGTCAGCTTCTGGGTAAACCCTTGCTTGTCTAGGCCATCTAGAATTGCATCAGCCACCCTGGGTATTTCTTAGTCTCTTTTCCGCAGGGTGTATCATCATACCTAACGTACTTACTTATTTTGTTTACCAAGGCAAGGATTTTTTTCTACTTTTCCCCCCTCACCACTTTATCGCCCGTGACTAGCACAGAGTAGGCTTTTAGTACATAATTGCTGACTGAATGGGTGAGCGGTTTAAACCGAATATTGGAATCAAAAGTTTTAGTCATGCAGGAGCTCCTAAAAGAACTCATTCACGCATGCAGCAAGTATTAACCGAATGCCTGCTTCATGCTTGTGTCATTCTTGCGGTCAAGGAATCAATGATCTTATCGATCGGAACATGTGATGTGAAAAATCAGCTGGTGGAGACTGTCTCCTCTTCACCAAGATAGAACCGCTACTCCGTGGGGCTTCAGCCGCCATGATGGTCACATGTAAAATTAATGGCCCCAAAGAATGTCTCCCGTCAGCAAGAGCATGATGGCTGTAGGGGGTCATTTTCGTCTCTCAGGATGGATGAGGTAAATTTAGGATGACTTGGAGAAATAATCATTTTCCTTCTGCAGAAGAGATTGAACTAAAAGCAGGTGAAAGGCTTCCCTCAGAGAAGCGGCCATGTCTCTTGCTCATGAGCTCTCTCAGAACTCAAGCCCATCGGCCCTCAGCTCCGTTTCAGTCAGAGTGGTTAGCGCATGAAGGGCAGGAAGTGTAGCCCTTTCACGAAGGAAAATGTCAGTCAGACAGGAGCCTGTGAATTCTAAGGGCCTGGGCAGTCCTTCCTTTAAACCCGGTATTGTTCTGATTCTCTGATGGAGAAGTGTCTTCACTTGGCTTCTGCCTTTTTGAAAAGAATGTGGAGACATGGGAGTGATGAAAAGTTGAGTAGTAATTCAGAGGGGAAAGGGGCTCTTACGGAATTTTCTAAAGGAATTGGTACTATTTACCCTGACCAAGAGAAGGCAAAGGAGTGAATGGGTCCCTGGTCTCACTGTAGGAAGGGCCACTTTCCGAAAGCTACTTGGCAGCCTTTTCTTCACTGCTCGCATTTCTGACCTCAATTTATAGAATCAGGAGCTCAGGTTGGACACTGCCTTGGGGACAAGAATAACAAAACTCTGGAACAGCCAACGGAGAGTAACTATTGAATTGATACTTCTGGAGAGTTGAATAGATAGAAAAGGAGGGATGTGGGGATGGGCTCAGGGGCCACGACCTGCTGCCTTTTCGGAATGCGTAGTGGTGAAGCTGGAGTGGACATTTGCTATTCTCCGATGCAACACATTTGTTTCCTGAAAGAAGAAACAAAGGTCCTGAGAGCCTTGGGGCCTGACTAAGCTTGCCGAGCAAGCTAATGGCAGAGCTGACACAAGACTGGGACCCGCTGGCTTCCAGGCTACCAAATAACCCTCGGGGGCCTTGGGGAAGACTATTTCCATGATTTCTGGTCCTATACTAGAGTTCGAATCATTAGATAATGGACTACCCACCAATTCTCGGGCAGCATTTGACATCCTCTCGAGCCCTATTTGGTCGTCATTAGTACAAGCATCCCAGAACCTGGAAGGCGGGACCGAGGGCTGAGGGATGGGCTTAGAAGGCTGCCACCCAGGTCTACGTGTGGTTCCATCTTTTCTCAGCTCTGGGACCTCTGGCGGGTTACGTAACTACTCTGTGGCTCCTAGGACTTGAGAGGCTTATTGTGGGGATTCAATGAGGTGTTATCTATGTAGAGTATTAAGCTTACTCCACAAGTTTTAGCTTTTAGAAGTGCATGTGCAATAAATGTATGTTAGGCTAATGGATAAAATTCTTTTAGAAGGCAGGAGTTTGGTACGATTTTATTTATTTGGAGGTTTTATTTATTTATTAGAGAGCACGAGTGGAGGAGAGGGAGAAGCAGACTCCCCACTGAGCAGGGAGCTCGACAGGGGGCTTGATCCCAGGACCCTGAGATCATGACCCTCGGTGACTGAGCCACCCAGGGGCCCCCAAGTTTGGTACTATTTTAGATCACCCAGTGTCCCCTGGATATATCCCAAATGTATGGTAGCTCAGAACATTTCCGGCACGAAGAAGGAGAGGGGAATAGCAAAGGATAACTTGATTATTGGCAAGATTGGAATTAGAATGTAATTCCCGGAAGCCAAGGTTATTTTCTTTGAAGCTTCAAAGTTCTTCTCCTTCCATGTTACAAATCTGTAAGAAGAAATCAGTTGAGAACCATAAAGGAAACTTAACTTAGTTTGCTTTTCCCCATCTTTTAAAATCAAGACAAAAAGAAGTCTACTAACCTATGTTAAAGTGATTAATACAAGAAGCACTCAACTTTAACCGGTCAATCCAGCTGATAAACAGAAATACAGATGGTGGTGTCTGTGTGCTGTCAGTGAATGAAGGCTAACCGAGTGGACTGGAAGGAAGGATGAGGGAGGAAGAGAAACGAGGAGAGGGAGGATGAGCTCCAAAGGGGAGATGGAGAGAAGACCAGACAGAAGTCCAAGAGCACAAACAGACAAAGGGACGGGAAAACTACCTTTTGGGGAACTCTTATAATTATTTCATTTAATCTTCCCCAAACAGCCTCACTCAAGTACGGTAATCCCCACTTTACATTAGGGAAACTGAGGCTGAGTGGGCTGAGTCATAGGTCCGATATCCTTTAGCTAGGAAGTGGTAGAGCCCATTTTGAAAAAGACTTCTTGGACTCCAAAGTACATGACTTTTGCTCTCCTCTTTCCTAATTTCTCTTTATTCTCTCTCCTTTCTGTTTCTGCTTTTTGTCACTGCCCTGCTTTACTCTCTTTATTCCATGTCTCCTCCTACTCCTTCCTTCCTACCCCCTCTCCCTCCATCCCGACCGCTGAACATCATTCTCATCTTGAGGTGTCTTCCGGTGTCTTTAGCAGAGACTTTGGAGTGCGCGTTGTGTTTTTGCGGTCATACCCTTCTCTGACCTCCCTTGACGCGCCACTGACATCACTCGTACGACAAACTGGATGCCCCGCGTCTGGTTCCAATTCATTCTGCAGCCTCTGTGCCTCATTATCCCCTCAAGATCCAGATGAGCCACTTGCTTAGAGGATAATTTTCTTGATTCTTAGGATTAAAAAAAAAGTATACCAATATTGAATTTTACTCCTTAATGCTGGGACGAGAAAGACGGAAACCACAGCTTTCTAGGTGATGGAAACTAACCCAACAGAGACTGTTCGTCAACAGAGAGGACAGAATTGGGAAGGGGGTCTGCCTGACATCCTCGCGTACAGACCCTCAGGGTTCTGAGGGTCAGAATGAACTTTGGTGAAAACCCTAAGTGCGGGGAGGCGGAGATCATTCCAGCCTGCCCCTCTGCCTGTGTACCCTTCCCCACCCCCAAAATCAGCCGCTGACGCTGGAATGTCATCTAGGTGACATTCGTCCACCTCTTCACTTACTAAATCCCGTCATGGCTCCCTGAAGATCTTCCCTGACAGGTTGGATCAGGTGATGTTGTGCTCAGGCTGGTGCATTAGGGGCAGACCTAATGGGACGTGAATGCCAAGCATGATGCATAGAAACTGACAGAGGGAATTTTCGAAGTAATGCACTCGCTGCTTAACCATTGCGAGCCCACAGTTCGTTAGAAGGGGCAGCTAGAGGTAAAACGCAGGAGACTGTCCTTGAGAGACCCAGTGGCTCATTAAAAGAGCAGATCAGAGGTTATTAAAATTTGAAATGCAGACTTCTCAGGCTGGTCACCATAATGAACGGGGAAGGCTACCGGCTAGAGAACCCACAGGCGCACACGTGCGCAGACAGGTCACTTGGCTCGCTTTGTCCCATCTGTCGACATCGTGACGTCTCTGACGCAGGACCGGGACGATGCCCATTTTTCGAAGCTGCGGTAGGTAACTCGCTTTCCTGCAGTGGTCCTGGGCACGTGGTGACATCTGCATGTCTTCCTGTGTGCCAGCCGTGCAAGAAGAAAGGCAGAGGAGCCGAGAGCGGGCTGAGAGTGAGGCAGAATGTGCCAGTGGCGGCCATGAAGATATGCCTGTGGAGAGGATTCTAGAAGCTGAACTTGCTGTTGAACCAAAGACAGAATCCTACGGTGATATGAACATGGAGAACTCGGTATGCGGTCTTAGACCTCTGTCCACCTCTAGTGCTTCGCGGGGCTGGGGACGGGAAAGGGGTGTCACTAGAGTCCCGGAAACTGCCCCTCACAGTACTTTGGTGTCTTTTGTTTTTAAGACAAACGACCCTGTCACCAACATATGCCATGCTGCTGATAAGCAGCTTTTCACCCTCGTTGAATGGGCCAAGCGCATCCCCCACTTCTCTGACCTCACCTTGGAGGACCAGGTCATTCTGCTCCGGGCAGGTAAAGGACATCGGGGTCTGTTTTTTCTTGGGACCATTGCTTGGGCTGCCATTTTGAAGTTACCCTTGCGATCCTAAGTCAAGGCAGCCGACGAAACTGCGACCCATCTGAGCCGCGTGCCATGCTGATGACCGGAAAACCCTACTCAGACTTCCTCTTCTTATATTAATTATGGGCGCTTACCTTTGGGTGGCCTCTCCTCCACAACTTTTTTCCCAAGTCAGACATTGTTAATGGAGGGTGAGGAGGGTGAGGCTCTTCTGTGCAAGTTTTGCCATGGTTTTATAACTTGCATTTGATTTTCCGAGACAGTTAAGTCCATTTTATCGAGGACAGTCTAAAGCAGCGCCCCCTTATGATCATACTGTTGGAGAATAGAGAGATTCCCATTTCACAGATGAGATAAGGGAAGCCGAAGATTGTCTGCCCAAGCTCGTGTATCCAGGCTCCCTTCCTCCGCTGAGGTTCTGTGTCCTGTATCCTGTCCAGGCTTCCATTTCCGGGACGGTGGGCAGGCGACCCGTTGCCACACCTCGTCTTGGCCCCTGGGCCAAGCAGGGAGAGATGAAGATGGGCTGAGCGTTGGGGGCCAGACCCTCATTCCATCCCCGTTCGATAATGAGCAGCCTCCGAGCACCGACCGAAGGCCCCACGCTGGGCTGGGTGCTGCCCGACTACCCCGAGGGAATCGAGCTGGGTCGTCCGGTCCTGGGGGCAGAGGCTGTGAGGTCCTCTCCCCGCCTTATCCGCCCTGACAGCTGACATGTTGACCGTTACCTGTTAAATGTTCAGCCCGTATGTGTTGATCAGGGGGGAGAAAGAGTCCTTACCCTCAAGCTGCCGTTCTGAGCTACACCGGGGAGAGGGCGGGGGACGTGCAGGGCCCTGAGTCCGGGGACCCCCGGTCTCCCCCTGTTTCTTCACTAATTAGCTGAGCTGTCCTGAGCTTGCTTTTAACCTCCCTGCATTTCTGATTCTGCTTTTGTTCCACGCGGCTCACAATACGCGCCTTGAATGATCATTAGTGAAGCACGAACGCGGTCCGTTTCCCCTCAAGGCCTCCTCCTTCTCCCCGCAGGGTGGAACGAGCTGCTGATTGCCTCCTTCTCCCACCGCTCCGTCTCCGTGCAGGACGGCATCCTCCTGGCCACGGGTTTGCACGTCCACCGGAGCAGTGCCCACAGCGCCGGGGTCGGCTCCATCTTTGACAGGTGGCTCTCTTCTTCCAGGGCTCGCGCGCGTGCGTGCGTGTGTGTGTGTGCGCGCGCGTGTGAGTGAGGGGGCCCGGGGGTAGCGCTGGGATGCAGGACGGACCCCCTAAGCAGCCGCCCAGGGCGAGGAGCAGAGACCCTGAAACACACAAGAACAGACCCTGGGGGCACGACGGGGGGATTGCAGGAATCTGAAGCCGCAGCACTTCCTAGCCGCGACGTTACCTAGGAGGTTCGGCAGGGGGTGGAACCGCTTATCCTAGGGGGCCGAGGGGGGACGGGCAGCCAGGATCCGACCTTGGGAGGCGGGAGGGATGAGCCGAGGTTGCTGCGGGACTGTAGTGGGGTCTCTGGGGAGGGTCTGCAGTGGGAGCAGACCCACCTGGCTCAGGCGGCAGCAGCCTGTCTGGGCCCCCCTGCCTTCTGTGGTGTGGAAGGGCAACGAAGGCCTGTGATTTAAAGAGATGAATGAAGTGAGTGGGGGTGAGCGACTTGGGACAAAGGGATGGGGAGCGGGTGAAGAGGAGCAGAAACAGCCTCTCTGTCTAGTGCCGGGGCCCCGTGGCCCCTTTCCACTTCCCTGAAAAGTGATCTTCCAGGCCACGTGCCCGTCCACACAAGATGTCTCTATTCCCTCGCCGCCCTTTCCCCTGCCCGTTCCCCGCAGAGACCAACGCGGTTTTTGGCGGACTCAGCCCTCTTCGTGGTCCCTGGAGATTTCTACCCTGTCTCTGGATTCTGCGCTCTGCCATCTTCCTCCAGACATGCCACACCCTCCCTCACCCTGCTTTGCCTCTCGCATTTCCAAATCCTCCAGGCTACCTTCCCAGCCCTCCCCCTGCTTCCCCCGAGTGCCCCGTGGACGCGGCTCCTGCCACTTGTGGGCTTTAGGTTGTTCCTATCGCTTCCATGTCTGTCGTTCTCAATGAAACCATGAGCTCCTTGAGCTCAGGGGCTGCATCCCTCCCTCTCTGTGCCCCTAGTACGGGACGCATCATCTGGAAAATGGGGTGGGCACATGAGGAGTCTTGGCTGCATTCACCGGGCCGGCCCTTGGCCCGGGACTCATGGTTTTCTCATCGCCTCTCGTTGCCTCCTGTGAACAGAGTCCTGACTGAGCTGGTGTCCAAGATGAAAGACATGCAGATGGACAAGTCGGAGTTGGGGTGCCTGCGAGCCATCGTGCTGTTTAACCCAGGTGACCACGCGGCGGCTCGGCCCCTCCCCGTTCTCCCCGCCCCCCTCCCCGCTGCGGGCCCCCCCCTCCGCGCTCTGTCTTCCTGCAGTCCTCTGCTGAGACGCACAAAGCAGGGCCCAGGAGCATGTCCTTGGCGAGGGCGGGAAGCCAGTTCTTCGTGGTCTCTATTCCTAGTGCCATCCGGACAGTGTCTCTGATGGGCGTGGAGTGTGTCTGCTTCGGGGCAGGCGGGGGAGACCAGAGAGGGTAGCGGCCGAGGGTCACGGTGAGGGAGGTGGTAACAAGTAGATTCTGCATATAGTTGTTTTTTTTGTGTTTTTTTTTTTAATTTATTTGAGAGAGAGAGAGAGAGAGAGCACAAACAAGGTGGAGGAGAATCAGACTCCCCGCTGAGTAGGGAGCCCGATATGGGACTCGATCGTGGCACTTGGGATCATGACCCCAGACAAAGGCAGACCCTTAACCAACTGAGCCCCCCGGGCGCCCTGATTCTGCATATAGTTTTAAGCAAAGCCAATGGGATTTGCTGATGGAGTAGAGAGTGTGTGAAATGGCAGTGTTAAATGGAATTCTCAGGGGGCTTTGTTTTGTTTTCCTGAGTAATTAGAAAGATGGAGTTTTATTTGCTGAGTTGAGGGTCCTAAGGGTGGGCAGGTAGGACTTAGGACTTCGTGCATTCAAATCTCAGATGGATAGTAGGCCTCCGAGAGTGGCTGGCCGGGGAGGTCTTGTCTATGCGTCGGGGTTCGGAGGAGGAGTTGGGACCGGAGATGGGCCATAGACAGCTGTCTGCCTCTCGGGCACGCGGGGCTTTGAGACAGGTGTCAGCCTGCATGGGGAGTCCGTCAAGTTTGGGCAGCGGGGGCGGCCGGGGGCTGGGGCGCGCCCTCACCTAGGGATGGGGAGAAAAGGAAGAGCCAGCAGGGGAGCCTGAGACAGGCAGGGAGAGGCAGGGGGAGAAGCAGAAGGGGGTGTCCTGGAGAATCAGGGAAGAAATGCGTTTCGAGGAGGAGGAAGTGATCAGCTTCGGCTAGTGCTGCTGCAGGTCGAGAAGGATGACCGTCCAGAATTACATGGGATCCAAGTCCGTGCTTCATCCCGCGAGTTAGGTGGTTAGTGAGTTGAGGCAGCACGTGGGTGGATCTGGATTTTGTGCCCCATCTCATCCTCAGTCCGTGCATAGCCCACGTCGGCACTCCGTACGTGTGTGGATGTGATGTTTCTAGACTGATCGGATAAAATAAAACTCTCCTCCTTGGAATCAGCGGTGGGTGCCTGTGGCTATTAACAGGGTTTTATACCTTTGTCCCCAGAGTCTACTGGGGAGACTGGGCACAGAGAGGAGAGCTGGGGCGCGAAGGACCCCCAGCTTTGTTGCTTTGGTTGTTGCTCCCCATCCCGGCGTGTCTCGGAAACCGATGGGGACAGCCCTCTGAGGGAGGGGGTCCACCTGACGGGAGTCACCCGAGGCTAACCCAGTCATCTTCTCCAGATGCCAAGGGGCTGTCCAACCCCTCGGAGGTAGAGACTCTGCGAGAGAAGGTTTATGCTACCCTCGAGGCCTACACGAAGCAGAAGTATCCAGAGCAACCTGGCAGGTGAGGGAGTGCTAGAAGAATCCTCTGGCGGCCGTGATCTTACTTGCCCTGAAGACGTGGCAACATGCGGCAGGCACTGTTTAGGTTTTTCACGTGTTATTTAATCTTTATAACAAGCTCAATGCTGCTAAAACACCGGCTCCCTGCAACCAAAGGGCTTATCTTGTTTGCCATTCCCCACTCCGGAGTCAGAGCCTAAAGCAGGGCTGGGCCCATAGTGTACAGCTGTATTTATTGTTTTTATTTTAAAGATTTTATTTATTTATTGGAGAGAAAGAGAGAGAGATAGTGACAGAGAGCCCAAGTGGGGAGGAGAGGGAGAAGCAGACTCCTCGCCGAGCAGGGAGCCTGACGTGCACTCGATGCCAGGACCCTGGGATCATGACCTGAGCTGAAGGCAGACGCTTAACCAACTGAGCCACCCAGGCGCCCCCGTATAGAACTTTCATGGTTGAATGAAAAGCAAATGAACAAATGAATGTGGGTCCCGTTATCTCCAGTCCCTGAGGCTCCGAGGCTCAGAAGGGGTAAGGCATTTGCCTGCCATCACAGAGCTGGTGTGCACTCAGGTCTGGGATGTGAACTCAAGTCTGTCTGATTTCAAAGAGGTTGTGCTTTCTGGGCTGACTGCCCTGCTTTCTGCTCTTCCCCCGCGAAAACCCCGTGCTAGAAGGTCCAGACAGACCGTGGCAGCCAGGACACGTAGCCACTGTCCCCCAGGGCCCTGGGCTCCTTGTCTGAAGAGGGGGACATTGGTCGGGAGATCTCCGAGGCCATCGACCCGTTTAGGTGTTCTTGAGTCATTAAAAAAAAAAACTTTTCTTAAATGCTTCCCCCAAAGCACAGCTAAACAGAAGTTTTCCTGCTCCGCTAACTCCAGTTAAATAGAGAGAATGCGATCCTCAAATCTCACCGAAATCCGAAAATGGAACTGACAAAACTGCCTTAAAGACATTCGTTTTGTTTTCAGGATTAATATTACATGCTCTGAATTCTCACTCATCGTTCGCATTCCTCTGTGAAGTCCAATTTCCGTTTAAGCTGTTTTCTCTGGATCCGAATGCAGTCCGTATCAGTTGTCCAGGAGAAGCTGGGCTCCGGTTCGTATTGGAGTTTTTTTTTGAACTCCAAGGGAGTGGGTTTCAGGCCTTCCGTACGACACATGCGCAGGCCTTGAGGGGTCAGGAGCCTGAGCTGGGGTAACAGACCTCCCAAACACCAGGAGGGGAACACGATAGAAATGTACTTTTTGCTCACGGGCCAGTCCTGGGCGGGCAGTCCGTTTGGAGGGCTGGCTCTCTTCCACATCAAGACTCAGGGGTGCACTCCTTCCTTCCCGGGGCTCCAGCGTGTCCCAGAGCCGCATCGTGTTCTGCATCCAGATGACGGCGGGGAAGGAAGGGGAGGAACACAGAGGCGAGGCCTACTGGACAGCCCTGGCCTTGGAAAGGTCCCCCATCTCTTCAGTCACTGCGAGTGAGTGAAACTTAGTCACATGGCCCAGCGAGTCACAGAGGATTCTAGAGTCTCCAGGTGCAGCCGTATGCCACGGAAGAAGGGGAGAGTGTATTTGGGTGGACACCTGGCAGTCGCCCCCATACTTGCAGTAGCTGAGGTCACAGGGCTGTACCCAGCAGATCGGCCCTGGCCCGTGGGGGCTCGTGACAGCCCGGTGATGGGGGATTTCTACCGAATCTCCCAGCTCAAAGGCAGCACTAAGCATGTTTTTTGGAGCACATATTATGTGCCAGGCATTAGGAATAAGCAGGCTCATGCACATCCTTGTCTTTGATTTGGCTCTAGGTCCTATTATCTTAAAAAAAAAGCCCTAAACCAATCTTTTTTCTTATTATCAAAGCAGAACATGCTTTTGTGGGAAAGAAGGGAAGTATTTAAGTAAGAGTAAAGTAAGTAATAAAATGAATCATAAGTTGGGGGGATTTTTTCCCCCAGTACCCTTGGGTATCAATGCTTGTGTACATAGAAGTGTGTTTAGGGGCGCCTGGGGGGGGCTTAGTTGGTTAAGCATCTGCCTTCTGCTCAGGTCATGATCCGGGGTCCTGGGATTGAGCCCCACATCAGACTCCCTGCTCGGCAGGAAGCCTGCTTCGCCCTCTCCCACTCCCCCTGCTTGTGTTCCCTCTCTCGCTGTGTCTCTCTCTGTCAAAGAAGTAAAAGAATCTTTAAAAAAATTTTTTTTTTCTTAAAAAAAATGTGTTTACCGAGAGGAAATTATACAGTTCGGTGTATTGTTTTTCCTCTTCTAGCCGTTTTAGGCACTTTATCAGATACTGAGAAGTACAAAATTATCCTCTTCCGTGGTTTTGTAATATTTCACAGGGTGGATGTGTCCTCGTGTGTTTAGCCCTTGTCCTGAGGAGCATTCGGGTTGTTTCTACTGAATATTACACTCAGAGCTTGGGGACTTGCCCGTTCTCTTAGGAGCGGGACTGCCAGGGGCCTGGGCTGCCTGCTCCTTGGCCGGACGAGGGCAGGACCTGGGGGTGCGGGGCGGGGGTGTAGAGGCGGGGCCCCTGCATGTCCCTTGCGTGCATCCAGCGCAGCCTGGACCGAGGGTGACCCCCCCCCCCCGAGGCTGAGCAGGTGCACCAAGGACATCGCTGGGCTCGCCCAGGTGGGTGAGTGTATGGACGGCTGGTCACCTTGACTCTGCAGAAGGCGGTGGAAGGGGAGCTGGCCCGGGAGGAGGAGAGCTCTCGGTGGTGGAGTGCTGCCCCTCCATGGACACTCTTCCGAAATACACTTCGCAGGGGCCAAGTTCAGCTTTCTCTAGCGTGAAAGCAGAGATCGAAATGCAGGAGGACACAGAGCCGAGCACACGGGGCCGCTCGGGCTGCTGGCGGGTGAATGAGGAACGCGGCGACCTTCCAGGGGCTGTGGCTCTTCATGGTTGTGCTTATTCCCACGGTCCTGCTCTCAGTTCCTAAGTTGGGGGCCGTCAGCAAAGAGCGCAGTATCCTCATGTACTTAGCGTCTTATGTATTGTAAAACTTTGGCGTTTTTAGAATGTAGAATGCAATCTAAATACATCTAGATCGAAATATATTTTGGGAGTCACAGGTCAGCCTAACTTTGCACTTTGCAGAGAAGCCCTTCCCTTCCCCTAATTCCATGAAACTCTGTCATAGGCACCGGGACCAGGAGCTCAGTGTTGACCCGCCTCTTCCTGCTGGGTGCCCCCCTGCAGATGAACTCAGAGGCCTTACCGTCCACACTTTCTGAAGGACTCTGTGGGCCTTGGTGTAGACTGTTAACTTTGCCATGTAAGGAAGCAATGCCTACCTTTCTTAAATAGTGCCATTTTCTCTTTCTTGAATTGCCCCAGTTCCTTAACCCTTCATGGGGTATGAATGTAGAAATATACACATTTTCCAGGAGTCGTAAAATTCTAGCTTGAAACTCACTCTTGAAATCATGTTGTGATGCTCGGTGAAGACCCACCCTAACCAGTCTCTGGTCTAAGGCCAGACTGGCTGATACGGTTTTGGTCCTTGGCCTTTTATTGGAAGTTACGACTTCCTATTTCCAGTTGTTGTTAATAACATTAAAAAATAAGCCGCATTGGCAAAAAGGATTTGAGAGACAAAGGAGGACTGCGGAAGCGGGATGGAAAACACAGCAGACTGCGGGACGGCAGAAGGGTGTGTGGATGTGGGACGTGTTCTTCACACGCTGGCCTCCCTCCCTGCGGAGAAGCCCGTGTGTGCGTGTGCACGCGTAGGAGGGTATTGAGAGCGAAGGACAATGTGTGAGTGTGTCTAGGTGTGTATGTGTGAGCACAAATGTATCTGGGAAGGCATGTAAGAGTGTTTATGTCTGTGCACCATGTATGGCAGTGGTGAAGGCACATGTGTGCATGTATGAGAACATGTGAGTGTGTATGTGTGGCGTGTGCACGTGTGTGTGTGTGACACACGAGGCAGGTGTGTATGGATGTGTATAAGGGTGTGCATGTGGGACTGTGTGTACACAGGTTATGTGCACGTGTGTGTACGTGTGACGTGTGAGGCAGGTGTGTGTGTACACAGGTTATGTGCACGTGTGTGTACGTGTGACGTGTGAGGCAGGTGTGTGTGTACACAGGTTATGTGCACGTGTGTGTACGTGTGACGTGTGAGGCAGGTGTGTGTGTGTGTGACGGGGCTGCCTGTGCACACATACACACCCATGTGAGAATGTGGGTATGGGTGTGTACGTGTGACTGCACACGTGCGTATGTGTGACAGCTGTCAGGCATGCGTGGGGGTGTGCGTGACAGCGGTGGGGTTCTGTGGCGTGCACACGCGTGAGAAGGCTCGTGTGCACACGTGCGTGTGTGTGACAGCTGTCAGGCACGCGTGGGGGTGTGCATGACAGCGGTGGGGTTCTGTGGCGTGCACACGCGTGAGAAGGCTCGTGTGCACACGTGCGTATGTGTGACAGCTGTCAGGCACGCGTGGGGGTGTGCGTGACAGCGGTGGGGTTCTGTGGCGTGCACACGCGTGAGAAGGCTCGTGTGCACACGTGCGTGTGTCGTCCCCACCCAGCCCACGGCCCCTCACGGGGTCACAGCCAAGAAGCCGGGCTGTGTGTTGGTGACGACCGCCCGCATGTCGGTAACAAGCCTTGGTCACTGAGGCGCCCTGCGGTCCTGGTGGGGGGACTGTGGCGCGAGGACTGCGCGGCCCGCTGGGGACGGGCGAGCTGAAGCTCGAGGAGCGGAGCTTGTCCAGCTGCCTCGGTGGCCCTTCCAGGCTCGCTCTCCTCCGCTAGGTCGGAGCGCAGACGGGCTGCCCGGGGCCGGCCGCCGCCCCCGAGCGGCCGATCCCGGCTCCTGACGCCCCTCGGCTTCCCCGCAGGTTCGCCAAGCTGCTGCTTCGCCTCCCGGCCCTGCGCTCCATCGGCTTGAAATGCCTGGAGCACCTGTTCTTCTTCAAACTCATCGGGGACACGCCCATCGACACCTTCCTCATGGAGATGCTGGAGACCCCGCTGCAGATCACCTGAACGCCCCGGCCGCAGCCTCCCCGCCCGGGACCACCCCTGGGCAGGTGTGTGTGGACCCCCGCCCCGCACACGTTCCTCGGCCTCCCACCCTCACCTCCTCCTGTTCCCTAAATGTGATGCTTACAATAAAGAAATCTTTCTACACGTGCGACTTTTATAGGTGGAGTTTCGTACAGATATTAAAGGAAGCCCTTCTTTGCAACCTGAGGGGCTGGGGAAGTTTCTGGAAGTTCTCGGACAAACGAACCAGCCTCTGTACATATAATTGGTTTAAATTATTTTTTCACTTGCCATGGAAAGCAAACGAGCGAATAATAAAATAATATATATGATGTTGGCACTGGTTGGAGCCCGGGGTGTGTTGTTGTGCTTTGGGGAAGTGTTCTCAGCGCGGGGGGAGGGGAGAGCTGTCGGAGGGTGGGGGATGGGGCTGGGGTCCTGAAATAGTAAATCCCACGGTCGGGCACCCTGAGTCTAAACTGGGCACACAGCGCGCTATGCTCAGAGCGGCCCCCAGCGAGGTTGGGAAGAAACAAGGTCTTTCAGAGCTTGTTTTTTTGTGTTTGTTTTCTTCCTCCTAAGGATAATGAGTACAGACAACCTTGTCCTGTTTGCGAGCAATTGAGCAAAAGGCAAAGGGAAGATGCTATCTTGATGGAAGAAGATTTGTGGATCCTGGGAGTTGATAGGAAGTAGTAACAAAAGAAAAGAATTTTCTGTTGTTAACCAGCAACATTAGCAAAAAAGAGCAGAGTATACCTAATTTGTTTTCCATCATTATCTGACCCTGCATAGCCTGTTCTTAAAATGGAAAGAGAAAACCTCTCCTGGCTTCTAGCCTATGGTTTCCTGGTGATCCTAGAGCCCTACTGTCTGTTGGACTATGTCCACCGTTAGACTATATAGATAGCCCATCTTCTTTGAGTCACCATCCTGCCATCTGCAGGAATAGAACTTAATGGATACACAAATCTATACTATGATTTACATGACGCCACTAGAGTTGTCAGTGTACAACACGAACAACTGCCCATGGCAGTCCTACTTACCAGAACTTGATCTAGGGCCTGGCACACAGCAGATGTATAGTAAGCGTGTGTTGTTGAATTGGGGTCCATGTAACTGGAAGGAATTTCTTAAAGGGCATTGTGGGTGCACTGCCTGAAGCTGGGATTCAGTTAATGTTTGGTGGGATTAGAACCTTTGGTTTCATCCCCCCAAAGATGGCAGCCTATTGCAAGTAGTACAGTCCTGCAGCGAGCCTGCGGGCCTCCCCATTGGGGCCATGAGCCAGGAAACCAACCTTGCGTAGACTGTTAATGGAAGGTGTAAGTTCTTCACCATCTGTCAGGTCACTCTTCACGGGCATAGTGGGCTGTGACCAAAGACATGGAGGCATGTTCTCAGCCTTCAGGGAACTTACAGCTGAAAACAGTGCAAGGCACGAGGATCAAGAGATGCAAGGCAATGATATGTCTTGTAGACCTTTAGAGTTTACGAAGACACATGAAGATCTGTGTTTGTGGCCCAGGGGAAGTGGGCAAGAGAACTTTTATCTTTGTTTTATTAATTTATTTACTTTTATTTTTTAAGGATTTTATTTATTTGAGAGAGAGGGAGAGTACACAAGGAGAGTGAGGAGAAGCAGGGTCCCTGGTGGGGCTCCATCCCAGGACCCTGGGATCATGACCTGAGCCGAAGGCAGACGCTTCACCGACTGAGCCCCCCCGGCGCCCATTGTTATCTACATTGTAGAGATGAAGAAATTAAGATGCTGGAAACTCAGAGACTTGGGCCAGGACAGACATGGTGGGCAGGTGATGGGACTCAGTCACTGTCACTGCCCATACACAGCAAGTGTCCCCCCAACCCCAAGACCTTTGCACCTGTACCCTGAGAAAACTGTATATTCTGGGCCCGAGAAATATCTGTCCGTTGAGGGATCGTCACAAACAATGAGCAAATATAAAATAAGAAGGAGGGTGTTTTTTTTAAATGAATGAACTTGGACAAACACTTCACAGTCTGCCTTGAAACCTTCTTTAAGACTTTTGCTGCAGTGGTATTTTCTTTGGAAAGTTCTCTTTCCATTTGCCTTCAGAGCTGCTTTGGAGTCCACCTAAGAAACATAACCTCATGGGTTCTATAGGAAAAACTCGTCAAATAACAACAAGGACCATAACGACCCATGTGACCCAGATTCCCACGGGACTCCCACTGCCCAGAACCCGCTCTACACGGGGCCTTTGGGTTCACCACTCTCATACCAGCTTAATGTCCTCTGTCCAATAGATTCGGCTCTGGATGACTTTCGGCTGTTTCCAAAAATCCAGTCTACTCTCTCGCTAGTGATGATTTGCCACCACTGATGTAATTCAAAAGACCGAGGCTCAGGCTCTGAAGGTTCCTACCCACAAATGATCTCAAGGCTTCGGGCATAAACCAATAATGTCTTTCCCCCTGGGAGGGAGATTGGGGCCCCTGACGTGGAATGAATTTAGGGCCTTCCTAGGAGGCACTGAGTGGGGAGTGGAGTGGAAAGCAAGCCCCCACCACCACCCCGGCCTTTCCCCTAAGGCAGGCTGGGAAGGCGGGTCTGGGAAACGAGCCTTGGCTAGCTTGAAGCAGAGGACTAGGGAGCCAAGTTCTTCCCCAGCCACAGAAGAGCAACCTTTGCCCCGTTCCATGGAAAACCCTACGGAAATGTCTCCCATGACAGTGTCGGAGCACACAGCCATCTCTCACAACCACACACCACACTGAACTGGCGCGGGTCCAGGCCCCCAGGGGAGCTCCTCGCGGTCGGTGCAGGGGCGGGGATGCCTGCGACCCGCCCAGCCCCAGCGGGACCCTGGGTGCCAAGATCGTTAGGCACGGGCGCCCTCTGCTGCCAGCTCGGGGTATCACACCCACCTTCCTGGAAAAGAGGCTTCCCAGAGGCCTGGGAGGGACAGAATTTTCAAGACGGAAAACAAAAAGAAGAGTTGGGAAAGCGAGCCTCAGAGAGACTCGGAAGGTCAAATATGCCCCTGGCCAGAGGCTCACTCAGGGGAAGTCTAGTTTCTGGGGGAAAGGGGTTCCAAAGAGGAAACTCGAAGAGGGAAGAATGGAGAATCTCACAGGGACATGCTTAGTTAGAAGCAGGAGCCGGTCTCAGCTGGGAAGGGCCACCTCCTCCGAAGCCGCCAGCCCCTCACCAGCTAAACACTGACTAGACGTGGACCCGCGACATCTGCAAGGCCACCAACATCGCACACGAAGTCGTCACATGACATCGCACAGCCAGCGAGGTCACCCGCAGCCCAGGCGGCCTGGTGGAAGAAGAAGAGGACCAGGGGCCTGGGGCTATGCCGCAGCCCCTCGTGGGACTCGTGGGACTCGTCTGACCCTGGTAAGGTCGCTGGACCCCTCGGGGCTTCAAATCCCTCCTCAGCCAAGTTGAAGGTTCTGGCAAGATGATCCCTGAGTCCCTTCCATCTCACTGAGCCGGTCCTGTCTTTTAGAACTTGACTGATTCTCTATTCCGCGACCTTCCATGGAAGCATGGGAACACCCTGCGCTCTCAGTACTGAGTGCAGAGAAAATCCTGGAAGACCCCATTCCTCAGAGAGCTTCGAATCTGAAGGTCGAAACAGGTTAAACACTGTTAAGATATTACTTGAGCACTTTCTGTGGGCTCAGGGCTCCGTTAAATGGCGGAGGTAGGAAGGTGGTTCCTAGCCCCAGAGAACCAGAATTAGTTTATCCTTCTCAGCCGGTGGCCAAGCTGGCCGTCCAAGGTAACTCTTCTGCTTATTCCCGCCCCCCCACCCTTATCTTCTCTCTCAGATCGAAATCCTCCCCAAGGCAACTATTTCTCATGTATTTCTAGTAGGTTCTTAAAAATCCACCTTCCGTTTGTTTCTTCTCCAGCTGACATTTATGGGAATTACAGAGTACTATTTGCTGTGTTTTAAACATGTACGTGAGTAATTGTTTTGCTATCAGTCTCCCCATTGACTCATCCTTCTTTGTTTTACTCTGTGCGAGGCTCTGAGATCCGTCAGTGACGCTCTAGGTAATAGCTGATTCCTTCTTACTGCTGCCCAGCATTTCAGTAAATTCCTCAGTGGCCTCCAGTTCTCTGCCAGGGTAGGCATGCTTGCTTGGGCCTCCTTGCTAACTTGTGTAAAAGTTTGGGGCATACCCCAGGAATAGGACTCGCCTAGGTTGTAGTCACATGCCCACGTCCCTAAACACACCCACACTGCTCTCTGAGAGGTTGCAACAACATATCCCACGAGTGCCCGAGGGTCCCGTGTCTACACGTCCTTCCTAGCATTTGGGAGAGTTCAGGTGATTAGTTTTGTGGGCTGTGCATCAAGGGAGAGCTTTCTCTGAATTGCCTTTCTCTGGTTTGTAGGCAAATTGGGCTTCTCTGGTGTCTTTATTAGCCTTTTGGATTTCCTTTTCCATGAGTTACCTATCTATAGTGTCCTAAGGGACTCGAGCTAATTCTTAGTGACCTGAAGCCCCCCTCCCCCAACGTTCCCCAAATTTATTTATTTTTTTCTTTTTTAAAGGAAACCAGTGGGCTCAGAACATTGTTCCCATTCTTTCTTCACTCAAATAAATCCCAACAAGATTTATATGCAACTTCCTCAGAAAGATACACTTCACATCTTGGCAACAACTAGAATACGTAATGGGTGCGTTCATCCTGTGAGAAGTTTGGGTCGAACTTGACCTGGCTTGCTGTTTAGCGGAGCTTCTGGAAAACACAGAGCAACTGCCTGTTGGATGGGCTTCAAAGGACCAGTGGGATTTTGATGGATCGTTATCACTGTCAGTCATGTCCGCCCTAATGGGGGGAGGGGGGACCATCTCTCACACTCAGAAGTAGACGCATAGGCACAGGTGAGGCCCCCTAAAAACGGTGTGGGGGAGAGTCCAGTTTTGCTTGGATATAGGGAAACAGATTTCAGGAAGAATACTGACCCGCACATGGGAAATCCTAACGCTGCACGATAGTGCGTTGGGTAGAGAATAAGCAGGGGGCTGAATGACAATTTGGAAGTATCCTGAAGTTTCTGTTTTGCTGCTTATCTTAACTGAAAATTAGGCTTGGCCCCAAGGGGTTTGTTGCCTTTTTTAAAGGCAAATGCCTATTCTGCAATTGCTTCTTTGTCTTTCTTTCTGTTGTATTTCTTGATTTCTTGTTACTGATTGGTAGAAGTTTTTTTTAAAGATTTTTTTTAAGAGAGAGCAGGAGCAGGGGGAGGAGCAGAGCGAGAAGCAGGCTCTCCCGCTGAGCAGAGAGCCCATCGTGGGCCTCGATCCCAGGACCCTGGGATTATGACCTGAGCCAAAGGCAGATAGATGCTCAACTGGCTGAATCACCCAGGTTCCCCAAGCAGCGGTTTTAAAACTATTCTCTATATTACACCTTTGAAAGCTGTGGATGTTACAAGTAGTTTCTCCCAAACTCATACTATTTATTAACTTGAACAGAACTTTCCTTTAATGCAATGGTCAAGTCCATTGCCCTACTTTAAAGCTTGCAATGACGGCGTCTTGTAGGAGAAACCCCCTTCACCCCAGGGTTTCCGAAACACTTTCTTGTCCTGAAGTATGTACAGAATTAACCTAACAAGAGACTCACGGAGCAAAGCCCCTGCACTGTGACAGATTTGGCCTAGAAAACACAGGCCTCTCTTCCCAAGTTAAAGCCGTCCAGACCCACAGTGCAGGTGGGGAAGCCGGAGGAGGGACGCGGCCGGTGGCGAGAGCAGCCTTGCTCAGCTCTGTCCCGTGGGCCCCAGGAGCACGGGGCTCAATGAACTTGAATACGCGGGGTCCAGGCAGCTACTCGGGCCTTCGCCCATCCACCTTTCGGGTCCGCCCCTCTCCAGGGGGAAATGTGGCTGAAGGTCTGCTCTCCCCATTCTCACCAATCAGACTCGTCACCTTCCTTTCCATGAGGACCAAGTGACGGGGTGGAAAGGGAGGCCAAATGGTCTCTCCCAATATTTCTATTTCCAGTAAAGGAGCAGAAGTCTTGCATCTCTAGGCTGAGATGGAAATGTGAGAAGAGGAAGAGTAAAGCAATGCCTTTCCCTAGGCAATCTGAATAGCTCCCTGTTGCAGTTGAGGAGAATGTGGCTCAGAGAGGTTGAGTAACTTGTGCATGGTCACACAGCAAGGAGTGGAGCCAGAATTCAAAAGGCCACCTGACTCTAGAGACAAGCTCTTGATTTCTCCTCTGTTACCCCAGACTGAGGGACTCTGACCCCCTCCGTGCCCTCGCTCTCTCAAATCGTGGACGCCCGGGATGTTGGAACATCAGTGTCCGCCTGGTCGCGTTGCTGAGAAACTTACTGCCGAGAACTCAGCAGAAGGGCTCGTCCAGAGCCGCCGGCGAACCGGGGCAGAGAGTGGGCATCGACCAAGCACCGTGCACAGAACTCTACCTCGCTACGGAATGCCCACAGCCTCGAGCTCCTGCTCCAAAGAGGACCGATGTCAACGGCAGAAGACCCAGCACAGGCCAACCTGAGCAAAAAGAGGAATGTACTGTCTCACGAAACTGAGCGGCCTGGAGGCAGAGCCTGGGCACCGGGGCGGTGCCTTCTGGACTCCTCTCCTCTCGCCACCTCCAGGGCCTGCCTTTCTCCTTGATGGAGCCATTCTTGGCGAGGGTGACCCAAGACGACTCCCGGGAGCTCTGCATGGGAATCCCGGCTGCCGGTGCTCGCAGCAGAAAAAGAAGGGTTTCTCTCTCTGCCAGATTCCCCAGGGAAATCCTGGGACTCGCGACCTCTGATCTGTTGGAACCAAGTTCCGGATACACCTGTGCGGATGACGCCGGGAGCAGTGACCCCGGAACCACACGGGCTGAGACAGTGAGGCGGTGGTTTCCTTAAATGAAACGAAAACTGAGGCCTGGTCCTCCGAAGAGGTCCGGGGAGGCAGAAAAGCAGGGTGTCAACGCGGCGGGCAAATTCGATATGCGGTCCCCCGCGTGTATTTCTCTGTTGCTGGCTCACTCTCTGCCCAGGCCTCCCATTTGGGGTGCCCACACGGGGCCGAGGGTCCTGTGTACGTCACCTCATTTCGTCCTCAGTGCACTTCTGTCATGGGAGGACCCCCGTGATCCCCGTTTTCATGATGAGGTTCTCAAAGCTCGGGGAAGTGCTATAATTCAAGGTCACAGGAGAGCGAGGGACAGAACCCAAACCCAAACTCAGAAACGCCTTGTCTTAATTCACACACCATTCACCACTACTGCCCAGAGGGCAGCTAATCCCAGGGAAAGAGGACTCCCTGAAATCTGCAGATAATATAACATAAACCTCCCCCACCCCGGCCCCGGCCCCGGCCCCACTATAGCACAGAGAGCACAAATGCGTACTTGTACTGCCTGTGATTTCTTTTTAGAAATTCTGGATTTCCGCGCCCCTCGCAGACACTTCCTCCCTTGGAAGAGGCTGACCACCCACACGAGAGGGCTGATGTCATTAGGGGACAGCTGTTTTGGGCTTGTCCACAGCCAGAGAGACATTTTATTTGGTTTTCAGCTATAGAAGGATATTCTCCCCTCCAAGTCGCCGGGTTCCAAATGGGCTAAATCACTTTTGTTCAGATATCCTGAGCAATTTCATCCCTGGGGTGGAAACAGAGCATGGGATGATTTGGAGGGAAAGGACCATTTTTGGACAATTATGAGTGAGTGAAAACAGGAGGTTATAAAGGATATTGTCTCTCAACCCTGAACTCCGGCATCGTAACCAAGAATTCTGTCTCTCAGGTTTTGGTGGTAGGAACGTAATGCTGAGCAGTTCTCTGGAACTACTTCTGGATGGTCAGTAATTAGAAACAGTGACGCCGACTCGGGAGTCCACCGGTTGGGTTGCAGAAAACCAATTCACATAAGAAGAAGAGGGGAAAATATTGGAAACGTGTAGAGATAAACATCGAACAAAAATTAACGGATGTTTCGTATATATTTTCAGTGACTTGTATGTCTCCTTTCAAAATTACAATGTCAGATGTCTGGTATCTGTAAGTCCTAGAGGAGGAACGAGCTGGAACCAAGGATGAAAAATTTTCGGTAATGATGAGAAGGCAAAATCTCTTACTGGGAGGCGTGCAGTCAATGGAAGGAGACAGTGTGGTTTAGCAGCAAGTCAGGTGACACAGCTCGGAAGTTCAATTTGTCTGCAAAAATGTATTTTGAAATTTGGTCCAGGATGGGATCAGACATGTTCCAATTTCCTTGAGTAGCTTTAAAAGCTGGAAAACACCCAGCTATTGTCCATGACTTAGACATAGGGCTTCCTGGAGGCAGAGAAATGCTTTGTGGAGTGTCCCTTCCAACTCGGTGATTTCTCGGGGCCTTTGCTTCTTCGGATGGGTGCGGTCACAGGGGCCTTCTGCTTCTCCAGGGAGTAGTGCTGGGGGCACAGACTGTCTACGCATTGACCTCCAGGGGTCCCAGCGAGGAGCCCCCCAAACCTCCCCCAGGTGGCTTTGTTCACACTTCTTTGTACCCAGGAAGGGGGGGCTTGCCAAAGCACATGCCCATTAACAGGGGGCCGGAAGGACCGGGTGCCAACCTTGGACCAGGCTCTGAAGTTCACCGTCAAGTGAAGTTGTCTCATCCAACGTGCGCTGCGTTCCGAGCAGACCTCTGCTCTACGCGGAATTCTACGCCAAGTAGCAATATACAGGAGTACTTTTCCCCTTACGCAAAAGTAACCACGTACAGGTTGCTCTGTAAATGCCTAGAAGCAGGACAGGGAGGAGCCGCTGGGTGCGGGCGGCCAGTTCTGGGGGCAGCGCGGGGGCTGGAGGCTAAGTGCTTTTACTACTTGCTCCACTTCTCTTGTTTCTTTCCACAATGAGCATCCAGAGGCATTCATACAGCGCTTGTGAGATTCTTCAAAACATCCGTCGTTTCTTTCACTAAATAAATATAAATGCATATGAATCTGTTTACTTCCTGTCTCTCAGGGGGATAGGGACTCTGGGTTTTCTGGATGAGGGGCGTCGATTTCTCCCCCAACAGTGTCTGGCACAGAGGAAGTGTTCAGTGTGTATCTATTGACTCAATGAAAGAACTATTGACCAAGAAAAAAAAAAAAAAAAGCAAAAATGTGTATGTTCCAAATGCAGGGCTTAAGTCTCTGGAACAGAGCCTGGTTTACGCTAGATACTTAATATGTGAATTTCTTAAATACTTTGTATGGAAAGCTTGGTGCCTGCTTTTAGAGCTTTTAAAATCCAGACGCCCACACTTATCACTGTGTTGCAAAACAGGTGATGCAAGGAAGAGGGATAAGCAAAGAGTAAAGGGGGTCAGTAGAGGGAGCTATAGTTTCTATCAGAGGTAATCAGAGCGGGCCTCACGGAGAAGGTAAGATCTGAGAAAGATTTCGAGAGGCGATCTAACAGTTTCCTGGGGCTGCCGTAAGACATCACTACAGCCTTGGGGCTACAAGTCCCAAATCAAGATGATGACAGAATGTGCTTCCTCAAAATTCCCAGTTACGTCCTTTTGCCATCGAAGGCAATATTCACAGGTTTTGGGGATTAGGAGATGAAGGTTTCTTTAGGAGGTGCGTTTTCCGCCCAGCAGAGGTGGAGGGAACTTTAAGAAGCAGAGGAGAGAAGGAAGGTGCTCTTTGCTTCCTTACAGGTCAGTTTCTTGAAAGCGCTCCTCAAACTTCTGCATGCGGTTCTTCCATTTACGTCTGTTCCCAGAGCACCCAACCTAAAATAGGAACAACTGGGAACTCTGTTTTGTTTTTAAAGAATTTATTGATTGATTTCAGAGCTAGAGTGTCAGCAGGGGGAAGAGCAGGGGTAGAGGAACAAGCAGACCCCCCACTGGGCTCAGAGCAGGCGGCCGTGGGGCTGGATCCCACCACCCGGAGATCATGACCTGAGCTAAAATCAAGAGCTGGCCACTTACTGACTATGCACCCAGGTGCCCCTGTTCTGTTTTTAAGTGTGACTGCGGCAGGTGCAAGGTGTAGCGTGGGGAGATCTTGGCGGAAGCACGTCTGATTCACTGGAGGAGAGAACAGACACAAGGAAAACCATTCGGGGGCCCGTCAGGGGAAGTAAGGTCCTGAAGTAGGACGCTGCGGCAAAGAAGGAGAGAGAGCCAGAGGCAGATCGGCCAGCGAGGCTCTGAGCCGTGAGGTGCTTTCGAGGTCCTGAGCCCCTGGCAACGGTCGTCTTGATTGACATGGGCACGCGGGGCAGGGCGAGGATGGGGACGAGGGCACGGCGAGTTGGGGGTGCTGCTGGGGCCTCTTGGTGCACAGGCGGTGGGAAGAGAGGCCCCCGGGGCGAGAGGGGAGGCTCAGGAAAGCGCTATGGGCAGAAGCAACCAGTGAAGGAGTTGAAGAAAGAGCGGGCGCAGCCGAGAAGCCCGACGGGGAAGAGCGCCGATGCCGCACCGGGGGCCCGAGAGACCACGCCCGCGTTTGTGGCTGGTCTTGTAGCCGTTCTTCCCGAGAACAACCTGGATGGCTTGTCCCCGGCTGTAGTAGAACCTGCCTCCTGAACTCTGACCCCTCAGCCGTGCCCTCCTACGCCCCACCTGCCTGCACCCCAGCTCCCCTGGGGCAGGAGGGGGCTTGCGATTGGAAACCCAGATTACCGTCCTTGACCAGACCCCATAGAAGCCATAAATATATATTCATAGTGATAAAAATCCAGCCCAGTCCCTACAAACTGTAAGCCTTGAATGTAGTACTCTACTTTGTTTTTTTTAAGATTTATTTATTTATCTGAGAAAGAGAACACACAGAGGGAGAGGGAGAAGCAGGCTTCCTGCAGAGCAGGGAGCCTGACTCAGGACTCGATCCCAGGACCCCGGGATCATGACCTGGGGGGAAGGCGGAGGCTTAACCAACTGAGCCACCCAGGTGCCCCCGGAATGTAGTGCTTTAGTTTCCCACAGAAATATCACCACAAAATGATAATTTATTGTTCTTTCTAGACCAGGCCATTTTGATGAAATGACTCGTGGAGATACTATTTTCTTGTTCACTGATATTTATACAAAGATCTTTAAAATAAAATATTCTTATCCTCTCTGAGCTGAAAACTGTTGGCCTTTCCGCACTCTCTGGTGTATTCTCTCTTGGAGACAACTAAGGGCTTTGTGCTCTAACCTAGTTCCTATTTTTATGGCGTCTGTCAGGATGCTCAAGGCCAAGTTTTGCAGCAGATTTCAGGGATATCTTATGTTTGGCTTTCTGGTACAGTCTCTCTTCCTATGGCTCACCGTCGTTCACCCTAGCCTTCCCCATACCAGCCCCTTGGCTCCCTCCCTTTCTCTTAGTACTTTGCTGACTATCGCTGCCATTCACGACACGGCTTTTCAAATCCTTTCTGGAAGCCGGTGAGACGCAGAAACCAGACCAGCGGGACGATGAAGGTAGACTTTGGTGCTGTGAAGGGCATATGGTTGAGTTCTGTGGGGCCGTAGGCCTGCTCCCGCCTCGTCATATCATACTATAGCAGGGGCCAAGGTCAGGGAGGAGATGCGGCTCGTGGCTCCAGGATTGTGCCTCCCTGACCTTGTGCAGCGTGGAGTGGGTGAAGGTGACGGGAGTCTCTCTGTCTCTCGTGTTCTCTCTCAAATAAATAAATCAAATCTTAAAGAAAAAAGGGGGGGGCACCCGAGTGGCTCAGTCCGTTGAGCATCTGCCTTTGGCTCGGATCATGATCCCAGGGTCCTGGGATCGAGAAGGTGGCATGAGGCCACTCTGCCAGCAAGAGGAGCAGGGCCAATGGCTACCGTAAGTCCCCGCAGGCCTTGTAGAGAAAGACCGTGCCACGGCCACCTCCCCGGATGTCCCTTACGTGCCTCAGGATCTGCAGAGAGAGACGTGGGAGCCAGGCGAGGCTTTCTCTCTACCCTATTAAGCAGCGTCCCCTTGCTGATGAGGAAGCAGGACTGAGCCTTCCGTTGTCCTCGTCGGATGGCTACTTGGCAGCGTAATTCCACCGGACTCCCGGGAACTGGAATGTGCTAGCCCCCACGCGGCCGCACGCCTTGCCCTTGGCTGGGGAGCCCTGTGCCGGGACCAGGCCAGTCCCCAGCAGCCTGGCCGCAGCACGCCAGCCAAGAGGCCACCCTGAGTCCCGCCGAGCGTGGCGGGGAAGCTAGAGGTGTTCTCTGCGGGCTCCTTGGCACTGCTGAGGTCAGTCGCTCCCCCAACCCAGCCGCAGGAATGCCACTGGTGCCAGAGGGACAAAGGCAGAGGAGAGGGAGGACCTGGAGCAGGGCGCTCCCGAGAGCCAGACCCGAGGAAGCTTTGAGGGTCAGCCACCTCATTCTGTGCGGCCGGGAGGGCACCACCTGGTGTACGGGATTCCAAGGAGCGCCATGTCCAAGGCCGAGCCCAGGGACCCTCTTCAGGGTCTGAGGCCCGAGAGGCCTCTCAGGCCTGGGAACTCCACCTTTCAGGCAAGGTTAGGTGCCGCCTCCAGGATGCCCCCTGCTTCCTAACCTTCCTCTCCCCACCAGCTCTTTGTACCCAGAAGGGGAGCCGTCCCTCGAGGAGTGGGTTTGGAAGCCCCGGGAATT
Organism: Nasua narica; assembly: GCA_028533885.1. Lineage (NCBI taxonomy): Eukaryota > Metazoa > Chordata > Mammalia > Carnivora > Procyonidae > Nasua > Nasua narica. The sequence continues at coordinate 9,371,991 of CM052814.1, read as the reverse complement.
GCCGGGGGTCGAGTGGCTGCTAGAATTGTGGCAGAGGCCTCAGACACGTTTCTCCCGGAGGTCTGAGGTGAACTGTGGACATGACTCAAACGCTCAAACACCCATGACCAAAAGGACACAGCCGTGCTCTCTGGGTGGCCTCTGAGAGAGAAGAAACGTGTCCTGGAATGATCTAGACCAAGGCCGCCTGAATCTGCCTATGCGTCCAAGTCCTTAGAAAATTATAAAAGCCCGAGCGCTGGTCCTGGTCTTTGGAACCACAGTCTCGGCTGGGGAGTCGTCTGTTTAAAGCTCCCCAGGTGACACCCATGTGCAGGCAAGGTCAAATCCAAAATGCTGACTCCACAGCTGGGCGCCGGGCCCAGAAGAGTGATTCAGTGGGGCTGGGCTGGCCGGGCCGGGCCTGGGCCCCTGGGCCCCCAGGCCCCCGAGCCCCCGATCCAGGCTTGCATCATCCCGTGACGGTCACGCTGTCCCAGCCGAGGCCCGCACACCCCGCCCGCGGCGTCCCCGGAGCCTTCCTGACCTCCCTCGGCCACGCCGTGCCTGGGCTTTAGTCTGCTTTTTAGGAAAAAAAGAATTTACTTGTGTCAACAAATCAAACTCTAAGTTATGGTCCGGAACAAGGACTGCGGGCCCCACGGGGCTTGGAGAGGCATAAACGTCGGATCTCTCCCAGAGTAAGGAAGGACGCATGGAGCAGAGTGGAGAGCCGATCAGGCCATCGGCTGTGGGATCAGTTTCGACTCCGAGCTTTGAATCCCGGCCTCGCTGAGCTTCAGCTTCCTGAAGTGTAAAACGAGGCTCGGAGGAGGACGTGTGGCCGCTCGAGGCAAACGTGTTGGTGGGGGCACCTGCCTCATTAGGTGGATGACGTCAGCACAGGCTAGGGCTTGCTGCCCTTAGCGGCCCTGGGCATCTCAGTGCAGAAAGCAGGGCCCTATTTGTCCCGCCCGCCACGGGCGCAGGGGAGAGTGGTGGAAGGTGGGGCTCCGTGGGTGCCAGTGCGACCCGAGCTGACCGTCTCCACATCGGACCTCGGGGTTCACGTGGAGGGTCGCATGCTGGCTCCCAAATGTTCTCCAGAAGTAGGTGCATCATTCTGTGGACATTCTGTGGACATTCTGTGGACATTCCGTGGACATTCTGTGGGCCAAAGCAAATGGCAAGAATGCCTCTAAGTCCGAGGGAGCTGCGCTCAGAAAGGGAAGAGAACCAGAAGCCTGGGGGAGCACCGGCCACAGCCAAGGCCGCCTGCAAGGTCTGGTTAACGTCCAGGTGGCAGCAAGATCCATCGCCCACAAAGACGAGGGCCCAGCTTCTGGAGCTCCCCTCTGGGGCTGAATCTCACACTCCGAATCACGCAGCTGCCACGCTGCACGAACTCTTCTCCCGTCTCCTGTCTGACTCCCGCGTCCCTCCCCTGTAGGTGAAGACCGAAAAACATTTCCAGTGGTTACAAAAATGTCAGAGCAAACAGGACGAGATTCCCCTGCCCAGCCTTCCAGCTCAGGGATGGCTCCTTGGCCAGGGTCCATCATTCCCGTCGTATTTCTAAGTGGCCTATGCTCATCAGCAGTCCTACTTCCTCAGTAAACAATGGAATTTGAGGTATGACTTACGAAAGATACATCATTCTTCAATATAGGCATTTGACGTGAGGGCGTCAGTTTACACTATGGGTCCCCGAGCAGGCGTGCACAAGGCTGTCCACCGGCCTCCTCTAGAAGAATCCTTGCCGCTCTCACTGGCGGAGCCCTGGATTTGGTGGCCATCCCAGCTCTGCAGAGAGCAGCAGGTCCCCTGAAACTCCGACCCATTCACATAAAATCAAAACCCTGGGGTGGGAGGTAGAAGGAGAGAGCCAGCCAGCCAGCCTCTCCCAGCCTCCCTAAAGCTCTTCCCTAGAATTGTACCTGCAAGTTCTTTTAGTGACTGATCATCTATGCGTATTTCATCCAGCTTTCCTTCTGGATTTCAGGGCTCAGCAGGGAGTCAAACCACCTTGTTCTCCTGGAGTTGGTGTTTGGGGAAAGGAATAGGAAAACAAACAAGGAAGCCCAGAGGTAAGGAGTTCTAGCTCAGGCAGAGCACAGGAGGAAGAAAGGCATCTGGAGGAGGGGACTGCCTGTGTTGGCGGGGAGGAGGCTACTCTAGAGGGCTCGGGAAGACTTTCCTGACGGGGAGACAACTAATCAGAGAGGTGAAGGAGGAGAAAGTGCCAGTAATGCTGTGTCAGCGGAGCGTCCCATTGAGAGGATGTGTGTGCGTGCATGCACGCTCGCGTGTGCATAAGTAACAATGTCCAGAGGCAGGGCGGGTTACAGGCCATCATGTTTTGTGCAGGCTGGTCCATACATGGGGCATGACATTCAGCGTGCGGTACAGAGGGGGGTAGGAGCCAGTGTCAAGGCCCTGAGGCAGGTATAGCTTGGTCTGTTTCACGAGCAGCGAGAGGGGAACTGTGAGCGGTGACCTAGTGAGCAAGCGGAGGAGAGGGAAGGGATGATGGGCCCCATGGAGTCAGGCCCTGTTGTCCATAGGAAGGGTCAGATTCTGATGCCCCCAAAACGTAGCCCCTTTCAAGGCCCACACCGCCTTTCACTGCGCGTGGCTCGGCTCCGCTGCAGAAAGGGGGGCGCGGTGCCATAATTACTATACCTGGGGGGACGCTGGTCCTCCCGGGCTCCGGGGTCCAGGCTCCCTGATGACCCTCACTGTGTCCCGAGGGAGTTCGGCATCGCTCAGCAGCAGGCCTGGGCGCAGGTGAGCCTCCTCTCCAGCCCGCTCGCTTCTACCCACCCCATGCCCCACTCAGGCTTCCGTGCTCGGGGGTGTGACTGTTTCACTCCTGGGAAGTTTCAAGGGCTCTTACGGAGCCCTGCGAAGAGCCCGAGGGGTCCGAGGGAAAGACAGGAGCCCCTCCGTCCTGAAGTGGATTGTGCCATCCCCGAACTCCGCGAGTGGGGTGCTCCCGGAGCTTCCAGCAGAAGGGCCCGCGGGTCCACCCTAAGGTGGACCAGGGGCTCCGAAAGCGAACCCGTTCCCGCCCGGCTCCTCCGAGAACACCGGCTGTTCGCCACGCTCCATCGCCCCGGTAATTGTTTTTCTTGGCATTCATGTCAGATTCTTCTCTTTCAAATATTCTGCTGACATCAAAGTGGAAGGGGTGTAAGGTAAAAAAGAAATACATTGGGGAGGATTCCGCATGTTTCCCAGCCGCTTTCATGTTTGCGATGTGCAGGAATGCCGGGGTGGGCACCAGTCTGTTATCTCCCCCAGTTCAAGGAAGGCTGGTAGGTGGGAGTGCGGTGTCCGAATGCAGGAATGATCTGGACAGATAGCAGGGCGGCCGGCTGCATGAAAGCAAGAGTCAAGGGCAGGAGTTTTCAAATTGAGATAGCAGGCGGATAACTCAGGGCGGAGCCTGAGCCATAAAACAGGCCCACGGGGGGGAGGGGGGCGGTCCAGTGGTGGGAGGGACACAGAGGGACCTATAGTGTCTGCAGAGAGGGTCAATGCTTCCGCATGACCCCTGGGGGGGCACGGCCCCCGCTGGAGCCCCCATTTTCCCACCTGGACCTGACATCTTTCAGCATGTGATTCCTTGTTTCAGGTCCTGCTGACCATTTCTGAGCTGGGGACGATGTATTCTCTTCTGAAACAGCAACTAATGAACTAGAGAACTAAGGGGGATTTCAGGACTGAACAGGGGATCCCTGGAGGATGCCGGAGAAGGTGGAAAGGGCCAGGTGGCCGCAAGAGCCATCACCGTCCTCAGGAGGCAACTTTTAGGGGAGGGTGAGACTAGCCCTGCTGGAAAGAAGGCCAGTGAACAGCCGGATTATGACATTTGGAGGGTTGGGAGGGTTTCATTCGTGTCTCTTCCCGAGTGAGCCCATTAGAGCCTGGACACATAGAGCTCAATACAACTGTGAGTTTTAAAGATTTCTCCCTGCCTCTGCCTCCTTTTAAATGAAATTTACCTCCTCCTTCTTTATAGTGCAACTTGGCGGTGTGCCTCAAAATCCTTCAAAATGGGGGTACGTGGGAGGCTCAGGGGTTTAATCGTCCGACTCTTGGTTTTGGCTCAGGTCATGATCTTGTGGTGGTCATGGGATCAAGCCCAAAGTCCTCTAGCTCTGAGCTCATCGTGATATCTGCTTCGGATTCTCTCTTCCTTTCCCTTCCCCCCCGTGTGCGCACTCTCTCAAATAAATACATAAAATCTCCAAAAACATACACACACACAAAACTTACAGATGGTCAAACCCCTTCATCCAGAAGTTGTGCTTCCAGGATTGTCGTCCAAAGAAATGATCAGGGCTAACAACTACCATGAACTGAGTTCTCTGTACCAGGCGTGGCCCAAATGATTTCAAGATATTATTTTGTTCTCCGCGATAACCTATACGAAAGCTATTATCATCACCATGCAGTGTGAGAGGAAAATGAGATGGAGGAAAATTTAATAGATTCAGAAATTTAGGAAATTTAGTAAAGTTATTGCGAGCAAGAGGTAAAGGCAGGATTTGAATCCACATCCGAGTGATTCCAAAGCCTTGACAATCTTCTCCGTCTTTAGGAGCAAAGACAGTGATTTATGTGTAGGGACTGATTCTACTAATTACGGCTCATATGTCACATATGTATGAAGATGCGAAAAGTGATGTACAACATTTTGCCATGGAAAACTATTTATAATATATTAAGTAAAAAAAAATAGGTCATGAGCCGTTGAGTACAATGTGAGCCTGATTTTATAAAAAAAATATGACAGCAGTTCGGTGCTAATGAAATAAAATATTCATATTTTTTATGTGTTAATATGGAATTGTGGGTGATTTTTATTTTCTCATTAATGCTTTCTGTAGTCGCAACATTTTCTTGAGAGAAAGGGCGTGACTTCTTTTAACCAGAAAAAGATAAGAAATACCACCAAACAGGTTTTTTTTTAAAAGATTTTATTTATTTATTTGATGCGGGGGGAGAAACACAAGCCTGGGAAGTGGGAGAGGGAGAAGCAGGCTCCCTGCAGACGCGGACCCTGGGACCCTAGGATCCCAGAACCCTAGGATCATGACCTGAGTCAAAGGCAGATGCTTAATGAATGGGCCACCCAGGCACCCCCACAAAACAGTTTTTTTAAAGGTTTTATTTATTTGAGATCGAGTGCGGGAGCAAGAGAGCAGAAGCAGGGGAGCAGAGGGAGATGGAGAAGTAGGCTTCCACTGAGCAGGGAACCCCACTCCGGACTGGATCCCAGGACCCCGGGATCATCACCTGAACTGAAGGCAGATGCTTAACTGACTGAGCCACCCGGACGCCTCCAAACAGTTTGCTTTTTATTATAAAATGAATACCTGATCAGCACTGAAATTTTGGAAACTATCTGAAAGTAGAAGGAAGGAAATAGTTATTCTAATCCCCTACTTAGCTGTCCAGGGACAACTATTTGGGTGTATTTCCTTTCTGAACATGGTCTGTTCATTGGTTTATTTAGTTGCGCTCAGGTTTAAATAGGGGCTCTGCTGTTTCAACCGCAATTGGGAGCAAGAAAATTTTATTTCTTGTTTAATTGTCTTTCTCACTTGACTGTATAGACTGTGAGGGCAGAGATGTTTATTTTTGTGTTCTTTATTGTATTTGCAGCCCATAGCTCAGTGCCTGGCACTTTATAGATGCTCCGTAAACACTTGGGAAATGACTAAGTGTTGGGGGTAGGGGAGGGCGTGGCTCTTGAGTTTTCATAATCCCTGCCCAAATTCTGGAGACTTCCCAGTCCCCCAGGTGGGACAGGCAAGATGGGGGGCCATGGGGGCGGATCTTAATGCTCATGTTAGAAATTGAGATTTGACATATAAGGCCACTGGGACTCACTCTGGCCTTCCAAGTGGGGATGTTATATGATCAAAACCAGGGAACGGAAACGTGATTCTGGCAGCTTTGAGGGTGGATGGGAGCAGCAGAGGGAAGGGGTTGGAGGCAGGGAGGCCGGAGGCTGCCCTCAAAGCTTCCTAGTTCTCTAGACGATCTCTGCCTGGGGAGGGGGTTCAGGCTGGGCTGTGAGCTCCCGGGAGAGGAAAGGGTCACTCCTCTGCTTCCAGGGCCCCAGGAAAGGAATGAGTAGAGGCAGAGACAATGCAGGAGGGCGGGGCCCAGGGTTGGGGAGGCCCTGGTGCCAGCAGCCTTGTGAAAACTGCCATTAAAGCAGCACCCAGGTCCCCCCACCTCTTTTGGCTTCTTGGTTGCCTGGGTGTACGAAGGAACAAATTTGTGGTGTGGACGAATTCCAGGCCAGTCATCCATCATCCACAATGAATACTCACTAAGCACTCATCACACACTCTGCAGCCTCACCCTTTCCAAGAGAGAGTTCTGGAAGCAGTCCAGGGGTCTGCCCAAGGTGACTTGCCAGATTCTCCCTTGAACTTTGCTCCCTCCCTTGCTCGTTCCCCTGTTTTCTTTTAATTCAGAAAAAGCACCAACACACAGTTCCCAGCCCCCTCCCTCCGCCGGCCCCCGTCCCTCCCAGCGGTTTGGCAGGAAAAGCACCCGGGCTGTCCCGGAGATTATCTAACCGCGCGCTAAGGGCCGAGCGGTCTGGGCAGGGCCGAGCGGTCTGGGCGGGGCCGCGCGCCCCCGGAGAGCCGAGTCCCGCCCGCGCCCTCCCCGGGTCCCCGCAGCGAGAGCCACCGCCCCCGGTCCCTGCGAGCGAGCGGGGCGCCGTGGGGGGAGGGGGCCGAGCGCAGGCGGCCACGGGCACAGCCCCCGCTTCTCCAAGCCTCAGTTTCCGGCTCTGTAAAATGCGAGGGAGGGAACCCGCCCTCCAAACTGGTTTGCTGTCAACCTCAACTGCGGGAAGCGTGAGGAGGGCTTGCAAAGTGACTAGTGTTGACTATTATTAGTAGGAGTGTGCTCCAGCAAGATGTTGAAGTTAGTAACTGGCGATTTCCTTCTCAACCATTCTTGGAACCCTGTGCCGCCTTGTCTTGAGATGGGCTTGCGCGTTCTCCTGCCTTTGAACGTTTTGGGAGACTGTTTTCCACTATTTGCGCAGGAATCGGGACCAACAAAAATCAAAAATATTTCATGTTCTCAAAAGCAGCAACATACAAAGCACAATAAACTCCGCAAAAGTAGAAATCCTTGCCTCATAGGCTTATAACATTTGACTCGACAGACAGGGCAGTGGAAAAAAGGAGATCTAATACCAAGGAAGGGGGTTTAGTGCAAAGTGCTGTAAGGCAAAGCCACTTCAAGAGTCCAAGACCATTTTCTTGGAGGGCGTCATTCCATGCCGCTTAGGTATGACTCAGTAGCACAGCTGGCTAGGTCTTCGTGCAGCCAATGACCCGGGGGTCCCTCCACACCTCTGCCAATCTCCAGGCACTCAGGGCACTGCCTGAAGGCTCTGCTTTCCTTGGCCAGCTGCCCCAGCACTGGGGGGGGGGCGTTTGAGGGCAGGGGCTGTGGGCAGCAACCTTGCCCCCCACCCCCCACTCTCCGCAGCCTGGCTGGAAGCCCCAGGCCCTGCTTGTAGTTACCGAATGGGCGGGTGGGCGTGGCCCGCTGCTCCGGGGGTAAGGGGAGGAGGGAGGAGGGATGGGGGGACGGAGAGGTGGGTGGGAGGAGAGGCTCTTTTACCTAAAACCGTCCCCTGTCCTCTCCTTTCTTCTCTCCTTTGCACATGTAGGAGGCCGAGGCGCCCCAGCAGCTTTGGGGAAGTACAGCAAAGGTGACATTTTTGCTAGTGTGATTGACCTAAAAGGAAACAAGATCTTGTTTCCGGGCTTATCTTGTGATCCATTTGGGTGACTTCCTGTTGGAAGTAATTTGGGAGAATTCACGAAATATGGAAATTTCCAATCCCTTTCCTGTTGGGCAGATGGCCAAGCCTGAGTATTCTAAAGGGAGTCTGAGAAATCTATGGGATGATCACCCCCAGAGGATGGATCTTAACAGACAGAACTCGGACCGGCCCCCCCTGCTGTCAGTAGCTGGAAAATCCAGGGGAGGTCACTCCCAGCAGCTGAGTTTACTCACCTGAAAGACTCAGGCTACTGTGTCTGGCCTTTGTGCATCTCTCGGGGTGAGGGAAAACAGAACTTCTGGAATTTCCCGCTGGGAGCTTTACTGAGGGAACATGCCAAGTCTGAGCCTTGGTGCTCTGGCCTGCAGGTGCCGACAGCTGGTCAGGAAGGCGAGACCGTGCTGCCCTCCCTCTCCTGGGGCCGGAGGACAGACATGCCCAGAGCTGGATCGTGGCTCTCTCCAGTGAATTTGTTCCGGGTCAATTTGTTAAATGCAAGTATCACTCCGAAATAACACAAACTTGGAATAAACCACGACGCATTTTTAAAACCTTCACGATACAGGAAATCAGTTCCTATCACATCTACACCCTATTGTTTTTATTAAGGAAAGATGGTTCTCTTTCTGAAGGTAACATGTCCATGTGAAAAAAATCAGCGTTTGCAGAGAAGCAAATGGAAGGGAAAACAATCCTTCCCAGATCGTGCTACTCAATCTTGAAGCATGGTTAACTTCAGGTGACCCGCGTCACCTGCAAACGCCTGCAATGCCCCAAAAGCTCAGCAACTTGAAGCCTGAACACAGGACCTCATTTGGTTTTGGCTTTGGGAGGCTGCAATCATTTGAGGATCCACAGTGGCTTTAGCAGTGCTCTGGCGGGGGGTGGGGTGGGGCTCTGGGGTCTCTGCCAGGCCACCTAAAGAGGACAAGGAGATCGCAGGGCAAAGGCTGTCTGCCCTTGGAAGGGGCGGTGAGCCCCCAAGTTCCTTAAGAGGAATAGGGTTTGAAAAAGAAACACAAACCCTGGGAAAATAGGAGTGCATGTGGGTACCTTGAGGCACCCTAGACTTGGAGTATCCATGAGTAGATTTAGCTGCCCAGGTGGGCGTAGTGGGAAAGCAGATCCAGAGTCCTGGCTGGTGACTGCCGAGGGACTCCGTCCAGTGCCCCCCGAAGCACATGAGGCCCCGTGGGGCTCCTGCAGCTACCTGGGACCCGGTCTTCCTGCAATCTTCCTAGAGCAAGCAGAAACATTTTGGGTTGGAGTCGCTCACTCTGAGGTTGAAGTATTGTGGCCTGTGGGAGCGAGAGGCTTGGCTTATGTGGGGTCCTTTGGAGCCACACTATAAATTAGAGAAACAACTGAGACCAGCTTGGGAATGGAAATAATTACTGGGAGCCGCCTCAGAAGTTACTCAATGAAACCTGGAGGGAAAAAAAATTCAGTCCTGGGCAAGAATATTCAGCATACCATGGGCCAGACATAAGGGGTTTTTTTGGATTTATAGGTGAGATTTATTTGAAAAAACATTACAGCATATAAAAAGTACATAAAGTCTCCATTTCCACTCCTCCAGTGGTGGGTGTGCTAGAACGCACAAGACAAGAGGGTTTCTTTTAGGGGTCGTTGAAGACATTCCCCAGGAACTGTATCCTGTGTATCCCATTGGCTCCCAACGCCTTGGAAAGAACCATGGCAACCTAGAAAGTTTCAGTCGACCCGCTTGCGATTCCAGGCTGAGCGCTGACAGATTTTATGTGTGAGTGGAGAAGGTCATAAACCCCGTGTTACCACCCCGCCCCCGCCCCCGCACTCTTGGGAGCAGTGGGGAAACTGACGTGTGCGTGGGGTTCCTGCTTGCAGACCGGATGTCAACGTCTGCTCCCAGAGGGGGAGGACCGGGGTCGGCTCAGCTTTGAAGGAGAAACACCCACATGCACACCCACCGGGTCTCCTGATTGGGAACCCGTGATCGATTGTGCAGAGAAGTGTTCCCTCGCGAAATCCATTCCCGCTGAAAAAAGGAAAGGAAATGGAGGGTGGATGGCGAAAACAACTGTTGTAGGAATTGCTTGAACTACTTGAGAACAAGTAAGTTTCCAGGCTTTTAAAGGCATTGGGGGGGGGGGGAATGTATTGGTTATACCGATGCAAAAATATATATATTTTAAGGATTTTATTTATTTGAGGCGCGGGGAAGGGGCAGAGAGAGAATCTGAAGCAGATTCAGCGCCCGGGGTGAAGCCCCTCGTGGGGCTCCATCTCACAACCTCAAGATCAGGACCTGAACTGAAACCAAGAGTGAGTCATGCCACCAACTGAGCCACCCAGGTGCACCCCCGTCCCCGGTCAAAAATTTAAAGTAGCCCCTGCAAAAACCTGAATTGTCAACACATCTGGATGAGGAATTCTAGACCATCGATCTCCTGGATAATCAGTTTATAAAAATTCAGGGGTGCCTGGGTGGCTCAATGGGTCAAAGCCTCTGCCTTCGGCTCAGGTCAGGATCTCAGGGTCCTGGGATCGAGCCCCACATCGGGCTCTCTGCTCAGCGGGAAGCCTGCTTCCCCCTCTCTCTCTGCCTGCCTCTCTGCCTACTTGTGATCTCTCTCTGTCAAATAAATAAATAAAATCTTAAAAAAAAAAATTCGAACAAATTGAGTCCTTTCCCTCCTGGGTTATCACTCTGTAGGTTTTAAGGAAGTGGGCTGACCTATGACCGACAGAGTCCGTGACCTGTCCTACCAGACAGTGGGTCCCAGAGTCGGCGAGCCTTCCCTCTCAGCCTCCTCTGTTCTCCACGGTCCTAACTGCCTAAAATTCTCTGCTTTTTTTCTTCACGATTTTATTGTCTATGCCTCAGTTCCTTGTCTGTGAAATGAGGGAATGACTGTCCCTCCCCAAATTGGTTGTTTGATGGATTACGTAAGTAATATATGTGAAGTGGTTGGAGTAAGGGCCGGTCATGTAGGAAGTGCCCAGTAATATTAGCCGTTGATGTTGTTTGATATTATTACTACTATATCTGTTTCCTCCTCTTCTTCCTGACTTGGATGCCAGCAAAGTTTTACTTTTATAGGCATTGATAGTGGGATTCCCACTTTCTTTGGGTTAGCGAAATTACTGAATCTCAGCAAATTTCCTGCTTTGGGCTGTTTTGGGGTATTTTCATTGCTGCAGATGCCTGAAGGACTCTTTGATTGCTTCTGGGTTTGTGGCTTTTTTGGGGGGCAGTGGAATTGAATTAAATGGAGTTGAGATATTAAGAGTCCAAATGCCGAATAAGGAAAGTGCCCCTGGATTTGAAAATAATAAGTGTATTTCATTAACAATTTTAATAGTCTGAACTTCCTGGGATTTTGCTTTTGCCTTATTTCTAATTAGTCTGAGTTAGTGAGGCATTTTATATGTGCTGAGGGCGTATTCTCTGTTTACATACTGTCTAACTTGGGGTTTATATCAGTAAAAGGGAATAGGAAGGTTTATATTTATAGTCAGATTACTACTATGAATTTTGTGTGGGGAAGACTTGGACCTTGTCTACTTTCTGCATCTTGTCTTTGTTGCCTGTCTGTGCAGAGAGCAAGTGGTTCCTTTTTGGAAGGTTTCTGTTCCAAAATTCGTTTATTAATAGACTCATTTATTCATTCATGAAGCATGCATTCATTGATGGCTCACTCTGGGCATTGTGGAAACAGCAGCAAGCAAACTAGCCCCTAATCGATGGGCCTTACCTTCTGGTAGTGGAAACAAAAAAATCAAGCCATAAATAACTGAGTGGTAAATCTGATGGTGATAAGGGCTGTGCAGACCAGGTGAACACGTGCAGAGTGAAGATGGGAGTAGAGGGGGCTGGATTATCTAGAGACGTCCAGGGACACCTTCCCTGATAAAGCAGTAGCTGAACAACAAACCTAAAGAACTGAAGTCATGAGGCATGTAGGTATCCAGGAAATGAGCAGGGCAGGCAAGAAGGGAAGGAAGTGCAAAGGCCCTGGGGCGAGAGAGCATAGCAAGGAACTAGATACTCCAATTTTAAAGAGGTGGAGAGGAATTTGAGCTATGTATAAGGTCGTAGTTAAGCAGGTCTGAAACTCAGATTTGGAATATTGAGTGTTTCAGATGACAAGAAATCACATATTTATCTTTGTTTTAAGATATGCCAGGATGAGAAGGTTTTATCTCATTTGTCAGATCCCGTGTATTTGAAGCGGCTATTTGGGGCTCGCCGTGGAGCAGGAATTGGAGTGGCATCTCAGCTCGTGGTTGTGGTCGGCTGTGTTGTCCACGGGCGTGAGTGGATGCGTGTGGGGTCGGCGGGATGGCACGGAGGCCTCCTATTTGCATCCTGGAAGAGGGTGGTTTCAGGAGAATGCACACCTGGGTTTCCGAGAGATCTCCTTGTTGGCGGACACTGGGACGAGACCTGGGAGAGATAAGCACTCACGGTCATGCCAGTCCTTTCAGCGCTGACTATGCCCATCCCACCTCGATCTGACCTTCACCCACGTGTTGACAGGTAGAGTGAAGAGGGCAGAGGTAGGTCAGAGAGGTTCTCGAAAACTATTCACGTGCCCCCAAAGTTTCTTGGGAAGGAAACTAAAGCAAGGACGTTAAATTCTCACTGTCCATTAGGAAAGGAAGTGAGTTCTTGAAACAGGAATCCGTACCTCCATCTGCTAGGGATGGACTGTGTCTGCTCAGATGCACTCCTCTTCAGAGCCGTGGTCCCCAGGCCCCAGAGGTGATGGGACCGGTTGACCAGTTGCTTCTCTCGTCCTGGGCTCTGGCAGCCTGCTGTCAGCTCGGGGGTGGCCGGTCAGCTGGAGGAGTGACCCGCAAGGATGGGCTCAGTGTTGTTCCTGTGCCCTAGTCCCTAGGGCTGGTTCTCTTCCTCCAGGCCTCTACACCCAGCTAGTCTGAGAGTTGGAAGAGACTCCCCTTCCCCATCCCCACCCTCCCCTGCAATAAATATAGTCACTTCCACCAAGAGCTGCACATGGTCGTTGGAGGAACCACCGCTTGCCCGGGTTATGCAGGCAGCCTTCAAACTCAAAGGGGACCAAGGTGGGTCAAGTGGGGTGGCGGGCAAATGGGGAAAGAGCTGGTTATAAAAGTCAGAGCCAAGAGGGGGACGAGGATGCTGAAGCTGGTTTAACCCCATAGGACTGCCGAAATAGAACAGAAAGGTTTCGGCAAAGTAACTTTCAATGCCAACACTGCGATGCCCGCAAGTGGGCACGGAGGCGGGGGAACGCGACCCTCGTGCCTTCGGGGCATGTGCCACCAGGGGGCGCCCGAGTTCACGGCAAAGTCCCGGTCCTGCCAGATCTGGGTCCGTGGCATTCTGGGAAAAAAGGGCAAAGACTTTCTTGAAAGGAGTCCTAGTAAAGCGGTGAGGCTGAGTCTGGGCTTCCCAGGGATGACAGCGAGGGGGTTCTGTTTCCGAAACGCCACAGCCATTACTCTGGGCCATTTCAGGGGCTCCTGAAGAGGTTGTCGGTCCACCCAGAGTCCCCCTCTGTGTTAAGCAGACACGTGGGCCATCGACCTTCCTTTCTCCCTCCTCAGTGCCCCCTGGCTTCTCTTCCTGCTCTTCCCCTCGCTCGGATCCAGATCCGGATGCCAGACATGTTTAATTTTAATTTTATTTTTCCCTACTGGAAAATAATCTTTGCTGAGATCCCATCAGCCACACCATTAGGTCCTGACACGATGGTGTCTTTTTTCTTTGCAATTTGGTCTTTTTTGAGTGGTAACCAGCAGGCATTTTTACTCCGATCTGAGCATCCCGTGCCCCCCTTCTCTCATGCCCAGCGTGTGTTCTCTCTCTTTCCCCAGGTGTGGTGCCGCCTGGAAAGAATTTGCGTCTGAGCCTTGTTCTCTGCCGGCCAGAAACAATTGCGAAGATCTGCGAGAGTCTGACCCTCTCTTGCCAGGCCATCGTGGGGCAGTGGGTACTTTTATTTTTCTTGGGTTCCGTCGTCTGGATGATGGGGTTGAGGGGCTGGGTGACAGTCCTCCTCCCCTCTCCCTCAGCAGGCACAGGTGCAGAGCTGTCTGGCTGGAGGACAAGAGGGTGCTGGGGTCCGGGGCTGAGTGGAGGTTCCAGGAGGATGAGATCCAAGCCCATGGTTCCTGCCTGTTTCTCAGCTTCTAACCAGCATCTTTTCGTCTAAGTGCACATGAGGCATTTATAGACTTAACTTTCCAGGCAGGCTCTAGGAGCCTCTGTCATCCAAGAATGTCTTGTTAGAGTTAGACCTGAGTAAAGCTGTGCATCAGAGCGCAGTCGGGGAAGAGAAGCGACCCCAGTTACTTAACCGTGAGCATTTAATATAAACAATAGTTCACTAGGCATCACGTTGTCAGGTCACTAAAAAGACAGGAAGAAGACACTTGGCTATCATAATGGTAGTAACCACAGGAGACCCTACCACTTGTAGGACACAAAGGGAAGGAGATGGGATTATAAAAATTAGGACTTTGTGGGGGTGGTGCCTGGGGGGGGGTGCAATCAGTTAAGCATCCAACTCGTAGTTTCAGCTAGGGTCCTGATCTCGGGGCCCTGGGATCGAGCCCCGTGTCGTGCTCTGAGCTCAGTAAGGAGTCGGCTTGAGATTCTCCCTCTCTGCACAACCCCCTCCCCACAACTCTCTCTCTAAAATAAATAAAAATAAAACTTAAAAAAAAATTAGGACCTTGGAGGATTGGCCTGGCGGGCCTGGGACCCGGACCCCCGAGAGCATGGCCTGGCCAGCTGGCGGGAGCGTCTTGGACACGGGCACCAGGGAGCTGGGTGTGTGGCGTTGGGGGGAGGCCGACAGCCGTCGGGAAATGCGTTGCTGCTACTGGGGTGAGGAGGTATTGCTGGGGTATCCCTCAGGGCCACAGATAGAAGTAGGGAAGCCCAAAGAGGCAAACTTCCAGGAGGTAAATCCCTTCTTCCACCACCGTCACCTAGCAGAGCCTAATATGGAGTCATCTGGAAAAACCGAGAAACAGAAATGTGCAGAATCCTAGCCCCCGCATCTCAGGGGCCATTTGAGAGCTGAGAGACCATAGCCTAAAATCCGGCACAGTGTCCTTGGCTGGAACAGCAGAGGGGGGCAGGTGTGGGCAAGGGCGACCGAGAGTCACTCAGCCAGAATTTTTTTTTTCCTTTCCTTTTTTAATTGCCGATACTTCAAGACTAATAGGTTTGATGATTAACCTCTAAGATGTCCGACTGGCTGCCTGGGACAGGAGGCTTATGGGGTTCCTGCACAGTAGGATGGCCCCATTCCTGGCTATCAATCTGGAGAAAGTTCGGTGGTGGCTTGCCTGGCACCGCGGTCTCCGTGGTGGCTTCGCTGCGCTGGGACTGCAAACAGGAGAGCTGCCTCCCTCTTGTGGACACCTGCGGTCCTGCAGGAGGACAATGGGACCCGCCCTTGGTGGGACTTCTCCCGCCCACCTTGAATTCCAGGAGTAGCGTGGGAGTTGGCTGGGAAAGGTCAGTTTGATCCTCTGATGTCGATGAGGAGTCACTGATTTATAGTGACGATGCCTTTCTTCAAAAGAGATGAAAGTCTCATCGCTGAGATCCAGATCCTCTGTGTGAAGAATCCAATGACCTCTTTGGCCAGCGACAGAGACCCGAAGCTAAAAGACAAGCCTGTCTCCTCTAGACATCTGTTTTGGGCCTTGGAGTATCCTTTAAAGGGGAGCAGGCTTTCTCTGGAAATAGCCCAGAGAGTAAACACTGAGGCTTGCAACCATGCTTTGTCTGTCTCAGTGATTCACTCTGCCGTGGGGAGGGGGACAGTAGCCGTGGAAGGTAACCAAACAAAAGAGTAGATTGTGTTCAGATACAGCTTTACTAGTGACATGGAAATCTAAATTTCATATCATTTTTACCTGTCGCAAAATACTATTCTCCTTTTGATCTTATGAAGTTATTTAAAAATATAAAAATCATTCTGGGCTTGCAAGCCTTATTAAAAACAAACAAACAGGCAGTGGGTTGGATTGGGCCCATGGCTAGAGTTGATGGGGCCTTGATTTACAGTCTTCAACAGTTCGGGTCCTTAGGTGGTCCCACTGGGAGCTAAAATCATCCAAGTGGCTTCCGTACTACCTTGCAATTTCTAGAACGTTAGCCGTGTCCCCACAGGCTCCCACAGGCTGTGAGGCCAGCAGTCGCGTAGTAGATACCATTTCATCAGCGACAGGAAGAATCACTCCAGATACCCCTAAACAACACACCCCCTTCATGTACCGGGACTATGATGGGTGTAAGGACAATGTGATTTTTTTTTTTTACCTGGTTTCCCAGAAATGCCATCCTTTTCAAAAGCAAGCTGCGCTGCATCACAACTTAGAGCCGACGTGTGGTTTTGTCTGTTTCGTGGATATTTAAGTTGGAGATTCAAACGGAGAGAGCATACACAGGAACTCGGCGGGATTTTAAAGGGCTTTGGCGGAGAAAAGTCAAGAGCGGTGTTACCTCTTGGGTCACAAAGTGGGGCGCGGATCCATGTTTGTGTTGTCTCTGGTGGGCGCACAGAAGCTTGGAAAAGATGCCCGAGGACTGACTCCCTGGTGGGAAGACTCGTTACTGCATCTGTTTTTACTTCCCCATTGCCAGCCCTGTCGGTATCTGCCTCTTCCCTTCGTTCCGCCCCACGTGTCAGCAGGACCTGACTCTGCGGGTGCCAAAGGGCCCGCTAAGGGACCCAGAGGTAGGGCTAAGTACCTGCTGGGAGCGGAAGGGGCAGGGGCTCCGCTGCGGAGGAAGGGAAGGGGCGTGCTCGCAAGCGTCCGTCCATCCATCCATCCGGGCAATGTCTGCGGCGCTGCTGGGGGCGGGGAGGGGCGGTGTCCGGTGCTGAGTGATGGAGGGCAGAGAAGAGAAGGGGAATGGGGGGCGTGAGGCCTGGAAAGTCTGTAGGGGGAGAAATTTGTACTTTTCTGGGGCTGGGGGAGAGCGGAATCCCTCAGAGGACGCACAGCGATGAGGGCGCGGGGCAGTGATGGCTACACACCAGGGGTCTGTGTAGTGGGGGCTGGACTAGCTGAGCCCCGGGTCCCTCGAAGGGCGGACTTTTGGCGACCAGTGTTTATCAGTCAGTGTTTGTTCTCTGTATGAAACCAGTAGGCGCCTCCCGTGGAGGCTCAGCCCGGTGCGGGGTCCCCAGGTGCTCAGGGAGGCCTCTCCTCCAGGCCCTGCCTCTGCGGGGCAGGGGTGAGGGGGGAGGTGAGGGGGGGTCCTGTGCGCTGCTGCTGCTCCCCGGGGAAGAGGCATCCTGGGGAGAAGCCACTACAGGTGCCTGGGGTGACTCAGTGGTGGGGACAGAGCCCTCTACCCAGTGGGAAGAAAGATGAGTCGCTAAAGAAACTGATGGCTGCGCTCCTCCCTCCCCACCCTGCCCAGACGTTCTGGGGGACTCTGGCTGAACTCTGGGGCACACCCATCCGTGTTCCTGGCAAGCGTGACAGGCCGGAGTGTTTCACTACCTGGCTTTTAGCAGCCGCTGGCGCAGAACCAGGACGGGATGGATTGGTCCTTGCGAGGACTCCGTGCCGCCCGCAACGGGCAAGGCAGCTCAGGTGGGTGCCCTGCTGTCATTGGAAGGACCCGAGGCAAAGGTTTAGTCACAGGGACTTGGCAGGTCCAGACTCCAGACGGGGGCAGGGGACTTTTTCAGGCTGATGTTCAGGGCGGATCTCTCTCTCCTCGCATATGAAATCAATGAGATAATGAATGTGAAAACATTTTGAAAAGTCACCAAACAAAAGTCTTGTATCCCTACGCTGCTGCTCTTCCTTCTACATTTCCCTCTTCTGTGTCCGTGCCTCCGTCCCCCAGAGCTGCCTTGATTCCTGTCCTCCTCCTGCCGTTCTCACCTCCTGATTAAGCAGACACTGAGCTTTGTTGACTCACGATTTCTGAGGCCTCTTTTACATGCATTCCCCTTGATTTCATTTCTGCCATCCCTGCCCTGGCTCAGGCCCTGCATTTCTTACTTATACTAGAGTGATGCAGTCTATCTGTTCTACTTCTCTTTTCTTCTTTTGAATTACCAGCTACACTGCTACCAGACGCTGTCATCTTAGAACATACTCCTGATTATGTTACTCCTCTGGTCCAAAGCGTTCAAAGGCTATCTCTTGTCTCCAGAGTGATAAACTCTGAGGTCTAGTGTTCAGGTCTCTCCTGGCTGGCCCACTTCCCCGTGTTCACAGACCTCCTCCGGCTCACCTTGGCTTTTTGCCCTCTCGGCTTTCACTCAAGCCCTGCAATCCGCCTGGAATGCCTTCACTTTCAAAAACCTCCTGACAAGTCTTTTCTCCATCCTTCCAGGTTCAAAAAGGGGGGCAGGTAAATTATGTACGGGATACGGAAGGTAGGAAGGATGATACTATAGATGCGTCAAAGAATCTTTTTTTTAAAAAACTGATCTTATGAATGTATTCCCGCAGCATAGATTCATTTGTGCAGGACAGGAAGCTGTGGGTTGGGTGGAAAGGCTCCCTGGGTATGCACGTGGGCGCAGGGATCCAGAGCCCTGGGGATGAAACGTACATTTTCTTTTTTTTGCTCACTCAGACCCGCCGCCACAACTCCAACACTAGTGCTAACGTATCTGCGGAGTGGCTCTGTCCCTTTTTGCTCCAGCTACTGGGAAGCTCACAGGCAGACCTGACTCAATGGCAGTAGTCATTAGCTACAGTCATTAGCTACAGTAGTCAAACATTCCCACGAAACAGGTGCCCGGGATGTACTCAGAGCTACATTACATCAAACTGCTGAGCGAGACATATACATAGTTTCTGCCCTGAAGAGGCCACGAGGAATTCTTCTAGAGCAAGCACATCTTCATTTCTGTTTTCTCTGTTCCTGACCTTGTCGTTTGTTGAATCTATCTTTAGCGTTTTTTGGTCCCGGATTTTTATTTAAGTTCCAGTTAGTTAACATAAGTGTACCATTAGTTCCAGGAGTAGAATTTAGTGATTTATCCCTTACATATGACACCCAGTGCTCGGGGGTACCTTTAGTTTCGTGTTAACCAAAATTATCTTCAGACAAGAAGTACGGTCCATACAGAAAAGTAAAAATGTCCCAACGTTGCTAATGAGGTCCCGGATTTGACCTCTATTGTCATGAATTATGTATTTTTGCTCTTCTATCCTGGAAATCTCTCCTAAAGCCAACTAGACGTGGAAACCTAACCAATGCAAAGTTTGATGCGCTCATAGCCACCTTGGAGGGCTTTAGTTTTCTCTGTTCCACCTTGTAAACTCAGAGTGACCTTTTGCGTCCTGTCACTATTATTAGCCCCAAGTTATTATTTTGGGGGATGATTTGCTTTTTGGTCCCCTGTCTATAATTTTCATTTAAAAAATCACAGTATTGGTAATCGTTGTGTGGCCCCTCAGATCTTTTCTAGAAACTAGGCAGGGTATATGATGTTAAGTACGTTAGGATTTGAATAAACATGCGTATCCATCAGAAGAAATGAGAGTGTGGAGGTTCAGGGCTTAGGGGTCTCAGCGTTCTCTCAGCGGCCACTCTGGTTTAATGGACTCGGTGGGTGGAGAGGCAGGAGGGGTCCCTTCCTTCCTGAAAATGCCTGTAAGGAGCTAGGGCCTTGCTGCCGGGCTGGCGGTGGGTGGCTCTGCCCCTGCTCAGCCCAGAGCTGCCTCTGGCCTGGGCAGTGCCTTCCTGTGGGCAAGTTTGAAGGTGCTGTTCCCCAGCACGAGGTACCCCAGTGCTGCAGAAGGCTTAGTCGGGCCTCCAACTGGCCCCCCCACCCCAGGTCCTGGGTTCAGGGGCTTCTGCCCTATCCACTGAGACGTTCACCGCGTAGTGACTGAGGTGTGGCGGGCCGTGAATCAGATGCAGGCCCAGGCCTCTAATAGACCTCACGTCTTCACAGATCTCGCTCTGTTTGGGTGCCCGGGGAGTTTGCTCCTTGTGCCCCCCACCCCCCGCCCATGATGTCCAGGTTCTAGGTGTCGAAGAATCACATGTAGATGCCAGCAATGGGGCTTGTTAGAGCCCACAAGTGAGATGCTTGGCCAGGAAGCCCGCGATCCCGGCACTTGGTGCGGAGCAGGTGGGTTTTTTCCGAAAGAAATCCCTTCTCAGCTTGCGGGGGGCGGGGGTGGGAGGGAGGCATCAAGAGCCAGATTCTACCTGCACCCTGCTGGGTGCCACGGACTGTCTTTGCTCCGTTTAATTTAAGGCACGTTGTCTGGACACCTGCACCCACATGCTCGGTACTCGGGCCACACATAGAAGTAAAATATGGTCCCAGGGGTGCTTATCATTTCGTGATGATGATGACGATGATGATGGTGATGGGGACAGCAGCTACAAGTCACTGAACTCTTACTACCTGCCCTGTTCTTGTGCTAGGTATTTTGTATTGTTTCGCTTAGCACAGGCAAATTCACCTCAAATCATTCCCTTGAGTTATTCAAAGGGGAAACTGAGGCTTGGAGAGATTAAGGAAGTTGCTCAAGGCCATCATAAGGGGCAGAGTCAATGATCAGTCCCAGGTCTGTGTGACCTCTAAATGCCCTCCAGTGCCACCCTCCCAGCCTCTCCTGGGCAGAGAGATGCCTCAATTTCCCAGCAACAAGTGTCACGGCTGAACACAAGGACTCTGTCTGAATGCCGGCCTCGCTCCTGTGGGCTCCTGCGAACACGGCAAAGCCCAGACGATTTTCCGTCAGAAGCTCAATCTGCTCGATCCTTAGGGGGCTAGATGGGGACGTAAAGGATATTTGAGCAGTAAGTGAACCAGGTGGATTATTAGAGTTTCATAGCCATCTCTTCTATTAACTCCTGAAGACTATTTTATTCTTTTCCTTGCACAGATAGGACGCTGGAACATGGAGGAGTTGGCTGCTTTAAGTTTGAACAGTTCCTAAATGTCACAGCTGGGATCCGAACTCAGGCCTCCGTGTTTCCAACGACAGGCATGCTCTTTCTGGCACGCCCGGTTATGCCGTGGAATAGACCAAAACTTAAGGCCACTCTCTGTTGAGTTAGCAAATACTCGCCAGGGCTCTGGTGAGGGAAAGCATTGTGCTGGGCGCAGCAGGGACCGACGAGCGGGCCACGGAACCCTCTCCGGAGTGCCCAGTCCAACAGGGAGGTGGAGTGGGCCATCCAGATGATTCTAGACAAGATCCAAAGAACGCGGTGCTGTAAATGGTGCCTTTGTTAGCTGACCACCCCCTCCCTCATTCAAGCTGGGGTCTGGGATGCCCCCTTTCACCCCCAGAAGCTCCCGGTGCTCCAGCTCCTTTGAGAGAGCCGAATGGGAGTGCGGGACCAGGGGATTCCTGGGGGAAGATTTCCGAGGTCAGGAGAGTTCGCTGCTCCGGCGCCCCCCACCGCACTGGGCTCTGGCCGCCCCACCAGAGTACGGCCTTCTCTGTCTAGGCAGTAACGTGTCTGCTTTTTTTCCTCTCGCTGGAAACGCACTTTGACATTTTTTAACAAATAACACAATTTTCCCTTTGTGTTTCCCTTAATAAAACACAGAAATGAGAGCAAGAAAAGGAAAGTAAAAAAACATGTTCCTGTCATCTCCACTCTGTAGCAGGATGTCCTCCCTCCCTCGCTGTCTCCCTCCCACCATGCGAGGGCCTGGGCCTACCCCGTCCGCACTCCTTGCTTCAGATCTCAGCCACAAGCATTCGTGAGTCTGGTGGTGGCTCTTCTGGGTTCTCCGCCATAGAAAGGGTGGCTCCACGGCCGATCTGCTTGCCTTCCAGAATCTTCCACGGATGGTTACTTGACAAAGGATGGGTGATGGCAGAGAACTCAAAGAGGACCAGGGCCCCTTTCCAGGAAGAGGTCCCAGCAGGTTACCAGGTCCCTGTGTACCAGCCTCTTCATTGCTGCTCCTTATTCGTTACCCTGGCCTGTCTTCCTCCAACGATGGCAACTTCCGGACCAGCCTGGCAAGGGCCCTCCATTTCCTCCTCAAATCAAAGTACTAGGCTTCAGACACAGTCCCTGGATCTCTTGGAATCTCCTTCAAGTTGCGGGATTCCTGATGTTTGGAACAGCTGCCTATCTCTTCACAGGGATAAATGTTAAGTTTCCACACTTGGGGCCAAACAGCAATTGTACAATGGCAATTCGGGGGAGATGTGGCCTCCCAGCAGCCCATGTGGAAAAGGACAGAGGGGGGTTTGTTCCTCACATATGCAGGATGAGTCAGTGGCAGGACTGAAAATGCTAACCCCAAACCAGGCCGTGGTAATGGGTGTTTTATGGCCAGAGAGAGGAGACGAGGTCCCAAACGCACGGTCACTGGCAAGCTGCACCAGGTCCCGGGGGCATAATTTAGGAGGGATAGAGAAAAACTGGAGCAGGTTCAGAAACAAAAGGAACAGAACAGAGAGGGCAGCTCTGCCCACATCTGACAGATCTTGGAAGTAGGGTTTGACATTTCCAATGGCCGGCCCTGAGCAATCAGTGGACCAGATGTGGCCACGCCAGGGAAATGAATTTTGACCCAATATAAACTTAACACTGGGACCAGATGAGCTTCAAGGTCACTTCCATCTCTAGAAGTCAGTCATTTGGGGTGTCTCTTCTAAAGGCTGTTTATCTCACTTCCGTAAACTCTCAGAAAACAGTATTTCTGATAAAAGGGAGAATGAGAATATGGTGGCTTCTTCATAAAAAGCTTCCGGACCCCTTTGGTCATTAAGAAGGTGAAAGCATAGCATTTGAGTCTAAAATGAAAAACCATGCAGTCTGATGGAAAAAATCTTTCACAGATGGAAAGATGTCTCTCTACCTACCCACGAGGTCACTGGGCCGGCTCAGGCCAAAGTGAAATGATACTGGGGGAAGAGTGGGGTTCATGATCCCCAATTTATTGAGAGAGGGAAGATAGAGCATAAAAGAGAAAGCCCCGGATACACAAGGTGTATCTTGGGTGGTCTGGACACATCCCTTAGCCATATCAGCGTCTCCACCTGGACTAGGTCTATAAAGTGAAGGCCGAAGCGCTGTTGGTTCTGCTGCCTACTCTACCCCATGGTTTCACGGACCTCAGACCGGGAAGGTCTCTTGGGCCACTGAGTGAGTATAGCACCTTCTTCGCACACAGGAAGTACAGTTGCACAGACAGGTGAACTTGGCCCGCCTGACTCAGTGGCAGAGCTGGCCGTGAAAGTGAGGTCCTTGGATTCCTGACCCCATGAGGTTTCATGTATACTGGAGTGCCCCCTCCCCACTGAGCACAACGCCCACCCGTCGGTTAAGTAAGTGAAATTTGTTAATCACATATATGTGCCTGGCTCTGCACTAAGGACCCCAGGGCTTATAGTGTGCCTATGAGACATAGTCGCCATCACGAAGGTGCCGGAGAGGCAGCCGGGGGAAAGACAGTCCTACCCAACACGTGTGCGTGATCCGTACTAATCAGGCTGCCTTCCAGATGCAAAGACCATTTGAGGGATTTGGGTCCCAGATCAGATGAGAGAACCTCTCCACTTTCAGCGTATTCTCTGAAAGGAATATTCTTACCACTAGTTAAACATAATTCATTAATTCAAGAACTTTAGTGAAACCAAAACTCTGTTGGGCATTTAAAAATATTCTTTATGCTTAAATTTGCCTGACTCCATTTTTTCTCTTGCCCAACTTCTATTTTATATGTTATCCTAAGAATACTTTCATAATTCATATTCCCCTCCATGCACACTCTACCTGGGGTGGCAGAAACGACAAAGGATAGGTGTCAGGGGACATGCCACTAACCATCTGGGCAACATCAGAGAAATCTCCCAGCCCTGCTAAGCCCCAAAGATTCATCTGAAACAATGGATAAAATTATTTGTTCTGCCTACCTCACAGGTTTGTTGTAAAGATCAAGCAAAATCATGTATGTGAAAGTATCTTGGAAAGTATAAAGCAGCATTCAAATGTAAAGTATTAAACTCTTTGCCCTTTTCCCTTGTTTCCCTGAAGTCATATTCTGTGTCTGGCTTGCGGCTGCTGGCAGAAAGCACTTATAATGGCGAGCGGGGTCAAGGTCCCCCCCCACCCCCAGCACATTGGAGCCTGATCTGCCAGCGCTTTTTCTTTAAAAATAAGGAAGTGGTCCTGTCCTTGGAGAAGGGACTAGAAAGCGCTCGCTCTGTGGCATCAAGCCTGCTCAGGTTCACTCTGCCAAAGTGCCTGGCAATTCTAATTCAGTTCCCTCCAGGTCAGGAATTGAGGGGCCCCCAGAGAATCCCGCTGAACTGCCCCTTCCCCTGGTATTCACTCTGCTCCGGTTTTCCTCACCTGTAATATTGGGCTAATAATTGTCTCCACCTCATAGGGTTGCTGTAAAGATTAAATGAGTTAACTGTGTAACCAAGCCTGGCACATAATAAAATGTTCGATAAATGTTAGCCCGCGTTATGATTTATTTATTGAGTATCCGCTGGGGGCCAGGCCCCGTGCTCACCTCCCGGAGTACACAGATGATTAAGACCCTGTTCCTGCTCCTGGAGGGGCTAAAGGTCTATCGCTGAAAGCTAAGGTTAGGAGGTGTAGGGAGTTGACATTGCCCCCCCAGTATTCTGCTCCCCTAAGTAAGCCCCCTTAGTGTCATTGAGGGCTCAGTGTCTGGGGGTCAGATCCCACCTAGTCCCCACCAGGAGCCGGATTCAAGCTTTGGCTGTGACTCCTACGGCCTCTGCACGCCCCATCTGCGAACGGGTTTCTATCTGAACCCGTCAGCGGGTGTGGAGCCCGGCGCAAGTTGGGAACTTTGCAGGAGCCCCAGCGGACGGAGAAGGGGACTGAGGAGCTCAGAGCTGTGGGGGTCCCCCCCACCCCCGCAAGTAACCGCACGCCGCCGACAGCTTCCTGGCGCTTCCGACGGCGCGGGGAGGGCTGCGGTGCTGCTGTCGCCCGCGGTGGCGGAGAGTGGCCAGGGACGCAGCGGGCGAGCGCGGGGGAACCGGGGGCGCGGGGGGCACGGGCGGCGGCCCCGCCAGCGCGCCCAGAGGGAGCCCTTGCACGTGGAGGGGAGGAAACTTTGCGTGCCTGCGAGGCGGCCGCGGCGAGCTGGGCCGCGCAGCCGGGCCGGGAAAGGGAGCTCGGCGGCCGCTCCAGGGGCGCGCTCCCAGCCCGCCTCCCGGCGCACCCCACCCCTTCCCTCCGCCGCGCGCCGCGCCGCGGCCCCTGTCAGCGGCGGCCGGATCCGCCCCGGCGCAGCCGGGCCCGACTCGCACCCACGACCCCCGGCCTCCGCCCTCCCTCCCGGCCTCGGAGCAGCCCCGGCCCTCCCCGCCCCCCGAGGAGCGACGCGGCCGGCCAGGACGTCCCGAGAAGGCCAGCCGCCCGCGGCCACGTCCCGGCCCGGCCCGGGCGCGCCAAGGAGCGGAGCCAGGGGCCGGCGCTCGCTCGGGCTCCCTGCCGCCCGCGCCGCCTGCAGCCTCGAGGGCCTACGCCTCTCCCGGCCGCAGCTCCCCGCGGCGCCCGGCCGCTTCCTCCCGCCCCTGCCGCGGGGAGCGAGCTCGCCCACCAGGTAAGGAGGGCTGCGCGTTCCTGGGCTCCGGCTCGGGCGGGAGTGTTTCGGAAAGTTGATTTGAAATGCATCCAAGAGTGAGCAGGGCCAGCCGCGGCTCCTCCCCGAGGCGACTTCTTCGCTCCTGCAGACGTTCCCGGCACCAGCCGACCGGCGGGAGGACCGCCCCGCGCGCCCCCAGCAGCTCCCGGCGCCCGGGGTCCGCGAGCAGGCGGGCGCGCTCCGGCTCGCTCTCTCGGCCCCGCCTGGGCCGGGGCAGGTGAGGACGCCCCGGGCCGGTCGGAGCGCGGGCCGTAGACCTCGCAGTCCCGCGTGCCTGAGCCCGGCCCCGCGAGGGAACACCCACTCCTTTTATCCCGGTCTCCCCTCGTCGCTGGGTTCCCGCAGAGCTGTCCCTAGGGCCCGCGTTAGCATAGGTTAGGGCGGAGTCGGACTCGGGATGGGAAACCTAGGGCTGGGGACGGGGCGAGGGTGTGTTTGTGGTGTGTGTGGTGGGGGGGGGCGGCAAGCGAAGGAGAAGCGCAGTTGGGGGGCGGAGGTCTAAGTACAAAACGCGTTGACTTCAAGTGAAATCAGATCAGTCAGAGCAGTTCGCGGCGACTCCTCTCTCTCTCCTCCCACCCCACGTTTCTCTTGGCTGGACCCTACCCTCCCGGCTCATTCTGGTGACCCAGGACACTCCCTCCGTCCTCTCCCAGGAGTGTGGCGGCTGTGGGCTCCCGGCCCCAGAGGGCACGGACCCCAGAAGCATCGTTTCCTCTCTTCTACAGGTCCTCCCGGCCCGGCCCGAACATGCTGGACGGCCTGAAGATGGAGGAGAACTTCCAAAGCGCCATCGAGACTTCGGCGTCCTTTTCTTCGCTGCTGGGTAAGTGTTCAGGCCGTGCGCCCCGGGCGCACCCTCTTTCCACCAGACCCCAGCTCTGCAGCCCAGCACACCAGGACCCGTTCGGCAATAAGGGAGCCAGCGCCCCGCGTAGAGCACTCGGTAGAGCCCACGCTCCGTCTCTCCGTCAGTCCCTGTGGGTCTTTCCTGCCCGAAACCGACAAGACGCCCCAGGTCTCACGCGCCGGGCCCCGAATTCCCCAAAGCCGCGAGGGGCGGGCGAGATTGCTCGCGGGCGTCTGAGTGGCAAGTGATTAAAAATACTCGGGGCTGGATTTTTAATCACTGAGCTGATCGACATTTCGTAAATGCCGCCGGCCTCTCGTCGGCCTAGGGCGAGCATAGGAAACCCGAGGCTTGAAGGCGCCCAAGTTCGAAGCGGCTTCCCGTCCCCACCAACTCCAGCCCCAGTCTCAGCCTCGGGCACCGCCGAAGGGCTTTTCCGGGCCGGTGGGCAGCGTAGCGCGGGGATTAGCCCGCACCGCAGGACCCTCGCTTCGGTTTTAATTAACTGGAGCCGGACTTCGAGCCCGGCGGGTTCCCCCCTGCTTCCCCAATCCCTTTGCAGCGGCCGCGGAGGAGCCGCGAGCCAAGGGCCTCGAAAGGGTGTCCACACGCGCGGATCTCGCTGATCGAGGCCAAGGATTCTCAATCCCACCTGCCACCCCGACTTCGGTGCTTTTCAGGTGTGAGCAGCGGGTGTTTTAGTATTTTAACGGGAGGGATTTTCATTTTGTCATTTAAATCTCTTGCCTCTTCGGGTCCTTCGGAACCGCTAGAGAGGAGTGAAGGCGATGAGACAGTCTGGCTGGAGAAACCACAGCCGAAAGGGATTCCCCTCTGCTCTCCAGATGAAACGAAATCACGCGCACTGCGTTCCCCTCTTTCACCCGCGATTTGGGAAACTTCTCAACTCCGTGCAGCGTCGAAAGAGCGCGGGGGGGCCAGAGCAGGCAGTACCCTGGCACGGAGCGCACGCGACCTTGTGCCTAAGGCGGGCGTCGCGGCCCAAAGTGTGCGCTCTGCGCAGCTCTCGGCGGCTCCCGATGCCCGGGTGCTGGCCCTGAACGCCGAGACAGGGCACAAGGAAGAGAGAATTTCACTATTGAGAACTATCTCGCTACTTTTCTTAGCCCTCCTGCGTGCCCCAAGGCGACTGGCCCCACTCAGGAGTTGGTGGGAGGATCCCCCAAGGGAAAAAGCGACAGGAGTGTAGCAAGGAAATGGGAAAGGGTCAGGCCCTTTGGGACACCATGCGCAAGAGTATTGTTATCAGGGTACAGGGCCTTCTTTAAATAGCTGTGAAATGTGCCGACAAAGGCGGCCAAGCGGTCCCACATCCTAAAAAAGGGCACTCCCCTCCCCCCCCCCCCCCGCAAAATAAAGGAACAAAACAAAAGTCCAAGGGGTAGAGGGTAGAGAGTATTCCCGGTTTGCGTGGAGTGGGTTTGTGGTGGGTGTAGCTCGCACGCCCGGCAGCTGAGCGTGCGGGATTCCCGGAATTCCTGCCGCATCTCCGCGCCCCGCTTCTTTCCTTTTTTTCTCCTTCTATTTTGATGTTTCTTAATTATCTGTATGTGTACATACATATATACATAAAATTATACGTGTAAACCCACCTGTAACTTGTACTCCAGCCAAGGCGCAGCACTTCGGGGTTCATGGCTCTGAACAGTACTGAGTTTGCCTGGAGCGAGATGGTACTTTTCTGTACATCTGAGACATTTTAGGAAGAAAATAACAGTTTTAAAGTTTTCCCTCAAAAATACAACAGAGTCGCGTTATAGCAAAAGAAAAAAACCAGGCCCCCCATTTCTTTTTATAGGCTCACGGTTTTCCTAATAGTCAAAAGAGACAAGTACAGTGAGTGACTTAATGCTTACGTGATAAACCTCGGAGTGCAGATTTATTTGTCGTCTAATTTTACTAGTTGTGCGCACATTTGATCGAGTACCTGGGTAGGTGTGATAATTAAGTCCCCTTATTATTGATCTCCGCCTCCTCCTCCGGTAGAATTTAAACCTTCCCATAGCGGTGCTGTTTGTTAGAAACAACACCTGGTTTGATTTTTCTCTGTTCTCTAAAGCTCGGTTTGGTTGATCAGCGGCTTCCCAGGGTGGGGGGCGCGGGGGAAATCGGCGGGCATGGAGGGATCGCAGCGGGTTCCGGCCGGCTTTGGCCGGGGTGCCGGGCGGGCGCGACTGACCCGAGAACGTCTGTTGCTTCTGTAGGCAGAGCGGTGAGCCCCAAGTCTGTCTGCGAGGGCTGTCAACGGGTCATCTCGGACAGGTTCCTGCTGCGGCTCAACGACAGCTTCTGGCATGAGCAGTGCGTGCAGTGCGCCTCCTGCAAAGAGCCCCTGGAGACCACCTGCTTCTACCGGGACAAGAAGCTCTACTGCAAGTATGACTACGAGAAGTAAGTGATCGCGTGATCTCGTCGCCGGAGCGCCCCCCCCCCCAAAAAAACGGGCCCCAGCAAGCGCTGGGGACTCGGTCCTCCGTCACCTCCATCCGCTTCCCGAAAGCGCGGAGGCACCCGCTCAGCCAGAGACGCGGGGCCGGTTCACCCCCAGGTTGTTGCGGGTTGCCCTCCCCCGGGCCGCGGGGACGTGCGCTGTGCGCCTTCGCCTTCCCACCCGCCGGCCACAAGGGCGCGAGCGTTGGCTCCCCCCGCGGTGTGCTCGCCTGGTGTGCAGGCCTCCTAGGCTCCTATACTCCGACTTGGCCCTTCTCAGAGGACACACCTCTGTAGGGGCTCCAGCCTCATCCGGCTCCTTCCCGACTCTCCCCGTCCCTGGGGTTCCCCGCGGACTGCCAGTGGCCCACGTCTCCTCGCGGGGTGCCCACTGCGTGTCAGCCACGTGTCTGCGCCACCCAGGCGCTTAGAGAGAGCAGCGAGGTTTCTGCTCCCACGGCTTCCGTCCCCTGTGCGCGGTCCCCGTTCGGCTTTGTCCACTGGCGTCGCGACAGACTGGGCTCGGAAATGGCGCGGCTGCCCCTCTGAGCTCCTTGCACCCACTGTTTGCCTTTTTTCTCACAGTCCCTGACCCCCGCCCCGTTTGTAGAAAAAGCTGGGGCGCAGGGGCCTGATCTGAGGCTCCCTCCTCCACCGCACACCTCCCCCCGACCCCGAATTCCCGCGTGGGTGTGCCGACGTGACCGTTCGGGTGTGTTTGGAGAATTAAGCGGCAGGTATTTAAGAAAGTAGATGATTCGGAATCTAGATTTCCGTAATGCCTAAAGCCTGGATGCGGCCGGGAGTGCGAGTTAGAAGGATTTCCTGGTTCTCGCCAGGCAGGCCTGGAGTTGCTTAGTGGGTCCGTGGAAAACTGCTTTTCCTTGTCAAAATGGCTAGTCGATGGGGACACTGACTTCGCAAAGCTGTGCAGGGTATTGAAGGAAAGAAAAGAGGCTGAAACGCAGGCCTCTCTTTTTGCACACTAGGATTGGTGTGTGTGTGGCCGAGTGGACGCGCGTGCGCGCGCAGGAGAATTCCGCATTTGTTACTGGTGAATAAAAGAGACAACAGTCCGTGAGAATAATCAAGGGAGGGGCGCTGTGCTGGAAAAGCAGTGCCTATCACATTATGGAGAGGACAGCCAAGGGGGGTGTGCAGAAGTCTCCATATAACAGATATATCTTTCCTCCAGGGTTGCCTGGGCTGTGAGGTTTACTGAAAACTGGCAAAGCATTTGCACCTAGTGACCGCACACACACACATGCACACGCACACGCACACGCACCTTTTTCTGCCCCACGGGGCTCCTTTGCCATCCTCGGCTTGAATTTTATCCTCCTATGGAAGGGGTAATGGGCATTTTGAAAAGGTAACTTTACATTTTTAGCACTAAAAAGGATACATGTTTTGTTTTGGGCCCCTTGGACAATACAGAAGCGAATAAAGAAATGAAAACACATGACCACTTCACAAAGTGGTAATTATGGTTAACATTTTTTAAAGAAGACATGCCCGTATCTGTTCTTGGTTGTCTGTTTGTTGCCACAGTGTCTGAGGGAAAAGTGCAATTTTTAGGGCATTAGGCAGATTTTGCCCACAGAACTTCAAGCAGCACCTTTGGATAAAGCTTCTGGTTGCCCCCACCCCCACCCCCCGCTCCCCGTCTTGCTTTTCATCTGAAGGTTTTGGGATTGTGTAAACCCAATCTTTATCTTTCTGCTTATAGATTACCGAAATGTCCACATCCTTCGGGCACAACACTAGCGAATTCAAAAGTATTGGAGCTTAGGAAAGGATTTGGGTTGTGAATTTCTATTCTGTTTGTTAAAAAAAAAATCACGAATCAAAGAAGGCTTAAGGGTCAACACAGCTGTCTGGCCGGTCAGATCTTCTTTAAGGAAGTCAGGCTGTGTCAAGAGGGGAAGAAACAGTTGTCGTAAAGTACTTAACACAACAATGCCCCCTCCGTCCCAGCGCCCCAGGTTTGGGGCGGGTTGGCGCTTATTAGGAGCCCACTAAGGTCAGTTCTCCTCTCTCACAGCTATTTCTGCAGAGGGAAAATTACAGGGATCAACTTGCCAGCTGTTGGCCAGAACCGAGAAGGTTTTGAAAGAGGGGAGCATGAGCTGCATTGTTCCGGAGAGGGGCTGCTGTTACAACGAGGGGTTTTCATTTTAATTTTAACATCTATTTTGGAAACGCGTGTTCAACGTGGCGTTGCTTGTGCTGGTTTAGCTCATGGCACCCTATCAGCCCGGGTCTGTGCCCAACCCCTCCCGTTGGTTTTTGTTTTTTTTTTTTCTTTTTAGTTTCTCCTCTGTTGCCTATCCCAACCCCGTTCTTTTTCCCGGCAAAATGGGGTTTTAATATATCTGCTCATCTTCACGACATCACCATGCATGGTGGTTCCTGTGGTGGTTTGTTTCAAAATTAGGCTCCAGACCAACGCCCTCATTCGGCCAGCGGTTACCATCAGGCTGCTCTGGGCAAGGCAGGGAGGGGGCTGGGAGATGAGCGGCTCTGGGAGTCCCAGCTGCCTTCAGGGGGCTTGCAGCCCGGCCCCTTTGCCTTCTGTGTTCTCCCTGCTATGGAGGATTTCTCAGCAGCCTCCTCTAAGTGCAGGAATAGGCATTGCCTGGGAACCATCTGCAGTGACCGGATCTTTGTCGTCTAGAGGGACGTTTTCAGTTGCTGATATCATGAGACAGTCAGAGAGAGCACTTTTTTCCCTCTTGAACGAATTGATTAAAAATCATTTTGCCCTTTTGGGTGGATCTCTTTGAAATCTGAGGCCCACACAAGGCAAACAGAGGGAGAGGAAAAGAGCTGGAGGTGAGGAGGTGGGACCGTGTGGGGGTAAATGAGGAAGCAGGTCGGCTTTCCTGATTCGCCAAGTTGAAACGCTGTTCCTATACGTGGAAATGAAAGCACGCATAGCCAAGGTACTTAGCTAAGATCTTCGGTGAAGGGTAGGAACACAGTATTACCAAAGCGAGTTTACTGTATTTCTTTTAGCCATTTGTAGGTGCTTTTCTGGCTGTGGGCGGTTTTGCATTTGAATTATTAGCTGCCGGTCCCTGGTGTCAGGTGACCAGCCAAAAAGTCCAAATTCTACTCCATCAGCTAGTGCTTACACCTTCTCGGTGTCAAACACCAAATTTGTCTAATTAAAAAAAATGGAATGGACAGTGGCATCTGAGACACAGCCATTCATTTCAGACTTCAGGATGTTTTGTTAAATATTTGTCTCATACACTATGACACCCTTAGGAGCCATTTATCTTCTGATCATCCAAAACAAATAAGCATTTAAGGGCAGAGTGCAGAACAGTGATTTATGAGTGTCCCCAGAAATTAAGAGCTGGAGGTGATCTTTTTGGAGCATGACGGGCCATCAGAGTAAAATAACTAGTTAGGTGGGACGATAACCTTTCCAGAATTGCTGCAGCTGTACCGAGGGGTTTAAACCAGGAGGGTGCTATCAGAATGGATGTCTGAAAACTGGATTCCCCTGGTTTCAGTGTGCCTGAAAGTTAGCAGACAACCCAAATATTTTCCAGCCTAGGGGACTTCTATTTATATAACTGTTGTTCCCTATTTAACTGAGTCCTCTGTGATCTGGGTAGTTTGGAGTTTTCCCTGAATTTGTTCCAAACAAATACTGTAGTTGGACTTCAGCTGGAGACAGAAAAGGCTGCTGAATAATGGGAATGTGGTAATACAATAGATAATTAAGCCTTCTGGAAAGGATCCCACATTTAAATCAAGTTTATATTGTTTCTTTCATGTGCCTGGCAGCTCGGGTGCGTCCGCCGGGGCCCTCTCCTCTCACATATGAAGTTTATCATGATCTCTTAGATTGTTCTGGACATCCTAGGAGCAGAGTGGAATAGTGTTGCTGTCATCGGGGCTGTTCTCAGAACATCACAACTCCCCACATGTCAGCAAATCCCAGGCCTTGGGAGGAGACCTTGCCTCAGAGGGCTGGTCCGTGTTTTCTCCCCTTTCTTTTGGAGCAGACCAATTTTCCGAAGACAAGCACGTCTAGAGGGACGTTTTCTCCCTCAGAGGGCTGGTCCGTGTTTTCTCCCCTTTCTTTTGGAGCAGACCAATTTTCCGAAGACAGGGACTAAATGGGGGCAGAGCAGATGTCACATTCAGAACTTTCTCTGTCTTGCCTTCGCCCTGCTGATTGGCAGCCCCTCGGAGAAAATGGCGGAGGGGGGGGGTAATGCTCTCTCTTAGGACCAGTGATGAACTAATTCTGCATTTTTATCAACGTGGTATAGGATATGTGTGTGTGTGTGTGTGTGTTTTGGGAGAAGAATTAGTTTGGTTTTATTACTGTGACATTACTCGCAGATCAAAATTGGGCATGCAAGTTACTCCTCAAAGGGAGCCCACAGATGAAATTACAGAGGGGGTTGTAGATTTTCGCTGTACTTTATCTTTTGTTGGCCCCACTCCTGGCATAATAAAATGTAAGGAATATAAAAATCAAACACAGCTCGGTAATAAATTGATGTCTGCATTAAATTGCAGGGGGGTTTAGCTTGGGATCAGCGCCGTCCACGGGCCGTGGTTGTATGTTGGTTCAGGCCCTGTAATCTCTTTTTTTATTTGGAGGGTGATTGGAAACAGTCCTTGCTCGGAGGTGTTTTCTCTTTTTATATGTATTGGTCCCTGGGTAGGACTTCCTTGGAATCTAAGACTTAAAATTTTGAAATAAAATTAGACAACACAAGTAGATATTAATAGTATTCTGGGAATTGTATATGAACATTGCTTTTCAGAGGAGGGTTGTGGGATTCTTTTGATCCTTACATAAAAGGAGCACATTATAAAAAGTTATTTATCCCGTCCAGTTGTACCTACTTTAGAGTCCTGGGACTTCTGTCATCCCCTTAGCTAAGGACTTGCTTTTGCTTCCAGATTTCAGCAACAGCAGTTATTCTAAAAGTTCATCGTTTGTCTTGCCTTTCGGTTTCATTTTTCTCATTTGTAACTTTTGTATTTGCCAACATACTGTTAGTGATTTTAGAGAGGCCTTGTCATCGTTGCTTTCTAATTCTGGAAAAAATTTTTTTGGAGTTCATGAGCAGGTACTCTTTCTCTAATGAGGACAATTCCTTAAATTATCAGCTAATTATTCTTTATGGTCGAAGAAATTGTTTGGGTCACAGCATTTCGGAGCGAGACAAGAGATGAGGATTTAAAATGCTCATTATATTATCAGAAATTTAGTAAAGCCTCTTAGAGTCAATGCCCATACAGCACATCATTGTTGAATCCCATCACGTTCAAAATAACCCATACCGAATCCCGTTCACTTTGAGTGTTAAGTGCAGTCGTACAGCACTAGGGAATGAACGTTGGGGGAAATGTGCAATCACAATGAAAGATTTTAAAATAATTTCTGCCATAATGGTGAACCTTTAGCCCTATTTGAGTGCTTTTCAATTTTTTTTTTCTAACACATCTTTCTAATGCGGATTTTTCAATGTCCTTTCACATCTTCAGAGGGGAGTTCTTAGTAAGTCACTTGCGGGCTGAGATCAGGAGGATTGGGGACCCTGGAGTGGCCAGCCTCTCCCAGCCTCTGCAAAAGCATCAGGGTCCCTGCCCCAGGGGCCCCTGTCCTCTTTCCAACAGGCCTAAGGCTGCCCCCTAGGAGCCCTGTGTTTTTCTGAAAGTCCCTTAGTGACATGTGGGATGGTATTGTTACCAGCGCCCTGTGCAGCTTTGCTGTGGAAAGTTGGTGATTTTAGGGACAAAATGAAGAAAGGGTTCTGAGGGAAATAATATCAGGGGACAAGGGACTCGAGGCCCTTCCCTCCTGTGTGCCCTGTTTTACTGGAACCTACAGAAACACCGGCTTGGGATTTATATCGTCTCCGTAGTCTTCTTGACAAGCAGGACGTGGGGCGTTTTAGTTAGTTTATCACAATTAGAATTAGTTATGTTATCGCTGACCAGTGTCGGCGGCCGCTTTGTGTCTCTTTGTCATGTATTAAATGAAACCCGGCCAACTGCCTTGCTGAAACGAAGGGAACACCTTCCAAATGTCAAATTGTTATTTTAGTCCAGCACAATTATCTGTCTCTATATTTTTAACCAAGACGAAATTAATAAAATTGCTACGGGCCCTGGCATTAATTAGTGGGAGGATTAGAGCTGTATGGGCTAAAAAGGAGGTGTAAACACTGCCCTCTTGCTCCATGTTTGTTTTCACACTACTGAAAATAAATAAAATGAGACTTAGGATAGGGATTAAGTTTCTTCTGGCGTTATACAGCAGATTCGATTGGAATGTGGCAGAAACACCGCGGCGTTAGCGAAGACCTTAAGGAGGGAACAAAACCGTGGGCCTCCATCCGTCTCCCACCTTGTGTGTAGACTTGGTCCCACCACAGATAACCCCAGCTGGGTAGTTAAAAAAAAAAAAGACCTTTGAAACCTGCCTCTGGGCTGTTCCTCTCAGCTGGCGAACTGAGGCAGCCTCATCCTCTGTGGAGCCTGTCACCTGGCCGCCATGTTGGGATTAGTGGGAATCGAAGGAAACCGTTGCCAGATTCCCCATTAGTGCACCATGATGTCACAACAACTAAAAATACAAAATGGACTGAAGCTCCACGGAAGGGTCTGGTCTCTCCCAACCTTCCCCGCTTCCAGTCTGGGGATCCTAGTTTGGGATAACAGTAAAGATATCTGGCCTTTCGGACTCCCATGTCACCTCACCCCATTAGATTGGTGTTCAATCATTATTACCCTATAATGGACCAGCCCTGATGGATGTCTGTCTGGCCACTACGAGGCGGCCTACTTTGCCTGACAGGCCCGATGAAACTCTGTGCATTTAATAGATATCTTCAGCGTCTTGCCTTGCTGGGAATGGACCACATGCCCTATCTGGTGCTCACATCTGGCCCCGGCTCGTTCTGCCTCCCCCTCCCTCCCTTCTACCCTGTGGAATTCTAGTCACTTGACTCTTGCCAGCATCAGATCTTACTTAAATACCGTCTCATCAACCACCTTATTTTCCCCCCAGGCCATCCTTGTGGACCCTGAGTCCTCTTTTGATTTGCTCACGTGGAGGAAAAGTAGGAAACTAATTAGTCTTCTGGATGCGAAAGTCAGAGTCCTGTCCCACGGCCGCTGAGTCAGGGAGCCGGGCTCAGCTCAGTCGTTGGCAAGGGGCACACCCCTCCGGTTTGGATGATCCCCTGACCTTGCTCTGTGGGTGACCGTTCAGGGACCCCCAAACATTTTCTGAGTGTGCCGGGTACCTCCATGGATGCCGCCTAATGTCTCGCCACTCCAGATGGATGTGGGTTTTTTTGGGGGGGGGTGTTGCAGAGAGGCCCCTGAGTCTGATACTGTCCCCAGTAGACCAGAAGTCGTTATTTGGTGAGAAACCCGACTGGCATTCTGATGGGGTGTGAATACACCATTCATTCTCAACTTCTTGCTGCCTCTCTGGACATGGCACTTCTCCAGCCTGGAAGGAGCCCTCCTTCATCTGTGGGGCACCCGGTTCTGCGGCTGTGGTGGGGAGGGGTCTTTCCGGCGGCCTCCTCTCTGAGTCCATCCAGGCCCCCTCGGCTACTCCAGTGCCACGCTTTGACACACCGTTCTGGTGCCCCCTCCCCATGGAGCCTCAGGAACCTTTAAAAGGATTTTTGAAAACAAAACAAAACAGAACACCCCCTCCTGAACTCCAGATTAGCCTCTTAAGCTCATTAAAGTTCCTTTAAATACCAAAATGTTGGGCTCCTGGGGACGATCCCCCCAAACCATATTTTCATTCTTAACATTGTTGTCATTCACTGTGCAGCAGATTAAGGCAGCTCCCTCTGGGCCCAGAAACGGTCCCCTCTCTCTCTGCAGGAGGGTCCCGATATGTCTTTGTTTGAACACTCCAATAGCCTGAACCTAACTAAGTAGGAGCCGATGCCAGCTTGGCCTGGGGCCCCCGGCTCCATGCTGGAGAAGAGGTTGATGTCTTTGGAGGCTAAGGTGGGGCCTAGAACAGGGAATGAGCAGTTGAGTGGTGAAGATGTGGCTTGTACGTTTTTCAGGAGCTTGGTGGCCCCTGGGCTCTCTCGCGGGCCCTGGAGAGAGCCAGAATGGATGAGGACTCCAGTGGCCTGGTTTTAAAGGACTGTCCTTGTCCTAGAGAGAGAGGCTGCCTTTGGGAGCCCTCTTTCTGGGGCCCGGCAGAAACGCCAGAGCCCAGTGTCTGTTCCTCCCCCAGGCGACGGTGGACCATCACCTACCTGCCTTGTCCTGCTGCTGCTCTCCCTGTTCACTTCACCCTCTTTTCCAAGGAGCCTCCTTAATATGCCCACGCCCTCTCTGTCATTTCAGGCTTCCTTTCCTAAAGCTGGCTCTTGGGGAGAGCTTTCTGGTTTTGACAGTGGAACAAATCCTTTTTAACATAACCATCGAGAGCTTCCTCCCCTGCTGCTGGTTCCCCTCACCCCTTTCTCCTCTGCCCCTCCTACATCGTAGCGGGGATTCCTTTGTGCGTGTCTTCGAGTAGCAGACAGTGATGGCCGCCATCTTCACAGGGATACGGGCGCAGCTCCTCAGAGACGAAAACCAGTTGGTAGTGCCGCGAGGTATACTTTGGAAACCCAAAGAGGAAGAACATTCCAGAAGACCCTCCCTTGCATTTTTGGCAGAAGTATTGGTTGGTCCCTGGGCCTCTCTTTCCCTTGGGGCTCTCTGCACCTGGGAAATTTATCTAGAGCACTAGCTATACAACCCCATTTTCAAGATCCCGGCTCAGTCTTGCCTCCTTGTTATCTCGTGCTCTGAACCCATCTTGTGACCTTTTAAATTTCATATTGTCTTGTGTATAAGCTAGAGCCTGGTCTTAGTTCTCTGTCAAATTGGAGAGGATATTGTGCAATAATTCACTTGGGATGCACAAGAGAATGTTGCATTCTTTCAAAGATACTTTTTAACTCAAAGGGCGTCCAATCGAAAAGGGATGTCAACCTTACGGTAGAATTTGAGGTCCTAGCATGGGACCAGTCGAGGAGATAATTTTGGACAGAATGCAAATACCAGTTTATAGGGTGCTTTCCTGTTTGTGTGTAAGGCTGGTAGTAATTATACGCCTGCTCCTTTTCTTCTGGGTTTTGCTCTTGGTTGGCATCTTCCATATCAAAAACCCATGTCCCTAGATGGAAGGGGTTGGACAGGTGGGTGTGGCTGATTTGAGGGCCACGTAGCGCCCTCCATCACTGAGACCGCATGTCCTACTGGGAGGAGGTGTCCAAGCCACAATTTCCTTATCTGTCCAAGGGAATATGCTAACAACCTCCTAGGATTAGTAAGTTTCCTTACTAACTGAGTAAGGAGATGAACACGAAAAGCTTTTTGGTAAAATACAGAGCACTATACAAAGTTGGGTATTATTGTTGACTTTTTCTTTTATATTAGTAAAAGAATGGAGATTCTCTCTCACGTGGATAACTCTGCATGCGGTCGTGTAGACTGTGGACACGGGGTGTCGGGATCACACCCTTACTCTGTTACTCACTAGCCATTTCCGTGGGCAAGGGTCTTACTTTCTCAGTGCTGGCTTCCTCTCTCTAAAATGGGGGTAATGAGGCACCTGGGTGGCTCAGTTGGTGAAGCGGCTGCCTTCGGCTCAGGTCATGATCCTGGGATCGAGCTCTGTATTAGGCTCCCTGCTTGGCAGAGAGCCTGCTTCCCCCTCTCACTCTGCCTGCCTCTCTGCCTACTTGTGATCTCTCTCTCGGTCAAATAAATAAATAAATAAATCTTAAAAAAAAAAAATAAAACGTGGGTAATGACAGTACCAACTTCATAGGGTCGTTTTGGGTTAATATTTATAAAGTGTGCAGGTGAATTCTTGGCTTGTAGGAATTGCCGTAAAAGGACGTGTTGAAAAAAAGGTATCCTTTTCCATTTTTTTTTTAAAGATTTTATTTTTTAATTTTTGTGTAAGAGAGAGAGAAGGAGAAGAAGGGAGGGGCAGAGGGAGAAGCAGACTCCCCATTGAGCCAGGAGTCCAGTGCGGAACTCTATCCCAGGACCCTGGGATCATGACCTGAGCCAAAGGCAGTTGCTTAACCGACTGAGCCACCCAGTCACTTCCTTTTCCATTTTTAAGGAGGCTTCCCATGTGTTATCTTGATTGGACCTCACAACAATTGTAAAGGTCAGATAAGGAGAGGCTTTCTTTTTTTTTCTCCCTCTGCATTTTATAGCTGGGAAACTGAGGCTCAGAGAGGTGAAGAACTTGCCCAAGGTCACGCTGTTGGTAAAGAGGGGAGCCGGGATGCTGTCCCCAGCCGCGGACTCCTGGTCCAATGGCCTTTCCTCTAAACCACACCATCTGCTGCTTGAATTCTGGTGCTCACACCCCAGTGAGGTCACGATTCTCAGTTTGCCCTGTTGAACCGGCTCTTGGGAAACAAGTCCCCACCTGCTTGATGCTCGAGCTTCAGGCAGCTTTCTGACGGTCAGCTGTTTATATATTCTGTGCTTGGAGAGGAAATTTTTTGGATTTGGGGATTGCCTGAGTGTGTGAGTGTGTGTGTGTGTGTGTGTGTGTGTGTGTGTGTGTGTGTGAAAGCTGCTAGCGTCCACCCATCACTCTTGTTTATCAGACTCCCCACCCACAAAGCCGTCCTGCTGCCTTCCTATCCTGTCCCGTCCCATCTGCCTTGGGCTCCATTGTCCCTCCGGCTTTGCTGTTCTTCCCCACCGGAAGAATGACAAAAAGGCAGACAAGCATCCATTTTTCTCTCTCTCCAGCTCCCAGAGTTTGCTATTGGTGGCTTGTTCTGGAGCCTGTCTGCACATTTGGCAGCAGAACTGTTAAATATCAGGTCTGGAGCCTTCCAAACATAACTTCCATTGGGACTACTCAGCAGCTGTCCATCCATTCCTTGCATAACCCTTTTCCAAGGTTCCTTCGGAGCTGTGTTGTATTTTCAAGCGAGCCCCAGCCTCAGTTCGAGAAGATTCCGCTGTGCCCTGGTGTGACGCTGATTTTCAGAACCGTTGACTCCCTCTTGTTTATTCCGTGACCTGGCTGCATCAAAAAAAGGGATCATGGAATCTTGGTTTTTAAGGAAATTAAGTATTCCTGTATGGTACTGTTTCCCTCTCCGGTGCTGACACTTGGTTCACTTAGAACTAGTTCTGCTCAGTTTTGAGAGATGGAATGTGGGTCTGAATTTAATCTCTGTGAACTGGCGTGTAATTCAACTAGAGATTTCAGGTAATACAGCAGTAACTGGAATGCATTATACCTGGTTGTATGCGGATTTCTCAAACTGAGAATTAAATGGACTCTTATAAACAGTTGGTTTATTAATTAAATCACTCATTCATTCCTC
Organism: Nasua narica; assembly: GCA_028533885.1. Classification (NCBI taxonomy): domain Eukaryota; kingdom Metazoa; phylum Chordata; class Mammalia; order Carnivora; family Procyonidae; genus Nasua; species Nasua narica. The sequence continues at coordinate 9,331,908 of CM052814.1, read as the reverse complement.
TAATCATCAAACAGACTTATTAAATTCCTCTATGTGCCAGATATGTAAAAAATGGGGAAAATGAAGCATGGATATATTAACAATCTAGCAGAGACTGTTCAGACACATAAATTAAACAGATGCCTAAGAAAAGAATAAGATTGTTTAAAGAGAGGCCTGGCCTGTAGGACAGAGAGCCTACTCATTTAAGTCCCTTGGTTCTGCATTTCTCTGTGCTCTTTAAGATCTCCATAGTGCTTGTCACCGTACGAAGTCTATATTTATTTGTTGCTTTGTGGACTGTGTCACTAGGTCATAAGCTCTTCGAGGGCAGGGACCTTCTTGTTTTTGTTTGGTGTTTTGTTTCTTGAGGCCCGCACCTCCAGCATCTTGTACGCAGTGTAGGCATGAGACGAATATTGGGTGGATGGATAAAGTAATCGGTGGACGACTTGCTTGGGGTTGTTATAAAAGCTTCACAGGAGAGGTGACAGAAAATAAACCAATAAATAAAGACATATTTCAAATTGTGGTAAGCGCCAAGAACCTAATGAATAGTACATAGAAACACATAGCCAGGGGACCCCAAGCTTTGGGATGCTTTATCACATAAGTCATGAGAAGAGGGGAATGCCCAAGGGGGTGCTACTTAGGGTGAACCGGCATTCAAGGGTCCATCCGCGGTGGGGCGGCACAGAGATGGGAGAGGGTGCCAGGGCGAGTGGGGTTCTGGGAGACAGGGCAGTGGTGGGGACTTTCCAAAAGTAGGGCTGCCTATTTGCTCTTGAAATAGGCATTTAGTCATTGGTAACCTTATCAAGAGTAGTTTTTTTTTCTTTTTTTAAAAAAGATTTTATTTGTTTATCAGAGAGAGAGAGAGAGAGAGCACAAGCACGGGGGAGCGGCAGGCGGAGGGAGAAGCAGGTTCCCTCCTGAGCCATGAACCCGATGCAGGACTCGAAACCCAGGACCCTGGGATCATGACCTGAGCTGAAGGCAGATGCTTAACCGACTGAGCCACCCAGGCGCCCCTCAAGACGCCTTTCATCAGAGGCATAGAGGGGACAGGATGGCGTTTTAATGGGTTGTGGACTGAAATGTAGTTGGAGTAGCAGAGAGAGTGATATGACCAGCTCTTCTGAGAAGGCGGACAGCAAAAGAAAGACCGGAAGGAAGGAAACACAGCCGTGTGGGGGGCAGAGTGAGAATGAAGGGAAGATGTCATGGGATGGGCTAGTCTCGAGCCTCCTTGATGGCTCAGACGAGTTTCGCCAGGAAAGGAAGGAGGTTGAGGATCCAGGAGAGTGAGGGGGCATCTAGCTGACAGAGGGGAAGCCTGAGGAAGGGTCAGGGACCCATCTAGGGCCCAGGGTCTGGCCCTGCTCTCCTCTCTCCCAACCCCGCATTCCCTTTGGTCTTTTGTGCCCATCTCGGTGGATGAGCTGAAACCAATCCGCAGAACAGAGGCCAGCAGAAGGTGGGTCTGTCTTCTGTCCCTTGACAGGTAGTCACAGCATCTTCCCACCTTGCTTCTGTCCCAAGGCCACCCCGGGTCATGGGCCTGAGGGGGCCGGCAGAGTGAGGCTCTGTCCTTCTTCTTCAGACACTATTTGTCTTAGTGCGAGCCTTGCCATCTGTCACCTTCCTGTCTCTGCTCTTCATCACTCAGAAGTCCCATCTGGTTATGGCGTGGTCCGAGGTGTACGTGGTATGGCCGATTCCCCAGCCCTGGACCTGGTCGGCTGTGCTCGGTGACTAGACCGTCCGCATGCCTGACCGGTGACGGGCCTTTGTTTCCTCAGATACTCGGGAGAAACCTGAAGAGAAGGGCGTCCAGAACGGGGACGCTGCTGTCCTCTGTGTCGGCCGTGGTGGCCCCATCTCCCTCTACTGGGCTGTCACTGTTTATGGTCTCGGTCACACCGTCAGTTGGTATGTGAACTTTCTCAGGCTGGAGACTGGAGTGACCTGGAAGATAGCAGAGGGTTTTTCCAGAAGCCTCGAGCCACAATCCTGCCTTTGCCTCTGCTTTGGCTGGGCGGGCCCGGGCGAATCACATAATCTCTTCGAGTTTGTGGGGTTTGCCTCTGTGCCTTTCCTTTGAGTTCTGGGAGGTGTGGAGCATGATCGCAAACTGATGTGTGCAGTGAGGGGGAGGGAATGTTTTTCACAGGCAGCGGGCGAGCAGTGCATGGATGGGTGTGGATCTTTCCTTAGGTCTCGGGCTGTCACGTCCATATGTCCCTAGGAAAGAAGAAAAAAAAGTAAGTATCATAAGGGGCCAGACCTCTTCACTTAGAAGGGGATTAGGGTAAAATTGGTACCACCAAGGGAGCTGAGTATTTTTCAATGGCTCTGCCTCTGTGGCCAGTAAATTCAGTGGAAAAAATCAGTGACAGGTTATTTGATACCATAGACACCCAACTGAGTCATGGAATGGATTTTTCTACTCGTCAACTGGCTGTGGAGCTCGGTTTCGGCCGGGCTCCGCAGTGCTAGAAGGGAAAGCTGGGGGCAGAGCTGTGAGACACATTTTGGTACTTCATGATGTATTCTTTTTCAATTTCCCTGTTGACAGTTGAAGGGTAAGGGCCAGTGGACTGCACTCTTTTAAGTGGCAACACGGACACAGTGGGATCGTCGGAAAACCATTAGTAGCCAAACCTAGTTAATATCAGCTCAGGAAAATGCTCTTCCTCACTGGCCTCTTTCCCTCAACTCAATTATTAAAGGTTAAAGGACTTCCCCAATGAGCGCCCTTAAAAATTTAATGATGTACAGTATTGCAGGGGTCGAACTGTTAACGACAGAGTGATTCCGCTTTGCCCTGATATCACTAGTTAATCAGAGAGGAAGGAAGGTTCTGAGGCTCCCATTACCTGTAATAGGGGAAGACCTACCATCAGGAAAGTCAGTGCTGTGGCATCCAGGCAGCTCCCATTCCTGACTTTTCCCCAGACTGAGCCAGCTTCTGCCGGCAAGATGGAGGGACAGTACATCCTGCCTGTGGCCCTTGGTCCCAATAGTACTTATTCTTTCTCAGAGTCGGATAGTATTTTTAGGAGAAGCTGATGGAGAGATACGTGTTTAGGGCCATGGTTTGATATTGTCATTGTGCATGAGGGGGTCGTTCAATTCTTAGTAGTCCCTTTTAGCCTTCTTGAACATGAAACCTGTGCCCTTTTGTTAGTTGGGGGGAGGGGGAGTAACACGTGTGCACATGTGCATGCACACACAGACACACTCTGTCCCCTTGTATAACTGGGGATACACACTTGTGGGATCACTGGACAAAGTCAGAGGTGTAACTTGTGGCCAGAGAACGGAGTCAGCTCGTGTCCGTTTCTGTGGGGACCCAACCCGTATCCTCAGACTCATCAGCATCAAGGGGTAGATACTGAGCTAATAGCCACAACCAAGCCTAAAATCGATGAGCATCAGTGCATGGTGAGTGTTGTGGACTTCCAGGTCTGCAATGGGGAGTACAGCGAGGGGGTGAGTGGCATCTGTCTTAATTCCCAGGTTGGTGGCATCTGTTTTAATTGCCACATCTCCATGCACACCAATGACAGCCTAATTGATGAATCACTAGGCATTTGTTTATTTTGAAAGATTCTATCTATCTATCTGTCTGCCTATCTATCTATCTATCTATCTATCTATCTATCTATCAGAGAGTGAGAGAGCATGAGCAGAGGGTGGGGCAGCAGGCAGAGGGAGAAGCAGGCTCCCCACTGAGCAGGGAGCCCATGTGGGACTCCATCCCAGGACCCCGGGATCATGGCCTGAGCTGAAGGCAGATGCTTAACCGACTGAGCCACCTAGGCATCCTGAATCACTCAGCATTTAGAAGCGCTATATTTCAAGGGTCATTTCTAATTTTAAAGCCCTATTTCCCTTGTTTTTTGTTTTCATTTTGTTTTTTTTAAACAAAACCATTCCTGATTTGGTTGTTCTAAAGTCGGAGTTCAGGTTATCATCCCTTTTCCCGTTTAGTATTCAGTTTTCTAAGAGGTGCATCTGTCTTGACTCAGGTCCTTTCCTCTCTGCTCTGAATTTATTATTTAATTAAGAATATTGTTGGAGGTAGGGTAGGATTTAGAACTGTGGTCCTAACCCTCCATTTCAGCCAGCCTGAAAGGTAAATTTTACCTTGTTCACTTATTTACCTCTTCAGCTGTACTTGTCGAGGACCTACCGCACACTAGACATCGTTACAGGCACTTGGGTGAGAACCATGAACAACAGCAAAGAGAGAATCCTTAACTTCATGGTGCTAACATTCTAGAGGGGAAGGAAGATAGTAAAGAAATAAAATACATTTTCCCTCCCCTGCCATTGATATCCACAGGTTTGACTTTTCTTCCTACTTAGATATCCATCTACTTAATGCCACAGCCTAACCCTACAATCACCACTACCCCATTATATGTCTGTATTTCCCTTTTTTTCGACCATTCACCACCTTCCAGCATATGCTATAATTTACTTTTTTATCTTGCCAAGATATTGTTTCCCCCATCAGCACACAAGCGTCACGAGAGCAGAGCCTGGAACAGTTTTGTTTACTAGTCCAGTGCCTGGAACATAAAAGGTACCCTGTGCTCACTATGGAAAGCCTGAGGTGACAGATTCATCGATAAAGCTGTCTCAGGCTGGGGACAAACAGGAGAGAGGACCAGAGGTGATTGCAGGGTATTCTCCTGAGCTGGGTACTTCACTTCTCCTGAGTTGGAGAAGACACGAGGAGAGAGGGGGCAGTGGGGGCCCTGGAGGCTGCAAAAGTTTTCTTGGATGTGAGTGAGATAATGCATCTGCTTCTGAGCCTTATTTTTTTTTTTTAAAGATTTTATTTATTTATTTATTAGGAAAGAGAGAGAGTGAGAGAGAGAAGGTCAGAGTGAGAAGCGGACTCCCCATGGAGCCAGGAGCCCGATGTGGGACTCGATCCTGGGACTCCGGGATCATGACCCGCGCCGAAGGCAGTCGCTCAACCAACTGCGCCACCCAGGGGCCCTGCTTCTGAGCCTTATTTTATTCCTGAAACACTTCCACAGAAGCCAGGAAGGAGGGCCAAGTGCAAAGGAGACAAGAGAGTGAAAAATCCAGCAGTGTTGATGCTTAGAGACTTTGTTTGGAGTAGAGGTTCCAAACCTGCATTTTGCTTCACAGTGTCCATGAGTCCCTTGAATTCTTTTCTCAGAAGTATGTGTGTGTGTGTGTGTGTGTCTGTGCATGCATGCACTCTTCTGGGTCCATAGAGTTTGTCAGATTCTAGAAGCTGCCTCTCGTCCCCAAATGGGTAAGAGTTAGTGATGTGGAAGAAAGGAGGTTATGGGAATGGATGGCAGAAGGTCAGACTGCCCCCCGTCCCCCAACCCCGCACGTGAACGAAGGTCCAGATCTCAGCTCTGTTACTTGGCAGACTGATCTCTGAGGAATCTGCCTCCTTATTTCTAAAAGGCAGAAAATATCTCTTTACATATGTTGTAGGGATTAAAGATTATGTGTGTTTATACAGCATCTAGTAAAGATCCTCAGTAGATGGCAGCTAATTATACTAATAATTTACTCACTAATGTTCAGCACTGCCAGCCAATTGTAGATTATCGTGCCCGTATGGGCAATTTTATTCTCATACCAGTGGTTTGTTTCTTTCATTACTTTTAAACGTTAGCATTACTTTTCTAAGAATTCTCAGTGGATGTACCTCATATTTTAAAAGCACGTAAAGGCAGACAGATTGCCTCGTAAAGTAAAAACACACATCAGATGCCACAAAGAGAAATCAAGAACAAGAAATACTTGGTTTGAGAACCGAGCAGATAAAATCTGCTTCCCATTGTTGGTTTATGCGAACGGACTGATAAACTTAAGCTGCAGGCATCCAGTATTTATTTGTTACATTAATCCTAACCCGAAAGATAATTAGCGAGTTTGTTAAGTAGGCTTATGTTTACCCTTCTTTGCCAGCAATTGTGATCGTTTGTTGGCGACCAAAGGGGGAACTGAGTTCTGTCTTGATCACAGCTGTCAGGAGGAAATAATGCGCTTGAGTCGCACAAACGTGCAAACTTTCTAGGTCTCATGTTATATTTAACAGAGGCTTAGTCTCTCTCAGAAGGTACCAATAATGACAAGACTTACGAAGTTATTGATCATCCTTTATAAGCAAAGCCGCAGAATGGACCCTGATTAAACAGTTTGCTCACAGTAATTTGGTGAGTGCACGTACACTACAGTGTTCATGTTTATCTATACTATGAATTCATTTATGCATATGTTGTGAATACTTTAGCTTTTTAAAAAAAGATTTATTTATTCATTTTCGAGAGCGTGAGCAGGGGAAAGGGCAGAGAGAGAGGGAGAGAGAATCTCAAGCTGACTCCATGCTTGATGTGGAGCCGGATGCGGGGCTCGATCTCATGACCCTGAGATCATGACCTGGGCCGAAACGAAGAGTTGGAGGCTTAACCAACTGCTGTCACCCAGGCGCCCCAATGAGTGTTTTCTACAAGGGAATTCAAAGTCTTCTTTTGCATTTTTCTGTTTCAAATCACAGTTTCTCTCAACTCTTGTAATGCTTACCTGGAAGCTACTATGAAAACTCCTGGCAATGGACATTGAGAGCCCGAATGAGAGAGAAGCCTGGAGAGTCTATGATAACAGGCACTGTATCATGTCATCGTCATCCCAGTTTCATTCAAGATGAGGAAATTGAGGCTCACAGAGGCTGTGCCATGGTCCCGATGTCGCGTGGATTCTTTCTAAGTGGTGTAGATGGGAATCAGGCTCAGGCTTTCCAGAACTCCCTCACAGTGTCACAGCTGCTTTGTCTGCAGGGCAAAGCCCTGGAGACGCTGCCTGTTCTCATCACCAGGTTGTGTGGAAAGGTCATGCCAATCCCTTCTGTGGAGATTGAAATTCAAGCAGTTCTGGGACAGATCTGTCGCTGAGCCCATAGGTTTAAGTCACCCTTTAAGAACTAGTGAAGTGATTATCCTGGACACAATTGCCCCAAACTGACAGAATAGTGAGGGAGAAACGAAATCTGAAATGATGGATGTGTTAACTTGGTAAATGTTCCTTCCACCATTTTGTCTGGGTTTGGGCACATGTACATTTGACCATTGGGAACTGTAACTGTGTCTTGAGCATAAGAGTTATTTATACATTATATGCATGTGTATGTGTTATGTAGCAACACATACACATGTGGAATCATTGGATTTTAGTGATGGAAGGAACTTCGTAGGTTATGGATGGTATAAATAGTGAAAAACGGGAGATAGATTGCCCGATTTCTATTTTTTGAAAAAATATTTCATTTGTTTATTTTAGAGAGAGAGTGTGTGAAGGGGGAAGGGAAAGGCAGAGGGAGAAGCAGACGCCCCGATGAACAAGGAGCCTGATGCAGGGCTTGATCCCAGGACGCCGGGATCACGACCTGAGCCGAAGGCAGATGCTTAACCAACTGAGCCACCCAGGTGTCCTGATTGCCTGATTTCTAATCTTTATTTTTAAAGTAATCTTCTATAAGTGGCATATAGCTGAGTCTTCCTTTTTTATCCAGTCTGACAATCTCTTTCTTTTCATTGAAGTGTTTTGTCCATTAGTATTTGATGTGATTATCGATATAGTTGGATTTCTACCACTTTGCTCTTTTATGCTATTTTATTTTCACTTTTGTTTTTGCTCTCTATTTTTGCACTCTATTTTTTTTGTTCTCCATTTCTCCTTTCATGTATTCTTTTATTTAATGGATTTTAATTTTTTTATTATTTTTTTATTTTTATTATTTTTTAAGACTTTATTTATCTGAGGGGGTTAAGGTTAGAGGGAGAGGCAGACTCCCCACCGAGCAGGGAGCCCGATGCAGGACTCGATCCTGGGACTCCAGGATCATGACCTGAGCTGAAGGCAGTTGCTTAGTCTGAGCCACCCTCTTTAATGGATTTTTAAAAGAATTTTATTTTAATTTACTTATTTGCTTCTTAACTATATCTCTTTAAATTATTAATTTTTTAGTGGTTGTTCCCAGGATTATAATATGCATCCCTAAGTATTCACAATGTCTGTAGAGTTGATATTATACCCTTGCATATAACACATAAGAACCTTGAAAATATATATACCCATTTACTCTCTCCCTCTATTCTGTTTGCTATAGCTGTCAGATTTTTTTCCTCTGTACTTTGGATTGTGTCATTTCTACTGATCTGCATGGAAGTTCATCAACACGTTCTTTGTCATCTTTGATCTGCTGTTAAGCCAATCCACTATATTTGTCTGATTTTAGATATGGTACATTTCAGTTCTGGAGCTCCTCTATCCAATTACAGTAGCCATTAGCGACATATGTCTATTTAAGTCTAAATATGCAACCGTATACAGTGTAAAATTTAGTCCCTTAGCTGCACTAACCGTATGATAGAGACTCCGGGGTTACGTGTGGCTGGTGGCACTGGAGTAGGCAACAGAGACACAGAGCACTTCCATCATTGCAGAAAATGTGCCGAACAGTCTGATATAGAATCTCTGCTTGATTCCTTTTCACGATTTGAATTTTTGGATGATATTTCCCATCTTTTCATTTTTTAAGCGGATTTTTTTCAGGACCTATGCAGGCATAGTTATATTAGATGCTTTAAAATCCTTGTCAGAGAGGGGTATGTGGCTGGCTCAGTCAGTAGAGCACGTGACTCTTGATCTCAGGGTTGTGGGTTCGAGCCCCACATTACACGTAGCAATCGCTGAAATAAATAAAAATCTTTAAAATCCCTGTCAGATCATTCTAACCTCTGGGTCATTTTGGGGTCTGTCGATTCTCTTTTAAGTACGGATCCTATTGATGATTTTAGATGGCACCCCGGAAATGATATAGTATAGGGAACCTGAATTCTTATGTTCCTTCAAAGAATATTCGTATCTTAAGAAATTTCCAGGAGGCAGCTAACTTGATTGAACTCGGACGGCAAACTCTGACTTTGCAATCGTGAGCTACAGCTAGAATCTTAGTTCAGCATTTTGATCCCTAATTGGGCTGCTTGGAATCTACCTAGTGCCCCTGGGATCCAGGGGCCACCTAGAGATTCAGGCAGAGCTTATATGTAGAATTAGGGCTTCCCCCTCTGTGGAGCTGTCCAGGTTTCTCTCTCACTTTTGGGGACTATGATTGCCCCAAATTCTGTCGTCTGGTCCTTTCCATCAGTGAAACTGGGGCTTCTCCATTCAAGTCTCTTCATTATTCTGTGTGACTAAAAATCGGAAACTCACCCGGTTCTAGTCCTTTTCTTCCAAGTGCTGACTCCCCTTCAAAGCCTGTCTGCTTTTGGTCATTGTCTGATGTCTTTGCGTAGTTATTTTCTGTATTTTGTCTCGAGTTGCCAGTTACTTGTGGGAGGGTTGGGCAATAGGAGCTACTCGGGTCCTTGTTTCACATCTTGACTCAGCCATTTCCTGTGTGACCTTGTTACTACCTGTGGTGCCTCGGTTCTGTCATCTGTAAAATGGGAATAATAATACCAACCTGACGGGATTGCCGTTGAAGGTCAAGGAGGTGCGGTAAGCGGACTTAGTTATTTCCGGCACAGAGTCATGGCTCCGTGTTAGCTGCTGTGAACTTGATTCTGGTCTCAGGCTTGTTGTTTGTGTCTGTGGAAGTCACTTGCGGATCAGCCCTGACCCCTGATCTTCAGCCAGGTGCACACACCCTCCCTACACACGCGGGAGAAATACCGTCGATCTTAGAGATGGCTCTCTGCCGGTCGGAAACGTCTGTGATTATTTGGTCTGCTGGGACTCTACATTATTGTATGCGTCCACGGGATCCGGTATCTGGCGAGGTGAGAGGGCGGTCTGACGGGTTTTAGCAACAGCCTTTTCTGTCAGATGCACGAGAGTTTTTTCCTCGCCTCCATTCGATGAGCTCTCCTTCAACTGCGTCAGTGTGAGGCTTTTGGGGGGGATTGTTTAGGCGTGTGGGCACTTGCTGCCTTCAGCGACACGGCTCTGTCCTCTTTTCCCGTTGAAAAGGGGACTTTTTTTGAACTGGGACTGCCCAGTTTCACTCCCTTCACTTCATTCGTGAATCAGCCTTTGCAGACCCACGTCTGCAAGGCCGCCCGGGTCATCTCTGTGAACGTGACTTTCCTCTGGCCCACCTCTCTGGGGCTCGCCCCCGCAGCTGTGCCTCCCGCGGGCTGCCCGCCAGCACCCGCGCAGGTGCACGAACCCCGAGGGCGGCCCCACCCTGGGAATCACCTGTCTCAGTCTTCGCCAGGTCCCTGGCCAGGTGCTGGGACAGACTTGAGGCCAGCTGCGAACGCTGCAGAGGGACAGCGGGGAGCTTGCTTTCCAGAGCGGTGGGGCTCACATCAGGGTCACACGTTAACTGCTCAGTCTTGGGAGGTTGCCCCGAGGGACAGGCTGGGGCTGGGACTCCCTGTCTCCATCCGTGAACCCTCACTCCGACGGTTATCACATGAGCAGGTACTTGGCCCAGCAGGCAGTGGATCAAAATCCAGGGAGTTCTGCGTGCAGTGCTGAGAAAGCACTAAACAAGGGCACAGTTTGGTGTTTTTGTTGTGGTTTCTTTTCCTCCCCAGTTTATGTCCCGTGCTCTTCTTCCCTCACGGGCCTCTCTCATGGCTCTTCCTTCCCCGGTCCCGACCCGGGAGCTGGAGCGAGTGAAGCCCTGCGGGTTCCAGGCGTCCACACTCGATGGAAATATTTCCCATCAAAGTTCCTCCTTGGACTCTCTAAGTGGAGGCGGTGGCTGCAGCAGCTTTGGCCTCTCCCCACCTCGGAGAAATCCCCAATCCAGGCCTCTTAGTGAGAAGGATTTACAATTGAGACAATGCCGCTTTCACGGCTTTTAATTACACTTGACTCCTTCCAAAGCCTCCCGCTGGCTGGAGCCACCTTGTTGAAAAGGGCCAGGATCTGGGCTGAGGGCGATGCGGGAGGCTCTGCTGGGCAGTGTGTGCAGACCCCCTAAGCCCCCAGTCCAGCGGTCCCCTCCCTGGGGGAGGAGTGCTGCCCCCCCCTCCCCCCCCCCCCAGAAACCTGAGCCTGCTGGAGGGCGGTGACAGCCCAGTGTAGTGTTTGGAGCGACACAGGATGGCCACCCTTGGGTCTGGTGTCTCCTCTAGCGGGTTCTGGGCTGGGGTTTGGAGTGCAGTGCTCGGCTCCAGGACATGGAAGGGGGGCCTGGCAGTCCTGCACACCCAGAGGGCTGGCACCATGTTTTGGCATCTCTCTCAAGTCGGGTTTGACTGTTGACGTCAGGATGACCTGGAGGTTTCTCTGGGTGGCCCTACTGGCCGTAGCAGCTCCTTGAAACAGGGCCGGCGCCCGTAGCTGGGTGCCAGGGTAGTGTTAGCCCATGGTCTGGGCTGGGTGGGGATCTCTTCTCTCCTTGGGGTGTCGCTTCTTCCTCCTTTGGGTCCCTCTGTGGTCTTTCCCCATCGCTCTCCTGCCTGCCTTCTCCCCACCAATGAGTTCATCCCCCCTCCCCGTTTTACCTGGTGTGTGTGGGGTTGGGAGAGGGACTTTTGAATCTGAAACCTACCAAGACCCCCTGTACCCTCTCTAGCCTGTGTTTTCAACGGCCTCGCAAGGAGACTGGAAGCTAAGGGAGGGGTTGAACCGGGGTGGTCCAGGCGGGGCTTGTCCAGCTCAGGGTGCTTACGTTCCGAGCCGGACGGCTGTGCGTGGTGGGGGCCGCCCCGGGCCCTGTAGGGTGTTCAGCACTTTCCTCGACCTCAACCTACCGGACAGATGCCAGTCCGGTCGTGACACTCATGGCCATCTCTTAACATGGCCGTATCCTGTGCGGGGGCAAAAAATCTCCCCCAAGTGAGGACCACTGGGTACAGGGATACTGGGAACCACAGGAGCCTAGTTTGGGGCAAGAGATGCGTGGGCCCCGTCACATGACTCAGTTAGGCCTAGGACAAGAAGCTGGTCCAAAGGGACGGCAGAGCCCTGCTGTCCGTGACCACGCACTCGTTTCACACCACTGACCAGTCCTCAAAGGCTGCCTTCATGGATGGTGCTGGTGGAGGAGGAACACCCTGGCTGGGGCTCTAGGAAGCAGTTGTGCCGATAGGGCCCCTGTGTGCAGCTGTTCCCGGCCGATCCTAAGAGATCCACGCATTGCCTCCAGGGCGCAGGGAAATACTGAGCCTCGGAGGCCACCGTCTGGAAATGGGACTCGCTGACGGCTCAGGCCCGTCCACACCCCGAGCGAGCATCTAGCCTCCCGTTTCGTCCGCCTGCTTTCCCTCCTCCCCCTCTCCAGCCCCTGTAATCACCATTCCCATCCAGCCTCCTCCAGCCTACTGGAGAGATCCGGGAGGCTGCTGATGGATTTGACTGAAGAGTGTGTAATATAAAAGGGCAGAGCTGAGCCTGCAGGGACCGGGGGCTGCACGAGCTCCGATATTGCTTCCTCCAGCAGGGCAGGGCCGGGGAGCCCCTCTGGGATTACTCACACAATATTACTGCCACCGGTGAGGTGGGGGGGCGGGCAGGCGTGGGGAGGGGCTCAGGCTGGCTGCCTACGAGGCCTGGAATAACAACAACAATAATAATGGCGGTATTTTCATAATAGTAAAAATAGTAATAATTGTGTTTTCCAGGTTTATTAACTTTGGGAAGTCTGGTTTATTAACTCTCCTGGCTTATTAACTTCACGAAGTCTTTGCTCGTCACAGCATCTGCCTGAGGCTTGCGGGTGTGTTTGAGTTCATCAATCTCGGGCTCTCTAAGAGAAAGAGGGGCACAGGAGAGAGGGGAGGGGAGCAGTGATATTTGAAGTAATTAGACTTTATTGAAATCAAATGCCCGGGCAAGAAATGGTAATTAACTGAGAGGGGAGGATGCTCATCCAAGGACCGTGGGGCTGTCAGATATTAGCCTCATCTCGGGGCCACTGGATAGCTTCCGAAAGGCTGTGTGGGAAGGAATATTTTTGTTTAAAAATAGAGATCTCAATTGAACAGGATAGGAAGGAAGCGTACCTTCTTTCCCCCAGTTACCATCGGTACAAAATACGAAAAGGGAAAAAAATAAAATTAAAAAGATAGGATGGTTTTATTGGAAATTCCTGTTCTGTCCCTGAAGTAATTCACTAATGCAGGTAAACCAAGACCCACTAAATGAGGGAAGAAACTGATTATGCAGGTCTGGAGAGGTCAGAGGGAAAAATTTTGATGAGGATTATGATGAAGAGGACAGTTTGCGGGGGGTGGAGGTGCATTTCACCATTTTGAAACTGACATGATGGTACTGAGATTAGGAACCTGGTAGGTTGGTTTCTTTGGGTTCCCTCTGGGGGCTGTGCTCTTTCTTGCCTTTGGAGGGTTTTTAGAGGTGAAGGTGTGGGGGCTCGGGGCTGGGACTGGCTCCTTGGAGAGCCATTCAGCTCAACTTAAGGAAGACTTTCTAGCCCTGCTTTTGAACTTGGAGGGAGTGAGTCCCTTGTTATATTGGGACGCATAGAAGGCGTCCCAAATCCTTATGCTAAATGTGTATTTACTATCTGCCATCCTTCAGTACAAAGAAAAAAGCTGACCTAACTCGCTGACTTGGAGATCAAAAGAGCATTGGATTTGGAGGCAGGAAGCCAGGTTTAAGACACGCTTTGAACCCGAGTTACTTTATGTGTGAAAATAGGGCCAACGACGTCTGACAGGGTTGGTAGAAGGATGGCGCGAGACGACCAGATCGGAGTAATGCTTTGTAGACTGGAAAGCGCTCTATCCCTTCCAGGTTGAAAGCGATTGTTGTTATTATTGGTATTTATCGTTGTTTTTATGCATCCGAGCCTCCACAGTGGTGCGGTCGCAGACATTCTTTTTCTCCCAGCCACTCTGGTGGTTTTGCTTCACGTTCGCCCTCCTGGCGCTGGACGATAAAGAGCCGCTGTGTCAACATTGACACAGGGATTGCTCTGTGTCTGGATGTATTCAATCAGTAATTTTCACTTGCAGCTTCTTTTGTCAGGGCTCTGAGACTCATGGCCAAAATGCACTGTGGCCACGCAAAGGCTCTCCTGTATTACGGGGATTTACTTCTAATTAGGGGAGTATCAAGTTGGGAACCGGGCCCCTCATCAGGGTAGAGCCACTCTCAGGCTGATGGGAGGAGGCTTAGTGTGCAGACCCGGTGGAACCGTGTGGTCCTGGCCCGAGAACACCCCGAATTTCAGCCCAAGGTGGGCCGTGGTCTTCGCACGCCGACTCGTCTGTGCCCATCCCTCTCACCTTCTGGAGCTGGTCTGTCCAAGGAGGTGGGGCCTTTTGAGTAGTAATGGTCCCACTTAATCAGCATTCAGTCCCCTAAGTGTACTGAATGCCTGCTGCGTGCCAGGCGCTCGTCTTATTTTAAACAAACTATCCTTCTCACCGATTGACATCTGCATCGGGCTGTTGATGCGGCCACATTGCAGACGAGGAAACGATGTGGGTGAACTTCTCTCTATTTAGAACACAGATGATAAGAAGATAACCGTAAGCATTCAATGGGCACTTTCTGTTCACGTAAACCTGATTCATTCAGCAAATGTTTGCTGTAGTGTGGTTGGGCCTATGGGAGGGAATAAAAGGAACAAGACAAGATCTTTGCCTTTTGGTGTTTTATGAGCAAGTGAAACTAGAAAGCCTAGATGGGAATGAATTGAGAACACTGGCATCAACACATGCAAAGGTGTAAGTCAAACATGCAAAGGCTTATCATAAGGGGGTTTCGCAAACAGGGTAAAAAGTCAATCAGAGAAGGTTTTGTAGAGGAGGTAGGCTCTGATTCAGGTCTTTGAGAAGACTGTTGGCAGAGATCAGGGTTTCCTAGGTGTGCTGCCAACCGTGGTGCCGACGGTGACCCTATGTGGTGCGTAGGTACACAGTTTCCAACATGGCGGTAGTGTCTTCTAACATGTATAGAAGAATCATGGTATCAGACCAGTGATGTCCTAAAAGTGATATAAAGTTTCTGTTAAAATCAATCTGGTTTAACAAAAATAAGTGAATTGATTACAAGTAATAGGTTATAATCATGCAGGTGGTGGGGCCCTTGGCATAAACCATGTCTGTGGACGTGAAAATTCCGGAAGCTTAGGAAAGTACTAGCACAGAGATTATCACTTTACATAGGTTGGGATTTTTATCGTTTATAGTTTGATGTGGTTTCATCTATTTTCCGTGGCCTGTTGTCCTGAGAGCTCCAGATGGTGGGCCGGCACACCATGACCTTGGCATGAAATGGAATTTTACTGTGTTTATTTGTTCATTGAATTTTGACTATTTATTTTACACAGGAGGTAATGAGGCTTGGAGAAGTTGCCTTACCCAAGGTGAGACAACGAGTGAGTAGTGGACTGGGGTTAGGTCCTGGGCCTTTTGATTCAGAGACAGTTATTCTATCGTAGAGGAGTAAGGGGGTATTTCAGATCGAGGCCATGAGATTCGAAGGCTTAGAATTCAGCTGGCAAATTGTGTTCTAATCCAAGGGATGCAGCAAGAAACTGGTTCACTGAATTGGAACATAATTACACATGAGTTGAAAAATCGGGAGGGACAAGCATAGGGATAATTGGGGAGGGTTTTCAAAGTCTAGGTGTTAAGGAAACATAGTGTGTTCTTTATTAGTATTATTATTAGCAGTAGTGGTGTAAAAGTCATGTAATGTGAAATTGACCATCTTAACCATTTTTATTTATTTATTTAAGATTTTATTTATTTATTTGAAGGAGAGAGAGAGATCACAAGTAGGCAGAGAGGCAGGCAGAGAAAGAGGGGTGAGCAGACTCCCCGCTGAGCAGAGAGCCTGATGGGGGGCTTGATCCCGGGACCCTGAGATCACAACCTGAGCTGAAGGCAGAGGCTTTAACCCGCTGAGCCACCCAGGCGCCCCTTAACCGTTGTAAAGGATACAATGTGGTGGCTTTCAGTCCATTCACAATATGGTGCCATCATCACCACGAACTCTAGAACGTTGCCATCATCCCCATTTCATCAGCCCTGTACCAGGAAGCAAACACCCCGTTCTTTCCCTCCCTGAGCCCCTGGCAAACTCTGCTCTGCTATCTCTTTCTATGGATCTGCCCATTCTGGATATTTTAATGTAAATCAAATCATGCAATATAGGACCTTTATGTCTGGCTTCCTTCACTTAACAAAATCTTTCAAAGATCATCTGTGCTGTAGTAAATATCAGTATTTCATTCCTTTTTATGGGTGAATAATATTCCATCAAGTGGCTATACTACGTTTTATCATTGTTCCGATGATAGATCTATTTTTTTTCCGATGATAGATATTCGGTTTGTTTCTATTTTTCAGCTATTATAAGTCACATTGATGTGAATGTTCATATACAAATTTTGCTTGAACACCTGTTTTCAGTTCTCTTGGATATATACCTAGAAGTGCAGTGCTGGGTCACATGGTAATTTTGTATTTAACTTTTTGAGGAATCGTCAAGCTATTTTCCAACAGCAGCTACACCATGTTTCATTCCCTCCGGCAATTTATGAGGGCTCCAATTTCTCCATATTTTCACCACCCCTTGTTATTTTCCCATTCTCTTCTGATTCTAACCATCCTAGTGGGTATGAAGTGGTATCTTATCGTGGTTTTGATCTGGATTTTTTCCTGATGACTAATTAGGTGGAGCATCTTTTCATGTATTTATTGGCCATTTGCATGTTTTCTTTACAGAAATGTCTCTTGAAAATGCATTTTCAAGAAGTGGTTTTTGTCTTTTTGTTGCTGAATTGAAAGAGCATCTATCTATTCTGGAATTGGACCTTTATCAGATATGTTATCTGCAAAGATTTTTTTCCCCTTCTGTAGGTTGTCCTCTCATTTTCTTGATCATGTCTTCTGATATACAGAAGTTTTAAATTGTAGTGAAATCCAATGATCTATCCTTTCTTTTGTTTTAACTTTAAAACAAGGGGGTCTGTGTGGTTGAATGTTACAAGGTTGTAATGGTCAAAGACACTGAATTATGAGGTAATTAAATACTTATTGGGGAACATTTGGAAGATATTAGAAATATAAGGAAAGTAGAAATCATCTATGATAGCACTATTTACAGAACACCCTCTTAGCATTTTGGTGTTTTTCTTTCTAGTCTTTTTTTTTCTTCCCTTTTTTCATGGGCATTTATGTGTGTCTGCCTGATTGCCCTTTGTTTATTCATACTGAGTGTACATTGTTAGAACTACTTATCTTCATTTGACTCTACGTGGTAAATATTTTCCCATATCATTAGTCTTTGAAACTATGGTTTTATTGGTTATGAAACATAATTATAGCAAAATTTGTGCAGTCATTTATGTTATTACAATTAACAGTTGATCATCCTGGTAATACATATTTTATTATATCTTGGATTATTTCCTTAGATTGCTGAAGGAAAGATTAGAGCATAAAATACATTAACATTTTTTACGGTTCTGGAAATCTTTTCGTTCCCTCCTTCCTCTTTTTTTCTCTTTTTATTCTCTTTCTTTTCTTCCTCTCTCCTTCTGTCTCTCTTTCCCCTTCCTTCCTTCTCCCCCTCCTCCCTCCCTCCCTCCCTCCCTCCCCTTGAAAGATATCAGTGACTATCAGTTTGGAAATGGTGTTAAGATGGGGCATGGTCTGGGCATTTGTTGGTCAGGGGTCAAGCACGTTAAAAGGGGCCATACCATCTCTACCTGGCTCCAGATGTGGTCTCAGAGTGTTTCAGCGACATTGCTTTCTTCTTCTCTCTTTTCACCACAGTTTAGCTGTCTTGGAATATGAACTATTTTGGAGAATATGCTCATTGTTCTCCCTTCTGGCTCTAGGTCTGAATTATAGAATCGATGTGGTATTTCTCACCTGCCAGTCTCTTTCCTCCCGACCATATAGTAAATGACAAGTGCATATTGTAGGTTCTGTCGCTGAAACGTCTCTTGGATTTGCTTAGATTTTTTTCTGTCCCACAGAGATAGCTATTTAGCTATTTATTTGGTCGGAGTCGAGGTGACGCACAGTGTAACGGGAGGTTCAGGTGTACAGGATTGCGATTGGACAAGTCGGTGTGTTAGGTTGTGTTCACCACAAGTGGAGCTCCCGTCTGGCACCATGCGAGGCTACTGTAATACCGTCGATTGTGTCCTCTGTGCTGTGTCTTTTATACCCATGACGTCATCATTCCGTAACTAGAAGCCTGTACCTCCCACTCCCTGCTTCACTCATTTCGCCCATCCTCCTCCACTCCCTTTCCTCTGGCGACTTCGTTCTCTCTATCTGAGTCTATTTCTGCTTTTTGTTTTATTTGTTTTGTTTTGTTAGCTTCCACATGTAAGTGAAATCGTATGGTATTTGTCTTTCTCTGACTGATTTCACTTAGCCCAATACCCTCTAGGTCCATCCATGTGTTGCAGATGGCAAGATCTCATCTTTTTTATGGCCAAGTAATATTCCGTCCTGTATATATGCATGTCTTCTTTACCCATTCATTTTTTTTTTTTTTTGACCCATTCATTTCTTGATGGTCACCTGGGCTGCTTCCATATCTGGGCTCTTTGTACACAATGCTGCAATAAACACAGGAGTGCAAATATCTTTTCCAATTAGTGTTTTTGTTTTCTTTGGGTAAATACCCAGGAATAGAATTGCTGAATCATACGGTAGTTCTTTTTATAAATTTTTTTTTGAGGAACCTCCACACTGTTGTGTGTGTGTGTTTTTTTTAAGATTTTATTTATTTGACAGAGAGAGAGAGAGGGATCACAAGTAGGCAGAGAGGCAGGCAAAGAGAGAGGAGGAAGCAGGCTCCCCGCTGAGCAGAGAGCCCGATGCGGGGCTGGATCCCAGGAGCCTGAGATCATGACCTGAGCCGAAGGCAGAGGCTTTAACCCACTGAGCCACCCAGGCGTCCCTCCACACTGTTTTTCACAGTGGCTGCACCACTTGACATTCCCATCAACAGTGTACAAGGATTCCCTCTCTGTGTCCTCGCCAGCACTTGTTAGTTCTTATCTTTTTGGTTGTAGCCATTCTGACAAGTGTGAAGTGTTATCTCATTGTGGCTTTGATTTGTGTTTCTCTAATGATTAGTAATGAACATCTTTTCATGTGTCTGTTGGCCATCTGTATACTCTCTTTGGAAAAATATCTCTTCCATTCCTCTGCTCGTTTTTATCAGATTATTAGTGTTTTTGGTGTTGAGTTGTATTAGTTTTTATATATTTCAGATAACTCCTTATCAGATATATCATTCGCAGATATCTTCTCCCAGTCAGTAGGTGTCGTTTTGTCGGTTGTTTCCTTCGTTGTGCAGGGCTTTTCATTTTGGTGTGGTCCGAATCGTTTATTTTTGATTTGTTTTCCTTGCCCAAGGAGACCTATCTTGAAAACTATTGCAACAGCCAGACAAAGCTATCTAATTGCTGACCTGCTGCTCCCTTTAGTCCTTTCTCTCTCTCAGTTTTGACTAGTTACTGTGGTAAAACCAATCCAGTCTACTTGCTCCCTTGTTTACAATACCTGTACGGCCTTTCCATTACTTTCCAGATGGGCCCCCTGCTCATAAACAGGTCTTCACAATCTGGTTTCTGTTGGGACTTTAGGGAAAACTTCTACACTATAGTTTTCAGTGTTAGGATATCACGAATATCAAGTGCCCATATTAACTTAATGCAGCCTTCGTCGGGAGAAACGACAAAGGAAAAGGCAGGCTTTTAAATTTTGTTTTTGAAACAGGTGTCTGCTTCTGAGTTACTTTCCAGAAAGGTTCTACCAGCTTGCCCTCCCATTAGCTGTATGGGAAGGTGTCAGGCTCTTTTCATCTTTCCTTTGGTGGCCATTTTTTTAAAAATAGATTTTATCTTTTAATTTTTTTTAAAGATTTTATTTATTTAACAGAGAGAGAAAGAGAGGAGAGAGCACACGAGCAGGGGGAGGGACACAGGGAGAGGAAGAAGGAGATTCCCTGCTGAGCAGAGAGCCTGACGTGGGGCTCGATCCCAGGACCCTGACATCATGACCTGAGTTCAAGGCAGACACTTAACTGACTGAGCCACCCAGGCACCCCACAATTTTATTTTTTAGAGCAGGTTCAAGTTCACAGAGAAATTGAGTGGAAGGAACAGAGCTCATGCTCCCATATGCCCCCTGAGCCCCCCTGTTACTAACATCCTCCACCAGAGTGGTGGTCAGTTTGTTTTTGTCAATGAACCTACATGGACAAATCATTATCCATAGTTTATATTAGGAGTCCCTCCTGGTGTAAATTTTATGGGTTCGGGCAAATTTATAACTTATATTATAAATTTATAATAAATTATACTTTAAAGCAAATTTATAATATAATTTATAATATATAATTTATAACAAATTTATAATATAATAATATAATTATATTTATAATATAATTTATAATTTAAATTATACTTTAAAGCAAATTTATGATATAATTTATAAATTTTCTAATATAATTTATATGATAAATTGTATTATAAATTTATAACGACACTTATTCACCATGATAGTAGCGCACAGCACAACTTTGCTGTCCTAAACACATCTGTGCTCCACCTGTTCATCCCTTCCTCTCCACGAACCCCCGGTCCCTGCTGATCTCTGCTGACTCCATACCTTTGCCTTTTCCAGAAGGTCATGGAGTTGGAGTGACACAGTATGCGGTCTCTTCCGATTGGCTTTTTTCACTCAGGGATAGGCTCTTAAGTTTCCTCCATGTCTTCTCCTGACTTGCTGGCCCGTTTCTGTTCAGCACTGAATAATATTCCGTTGCCTGGATGCTCTCCAGCTTGACTTATTCACTCACCCACCAAAGGAAATCTTGGTGCCTCAGAGTTTTGGCCATTACGAGTAAGCTGCCGCGAGTGGCCCTGTGTCAGTTTTTGTGTGGACGTGAGTTTTCAGGTCCTTTGGGTAATACCGATTGCTGGATCGTGCGGTACGAGTACGTGTCGTCTTTAAGAAGCCACCAAGCCGTGTTTCACGGTGGCCGTGCTGTTTTGCATTCCCACCACCAGTCACGAGCAAGAGTTCTGTTGCTCCACATCCTTGCCAGCGTTTGGTGCTGTCAGCGATTAGTTTTGGTCTTTCTAGTAACTGTGAAGGGATCGCTCGACGTTGTTTCTCACTGACCGTTTCTTTAGATGGGAGGGGGGAGAGGGAGAGAAAGAATCTTAAGCAGGCTCCACGCCCGGCATAGAGTCCGACGCGGGGCTCGATCTCACGATCCCAAGACCATGACCTGAGCCGAAATCAAGAATCGGAGGCTAAACTGACGTAGCCACCCAGGCGCCCCTTCATTGACCATTTCTTACAAACGTTTGCTAACTGATAGCAAATTGGATTGGATTTTAAACTATGTATGAATTTGAATAATTTTTCAAAGGATTAATGGCCCTTTTTCTGCTTTGTCTCTTCTTTTATAAAACTTTTTCTTCTCTTTCATATGTATATATGAATGAACACTTTATATTTACTAGATATGTTTTTCCTAGTTTGTCATTTGCTTTATAATTGTTTTTATCCCAGGGATACCTGGGTTAAGCATCTGCCTTCAGCTCAGGTCATGACATCAGGGTCCTGGGATCGAGTCCTGCATCAGGCCCCCTGCTCAGCAGGGAGCCTGTTTCTCCCTCTGCCTGCCACTCCCCCTGCTTGTGAGCTCTCTCTCTTTTTCTCTCTCTGACAAATAAATAAAATCTAAAAAAAACACAGAGCGTTTTCAGGACAGCTTAAATTATGTCACTGACTTTCTATCAGATTGAAGGCTGCTGGGACCCTGCTATTTTAACTTTCGTAGCTCTGTAATTTATTTTCATATCCTCAATAGAGCATGGCCTCCCTTATCACCATAGTTTGTTTTCTTTTAAATGAAGACTTTTTGTTCCCAGTTCATTTTTCATGCCGTTCTTTGTATTTGTATTGCCAAGTCAGAGAAAAAAATAGGATTAGGATTTTGATAGGGACTGTCTTTAACTTTGGGAAAGGAGGGCCTTGGTGAACCATTCTCCTTAAGGAGCAGGCTGTGTCTCTGCATTTATTCAGATCTTTTCCCTCTCTCTGTGAGGTTGCATTTTATTGTGATGGCTCCACATATTCCTTTTTAGGGGTCATTTCTAGAAACCATGTATTTTCTTATTGCTGTGGATTTTTATCACATGTTTTTGTGAAAAATTAAATGTTTACATATAAAAATGGTTGCATGCAGAAAAATTAATTCTTACATATTGTCTTGTCTCTATATTTTACCCAATCTATTCGTTTTGGTTTTCATTGCTTTCTTGGTTGGATTCACTTTCAAATAAGGAAAATGTTTTGTATCTTCTTATTTCCAGGGGTTGTAAATCTGTCTGCTTTATCTGTTTCTTTACATGGAACTTTTAAAGTATTTAAAAAGTGGAGGTTTAATAGGGAACGTTTTTATCTTTTCCCCGGATTTTAAGGGGGGAAATGAATGTCTTTTGGTTTCTTAATAAGTATGATGTTGGCTGTGGTTTAAGGTTGATGTTCTTTTTTTAATTAACATATAGTGTATTATTAGTTTCAGGGGGAGAATTTATGATTCATCAGTTGTATACGACACCCAGTGCTCATCACATCACGTGCCCTCCTTAATGTCCATCCCCCATTTACCCCATGCCCCCACCTCCTTCCCCTCCAACAACCCTCAGTTTGTTTCCTAGAGTTAAGAGGGTTGTCTTAACTCTTATGGATTGTCTCCCTCTCTGTTTTTGTGTTATTTTATTTTTCCCTCCCTTCCCCTATGTTCATCTGTTTTGTTTCCTAAATTCCACATATGCATGAAATCATATGATATTTGCCTTTCTCTGACCGACTTATTAATCGCTTACGAAATACCCTCTAGTTCCATTCACGTCATTGCCAATGGCAAGACTTCATTCTTTTTGATGGCTGGGTAATATTCCATTGGATATCCGTATATAAGGAAAAGCTCTGTTCCCTACGACGAAGGTGGTGGGCATTGGTGTGTATGTAAGAGAGAGGGAGAGAGAGCTCAGCTGAATTACATTCTGCTTCAACTAACCGCAAACCCAACCAACTCTGGCTTAAACAGAAGAGGAGTTTGTGTTTTTCCACACTGCAAGAAGTCTGGTGAACAGAGGTGATGTAATGGCTCATCATTGCTCTCATCAACCAAGCTCTTCTTTGCCTCCTAACATAGAGCCCTTCATCCTCTTGGCCGCAGAAAGGCGGCCCAGCCTTGCAACTACATTCCAGGTGGGAAGAAGAGGGTGGGGTCTGAAGGTGAAGGGTAAAAGGCCAGAGTCCCACCAGCTGAGTCTTTTTCCTTTAATGAGCTCACCTAGAAGCCACCCAGGGTCTTCTGCTTGCCTCTCCTGGAGCCAGATGGGTGATCCCTAAAAGCAGAAATTATCTGGGAGAAGGGGCCTGAGCGTGCTGGCGGGTCAATCAGCCAAAAGTAGCTGCCCCAGCTCGGAAGCAAGTGGCCTGGAGCCCTCAGAGGAGAGAAATAAAGTAATACCTCGGGGAGCCAGCTGTGCTTCTGTCCCTACCGCCTGTGCCAGCACGAGTAAGTCACTTAACCTCTCTGTTTGTGACGTGCTGTCCACCTTGGCTGCCTGGAAGGACATCTGTAAAGGACAGGTCAAGGCAAATCCTGAAAGCGCTCCTATCTTTGTGCCGTTTTCAGGGTTAGGATAATTTTTGTGTTTGTTTGTATTTTGGTTAATGAGTAAACTGTTCTTTCTCCCTGATTTTTATGGCGTTGTTATTAAATTACTTTTGCCTGAACAGAACCAAAAGGTGAACAGGATGTCAAAAAAAGGGAGCCCGGGCAACTGTTAGCAACAGGAGTGATTTTTTTTAAACGATTTTATTTATTTATTTGAGAGAGATAGAGAAAGAGTTCACAGAAGCTGGGGAGGGGAGGAGCAGAGGGAGAGAGAGAAGCAGACTCCCTGTTGATTGGGGAGGCGGGGAGCCCCGTGTGCGGTTCCCTCCCGGGACTCCAGGATCATGACCTGAGCCGAAGGCAGACACTTAACTGACCGAGGCACCCAGGCGTCCCAGGAATGACTCCTTTGAAAGGGAGTGGAAATAAGGTGCTAAGACAAAAAGGCAGAAAGTCCTCTCCGCTTCTCCCCCAACAAAGGGAAGGAGGAAGACAGAAGGCATAATGGTGTTATTTAGTGCTTTGCCGCAGTCTGCATTACTTGGGTCCTCTGCCTTGGGGTAAGAGAAATGCCTAGCTTCGCAGTTTGATTGGGAAAAGCACCCTCAATCACGTTGCTTTTGTGGCAACTATTAATTGCTTCCTGAATTTGTATAGCATAAATAAAGCAGGTTGCCAGGGAGTGAATTACCCAGTGGATAAATGGTGGGTCATTAATGTATTGTTGACCCTGAACCCAGAGGATGACGTGAGATCCGAGAGAGCGCTTGAGAAATTTACCAGAACCCGTTTCAGCTGGAGGTGATGTGTTTTAAATCCCCCTGTAATGCAGTGAGGGGAATCAAATTAGATAATAGTTTGCAGAAATCTTCTGGGCTTGGAGTTCCACTCAGAGGGGTTTTATCCTCTTGTGTCGTCATGCTTTCCTTTTTAGGGCTATACCTGTGTCCCCAGTCATTCCCAGAATGGCTTTACCTTGGGCTTACAGCTTAAGCCCAAGCTGACACGTTGGAAATGTCATGGTGAGCAGGCGTTCCCTGTTTATTTTAGTTATTCTGTGTTAACAAGTAAATCCCAATTTTGCCTTATTCTGAAGCCAAAGATTTTAACGAATACAAAGAGAAGGGTAAGTTTGCTAGGTCATTCCATCCGTCCTGCCGCCTTATTTATGATTTACTCCGTTAGGAATATCCAAGGTGTCCCTCTGGGGGTGTCACTGTGATGGGAGAGTTGGGGTGTGTGTGTGTGTGTGTGTGTGTGTGTAAGATTTTATTTATTTATTTGAGAGAGAGAGAGAGGGAGAGAGCGTAAGAGGGGAGAAGGTCAGGGGGAGAAGCAGACTCCACGCGGAGTTGGGAGCCCGATGCGGGACTCGATCCCGGGACCGCGGGATCATGATCATGACCTGAGCCGAAAGCAGATGACTAACCGACTGAGCCCCCCAGGCGCCCTGTTAATCTTACTTGTGGAGAGCGGCGTTTCTCTGGGCTTTAGAAACCAGAATCGGAGCTCTTTGGGAGTCCCAGCTCCTGACTCCTCCCACTCTGACCTGCTTCCACAAATTCAGAGCACGCCCTGAAGATCAGAGAGCTTACCCTTCTCGAGGGCCGTGTGTGCCCCCCGTGCTCCGTGCCGGGGACGGTGGGGCTCGAGAATGGGTGAGCGTTCACTTTCTTCACGGGCACTCAAAGTATCAGTTCCCTAAATGAGCCTATCAGGTAGGGATTTGTGTGTTTTTTCTCCTCGTTATTCCAAACTCACGGTCCCCAAATGAGATCCTGATCAGAAATGCGAAGGGAAGCCTCAGGCCCGGGGTGGGTAGAAGCCTGGCCGAGGCCCCGGGGCAGGCGAGAAGGGGCTGGCTCCTGCCGGCTGCAGGCCTCCGTCAGGCCCCCTCTCTTCTGTCCCGTCCTTTCTTGGGCCGTAAACGGGCAGATGCACGGGGCTGCAAGGCCGGCGACACGTGTGCGGCTCAGGTGTGTGTCCCTGGGGCCCGCCTGCCCGTGCGCGCCGGCGAGGTCATGTGAGCAGTAAGTTTACCTTCCCTGGTCTGCACCGCCGCCCATGCACCTTCAGGACTCTGCAGATCCCCCCTTCTCCCCCAGCCCCCCAGTATCTCTGTATGCCGTACCGCAGCTACCTGTCAGCCCTGGTCTCCATGCGGAATTGCTCCAGCCCTTCTCTCCTGCTCTGGCTCCTCCCTGCGGTACTCTCTATGCAGGAAGCAGCCCGAGGGTGAGCCACGGGCCCTACAGCCCCCGGGAAGCCGGTGGCGTGGCCACTGCGGAGGGCGTGTGACAGTGTTCCCAGGACTGCCAGGCCTCGAAGTGACCCGGGCTCCCAGGGGAAGCTGGGTCCTTTGCTCCCAGGCCTCTCCACTCTGCCTTCCCCCACTTCCCCGCGAGCTCCTGGGACGAGTTTGTGGGGCTGGGGAGGGGACAGGCACTGTGCAGCCCCCTCCAGGGCCTAGCGGTCACCTGCCTCTCTCTCACACCCAAGACAGAAAACCGTTGGAGCTGACTAAGCCCCTCGACTGAAAGAGAAAAACCTTCTTCCTCCTGCTCTGTGTCTGCCTGTCCCCCAGACGGACGGGGCGAGGGTCTGCTCACCAGCAGCCCGACTCGGACTCGGACTTAGTGGTGGTCCTCGCTGGGCGGCTCTGGTTTGCCCCTCGGGGCGGGATGTGATGCACCGCCACGGGGCGTGGGCCCTTTGAGCCTTGGGCCTTTAAGACTTTCCAGCTTCAGGACCCTGATTTATCCCTGCGCTGCCCAGAGGGGCGCTCCCTGAGGCTTGGCGCAGGAGAGCTCTGGGCTGCTGCAGACCCCGGTTTCCAGGAGAGGGGCCAAGGGGCTTGGGTAGGGGCCCACGAGTCTGCAGCTGGGTCGGGGTCGGAGGGGACTCTCCAGAGCCTCTTGTGCTTGTTGGATGCTTTTGAGCTTCTGCCGGGGGCCCCCGCCGGCTAGAGGGGCCGTGTCTCAAGGTCGCCGGGCTGAGCGCTGGGTGGAGAAGTCTGCGTCAAGCTGCGGACTCCCTCGGAGTCAGGGTGACAAGGATTTACTTACACGGCGCTGGATTAAGGACCCAATACAAGATGACTTGCATAATTTTCTCGTTGCCGGCTCCTTAGCTACGAGTAATTTATTCTAACCTCCTTCCATAATGCCAATTACAGCTGTTAGCACATACTTCAAAGCCAGGACTCAAAGTACAAAGCTATGGTTAGGATTTCCTGCGCTGGTGTCCCAGAAGGCTTTCAACCAAGGTCGGAGTTGGGGGAGGTGAAAGGCGGTGGGGCTTTCCCCGAGTGCTCTTGGGGTAGCATGGATGCTGGGGGAGCTGAGGGACAGTGGGTGGAAACAGCCCCCGGAAAGGCTTGGCCGGAAGGAAGACCCGCCAGGAGCTGTGGGTGAGGCCTGTGACGACACCCTAAATGCAAAGACTGTTTGTGGCTTCCTTAGAGGCCTGATTTTCCCTGAACCGGGAGGGCTAGATAGAACAGGATGATGGGAAAAGATGGAGAGAACAGGCCTAATAAGAGACAGAAATAATTGATAGGCATGTCAGGAGGGACAAATGGAACGTGAGACTGTCCTTTCTTGCGTGGGGACCTGGTCGCACCTGCCGGGGGGTGACGGGAGGAGCTACGTAGCCAGTCCACCGGGGGCCCCCAGGGTGCTGCGCTCCGGCGCTTTGGCCTGGGAGGGAGTGGCACTGCCTGTGGCCACCATGCTCCCAGCTGGTGTGCAAAGGACACTACCGAGTGTCACCTGCTGGCTGTGTGTCACTCCAGTAATTCCCGTAAATATCAGGTGCTGCTTACAGGGAAAGGCAGCATGCCTGGCTGCTAGAGGAGAGGGAAACCACCCGTCGTGCATCAAGGGAGAAGGTGCTAGAAGTCTCGAGGGTCTGGAGACCTGTTCCAGCACTAAGACTAAAGAGAACAGGGAGAGAGTTTTTGGAAGGAGAGCTGAAACAGATACAGGAATAAAACATTTTAAAAACGTAGAGGAGAGACTAGAAGAAATAAAAGGAAGAGAAAGAGAAGCCAAGATTTGAGGAAGGAAAACAGTGCAGGACCAGCTAGAAAGGGGGCCGGACTTAACATCCGGGGCACGGCAGCCTGTCTTTTTCAGATCTTAAACTCAGGGGGTAGGCTCGTGACAGTGCTCACGGAGACTCGGAGGCACCCGGCACTCAGAGTGCCGCAGAGTCCCTGAGCTCGAGGAAGCCGACTGAGGGTGGCTGGAAGGGAGCGGGTGTGGGGCTGGGGTAAGTGGGGAATGGGCACTAAGGCAGGCGCTCGATGGAATCAGCACTGGGCGTTGTATGCAACCGAAGAATCACTAAATTCTACCTCTGAAACTTAGAGAGAGAGAGAGAGAATGTCAGCAGAAGGCAGAGTTGCTGGAGTCCACTTGGAAGCATCCTGGGTCCCTGGGTCCCACACACATTCACTGCTTTGGCCTCCGAGGGCCAAGCTAGCCGTGTGTCCTGCAGCTCAGAGACCTCCCACGTGGCGACTGTCCCCCCCAGCCCCCAGGGCATCTCCCACACAAGCGGCTGAGCTGGCCGTTATTTCTCAAGGAGGCACCCGCTGGGGGAGACGTTCGCTGTCTCACGTCGTAGCTGGCTTTGGGGCCCCCGTTTGCTGTTACCCCGCCTTCTGGTGGCTGCGGGGCGAGGGCTGGCCCCGGCCAGTGCACCCCATCTGCTACCCAGTCCAGCCCTGGTTTCCGAGGGCCGCTGGGGAAATTCCTCCCGGGGATCCCTCCTGGGCCACTGGGCTGGTGTCTTCAGATTAAAAACTGGGAAAATGTTGGGATTTTCTGAAGAGGGCTTTTCCAGTTTCCTGAACAAGAAGCCGAGCGTTCCCATGTGCGCCCGAGACTGACTTGCAGGCTCAGGGGACTCCCTCGGCCTCTGGCCTCTCGGGGGCTTATCGGAGAACTGAGGGCAGACGGGGAATGAGGCCGGCTGTCCACCGCCCTGGCTCCATCCCTGGGCCACCCCACCATGCTGGCGTCGTCCTTCCGCAGAAGCCTTAGTTGCTTCGGGTGACTCTTCCCGCACGGCCCCGTCTGGGTCTCCAGCTGCTCCCGACCCTGCCTTGCGGGCCCAGGGAGGGTGCAGTTCCCTGAGACTCCCAGCTTTCCCTAAGCCCTTTGAATTTTCAAAGCTAAATAGTATTTTTTTAAGAACAATTACCTGACCACCCGCAACAGGAACATTGACGAGGAGAGTGTGTAGGTGTGTGACTGTGGGCGAAGCTGGTCGGTGCTTTCTGGAATGGTCCATGACCAAGGCAGCTCACTCCGGCTCACGCTAAGTGAAGTGACCAGAACGGGTTGGGGTAAGGGGCAGAGGAGATGGGTTTTTGGGGTTCAGGATCCAGGTGCCTGGGATACGACTTAGCCAGCTCATTAAGCTGGGGTAGAGGGTGGCTTCATGGGCGTGCGGTCCGTGCCGCCACACAGAGCCCAGCCCTCCGCAGGGTCCCAGGCTCGGAGTCATTCTCTGCTGTCCCATCTTAGTCATCCTTAGTAACTTAAAAATTAAAATCCTTAATTTTTTAAAAAGATTTTATTTTTTATTTATTTGACAGAGAGAGCGAGACCACAAGAAGGCAGAGAGGCAGGCAGAGAGAGAGGAGGAAGCAGGCTCCCTGCTGAGCAGAGAGCCCGATGCGGGGCTCGATCCCAGGACCCCGAGATCATGACCTGAGCCAAAGGCAGAGGCTTTAACCCACTGAGCCACCCAGGTGCCCCTAAAATCCTTAATTCTTAATAATGAGACTAGAACATATCTTATATATCCGTAAGCTCCTAACATGTACATAAGAATGTATATAAACATATATATTATAAAATCGTTATTCATTTTGCAACAAAGGGCCCCATATTTTCACTTAGCCCCTGGGCCCCATAAATTACACAGGTCCTGCTGGGATGAACTTGCCTGGATTCTGTTTTGTTTCCAGCTGGTGTGAGTTGAGCACGACGGTGATGAGGCCTCTGCCCCTGATAAGGCCATTGATGAGAATGCTACTTCTTCGGGGGACTTTTTTTTGGAGGGGGTGTGTGCAGCCTCTTTGAGCTAGAGAGTGGTAGTCGAAAGATAATGCCTTGATATTTTGTTCTGTTCCATCTTCTCCACCCAAGAGTCTGAACATCATTTCCCATCGTTTGCTGGCACATAATGAACCAGCCCCAGAGTGAGTGGCTTCAGGCAGCAGCAGCTGTAGGCTTTGGTTCTGGATCTGCAGTTTGGGGGGGCTCGGCAGTGATGGCTCGTTGCCCTTGGATACTGCTGTCAGCTGGGGTGGCTCAGCTGGGGACAGGGGGTCTGTTTCCAAGATGGCACACGTTGGCTGGCTGGTGGGTCCTGGCTCTTGGCCTGGGAACTCAGCTGGGGCTGTGGCCTGGGGGTCTTGGTTCCTCTCCACGTGGGCATCTACACAGGGTTGCTTGGGCTTCCTTACAACATGGTGGCTGGTTTCCAAGAGTGGACGACCCAAGAGGCAGGAGGTGGAAGCTGCGGGTCTTAAAATCTGGACCCAGAGGTTGGCCCAGCACGGCTTCCTTTGTCCCTGCCACTGTCACGGCACCCACTTGGATTCAGGGTGAAGGGACCTAATCCCCACACGGATGGGAAGAGAGTCAAAGAATTGGTGATCCGGTACCTAATGCGCCACATAGACATACCTTTTTTATATGTGAAAAAATTCAAGGCAACTAAAGAATGAGATCTCAGAGCAACAGCAGACATGGGGCAGAGCGGGGCTCCGTGTGTGTAAGCTCCGGATTTCCCAGACGATGCTCCGTCTAGCATACCATTCTGCTGTTTTGCATAATCTAATAAACAGCAGTAACTCTTCTCTGTCCTCATGGCCCCGATTTTCAGCCTCAAAGCACATCGGAATAGTAATCAGGGAGCTATTCCTGGACCTTTTTTTTTTTTTAACTGCCGAAACGGAGAATGTTGATTTAGAAAATAAAGCCGAGCATCCACACCATAAAAAGAGAAGCACTTCTGGTTTGTCCTGGTTGGCGGGGGTGGGGGTGGAAGAGGGGGTGGGGGCTGAGGGTGGGGGGGCGGTGGGGGCGGTGGGGGGGATGTGGGGCTAGAGCAGAACGTGGTAGCTCCTTGCTCTAGAGGCAGAATGGCTGGTTTGGGACCACTGCGTGAATGGCGCGATGGCGCTAGGAGTCTTTCTTTGGGTCACTGTGAAGTTGAGTTAAGACGGAAGATTTTTGGGTAATTCTCAGCCCTTGTGAACGGCCCGCCACACATCAGGGCCCCCTGACAAGCATCTAGGCGAACTGGGCCTTCCAACAACCATTGTCCCCATCCTTTTGCAAAGAGCCCGAATGCCCACGTGCAGAGGGAGCTGGAAGATGGAGAGTCCCTTACTCCAGAGCCTCTGGGGAAAGCCTACCCCTCTCTTCGCTGGGGTGCAGGGTCCGCAGATTAGAACTTATTCAACCCAGGGTGACGGGCCTGAACCTTTGACAACTCTAGGAAAGAAGTCGATGGTCTCTAAGTTCTGGAGTGTGCAGGCCCCTGGTGTGGAACTTGGATCCCACTGCCGTCTTCAGATGTGTCTCTGCAAGGGCATGAGGCCTCGAAGAACCAGCCAGTGGCCCTCTGTATCTGTTACTTGCTGTCCTGGGGTCGTGAGGGCCAGGGTCCTCCTGGCATGGGTCTCTAGGTGGAAGCAGAATGGGCTTAGGGATCTCCGGTGGTTTCAGCTGAGTGGAGATTTCTTGCCATACAAACCCATATGAACCTGGGAATGTGGTACAGGGACAGCGGGCCTGAGATGCCCTTTACACCCTGGACCTTGTTTTCCGTGTGACTACAAGTCTCCAATGCACAATGTATCACTTCAGGCCCGTCATCTTAAAAATCTCCGACGAGTAGATATGGTTTATTCTGCCTCCTCTGACTGCAGCCAGGCATTCCTAGGGAAGAGCGAGGGGCCCCGGGGGAAGAAAAAATGTGAATCCTGTTGACTGAAATGCTTAGTTCTTGGGATTCCATTACATCCGCGGATGAGATTCCAGATAAGTCTAAAACTCCTTGGATGCGGGAAAGAAGTCGTAAAGTCAGACTGGAAATAGACGTTAGGATCTGGGGACGTGACAGCACACACTGGCACAATGGCGGCTTTTGCATAAAAAAATTCTTTCATTGTCCTGTGGGTGATCAGATTCACCCAAGCATATTCTAGAATTCATCATCAAACACAGGATCCATCCCGAGTCCCGTCCATGGGCGTCCCCTCCGAATTGCACACAACACCTGAGTGTGTGCAGGTGGTGGGGTCCGCCCTCACCGAGGGGCCTCCGCGGTGCCCAGCTCCTGCGTCCTGAGGACTTCTGACCCAAGGACCTGCAGACCTCCGCAGGTCATCTGCCAACCTAAGACCGGGCCAGAAACACGGGAGCAGAGTGACGGCAAGGGGGTGAGGCAAGGCACGTGGGCCGCGTCTACACCACTGCCCTGCTGGCTTGGGTCCGGGACCCCCGTGTCACTTGCTTATTCTGCCCGGAGACGGATCGGCTTTGGCTCCAGGCCCCTCAGCAGGTGTGGCGATGTCTAGCTATGTCCGACAACTCCCTTTTACCTCCGACTCTGCCTTGGGTGCCCTGTGGGTTTTGAGAGTGGCAGTTTTGAGTTCGCAGCGCTCCATCTGCTGACTTTGTCAGAAACAAAGGAGCAGGCGAAGGAGGCCCTTCTTATCCCCTCTCCCGACTCGTTTGTTTTCTCATCTGAAGCCGTATCTACTCCTCCGGCGAGCCAGCATGTGTGGGGAGGGGAGCACGAAGTTAGCAAGGTGGCAGGAGCCCAAGTCTGGGTCGGAGAGCAAGGATCGTATTCACCCATCACCGAGGAGGAATTCAGGTTGAGGCTGCCTGAGGCGAGGAAGAGTTGGTGGGGTGTCCAGGGTCCCTGCTTTCACAGAACGGTCCTGTAAGCCTGAAACTCTGTGACACAAAGCCGAGGGCAGGAACCTTTAGTCACCGGACCTGGGTTCGAATGATGACGGCCACTGACCGCCAACAGAGCGATTGGCAACGTTTTCGTATCCCCGAGGCTTTTCACCTGTAAATTGGGGAGGCGATTTATTCCAAGAGGTTTTATTGCGACTATCTAACATTACGGCTTTGAGGAAAGGACGACTCAGGGCAGGTGGCCAGGACTGTTGCTCGTTCCTCCAGACGTGAGGAGGGGATGGTCTTCATGGGTCATGGGGAAGGTGCGTGGTTCGCTTCTTGAGCACCTGGTGATGCTAGGGGCCCGGGGGTTTGGGTTCCTCCCCCGGGGAGGCTGCCGAGAGCCACGCAGGGAGGCAGGTTTCCCCAGGGGTCTGCAGCACGAGCTGATAGCCCAGGAAGGATTGGAACTCTACTGGAGGTGGGGAGGGAGGACCGCGCCACCGCTCAGAGCTCAGACGGTTGCCGCTGTCGTTACAGCGAAGGCAGAAGGGCTGCGAGCAGGTCACAAGGTTCCTCTGCTCCCCCGCATCTCAGGGCGAGAGGTAACAAATGAGCTGACAGTCTGCCCTCCAGCCCCCCCCCCAGGACTTCCTCGGTCTGGCCACCGGGGGCTCTTGCTAGGCAGAGGTGCCTTCCCTGCCAGGTTTTTGTTATTAACGTTGATCCCGTGTATCAGAGAGTAGAGAGCGAGCCTTGGAAATCCGCATCCTGGTGGGACTCGAGGCTCGCCGGAGCAGCGTGTGCCAAGGGCTGGGGGTGGGGACGCGCGGCGGGCTCCTCACTCAGCATCAGGAGCAAGCCCTCGGCATCATTCACTCTGTCAGGGTATCGCGGTGGTAATCACTTCCAAATGGCAGGGTGGGGAGGGGGGTCCCCCCCAGTCGCCCAAGGAATGTCTTGACTCAGGACGGAAAAAGAGGTTTTCTATAAGCAGCTCCTCTTTCCAAAGGGGACCAACTGCAGAACATGAGACGCCCCCGAGCCTCTCTGAGCATCATCCATAATAATAGCCGTGTCAACCAAACGGAGGGGGAGGGAGCGATTCTCTAGGAGAGGGACGTGTCCCATCGTCTGACCTGGGAGGTGCCTTCAGGATGAGCAGCCATTCCTCCCAAAATGACACATGACCTCTCGAGCATCTGCTGAGGAATGATTGTAAGAGTGTGCGTAGGCTCCCATTCTGTCTCTAAAAGGATGGACAGGCACGGGCAAAGCCCCTCATTACATGCACAGACCCCGGCTGCGGAACCTAGCAAGGGAATCCTAACCACAAGTCACATTGCCACTTACCAGCTATGGGGTTTCCATCAAGTCCCCTTTCCGAGCCTCGATTTTCTTGCCTGTAAAATGGGGATGATAGTGCCTATCTCCTAGAATTGTGAGGACTAAGGGACCCAACTTTTAAGAAAATGTGAATCACCACTAGGTGCTCAGTAAAATGATATTAAAATGACATGGAAGAGATTCCGTGTCTTTCCCACTGTTTTCCCTGGGAGGTCTTGCTCACTTCAGTTCCTGCTGGGCACCTGGCGGCATTACACGGGACGTCACATCTGGACTTTGCGGAGAGCTTTATCACATTCACGACGATTTCATCCGTTCCCTGCTGCAGCTCTCCCTGCGTCGTTTGCAGTTGAGGGAGCTAAGGCCGGGGCTGAGGGGACTTGGCCATGTGGCTCGTCTGTAGGGTGTCCTGGCCATTCCACGTGCTCCTCCGGGGCTGACCGCGGGCGCTGCGGAGTCCCGGGAGAGCCCACCAGTGGCCCCTGGACTGCCCTCCTCCCCTGGGGATGCACCGAACACTGTACCATTGATGCATCTGTTTCGGACTTGGACTAATCATTTCCTTATGAATATGCGGACTGGTTTTTTTCCTCAAAACTGTTTCTTCCATAGGTGATTCCTTCTCTTCTGTTTTCCTCACATTGGCAAGCAGGCTCTGGAAGCCTTTCTCTGGCTGCTTGACCTCCAGGAATGGTTCTGGGTCTCATCCTTTTTTTTTTTTTTTGAGCTAAAATTTACAATGTGCCAGTGGTCAGGGACAATTTTCATTTAAGACCTGGGTCCAACTATCAGTTCAGATACAGGTGGCCGAATGAGGTTCGGGCTAAGAACTCCTCATGCTCTTGCCACCGATGGGCCAGGCTCCTGGGGATGGAAATTCCCTCAAGTTGGGTGCAGGACCGGCTGACCTGGGGCACGTGGCTGCTTAGCTGCAGACTCCGACGGGTCTTTGCAGGGGTCTTGCTGAGGTCTGGAGGTTGTGGGTGAATCATCTGGCACCTAAGAGCCTCTTTATTAAGTATGCACACTGCCCAGAACTCCTTGTGGGCACAGCGTGACCCCGGGGAAGGAGGTCCTGATGGCCTTGTTTATTCTGTCCGAGGCATGGGCACATCTGTGGTTAGTAGGTATCTCAAGTCGTGCTTTGGTTTTGAGCTTGCTCAGACCAGCCCTCACTCCCAACCGGTCTTCTCTCTCTCTGGCACCTTGACTCTCCAGAATTCTTGTGGAACAGCAATCAGATTTTCCAGATAGCCAGCATCTGGAACACTGAAACCTTCGTGGAACGAGATCTGGTAAGGTTTGGATGGACAGAATTACGAGGGCCAATAATGGAATATATGCTGAGGTTTTTCCGCATGAAAGTCGGAGTTCCTCTCTCTTTGTCTCTTGCTGCCTATTATCTTTCCTCTTGCCTTCCTTCCACTTCCAGAGCTGTGCCCTGGCGTTGCTTCCTGTGTGGGTCAGCAGAATGAATTTCCTGCCATTTGTTTCACTGTCGTTTCTGGAACAAGAAGGAAAGATTGGCCGGCCTTGCCTATACTGCCTGATTCCCTTGCACGAAGCCACAGGGAGTTCTCATTACCACCGCCCATATGCACAGACACAGCATCTGTCTTCTGCCCCCGAGAACACAGGGAGAGCTGCTGCCAGCAGCTCGGGGCTGAGCCCTGTCTCCTGCTGACCAGTTCCCTCTGTCTGCTGCCTGGACAGGGGGGAGGACGAGGCGGCCCAACCACCTGCCCTCTTATGTCCAGGAAGTGCCGAGAGCTGTATCCCGGATGTGTGGTGGCGTGAGAGCCGCCAACGGGTTGATGGCAAGATTCGGAGACATTCTGCGCTGACTGCGCTTGGGAGGGAGCTGTCACCACACGGTACCGAGGAACGGAGGCCGTACAAGCTGACCCTCAGGGTTAGCTTTCACTGAGTAGATGGGTTACTTGTTGTCTCAGGAATACTGCACCGCAGAGGCTCTGGAGACTCAGGACTTCCAAAACCAAGCCTCTGTCTTACTGATGGGCTCTGTGTTGGTAGGGGCAACTCTCTTTTTAAGCTGTGGGTCACCTGGACTTGGCGTCCAGCTTCAGGTTGGGTTCAGGTCTTATTTAAATTCCCTTTGGATCAGCAGCCCCCGAGTCCCGTTCTTGTGGAGGATGATGGGAGCCAGGCCACACCTCCCCACTGACCCACGTTCCGTTGGCCAATCAGGTCCTGTGGTTCGGCCCAAAGTCAATGGGGGAGGGGAATTCACTCCAAATGGAAGTGGTGGGAGGGGCGAGACTGCTTATTCAATTAGAAGCTAAAGCATCACACAAAGTTATGCATCTACAAATTCCACCAACTCAAGTTCTGAAGCTCGAGAGCGGGAGGGGAGGGGGAGGAGGAGGAGGCTGAAGGAGCGAAGGATGGCGAGTGGCTGGGCGGGTATTTAGCTGGGGTACAGGTCCAGGCAGGAGTTGGACAGCAAGAAGTTTGGCTTCTCTGTAGACCCCCCGGGGGGCAAGGGCTGCGCTGGCTCCCATGTGCCATGGCCCTTGCGTGGTCAGTCCTCGTCCTGCTGGATACACCTTGTCTCTGAGGCCCCAGCCTGGAGTCGGCCTATCCTGGTCTAGTTTTCAAGGAGCTCTGGACATGAGCTTTTATGGCTGTCCTTGAGACCAGTAATAAAGAGAGAAGACCCAGGTTTTGGTTGGATGTCACCAATACTTGGGGTAGATTTCTGTATCCCTGTATTTCTTTGGAGCAACCTGTGAACACCCAGTTTGACTTTTCTGCCGTGGAAGGTGCCGTTGGCCACCCAGGAGCCGTGGCTGGAAACAGTGGTTATAGGGACTTCTCTGCTTCCCGACCCTCGCACAGCGCCCCATTCCTGCCTCAGCCCTGGATGGAGAGATTGATTTTTAGGTGCACTATTTGGCCTACTGAATCCTTTCAAACTTAAGCTTTAAGATCTTCCTCTCGATGTCTTTTCTCCCCATGGGCTCGTTTTCGAGAACACGCAGATGCAGATAGTGTCATAGGTCAGAAGTGTTCTCCCTTCATCCTTCCTCCTCTCCCCCTTGCCCATGTGTTTCTAGAAAAAGAACTCTTTCTCCAGGTCCCTCCCTCCCCTGGGGGGCAGTATGTGTCAATGAGACCCCTTTACTCGGACAGAGTGCTGTTTAGTCCCCCCTACCTGTCGACTCGTCCACCTGCACCTTTCCATCCCTCCCTTCCTTCCGCAAACACCTACTATGTGCTGGGCACCTGAGACACACACACACACACACACACACACACACACAAGCAACAGAGCCCTGTTCTTTGCTGTCAGGAGCCCCATACCCCCGAGTGCCTAAGAGACAAGGACTAGAGATCAATATAGTGTGAAGTGGTAAGTTTCCTGGTAGAACAGTGTGCAAGATATAACTAGAACATGGGGTAGAGGCACCCCAGCCTGCTCGTGGGGTGGGAGGGAGTAGCGATGCATGGAGGGCATCCAGGAGGAGGTGATGAATGACGAAAATGGACAGAAATGAAGAAGAGACACTTTGCAGGCTGGTGGGACGGTGTAAGTAAAGGCACCAGGCAAGCTGCACAAGGGAGGAAGCAATAATTCAACACTGCAGGATTGCAGAGGATTCCATTCCCAAGATGGGAACCAGCAGATGATGAGGCAAGGAAGGTTGACCAGGGTCAGACCAGGGACATCTTCAGATGTCATGTAAGGAGCTTGAGTTTGGGGACCCATTGGAAGTCCCCTTTGAAGCAGGCCAGTGACCTGATAAGATTTGCATTGTGTTTAGTTAAGAGCATTAACTGTGTACATACAGGTAATTCTTAGTCATCGGCTTGAAGGAGTAGAAAAAAGCACAGACTCACAGCAGATAATTTCCATTATTTTAGTGCTTGTCTAAACCAGTGCTGTGTGCCCCTGACAATCAGGTTTTTATTTTTTATTTTATTTTTTAAAAGATTTTTATTTATGTATTTGACAGAGACACAGCGAGAGAGGGAATGTAAGCAGGGGGAGTGGGAGAGGGAGAAGGAAGCAGGCTCCCTGCTGAGCAGGGAGCCCGATGCGGGACTCGATCCCAGGACCCTGGGATCATGACCTGAGCCGAAGGCAGACGCCCAACCGACTGAGCCACCCAGGTGCCCCTGATGACCAGGTTTAGAGGAGGCCTATTCTGGGCGAGATGGTCCCGAACAGGAAATGTCATGTTTTTGCAAATAACTGAGAGAAGGCTGAACTACGCTCATGGCTGTGGGGTTCCTTTTTCATTTTAATACCAGGCTATAGCCTTCAAGGACAAGACTTTCTTTGGGAGTGAGAGGCAAAATTTATATGGCATACCATGATCCTCCCAGTCTCACGAGATGGGCTCTGTTATGATTGTTATTATTAATTTTAATGGGGATACCGAGGTCCAGAGAGATTAAGTACCTTCCCCAGAGTGACCAAGTTAGCAGAGAGGAGCCAGCCTTGCCCTCCTCACTTCTGACCACTTCCAGAACTGAACTTTATTTTTTTTTTAAGATTTTATTTATTTATCGGAAAGAGAGAGAGAGAGAGAGAGCGAGTGAGAGAGAGCATGAGAGGGAGAAGGTCAGAGGGAGAAGCAGACTCCTCGTGGAGCTGGGAGCCCGATGTGGGACTCGATCCCGGGACTCCGGGATCATGACCTGAGCCAAAGGCAGTCGCTTAACCAACTGAGCCACCCAGGTGCCCCCAGAACTGAACTTTAAACCAGCCTGTGGCACAGGGTCTACCTGACTCCCTCCTTCTTCCGGGCCCAGAATCTGAACCCCCTTGGATCAAGGGAGGGATAAGCCGTGCATTTTAAGAAAACAAAAAGCATCTGGTCTGCAATAATTCACACACACACCAGACAGGACGTCCTGTGTAGAAAAGGCGGAGAGTTCTCTGCTCTGTTGGCCACTGCCTTCAAATCCACCCTGAGCTCCGTACCTTGCACCCAGGCTGCTCAGAAAGACTGTTGTTAGGGCAGAGGGCGTCCTCGAATCCGGCGGGGCATTGAGTCTGGAGAAGCGGCGTCCTTCTCCGTCCTCCCTCAGCCCCACGGGTACCCACCTACGCCGCAGCGTGCTTTGCCTCCCTGGGACCCGGAGGGCTGGTGGTCGGAGTGAAGAAGGCGAGGGCGTGGGCGGCGTCGGGAGGTGCAAGTCATCGGGCTGCCGAAGCCAAGTCCGTGACTAGCACGATCCCAGGAGGGCCAGCAGTTTGTGGTTACTTGGCCACTCTTCCAGCTGAGGAATGTGCTTCCCCCTTCTCATATGTCTTGTGCTTTTGTAAATTTTGACGAGGATCCACGAACAACCCAAAGCACCAGAGTGGGTACGAGGTCAGCCAGCCGCAAAGCATTCCCAGCCCCCAGCACGTTCGCCGTAAGTCAGATGCCACTTGTGAGTCATAAAGGAGACGATGGCTTCGTGGATGACTGCAGCGGGGACCCCGTGGGCTGTGGAAAGGCGGAGGCAGAGGCAGCCCATCCCGGATCTACCTGCGCATTTGGGAGCCTCTTGGAATTCTCTGCTTGCTATTGTTGTCTTGGCACAAAAACAGTGTTCTCACTAGGTCTGCATTCCTGGTTTTGGCCCAAGATGTATACAAAAATTATACAGTATCTTTCTTTTCAAAGCTTGAGAATGGCATCATTATTATTTATACTGCACCCTTGATTTAAGGCAATTTACAGTCATGACAAGGGCTGTGGACAGAACATCTGTGTCCCCCCAGCCCCCCAAATCCATGTGTTGAACTCTGATCTCCAGTGTGATGGTGTTTGGAGATGGGGCCTTTGGGAGGTAATTAGGGTTAGATTAGGTCATGAAGGGAGGGACGTCATGATGGGATTAGTGCCCTTCTAAGAAGAGGAGGAGAGCAAGCTCTCTCTATCATGGGAGGACACAGCAAGAAGACGCCATCTATGGATTGGGGAGCAGGCCTTCTCCAGGAACCAAATCTGCTGGCCCCGTGACACCTGGATTTTGGACTTCCCAGCCTCCAGAACGCTAAGAGCTAAACACTTGTTGTTTAAGCCCCCCAGTCTGGGGTGTGTGTTGTAGCAGTGGGAGCTGAGTGAGACAACAAAGGTCCAATAAAATGATCGAAACAAGAATGCAAGAAAAGGAGCAAAGCAATGAAGGGGATAGTGTGAAGCAAGCAGTATTCCAAAGACACAGGCTTAGAGGATCCTTTAGCTGACACAGACTTTGTTCTGAGTTTCTGAGGAGCTGGGGCGAAAAGCAATGATTCGGGGTTCGGTGAGGTGGTGGGGAGGGCAGGCGCTGGGTGGGTTCCTTTGCTAGCAACCGGCAGCCTCCCCGTGCATCCGGAGAGAGAAACTTCACTTGGTACTTTTCTCTAAAGAGGGAGGAATCCTAGGAATGATTATCTTAGGCTCACTGAACAACTTTGTGGGCAGTGATTTTTTTAAAAATAGTTGCCAAGCATTTAGTAATACGGGACTTCGGGGAAGTGCCTTCCCTGCAGGTGAGTGACTCATGGGCCTTGCAGTGTCGTCCACGCCAGAAGGAGAAGGCGAACCATGTTCTGAAGGTGTCCTTGCCTGCGTTCCTCTGATTTGGTCTTCCCAGCCCCCCTCCCACTCCCCTCCCCCCCGTCCCCGTCCCCAAAAGCCAAATACATAAGTAAAACCAAGTGAAATAAGTCATCTCACAAAGAAATACTTCATCTTAAAGAAGTAAGCAGCTTTCTAGGGATAAATAACTTGGCAACCGTTGAAAACAAAGGGGGGGAAAAAGGAAAAGAACCCATTTAATCTATGTTCATTGTGTGTGTCCTTTCTGTTTTCCCCATCCCATGGCTTTTTTTTTTTTTTTAAGATTTTATTTATCTATTTGACAGAGAGAGATCACAAGTAGGCAGAGAAGCAGGCAGAGAGAGAGGGGGAGGCAGGCTCCCCACTGAGCAGAGAGCCTGATGCGGGGCTCGATCCCAGGACCCTGAGATCATGACCTGAGCCGAAGGCAGAGGCTTTAACTCACTGAGCCACCCAGGCGCCCCCCCCCCCCCCATCCCATGGCTTTGCATCTGATTTCGTTTTCTCCTTAAAGCGCATCTTGGAACCTGGTTGCCATTTTTGACACTGGAGGAGCATATTTAGCAAAGCGTTCTCGACTTTTTTTTTTTTTTTGACACTGAATTCCACCCGGTTGGAAGCCGCTTGGGTCTGAGTTGGTGTTGCGTGCACCGAGAGTGGTTAGTGCGCTGTGATGCCGTGCCTTTGCTAGCTCCTCCTCGTCCTCTGTGCATGTGTGCGCTTCAAGTAAATTTCAGGTCTCTCTTTTTTTAAAATTTAATTTTATTTTTTCAGTGTTCCAAGATTGGTTGTTCATGTCACGTCAATTTCAGGTCCTACAGAAATGCTGGTGTTGTACTGATAGAAGAGCGCATCTGGGAGGAGTGTGTCCCCGACTCCTGCTAGTGTCGGGTGCGCCAGATAGACGCTGTGTATGAGGCGGGGGCGGGGGCGGCTCCGGTTTGCGGTGTCCAGCCTGTCCAGGTGCCAGGTGGGATGACAGGCAGGTGGGTGTGACGCCCCAGAGGACTGGAGCTGCAGAAAGTTCACGTGTTCAGGGGGAGGGGATATTAAATGGACCAGCAAGGCTTCCGCAGATGGCCCAAGGCAGCTGTCCCACAGCTTCTCACCGGGTTCAGAATCGAGTTAAAGCCGGTCCTGAGAGCTGGGGGTTTTGAGGCCCCGTTGTGCATCTTGGCACAGTGGACAATGAAGAGAACTTGAGTGCGATTGCATGCGTGAGGAAAGCCGAGCGCTGGGCTCTGATTCACTCTACACCAGAACTTACGGCCATCAAATGCCTGTCGTTCAGAGTCCCTCACTTCGGTCCCCATGGGGCCAAGTCTGTCTGTAATCCTCCTGGGTTCGCCGGCATCCTGGGGTTCCTGGATAAGGAGAAGCAGGCGGGGCGGGGAGGGGGCAGGGAGAGTTCTGGGCATTTCTACAATATTCTATGCAAGTGCTGTGCAAATAAAATGCAAATGAACACGGAGCGCTCAAGCGCCGGACCAAAGGTGATGCAAATCTGCTTTTAATTTCCACGCCCGTGGCAGGCGCTGCGGAGGCATCCGGGGAGCTGCCGTGGGGAGTGGGCAGCCATGGGGAGCCAGAGCTGGGCGCTCTGTGGTCAGTGGTGGACTTGACTGTGGGTCTTCCTGCCTGATGTGTGCATAAAATGCGGCTCTCCGGAGGAGAGCGGAGGAAAACCACTTTCTCTGCCCTTGGAAATGAGGGAGGCTTGGGAGAAGGGAGAAGAGGGCTTAACTGGGGTCCGGTCAAGGTTGTGTTGGGCACTTTCTGGCAACGCTGTTGAGGAAACCTCTAGAAGCTGCCCCAGTCCCTTAGTGACGAGAAAGCTCTTTCCAGAAAACCAAGGGGAGAATGAAGCGCGCAGGGCTCCGGTTGGGAGCTCCGAGCTCAGCATGAATTGGTGAGAACTCGGAGCTGGGGACAGCATGGGCTCCGAAGGGCACATGGGTTGGGGTGGGCCTCCTACCACCTGTTGGTGTCGAGCTCAGCAGGGCTTTCATGAGTCATCGCCATGTAACTGACCTTTCCCGGAGCGTCGGAGGGAAGGGTTTCTGATCCAGGGGCTGTCGTCAGTTTTAGGTATCCGAACCGGTGACCCGACAGCCATGCTGGGTCAAGGGGTCAAAGCCAAGTCCCATTGCAGGGCTTACTTTTTCCTGCCTGAGAGAAGGTCTGGGGGGGTTGGGGGAGGGAAGAAAGGATTTGGGAGGTGAAGTCAGGCGTCAGGAAGAGCTAACCGCCACCTTTAATAGTACAGCTCCTGAAAGAATACTTCTCTCTTTTCTTTCTTCTTCTTCCTTTTTTTTTTTTTTTTTTTGGTAACGTGTTTCTTGGTTGCCCTGTTATCAGTCATACATGCAGGAGCTCCAAGAGAAATATGTTTTAACATCCTGAAACTGAATTATTAAATGGGGATTAACTTGGTGTTGACTTTTCTTCATGGCTGATTTGCAGTATAAACTGGGTTTAAGGCATCTTTTGCTAAACCTTCTGGATTTCAGTGGATCGCATTGGATGAGCCATTCATTAAAGATCTCATGCTGATGTTATTTGTTTAGGCTTTGATGCCCTTTTTCTGTTTTCCCTCCCCTTTTATTCAATAATGATATCTTTCAGGCAGAGGATACCTTCCATCCCGTGGTATTAAGGGCTTTCCACGATAGAGAGCTTGGCCCCATGGCCAGCAGCGAGGCAGGAATTAAGAGTGTGCATTTGGTGGCCCTGCCTGACCCTTGGATGCCATGTGGCTGGGACTGGCCGGCAAAGGAAGCGTAGGGCCTGGACCCCCGGGTTGGTAAATGCTTCCTCTAGCCGCTCTTGGAATCCTCAGCTCCGTCCACAAGGGAACTTGCCTTTTCCTCGTAGTCTTCAAACACCCAGAGAGAGGCCCACCACTCCATTCTTGGCAGAGAGCAGATCCCGAAGGGAGGAGGAGGGGGTCTAGAGCTACCAGAAGGACGCTGGCTTTGTTGAAACTGTGCATCCCAAACCCTGCTTCCCCCTTAGACAAGTCATTCAGCCTCTTCGAGTCTCATTTTCTCATCCGCAAAGTGGGAAAAATAAACACACTCTTGGTGTTGTGAGGATTAAGTGA
Organism: Nasua narica; assembly: GCA_028533885.1. Classification (NCBI taxonomy): domain Eukaryota; kingdom Metazoa; phylum Chordata; class Mammalia; order Carnivora; family Procyonidae; genus Nasua; species Nasua narica. The sequence goes on along the minus strand of CM052814.1, from coordinate 9,288,301 downwards.
AATTGTTCTTGCGATGAGCTCAGCATCTAGTAGAGGCTCAGAATTTCCCTTTCCACACGCAGACACACTTCACACAGCTGAAGTCATAGTATCGGCATCACTTCATCTGTTAGCCTCACAACGGAAGCTCCTCCTTTGGTCCTGTGGCTTCTCTCTCTCCATCACCGTTCGTGGCTGCCCGGTGTCACGTGCAGTCACGTGCTACGCTTATGGTGGGTTATTTGAGCGGTTTCCCAGAGCGACAGTCCTTTCTGTGGGCCTCCGAGACTCCTGTCTAAGGAACACGCTGCCTCCGTCCCTTCTGGAACACGGAGACGAGAGGTGACCTCAGGCGGCACGGGAGCATTTCACACAGACCAGCCACCGTGGCTCCGGCCAGAGGTCAGCCGCCCAAGTCCAGAATGGCACTTTGAATGTCATTCTCAGCCCTCTGGGCCCCACGTTCATTGGTCTCTTCTTGCAGCCAGGCCTCCTGCCTCGGTGTCTGAGCCCAGGCGGGCAGCTCCATGGCCATGCAGCTCGCTCTCTCGTTAGAACGAACCCTTTGTCCGGTTGTACGAATTCCTCCCTTTGGCCCCCGCTGACCGTGGCCTCCGCCCTGGCTGTGCTTCCCCATCGACTGGGCCATGCGCCTTTTAGCTGCAGGTTGTACTGTCGAGCCTCCATTTAGTCCTTCAGTGACAGAGGTCCTTGCTGGCAATAAATTAGCTCTCGTCTCCCCAGCTCCCTGGCCCCGCCAGAAAGAGACATGCCTGTGCTGTGCACTCGTGTGCTCTGATGAAGGGAAAGGAGGTCAGCCAGGGGCCTTTGTACCTGCACCCGAGGGGATGCCTCGCTGGGACATTTGAGGTTTTAACTTTTATCTCGAGTTTTAACTCCTGCAAGCCGCGTGAGGCGACTTCTTCAAGGAACACCTTGAATTGTTTTTATGTCCTATGACTTTGCTTTCCTGGTTCAGGAAATGGGAATTGGCTTTTAAGGGGATAGACAGTTGACATACATTGTCACATGGAAGTTTCGCACGGCTTGGTGCAGTGGGCTGGGTTTTATTATCCCCATTTTGCAGGCGGAGGAGTTTTCCAGATGAGGCATTAGGCTTTGGGAGTTTGAGTGATGTGCCTGAGTTCCCATAGCTAGATAGCATCGGTGCTAATAATGGGACTCAGTTCTACTGACGCCCAGGCTGGGGTGGCGGGGTGGCGCAGGGGTGAGCCTTCTTGCCTCAGTGGGCTGCCACGTCCTAGGGTCATTTGAGACTGAGCCCCAGAGGTCGCGGCAAGTGCCTAAAGTTGATCTAGAGTCTTCCGGGAATCCATTTCTATTTCTACTAGTGTCCAGCCACTAGCCCTCCCTGACCACCACTGTCTTCATCCAGAATGTAGAGGCCTTAAGACCATGGCCCACCATCTTGCTTTTCAGTGTTGAGTGTTTTACTCCTTAAATGTGAACTGGAGACATTCAGAGACTTTATATTGGACCATTTTAGCCTTACTGGGAGTTGAGACTTACAAGGTTGCTTTCAGCCTTGTGTTTGCCCGATGAGACAAAGGATACAACCCTCCTTTCTTGAGAAGTTTTAGGAAATACTGATCCCTGGGTCCTGCCTAGGCCAATTACACCAGAACCAGTGGGAGTGTGGCTTGAGCATCTGAGTGTTTAACAACCCTCCTCTCCCCCCCCACCCCCGATAATTCTAGTGTGCAGCTGGGAAAGAGGGACTGTATTTTATTTAATCTCTGAAGGAAAGAGATTTTCAGTACCTGGGTGGACACAGGGCAGAAGGGGAAGGGTCTGAGGGAGCAGGGGATAGACAGGGGAGTTTACGTATTCATTCATTCAGGACCTAATGTTCCAAGTGTTGTGCTTGGGGCCCTAGAGACATCTGAGACACCCTCTTCATAGTCTGATGGGGAAGAGCTAGACACAGAGCTCAGACCAGGCATATACTGTTGCTTTGCAAACCTCCCCGTACATCAGAATCATCCAAAGAGCTTGTTAGAAATGCAGAAGCTAAGGCACTTGCTAACTGTGGCTTGACTCTCCTGCTAAATCAAACATATTCAAACCCCACAGCCTTTCTCCTGGCCTCCACAGTAATAGAGAGGAAATGCACATTCTTTAGAAACAAAATAAAACACAAAGTTACATTGCTTGCCACACCGGTTCATGAGGTTCTGTGTAGTGTCTACTCATTCTTTCTAGAAAAAGCAAGTGGGAGAGGGAAGAAGGGGAGAGTCCTGGACGTCAGATGTACCAGATCTGATTCGGTAGCTGGGAGTGTGGTGGGAGGGGGCGGGCATCTGCTATTTATGCTACACTCGAGGTATGGAGAGGATACTTTAAGGGATCAGGGGAAAAAGCAGGGAATTCTGAGCGGAGACTGTGAAGAAGGCTTCACAGTGGAGGTGATGTTTGGAACTGGCCCTTCTGCGTTGGGCCACCCACCTTGTTTGGCACTCCCACGCCACGTCTGCGTTTTGTCGGGTGCGCTGGTACCTCTCCTCTGAGATGTGACCTCCAGTGCGCCCAGCAGGACCTTCCTCGTCTCTTGACATTCCCCGTCCCACCCTTCATGCCCTCGCGGGCATCTCTGCACCTTGCAGACACTCTTCCCCATCTGTAATGCCCTTCCCACTTCACCTGATCGATTCCCGTTTGTTGTTCAGACCCGCACCAGGCCCCTTCCTGTGCGGGAAGATTTTGTGATCCCGGAGGGACATCCTCTGTAAGTGTGATACTCACCGTTTCACCGTATCTTTTGAAGAGAAAGGGTTTAAGGATGCGTAGAATTTGGCAGTGGGGGGAGGGAGGTGGGGAAGTAGCATTCTGCAGAGGGAGGAGTCCAAGCAACACAGGACAGAATGTTCTGGAGGACTGGCAAGCTGAGGCAAGCCCCGGGGCACAGGGTCCGGTCGGGGCGGCTTTTGCTCTGGGATGGGTTTCATAGGCTAAATTTGGACGTGGGGCTCTGGTGTGGGCTTTTCAACAGTACCGTGATGGGATCCGATCTGTTCTAGAAGGAAAAACACGCACTTTTGCTGCGTGTGGGGCATCTGGTTGCTTCAATGAATCTGTGTGGATTGGAAAGAAATTTGGGGGTTAACTTAAACCATTTTACTTTTCAACCATATGTCCCTTATAAATACGTGGTTGTCTGTGTGTGTACTATTTCAGCAATTTAAAAGAACGCACAAGCAAGTTAGAATTATCGGCTTCTGTTGATGTGTATAATTTGAGTGGGATTTAAAAACTGGATCTTTAATTAGTTCTCAAAAAAAGGTTACAACTGTTTCTGACCAACCTTTTCCGGCCAAAGAAATATCTAGAAGGAGAGAAGAATAAATGTTCAGTATTCTCTGCCATTGTTCAGGGTGGTGCCCCAGACCTGGTGGGCAGATTCCGGGCCCATCTGTTCGATTTGCTGCTACCAGCCACATGAATGTTATGTTTATTGCTGCTCTCCTCCGGTCTGCCTCCAGGGAGCTAGTTTTCTCCCCAGGCTGGGGCTGAGGATTGGCTCTAGGGAGGCTACTCTTCTTAAAGGGCCAGGACCCCTCACCTTTCCATTCATGGGTTTGATACTCCTGTTTCCCTCTCTCTCTTGAGGAGACAAGTATCTCCACTTTTGCATGCAAGTAGGCGGAATTTACCCGCTGATCATCCGCTTTGATTGCGGTGTTGACCCAGATGCCCTTGTCCTTAGGAGGGCTGGGGGCTTATATTGGAGCAGAAGAAAAAGAAAAAAAAAAAAAGAAAAAGAAACTTCAGGTTTCTCGAGGCAATGTCATTAGGTTGGTTCTCTTTAAAAAATAGTTATATCGGGCGCCTGGGTGTCTCAGTTGGCTCACAATTTGCTTGTGAGTTCTTTTCAATTGCTGAAATGTACACACACAGGTATACTGAGCAACTGCCTTCGGCTCAGGTCATGACCCTTGAGTTCCGGGATCGAGTCCCACATGGGGCTCCCAGCTCCACGGGGAGTCTGCTTTTTCCTCTAACCTTCTCTCCTCTCATGCTCTCTCTCACTTTCTCTGTCTCTCAAATAAATAAATAAAATCTTAAAAAAATAGCTATATCTGATTATGAAAGAACCACATATTTATGATAGAGAATTTGGAATACGTAAAAAAGAAATGAAAATAATCTATCATCATCCCATCTAGAAATAATCACTGCTGATATTTTGTTACCTGGACCTCGTGTTTCCCCTCCCAACCCCCTCCCACCTCTATATTTTTGTAGCCATCATATTATCCATATTATCTTATAAACTGCTTTTGGACTTAACAGTTTATCCTGAACACTTTCCCATCCCAGTCAGTGTGCTTTCACATTTCCATTCTCAGTTTCAATGGCTGCATACGGTTGAAGTGGATTTATGTACCATATGATCTAGGTGTTGGACATCCTTGATTTTTTTTTTTCCTTTAGGGATTCAAAGCTGAAACTCAGGCTTTAGATCGGTATCTATGCATCCTCTGTAACTGAATGCAAACATTCATGTGCGTTTAATTTTTTTTTTAAGATTTTATTTATTTATTTACAGAGAGAGCGAGAGAGGGAATATGAGCAGGGAGAGTGAAGGAGGGAGAAGCAGCCTCCCCAGTGAGCAGGGAGCCGGATGCGAGGCTCGATCCCAGGACCCGTAATGACTGAATCACCCAGGCACCCCTGTGTGTTTAATTGTTATGGGGAGCAGTATCATTGCATTTATTAGATACTCATAGCTTTAACTGCTGAAGGGTCAGAAATGGATAAAGGTACTCACATTAAATCCCTAGAAGAAGAATTGCTGAGGCTAAATGGTCTGTGCATTTTGAGAGGTTTTTGATGACCTTGCCAGGTTGTCCTTCTGGGGCAGCTGTGGCAGTTAACCCTGCCCCCAGCAGCAGCAGCTGGGGGGACCCCGGCCACCCGTGACCAACCCTAGGCGTCGTGCCTTCTAGAAAGTTACCATCAAGTTATTACTGGCTGTTCTGTCTCTTGGCTTATAAGTCATGCTTAAGCTTTGTAGAGTCAGTGCTACTCTTAGAGACCTGGGCACCCCAGATGCTGCGGGGGTTGCCGAGGTGCAGCTGGAAGGGGTCACAACTGGAAGATCTGGGTTTGTCAGCTAGGTCGGTGTAGACACCTCCCTTGCTGGGCCGACCAGGCGGAGTGGCGGTGAGCAACTCGCGGTCTCCAGACTTGGTTGTGTTGTCACATTGGCCCCTGTGCTTACTAGCCATGTTACCGGGCACAGGTGTGTGAGGACTCTGTGCCTTCCTTCCCTCCTGCATAGACTAGGGATCTCACATCTGTGCCTGTCTCACCCTGAGGGCTCTGGTGAAGACCAGTGAGTCCCCCCTCATGTGGCATTATCGTCGTGTCTATGGCCCGTGCTCAGCCATCATCGGCTGTCACTGTTATCTGTGTGCCATTCTCCGGGTGGCCTCCTCCCTCCCTCCAAGTCTTAGGCTGTGATTCTCCGTGTCACAGCTTTCAGAGCTGGAAAAGGTCTTACTGATGTTTCAGCTCAGGTTTTTAAGTTTGCAGATGAGACAGCCGATGAGATATACAAGGGAAGAGTCGTCCCTCCTGGTTCAGAGACTGGTTTTGAGGACCAGGTATTGTCCGTAAAGTTCTTTTAAACTTGTACACATTCGTCCTGTGTTAATTAGTTGTGTGCCGTCTGGATGGCCCAGGACAGATGAAACCCACATAGAAATTGACTACCCGGAACCCAGGTTTAACTGGAATCTTCCTAAGCCCTTTCTTTCCTCGAGGGCATCTAGCCCAGTGTCCTGCAGACGGCTCTGCCCTCGTCCGTGTTTTCGATGTTGACAGGGAGTGTGACAAGTGCTCCGGGCTCTCAGCAGCCGCAGCTGTATTTGCCCCCGTTCCCGGGGTCTTGTTCACCTCTGAGGCCCACCGCCTTGCACACATTTTGAGGGAATGAGCAAATGAATGATGTCTCCCTAGAAGAGATAAAGGGGAATAATTTTCATCAGCAGGCATTTTCAAGCCCGAATCCGGTCTCGTCGCTGGTGGGTGAACCGGGGGATGCCGTGGGCCGAGCGTCTTGCTGCACGGGTGTGACGCAGGGGCTCTCTGCTCTGATGAACCTTACAGCCACCTCGCCTGTCTGACCTGTCTTTTCGTTTTTCCTCTGCCTTTCACAATCCCACGGCTGCCTCACCTTCTGAGCCGTGCTTCCACTCTGTGTGGTTCTCAGAGCTTTTAAGATGAAAACAATGTTTCCAGAACGGGCAACTCAGAGTCCGCTAGAGAGAGGAGGTTCCCAGTAGCTGTGCTCATTTCCCCCCATTTGCCAAAGAAAAAGAAAAGCCCAGATTCCTGTAGGAACATGATGCCAAATTCTGCTTTTTACAGCTGGCGCGTGCTGGCCATCTCTCAAAGCCAGAAGTAAGTGTGCCTGCCTTTGCCAGCCGCCTGCGCCCGTCCTCGTCTGCGGTACAAACCCGGGCAGCACACGGTGGTTCAGAGGACAGGTTTAGCCCCCCAGCCCCGCGCCACCCACTTCTTCCTCGTGTCCTCTATCTGGAGAGTCATTCAGCCTCCCTGATTCGTATCTGCTGTATGTCGACAGGACAGAACGTTGAAGTGAGGACCACATGTGTCCAAATATTTCAAACAGCACCTGCTACAAGTAGGCATTCAACAACGGGCAACATAATCCTCCTTATTTTGAAATCCACTCGCACTTTCGGGCCCAGGAAGAGTCACCGATGATTAGACATCGTCCAGTTCACTTAGCTCATTTTCTAGGTGAGGGAACTGAGGCCCAGAGAGGTAAAGTGAGGGGCCCTAGTTCATCTTACGTCACAAGGCCGACCGCCTTGAAACACCCTCTTCACCGCTGAGCCAGGGACAGACGGACACTTGCTGCTGTTCACATCAGCGTGTCACACGCCTTTGACTGGTTTGTCCATTCGGGTGGTCACATCCTTAAAGCCAGCACCTGCGTGTGTTCTCCCTGCGTATCCCCTTCGGTGCCCGGGGCGCGCTGCAGACCCGGTCCTCCACTGCCAATGGGAACTGTCGCGGAGGTGGAGGGTATTGGTGACGTCTGGAGTTTGCACCGTGGCTGTCCTAATAGTCCTTAGAGCTGCTGGTAATAACTGTAAGCCATTTCTGTCCATATCGACGGTGAGCAGTGAAGAGACAGGTGTCTAACGTGGTGATATTTAAGCAGCAGCTGGATATATGTTGCACAGAGATCTTGCAGAAAGAAGGCTTGAATATAGGAACTCCACCGCCTCTAGTCCAGTGGTTTTCAAACAGAAACCTGCATGGGAATCACCTTTTTAGAACAGCCTCCATACACCTGGATTGCTGGGTTTCACCACTGAATTTCTGATTCAGCAGGTGGGGAGGAGGGCCAGGAATCTGGCTCTCAGACACGTTCCCCGGGGCTGCTGCTGGTCCAGGAGCAAACTCGGAGAACCACTGCTCTAACGGCTTTCAGGTCCGAGAGTCTGTAATTCCTAACACTGCTTGAGAGTCGTTAGCATCTTATAGTCAGCTGTGTTCCCAGCACCTAGCACGACATCTGACCCGTGATAGGTATAGTGGGTAAAAAATGTCCCCCCAAAGATACCCGTACCTAACTCCTGCAGCCTGTAAATGTGACCTCCTCTGGAAAAAGGACCTTTGTAGATGAGATTAAGTTAAAGATCTTGGGAAGAGATTATCCTGGATTATCCAGGGGAGTCCTAAAGAGAGGCAGGGGGCGATCTCACTCACACCCATGCGCACGCACACACTCACAGGGCTGCTATGAAGACACAGGCGGAGATTGGAGGGATGTGGTCACAAGCCAGGGAATGTCAGCAGCCACTAGAAACCGGAAGAGGCAAGGCACAGAATTTCCCCCAAAGCCTCTGGAGGGCATTATTACCCTGCTGACACCTTCCTATCCACCCGGTGACACAGTTCTGACCCCCCAGAACTGTGAAGAAGAAATGTCTGTTGTTTTTAAGCCCCCGAGTCTGTGGTCATTTTTCACAGTGGTCGGAAGAAATGAGTATAGTAGGTATTCAGCAAACATCAATGAGATGAGTACTGGAGTTTAGATGCAGGTATTATGATGTCCATTTAATTGATACGTAAACTGAGGCCTCCGTGGATCTGGCCCAGGTAAACTGTGCACCTTTACTGAAGGGGATGCCGGTCTCTTGCCGACTGCTGTTTTTTTTTCTTATGAGCTCGGTGGTCCCTCCCAACCTCCCCACTCACTCCCCATGTACACATTAGAACAATTGAACTGGGGTCCCCAGCTCTGGGGCCTCTGCTCTGTTATTTTAAAGAAGTTTCCCCCGGTGCGGCTGGTGTGTCGCCCAGGCCGGACACTGCCTGGACCAAGTTCTTCACGGAGGTCGGCCGACCCGCAGTGGCAAGTAAGACCTTACATGCGTGGTTGTAAGTAAGTAAGTAAGACCAGACCTGCCTGTTGCAGGGTGGGCGCTGTCCTCCTTCTCCGGGTGTGCGATGAGGCCTGGACGTGGGGCCTGGACTCCGCCCTCGACCCACCCTCCGTGCTTCCTGCGCCAGAGGACAATGTTGTTTGTGATTATGTGCCCCACGACACCCACGGGGGGTCGGGCCTGAGATCTTGGACACTGGGAACATGAACACGTTTATATCTGGCCTCCTCTGAGATGTGCGATGGGAGGACAGATTCAAGGCCAGGGAGCCTTCGCGACGTTTCTGCACAAGAATTTCACGTCCCTCTCCGAGGCAGCTGCTGGGGCACTTGGCATCTGACTCCGGGGCCAGGCTTGGGAGACTGATGGCCCCAGACGCCCGTTAGAGTGCTCCCTAGCCCAGGGACCCCTCTGGAGAGTCCTGCGCTGCCATTTTGCTCTGTTGGCCGTCCTTTCTCTCGGTGACAGTCCGAGGAAGGGGGCTGAGTGCATGTCCTGGTGACTTCGGGTCTGGGGATTTTAAGTCGCGTGCGCCGCACCCCTCCCCATGGCAGCTGCAGGTGCACACCGCACCGTGACTTCCGAATGTGACGGGAGGATGGGGGTGGGGCCCGGAGCACACGGGCCAGCAGCTCTGGCCTGGCGAGCGGGGAGGCCCCAGCGGCGCCCGCCACTCTGTTTGCTGTGTCCACTCGGCCCAGCTGCTCCCGCTGGGGCCTCGCTCTGCCAATCGGGTATCACCTAGTGATTTTTATGGGGTGAAATCTAAAGGAAATTGGAGGACGAGATCACTTCCTCTGTTTTAATCAGAGGTCCGGGACCCTTGGCCTCCAGTGCACCCGCACCACCACACCTCTGCAGCAGGCCGGCGGCCGGGACCGCGGTCTCGCACAGCCGGAATTTTAAATATCTGGAGAGGGTTGTTTGAAGAGTTGGGTCAGGACTGCCGCGGCCGGCTGAGTGTGTGTGTGCGAGCACAGACACACTCGCCGCGTACCCCATGCAGCTGTTTGCACAGTCCCCGGAGAACACACATTTTCTGTTGTAATACAGGAAAACACAGTCCTCCGCAGTAACCTAGGAGACATGGGGTCCCCCCAGAATTGGAATCTTTAACCACATGTTGGCTGCTTGCAGGCCCGGCCTGGGAGGGCCTCGGCTGGGGTGGACTTCACGTCGCCTTGTAGCTGCCGGCGGCGGAGGAGACAGCTGCCTGCTGCTCGCTGGCCTGGAAATCCCTGGGGAGAAATGAGAGCTAAGTGGTTGTTACAAAGGGGTGAAGGGTCCGCCTCTCACGGCGGCTAGTCCCAGGGACGTCTCTGCTCTGCCCTCCGATGCGTCTCCTCCCCAGAAACCTCCCTGCCCCTCGTCTCTGCACGTGTTCTGGAATCACAGGGCTGGAAGGGGACTCGGGGGGCCACCTACCCATCCCCCGACCCCATCCCTGCCTGTCAGTTCTTCTTTCCTGCTGGCCTGGCCCAGGAGAGCTGTCCATGGAGCTTCCCCCTGGGATGGGCATAAATATTGTTATCTCCGTTTAATAACGTGGTGCTGGAGCAAGGGAGAGTGTGTTTGTTCCAGGGGAAATGACAGCGCTTGTAAGCCTAGCGACTTGGAGGTGATTTAAACCCCCTCATCTGGATTTGTTTAACACACTTCAGTTTTATTATTCGGTTTTCATACAGGAAGTTAATGAATAACTCAGTCCGGCTCTATCGCTATACAACCAAACAAGGGACCCTGGCTGGGAGTTCATTCTCGGGACAGGCGCACCTCGATCTACACAATAGCAGAAGTCTTGGGAAATGGTCTCTGCCCCAGATTTTTGAAATAAGAGTCTTTGGAGGAATGAGGAATATAGCAGCCAGTGGGTTTATTGTTGTTTTTGAGGGCTTTTTTTTTTTTTTTCTTTCCTATTTTTAAGCAAAGCCAAGATGTGTTTTGGAACATGGATGATCTTCCTCTAATTGACTTTTTTATGGGTTTGTTGGGAATAGAATATTCCTCAATAGGACTTTATTTTAAGCTTGGGGATGGTGGCTCAGGGGGCAGGTGTGGCCCTTGGGCCTGGGGGTTTGCATGAAGCGATGCGAGTCGATGCTGAACCGTTGGAGCAGAGGGATCCCTCTTCACTCTTCCTGCACCAGTGTTCTGGAACACAAAAGAACAAAATAATTCATAGGTGTAACCCCCGTGAGGGCCCCGTTCCAACCACATCTTACCACTACCTCCTAAAAGCAGATGACTTTTTGAATTTGGGCTTCCTTTATGAAGGAGAGACGTAGTCTCTGCTGCCATTTACCCGTTGGGACTGGAGTGGTAAGGAGTAGTGTTCCCTTAGAGAAATGGACTCCCCAAGTAGAAGAGGATTTCTAGAGCCACTGATTGTATTCTGCCCGCAGAACCATGGTTAGGGTATGACGAATCGGGCTGCGTCCGGTGGACTCTCTGGGAGGAAGCCCGCCCCACCCCGAGGCAGCTGGCCGGGCAGTGGACTAGAAGGTCGTTCAGACAGTTAGCAGGTTGCATTTTTAAAGCTCATATGCTTTTATATTTCCAAGACAAATATACCCGGACTGCCTTGATTTACTTTTCCTTAATTAACCTACTCTCAATAGTAATTCCCACTGTAACTGGCTCCTGGCTTTGAACCTAGATGGGTGATAAGCGGGGCAGAGAGATGAGACTTAAGGTCGATGACCTTGGACTGTGCAGACTTGTCCACTCCTCTCTGGCACCAGACGATCTTTACAGTGATAGTGGTGTTAGCATTTGCCTTTCTCTAATTATTTCTGGACACGGACTTGCAAAGGCCTCTGAGAGGTGTTCAGAAATGGGAAAGGGCTTGTCTTCAGAACAGGGCAGGCTGAATTTGAATCTTGGGGCCCCAGTGATCTTTGTGGCTGGTCTCAGGCGATTTGCTTTCCCGAACCTCCCAAATCCTCGTCTACAGAATGTCTCCGTGGCAAGAACCCCACAGAGCCCTGTGACGATCAAAGGAGAGAAAGTATAGACCTCGCAAAGGTTTGTGCCTGGTGCGTGGCGGCCACTCTCCCCTCGACACTGAATGTTCCGGTTCTGTCTTTATGCAATCAGGGGAAACCGAGGCATGGGACAGTAATGTCCTTGGTCATGGTAAAACCAACGTGGAGTCCTCCGACTCTGGTTGTCGAAGCAGTGGGCTTTCTTGGTCTGGGTGTACGGAGGTAGGAGATTCGGACCAGTCAGGAGTCCAGCGCTCAGTGAAAGGAACTGGCTTTTCCCCGGCCCTTGGCTTCCGGGCGAGATTTACGCAGTCTCTCGGGTCACTTCCTGCACAGATCCCGGGCCTGCCAGGAGGAAAAGAAGGACACTGAGATTTACTGGGTGCTTTTGCAGAAGTTAACTTATCTGATAGAAGAGCCCTTCCCGGTTGGAACGACTGAAACTCTCTTACAGATGAGAACGTCGAGGTTCAGGCACTTTTTAAGAGGTTTGTCCACAGTCCCAGAGACACCTTCACAGGTGGGGGTCACCCCAGCCCGCTAGCCTCGAGCTGCCAGCCCTTCTGCCTATCCCACCTCCCCCGTGCAGTGACGGCTCCCTCCGCTTGGATGCCAGCCTTTGAGTCTGGACCAGTGCTGGCCTGGGTTTCCCCTGCTGGCCAAGGAAAGGGGCCAGCCCATCCCGGGACTGACACCAGGGAGCTGGGTCGCGTGGCTGACGAAGTTGGGAGGCCTCATCACCCTCGGCCTTCCCACCCCACTTCCATTCCCAACATCAGAGCCACTCCTGGGAAGCCAGGCCCCTAGGGCCGATGAAGAGGCTCACACAGCTTCTCTTACTTGTGTTCAACAACCCTCCTGGCCAGGAAGGCTTCCCCGATTCTAGCCTAAGCCCTGGCAGAATCTGCTCCTTTCCATTTGGTCCTCAGTAAGATGGCCAACAGCTAGTCTTCTAGTCTGCCCTAACCTCTCACAAGGAAGCCCCAGCGCGTGCATCTGCCTTGGACGTTTGAGCCTTTTCTCCTCTTCTGGACAAGAGGACCGTGAGCCCACGCAGAACTGAGACCCAGAGCAGCCCTTGGACCAGGGAAGGTCTGCGGCATCTCTGAGCTGTCATGGCAAGGGACAGGCAGAATCATAAAATCACAGAGTTTAGGGGCGCCTGGGGGGCTCAGTTGTTGAGCGTCTGCCTTCAGCTCAGGTCATGATCCTGGGGTCCTGGGATCAAGCCCTGCATTGGGCTTCCTGCTCAGCAGGAAGCCTGCTTCTCCCTCTCCCACTCCCCCTGCTTGTGTTCCCTCTCTCGCTGTCTCTCTCTCTATCAAGTGCATAAATGAAATCTTAGGGAAAAAATCAGAGTTTAGAACTGGAAGAAATAGGAAATATCGTTTCATCCAACTATGTCCTTTTATAGATGAAACTGGTCCTACAGCGTCCAGACTCTCACCCAGCATGGGTGGTAAGGAGGATCTAGAGTCCTGTGGAACTTTCTCTATCTGAGGCTTTTCTTCCAAGTACGAGATGGGCCCTAACTGCGAAGTGGAGGCAAGAATTCTTTTATTCTCCTAATGAATTCCCCCATCCAGGCCAGAGACCCTGCGGCCCGTTTTGACATTAACATTTCAGTAAGTAAAGGAAACGCATTTATTTTTAAGAACAGCACTGTGGACGTGTAGCTAAGGTATATACGGCATTCTGCCCAACATCAAGCACGTCCTGTGTGTCAGAGCTTGGCAAGGTCAACTTTCGTTTTTTTTCTCTCCCATTTTGCAGATGGAGAGACTGAGGCACTCTGGCTCTCCCCCAGGCAGCCATGGGGGTTTTCCCCGTGTCTGTGGCTCCTGGTGGCCACTGAGGCCTGGTCAGAAATCCAAGAACTTCCTGCCATCTCTCCATCCCCTCTTCCCCGTGGGAGAGAAGAACACCCAGATGGGGGCCACCTTTCTTCCCGCTCTGGCGCTGGGCGGGCGCTAGGCGGCCGAGGCTTTGTAAACGGAAGGACTTCCGTGTTGGCAAACCTGCTCGCGCTCAGCAGACACATCCATAAATCTTGCTGGAAACAAACGCTTTAACTAGAGAAGGAAAGTTTAAAAGGCCCTGTGGGCATATTCTAATCACCGCTCGCTAATATCAGCCAGCTCGGATTGAGGCCGTGGGGTTCCCAGCGGAGGGGGCCGGGGTAGGCACCATGTAAAATGCTGCTGGCTGTAATTAAGTCTGACCTCCGCCGCCTGCGCACTTGCTCTTAATATTAGTTCTGACTCCCAGAATGAGCCTTCCGTGTTTGCTGCTGCGATGTGCTCTTCAGGCTTCTCTCGCAGACCTTCTTTAGCTTCTATTCCAACCCAAACACACACACACACACTCACTCACTCCAAGCCGAGGCGATCAGATGGTATCCAATTAAATCAATAACCAGGTAGATTTTTGTTGTCATGAAAAATGCCCTTGATCTCGAGAATGCCAGCAATCTCTGCATTTATGGCTCACAGTTTACAACGTGCAAAGTGCTTTCGCATACACACTTGTCAGGTGGTGGGGCTGATATTCTATTCCACTAACACATGAGAAAGAAACAAAAGCTCAGAGAGGGGACGGCTTGTCTGAGGGCGCCTGGGCCGGAAGGGGCTGTGCCCTGGATTCAGACCTGCGTCTTTGGATCTCCAACCCGGTTTCTCAGGCACAGGTGTTCTTATGGACCAGAGACGGTCTGTAAAGTTGGAAGCTGGAGCGGAGAGGGGGAGCAGATTTGGATCTTTTCTTTACTTCCTGCCAACAGAGTGGTGATCATCCAGCAATTTCTTTCTTCTGCCTCCCGGCAACAAGGAGATATTAGATGTGAAGTAAGGATGACTTTGTGGTTCATGATGTCTGGTGGACGACGAGGAAAATCCCTCCTAGATGTTTGGGACTCTGTTGAGCATTTGTATCTTATTCGTTAGAAGAGCCATACATTTCAAAAATGTTTGTTAGATCATGCTACATGCTGGGCTCTGTTCTAGCCACTCAGACAAGGTTTCTCTGCCCGCGGAGTGACATTAGGATCAGAGTAGGGTGCCCATATGAAAAGCAGTGGTGTGTTGGGTGATGAATAAAGTGACCGGGAGGGGTACGTAGGGTGGGTGACCAGGTGGAGGTCAATAACCGCAAACTGAGATCTGATTGCCCGAAGGAGTCATTAAAGAGGGGTGCGGGGGAGAAGGAGGCTATTCTGGGCAGAAAACAGGCCAGTGGAAACGCCCGATGTTGGGGAAGAGCTTGGGGAAAGCCCATTTGAGGCACAAAAGGAAGTCCCTATAGCCGCCTTTGGATGAAAGAGGAGAGTGGCGTGGCTTGGGGTCGGAAGAGGCGGCAAGGATCACACTGGAAGTTTAGTAAATCTTAGTAGGGCTTTGGGATGTTCTTCTAAATCCATTGGAGGAGCCCCTGGAGGGCCTTACACAGGGGAGTGAGATCTGATTTACATTTTCAAAAGGTCACTCGCTGCTGCGTGGCCGGGTATAGGGAGGCAGGAGATGGAGGAGGCAGTGGAGACGGTGAGAAATGGGAGGACTCTAGCCAGGATCGAAAGGCGGCATCACGCTGGTTGACTTAGATTGTGGAGGGGGAAGGGAAGGAACCAGAGATGGGCCCCGGGTAGATGGAGGCCCCGCGCGCTGTCACGTGGACGGTTGGGCCAGCAGAAGGGCGCCGGGCACAGAGTTCTGCCTGGCCACGTTAAGTTGGAAATAGATTATATATCCAAGTGGAGATGTCAGGAGGCAACTGGATATGAGTTTGGGGGGCAGAGGTCAGGATTTGGGGTTCATCCGCTGGAGATGGCGACGGGTGGAGGGCCTGCATGGAGGGTGCGTAGAGGGGAGAAGCAGAGGCTGGCACCCGGGGCCGGCGTTCTAGCGGGAAGCAGAAGCATCGAGGCTGGGCGCCGGATGTGCCACGTGCTGAGGTCTCTGTGCTCCTCCCCCAGGCAGCTGGGCTCGCGCCTGTGGGCCACGGATCCCAAGGGAGCCGAGTGGGAGGTTGATGTATCCGCGAAAACTCCTTGCCCTCTCTGGAGGGAAAAATCCCCTAAATTATATCCGTGATCGAAAGTCCGTAGGACTCTGACCGTTCGGCAGGTAGCGTTCTCCATGTCTGCCGTCGGTCAGGCACTCTTCGGGGCAGCACGGCTTCGTCGCCAGAGGACGGCGCTTTGCGGCTTCACGCGCGCATGCGCACACGCGCACGTGCGTAGGTGGACGCGAGTTCCTGCGGGTACTAAGGGTCGCCCTCTGCCTTACTCACAAATGTTCCCATCTGTCTGTCCTGGAGGGACCACAGTCGCCCAGCACCGTAGATCCTGCTTTCCACTCTGCCTGGTCAGCCTGAAACCTTTCCTTTTGCACACCCTCCTCCGTCCTTCCCTAAGGGAATCCTGGAGCCTTCGGTTTTCTGGGGACGGACCTGGACTCTTGTCCCACTCTGTGTTTGGCAGGGCTCCTGGCTTCCATGTTTGCTGTGGCCACCGCTTAACTCTGCCAGACCCAAGTCGGTACACATTTAGGCCACAGGCCTGAGCGGACTGCTGTCAGAGGCCCTCGTCTGTGCTTCGGGGTTGGGTGCTCCTTCTCTGCTGCTGCTTTTCGACGAAGAGGAGGGTTCAGGGAAGCCATGTGCAAAAATCCTCAAGACCTAGAAAATTCTGGGGATTTTTTTTTTAAGAAAGCTTAATATCTTGCATTTCTGTGTTTTCTTTCTCAGAAGCACTTGAAATGTTTTCTGCTTTTCATCCCATTCAGCCCCCAAAGCCCTGGGAGTTTGGCGATGGGTAGGAATTGTTACTCTCATTTTATGGAGAAGACCCCTAACAGAGAATCCTCCCTGGGGTCAGAGAGCTAGCTAGGGGTGTCGGTGGGCCTCTAGCCCCCAGGGTCCGGTTCTCTATATCCTGGAGCGGAGAGGTCTCTTCTTCTGCAGTAAAAGTGTTGATCTCATCAGATTTGCAGACAGTACATTCGTAAGGACCCTTATCTGGTCTCTAGACCTTCAATGCCTGTCCTCTACTAAGTGTCACAAAGGGCCCATCCAATGCACGGATCCTGGGGAATTTGGATAAAAGTTCAGTGGGACACCACGGGGGGGGGGGGTTTGAAAAGAATTGACAGCTGCATTAAGTAATAATGAAGTTCAATAATGTTTGTGTTTAGTCTCTGAGATATAATAAGCCTGCTTCCATACCTTTGTCATTTCTACCTAGTCCCCTAAATTCTTCGGTAGCCAAATAGACCCAGTCACAAAAGCATGCATACCAGTTTTCCAAGCTGGCTTTCCATGGGATGCACAAATACTTAGTAATGCTGATGATAACCAGCAAGAGCGGCATAGCCCCCCCCCCCAAAAAAAAGTAACCTCCAGATTGAACTTTGGGGACCGTAGTAATCAATGGCCTGACATAGCAGTGAGTGGGCCTGAGGGATGTCATTCAAGGTGGAATGGTGAGACGTGGGGGTGACCCCCCCAACCGTACACCTTCATCTTTCAGAAGTCAGCCCTCAAACCACCAAGAACCGGCCCTGGGGTGTGTGTGGGGGGGTGGCTCACCAGGGCGGGGTGCTTTGGGGTGGGGGGTGGTTGTTTTTAAGGGTTAGGATCAAATTTAAAAGCACCACCATTCACCTTGGTTGCTAAGCCCCCCTGAGCCCGAGGTGAGGAATTCTGATTGGCAGAGTCTGTAGGAGCCCAGACAAGGGGAGCAGCACGGAAAAACGGGAGGCTTAGGACGGGGACCCTGGCTGCAGAGCAACTCGGGGCTTCAATAAGCCCGAATCTGCTGAGAATACATTTTACGAACATGCAGCGAAGTTGGCTGCCTTTGTTTGGGGGTTTGTTAAGCATTATCTAAAGAATGCCATGGTTCAGCCTGCTCGGTGTGAAGCCTAATTCTTCCCCTTTCTGGAGCCACGGCCTGGTGTGTTCAATTTTTCTCTCTCCGTAGGGCTGCAGGCTCTCTGGTACTCCAGCCAAAAAAACACTCATATTTTAGCAAGCTTAGTCCCAGTCTGGTTGCCAGGCAGTAAAACGAGCACTTGCCCGCCCCGGGGAGAGGGGGACCGCGAGATGGAAAGGGGTCATGTAAACGACTGCTCACGCCCTCCCCCCAAATCTCCGCTCAAGAGTCTTTGGGGCAGTTGATATGTTTATTGATGTGGAGAGACACTGCTGCCTAGGCCCAGACTGCGGCCACTTGTTGGAACTAATAATACAAATTATTTTTGTCATTATAGAGAGGTTAATGGCAAGATAAGTTCACCCTGGGCTACTTGGGAAGGGGGTTCGCTCTCTGATGAATGCTCCAGGCAGGTGGCATTGACCCCGTTGAACCCAAGGGGAAACTGAGGCATAAAGTAGCTGAGCGGCTTACATGGAGAGAACAGAAGAACCAAGCACCCCTTCCTCACCCCCAGCCTCCGTCCTCTCAAGGAGCTCATGCTGGCTTCTCTCAGCTCTTCTTGCACGTTCCCTCGTAGGGAACAGTCTGCGTGTAGAGAACTAACGAGCGCTTGGGTTCTGGAAATACCTGTGGCCGTTCGGAGGACCAGGGCACGGGGCTGGGCACGCCGGCGCTGTGCCCGGGGCCCCGCTGGAGCAGGCAGCAGACGCGGGCCAGTGCAGGCTGACTGCAGCCGCGGTGTTGGGGGACGAGGCCTCTTCCCACTGGCCGCGGTCTCCACCGCTCGCTGGCTTCTCTCCTGTCGGGCAGCCCCCGAGTGCAGCCTCTGTCTGGCACGTCCGGGGAGTTTGCAGCCGTCATTCTGCTCTGGAGTCACTGACAAAAGGGAAAGGCATGGAATGCCCACAGGACATACCGCTGGTGGCGGAAGTCTGACTTCTGAGCTCCTTCGGCCCAAAGTGCGGAGAAAGCCCTCTGGGGCGCAAAGGAGCCTGCCTGCATTGATGCGGGCCTGTCGGGCGCCCTGAACCCCCACCCCATGGCGGGGGTGCCTGTGGCGCCGCTGCCGGGCAGGTGAGTTTTCTCCGGAGGAGAACCTGGCTTTCGTTACCCTGGACTTGAATTATCGCTCTGGCCGCAGGGCCTGTGTGCCGAGCTTCTCCCAGTCCTGCTACCCGGCCTGCCCACCTCCCGTCACAGCAGGAGGCAGTCCAGAAGCAGCCGGTGTAGACTGTGCACCTCCTGGGGCTTGGGGGGCCAGTGAGGTCTGGGGACACGACCAGTGCGAGGGAGGATGGGGAAGACGGGGAAGGCCCAGACTAAAACGCCCCGTGGCAGCGGAAATGCGGTGTGTGGTGGAGGGCTGGGTGTTGGCCGAGGGGCCGAGAAGGAGTGTGAGATTGTGAGAAGGAGGGTCCCCCGAAAGGCAGGCTGTCGCCCGAGAGAGAGCGAGCCTGGTCCGTGTCGCCGTTCTTTCGCGGGAGAGCTGGCGGGTGGCTCCCGGGTGCCAGGCCCCGTCCTGGGTGGTCGCTGAGCAAGGACGACTGAGTCACAGGCACGTGCTGGACGTGGAGAGCTGGAAGCCTTCCGTTCAGTTGGTGAGGTCACGGAGGGCTCTGAGAAGGCCACGCCCACGGGGAACCGCACGTCGAGGTGGTTTTATGAGCAGGGGCTCGGGGGTTTCGAAGCCTGACTCCCCCACTTGTTCGTTCGGTGACCTCGCATAGCTTATTGAGCTTTTTGGTGCCTCTTTCTCCATTTTTATTTATTATTAAAAAAAGGTTTTTTTAAAGATTTTATTTGAGAGAGAGAGAGAGTGCACGCTTGCATAGGGAGTGGGAGGGACCAAGGAAGAAGCAGACTCCAGGCTGAGCAGGGAGCCCGATGCAGGACTTGATCCCAGGACCTTGGGATCATGACCTGAGCTAAAGGCAGATGCTTAACTTACCGAGCCACCCAGGCGCCTTGAAGTTCCCTATCTTTAAGTGGAGAGGTAAAACAGTTCATATCTCTCATTTAAGGGCTAAACAATAGCGCCTGGCACGTGGTAACGGACATTGTTAGCTATTGTTACTCCCAGAAGTTCACATAAGCACTTTGACACAAAGCCATACACTTTCTGCGGGTTGGTAGACCTCCTGATGCCCAATTCTAGACCCGCGGATAAGAATCCTGCTTTCTTTCTTTCTTTTTTTTTTTAATATTTTATTTATTTATTTGAGAGAGACACAGAGAACATGAGATGGGAGAGGTCAGAGGGAGAAAGTGGGCTCCCCGCTCAGCAGGGGGAGATGGCGGGACTCGATCCCGGGACTCCAGGACCATGACCTGAGCCAAAGGCTGTTGCCCAACCAACTGAGCCACCCAGGCGCCCTCTTTCTTTTTTTTTTATGTCACCTGGCCATCGGAAGAAGCTGGATTCTTAGCTGTGGAAGACGACAGACACGGCCCCCACCCCCTTCTCTGGCGTTCTAGCAGGAAGCATTTTAGGTGCTGCTGGGTGCCGTGTGTGTGTGTGTGTGTGTGTGTGTGTGTGTGTGTGTGTGTGCGCGCGCGCGCGCGCGCGCGCGCACGGGCTGGCAGATGGGGTGCACTCGCCCGAGGGCCCGACCTGCCTGTGGTCACTGCGGATGGAATGGGGGCTCCAGGGAACCTGCAGCCTGGGGAGGGCTGGTAGAGGGAGGACACGAGTTTCCTGCAGCAGGTGCCTCGCTGGATTCACGGGGAGCAGCAGCAGCACGGGGTAGTCTGTGTCTGACATGAACACACACTCCCCCATGGGGACGGGGAACGTGAAATGCAGGAAGACTCACTGGGGGCTTTCTCCCAGGGCTGCAGACCCTGCCTGTGGCCCCCGAGCCGTCTCCCGGGCCCTGGCACAGCCTGAGCGGAGGACTTGGCAGAGACGCCCTCCGGAGGCTGGCGCGCCTGCTAGCGAACCCTGGCGGAGAGCAGCGAGGTGGGCAGATGCCAAGACAACTTCATCGCCTCGACGTGCCGCCCACAGAGCTTTCTGGCCCCCACCTCCTGCTGTCGCCGGTGTTTTCCGGGCTCTGGCCTGCCCTGCATTCGATATTCCCCCAGGGCTGGCCAACTTGACCCACCTTCCGCACACGCAGATTTCCCCATTGAGCCCAGACAGATGCCCGCCGGGGGTGCTTCTGATCCCGAGCCCGGCAGGCCGGTTTGGGCCCCCAGAGCTGTCGTGCCCCTGCTTGTATTCCAGAGCGCCTTCAGACCCTCTCCGGGCATTGCTGATCCTGAACACGGGTGGCGGCATCCCTCGGATGTGACTGCGGATTTTATTGCCCCGAACTGGAGCTACGCTGAGGCCCGGCACGGTGCTTCTCGGCGTCGCCGTAGAGGTAGTGCGTGGCGCCCCGGCTCTCCCCTGTAAGTTGCTAGAGAGTGATGATAAGATCGAATTACGTGTGCAGAGTTTCTGTCCTTTCTAAAGTACACCCACGGGCACGGTCTTACTGGTATTCTCCCTTTTCATGAGCGTCTTCTCTTCCAAGCATTCTCCTAAGAGCTGAGGAATTTATTGCAATCAACAAAGGTTGCCATTGATGACACTGAAAAAATTCCTTTTGCTTTTCTTTACAGTGATGTAGGAGAATATTGTCTGAGGCGATTTTAGTAGCCTACTCGGGACAAGGTGATTATAACCTGACGTTTTGGGTCCTGTGTCCCTAAGGCTATAGGGCTGCTGGCCATTGATCTCATAAGTTATCTATCAAGTTACACGTGCCGGTCCTTCCTGGGGCTGGCAGGCTTCGAACTGCACTTTGCCAAAGCCTGCAAGGGTGAGGCTGGAGGGGCAGGGCTGTCTGGCTGGAATCCTTTTATGTTTGAGCTTTTCCTAGGCAGGGGTCTGATTTTAAAATCCCAGAAGACTCATTATCAGAAAAGGAGGGGCTGGGTTCAGCCTTAAAGACCTCTTGATGAGCAGGAAAGGCAGAGGGTTTTCCAGAATATGCTGTGACCTGGCAGTTTAAGTCTGCCAGGGAGAATCAGAAAACACGTTCTCAGGGTTATAGTGGGGATGACTCTTCTCAAGGGGGGGCCTTTTTGGTTTTTCCTCCATCCCTCCTGACATCTCTCGTGCCCCTCCCCCACTCCCACCTCCGGCCTCTGGTGAGGGCGTCCCACCACTCCCGCGGGGCTCCCCTTCGTGAAAGCTCCCGGACATTCCCCACACGGTTGTGGTTATCTCCTGCCTAGCCCCAGTCTGCTCTCCTTCTCAGAGTTGGCCAGCGTTCAGAGGGAAGGGAGCACGGTTTTTCCTGTTGTCTTCCCCGGACGCCGCACTTTCTCATCCTTTCCCTCCCCTTGACCTGCCCCCGCCCTGCTCCCCATCCAGAGAGCATTGGACTCAGCTGCAATGGCGGACTATCTTCTTTCCCTGGGGAGGCCATGTTGGCGTCTGCCTGTGGATTTGTTAGAGGAAGGCAAGGACAGGGTTTTGCCCAGGCAGGGGAGAAGACAGAGTGTGGTGAAGGGGTGCCCGGCAGGGGTGTACGAGAGGCGACTAGAAGTCACCCGGAAGTGAGTCGACCTCTGTCGCTCGGGTCGGGTTTATTGGGGTGTCTTGGGTGTGTTGATTGGGGGTGTCCCTCCCGAACGCTAATGGGCGATCGCATCGGGCTCGCTAGTGATCCAAGCCCAGCCGGCTGCTTGTCGGGGGTTTATTCACACTTGCTAATGAATAACGGCCATTAGTGTATTAAGAACAGAGCCAAACAAGTGACTTCAGGGACCCAGAAGCAAGTGACTTGCCTGGGAGTGGCCCGGCCTGGGACCCTGGGCCGCCCAGCCCTGTCAAGTTGGGAGGAGCGAGTGCGGTCGCCCTTCGGTGGCAATTTCAGATGTCGGCCCAGCTGTGTTTGATTAATGCGAAACCTCGTTTATTGGAAACCATGGGGTTCCTTCCCCCATGAACCCCAGAGTTCCTCCAAATCCTGTTCCGGTATATTTAAACGAAAAATCAAAACACGATGAAAAAAACCAACCCTCACACTGGGGACAAAATAATACGAGAGCTTGTTTCCCTAACGATAGGTGAGGAAATAGGCAATGCTGTCGGGATGGAGGCCCTACGACGCTCCAGCCTCTGCGCTTTCCCTGTGAGGCTATATTTAATCCTTCCAACGACCTTATGAGATGTCCTCTCCACATTACCGATGGGGAAACCAAGGCCCAGAGAGGTTAAGGAACCCACCCCTGCCTGTGAATGTGTTCCCACCAACGCTTCACCTCAAGGGGAATTTCATTTTTGGCCTCCATGGCGCGTTACGTCCGTGACCGCCATGGTAACAACGCCATAAAGTTTCAAGGGCTCCAGCAGCCCCGAGGCTGTGGCTGGAGACTGCGTCCCACAGCTCTTTATGAGGGTGGCGGTCATCCATCAGTCCCGCTGGCACTTCTGATGTCCGAGGTAAATTCTCACCCCTGGAGTCCGGCCCTGGGAAGGTGGATTAGCTAAGGGCAGTTTGGTCATCCCTCAGTTCTCAGAGAGACGAAGCAATAAACCCTGACTTCTATGCCCCCCAAACCTAACCCTCAAATTAGTTCAATTTCCTTCCATGTAACCCAATCTGACCGAGAGTGACTATGTCTCTCCTATGGCCTGGGTTCTGTGCTGTGTGCTGGGGATGGGAAAATGAGTGCTCTTCCTCCAGGGACACAGTATAGTGCGGGGGACCCAATAGTAACCAATATTTATATGTTCGGTGACGTAAACCGAAGCAGATGTGTGACGTTCTTAGCCTGGAAAGTTGGAAGGGCAAATGTGGTGTGTGTCGGGGTGCTGAGGGCAGGCACGGAAGATGGCCGGGGGAAGTCATAATTGGACTGAAAGGTAGAGGAGAGAAAAAGTCCTTGTAGGAACCCAAGCAGGTGTTCACGGCGCGGGACCCACAGCAGATCCCCGGTCAAGCGTGGATGAGGGTATATGGTCATTTAACCTCTCTGCTCCCGGGTTTCCTAATTACATTGTGTCTGAGTCGGGTGGTTTTGAGGGATAAATGGTAGTCTAGCACCCGAGGAGTGCCTGAGGCAGGTGAGACAGGTAAGTGAGCATGACGATGCTCGGGTTTGTTGTCTCTGGTCTTCGTTTGGTGCTGCCTTGGGGCGTCTCTGTCTGACCTCGTGTGTTCTCCCAGTGGTGCCGGATTTATCGTCGGTACTCCACTGCATGTCCTTGTCGCACCGTCATCTGGAACTCGTAACTCTCATTTTGTCCCTTAGCTTTTCTCCTCTATATGCTCTGAACCTCCAGCCAGATGCTAGACTTCTCTTGGTGAGGGACTGTTTATATTGCGGCGACACTTACGCTGTGGGGCAACTCGGTACAATGGGCACTTAATAAATACTTGTTTATTACAAATAAAATCGTATATGACCGCTGCAGTGTGTTTGAGGGGGGCAGCATTCATATTAAAAGAGACAAACGAAGGACTTAGGTAGCTTAGTGAAGTATTCGTTGGACAGGAGCCCAGACAGGAAGGTGAGGTCTGTCTCAGTGGATGGGCTCCAAGGGCCTCTGATTGGTTGATTTGACGTTTTTTTTTTTTTAAAGATGTATTTATTCCAAAAGAGAGAAAGAGGGGTGGGGGGGATCCCAGGCAGGCTCCCCACTGAGTGCGGAGCCCCATATAGGCCTCGATCCCACAACCCTAAGATCAGGACCCGAGTTAAAACCACAAGTTAGTCACTCAACTGACTGAGCCACCCAGGCGCCCCGAGTTGACTTTTATTTTTTTAAAGATTTTATTTATTTATTTGAGACACGAGTGGGGAGGAGAGGGAGGGACAATCTCCCTGTGAGTAGGGAGCTTGATGTGGGGCTCGATCTGAGGACCCCGGGATCATGACCTGAGCCAAAGGCAGATGCTTAAGCAACTGAGCCACCCAAGCGCCCCCCCCAAGCCCTCCAGCTGACATTCTTGACAGATTTCTCCCCATCTAGTTGGTTGCATATTTGCGTCTGCCAGGTGAACGCGTGCATGCAGACTGAGTGTCTTGGGACTTCGCCCTTAGGAGGTGCCCACTGGGGTGTCACGTTCCCCGTGAAGCTGGCCAGGTGCGCTCCCCTCTACAGACCACGCCTCCTACTCCCCCCTTGGAAAGGCCTGGGAAGGAGTCTCGAGGCACGACGGGCCACTTGGCGATCATGGTGGCTTCACCGTTGCTCCCGTAAGAGCTTGCTCAGGAGGGTTCTCCGCCAGCCCAGCATGGCACATTCGGACTTGCCTACTTGGCCGGTGCAAGGAATTGCTCCATACACAGCGTCGGGGGTGCGCCTACCTGAGCCAGAACACTTCGTGCTGCTCCTCCCAGCTCCAGCTGTGTTGGTGCAAATCCAAACCACGAAATCCTTCTCCTGGGACAGACGGGAATGTGGGTGCAATGCGGAGGCTGGGCCATAGAAAGTCCTCCCATTTCCTCCCTGAGCAGCCGGGGGTGTGCTTACGGATGCCGGTCCCACGGCCCGTGGGTGAGTGCTCAGGGAAGATCTAAGTCTTGCCTTCTTCCTGGTCACATTCTAGGCTAAGCCCCCAGCTTTACCCTCACTGGCCTCTTCCTAAACCACACCATCAATAACGATCACTCGTAGGCCCCGTGCAGATCCCTAGCCAACCAGCCTGACTGCTCTGGGCCTCCTGGGGGCTTCTGGGTTCCCTCCTCCCTCTGATTTCAGCACTCGCTGGACAGTGGAGCACAGCCAGCCAACTTCCCAGTCCGTCCCCATCCTTCCACCCCTTCCTGCCATCATCTCTCCCTGCCCCCACCACCCAGGTCCTCGCAGCCTCCCGGCCGTGGCTCTCGGCCTGTGCTGACGGAGGGCTTGCACACTCTCGGGCCTGGGGTGTGCACTTGTTGGAGCCTGGCGGAGGTGGGGACGGACTGGAGGGGAGGCGAGGGGGCCGGGAGTGAGGGTCCGCCCACAATTTGACTGCCACCCTCAGGTTGGCCCACTGCTTTCGATGAGTGGACGAGACTGGTTGAAGCTTCGGCCACCAGTGTAACCAGATCTCTGTGGGCTCTTGAAAAATGGAGCTCTCTTCAGCAGCAAATGTTTGCAATTAACTTTAACGTATGGTGGAATTTGTTTCTGAGTCCGTAAAGCATGATAGGCAGTGAGGGTCTGGCAGGGAATGCATCCAGCTCGTCACGCCCTGGGCCGAGCTTGTGGGCGGGTTCTTCCCACTCGATCTGGAGCCTGAGACCTTTGGTGAGCTAAGCGGTCATTGATGGGTCACCTGGGCCCCTGATCCCTGTCTGTGGCTTGACATCCTCTTCCTGCCAGATGTTCCTACCTGTCCGGCAGTGGGGCAAGGTGTGGTCCCCTTCCTCTTATGATGGGGCTCAGCGGCCTCTGGTCTTAATGATCCTTGCTTCTCGGTTGTGACCACTGCCCAGCTCCTGTTCTCTTGGTCTGTGCGGATGTCCTGTAATAGGACCCGGCTCCAGCCATAGGCCTCACGGATCAGCTCTGTGACCAAATCCTGGGTGACTGCTGTGTTTTAGTTCCTGTGGGGCTGCAAGTAACACAAAACTGAATGGACAGGGGCTTTCGCCAATAGGAGAGTGATCTTTGCCCAGCTGGAAATTGGGGGGATGAGTTACTGGGTTGGTCTGGTAGTTCATTGTCATCGGGGATCCAGTCTGTCTCCATATTCCCATTGTGTGTCTTCAGGGTGCTGGCTTCATCAACCAACTTGTCCCCCTCCTATAATAGAGTCCAAAGCGAGAAGGAAGGGGCTAGGACCAGGGCTTTTCATCATCGTTTGCTTCTTATGGGAAAATCTTTCTCAGGAGGCCCTAGTAGATTTCCCCTCGTATCTCTTTGACCAAAGCTGGGGCACTGGCCCACCCTCAGGCTAGTCACTGGTCCATGGGAAAGAGATTCGTCTGGCTTGGGGGACATTGCTGGCCAACGATGTCAGGGTTCTCCTAGCAAGGTGGAAACGGCGGTCAGGAGGACAGCCAACCGTGTGTGGTTTAGTGATCCAACACTGTCAGGGCGATGGGCAATGAGTTGCTTGAAAGTGCCAGGAGGAGAGCAATGACTCTTGGGGACACAAGGCCTTGGGATAGGAGATTGCAGTGGCCCACACCTCTTAGGTCCTTGTGCATCTATCCTGTGTGTTGTCCCTACATGCCATCCTCCTATAGCTCTGCTTCCTCAAGTTATGCCTCTGCTCAAAGATGTGCCAAGACTCCCCATTTCCTGTGAAAAAGGCGTCAAAGTCGACATTTCAAGGCCCCCTCCGCCTGACTCAAAATAACCTCACATCTAGTGGAAAACACACATTTCCTGTTTTATCTCTGGATATTTCTTTGTGCAAAGCAGGCAACAAACCGTCCTACTTTCTACCTGCCTAATTGGCCTTGGGGTTTTCGTCTACACAACCTTGTCCGTCTAGAGTCTCCACTTGGCATATCTGACGCCATAATTCAGCCTGTTCTGATTCCCCTTATTGTTTGAGGTGCTCACTGATGTCCTCATTTCTTTGGAAAATACCTCCTTGATGCCTTCAACTGGAAGTTTCCTGAGTCTCCTAGGGATTTCTGTAGCCCCTGTTACTGGTCTACCCACAAGAGCCACAGAGAGCCCTGGAGGTACATAGGTGACCTTCGAGCTGTGTACGAGGTTAGCGCTAATCCCTGAAGCCTGGGGAAGATTTGGGGTGGCTGAGAGAACAGAAGCCATGCCAGCTAGTTGGGGTGCAGGATGAGACCATGTATTAAGAATGTGCCAGGGTAGGGTCGCCTGGGTGGCTCAGTCAGTTGGGCATCTGCCTGAGGCTCGGGTCATGATCCCAGGGTCCTGGGATTGAGTCCCACGTCAGGCTCCTTGCTCAGCAGGGGGCTTGCTTCTCCCTCTGCCTGCTGCTCTTCCTGCTTGTGTTCTCTGTCTCTCTTTCTCTCTCTGACATATAAATAAAAAAAATAAAATCTTAAAAAAAAAAAAAAAAAAAAAGAACGCACCGGGGTCTTCACGTTCCTGCTTTTGTCTCACCTTCCAGCATCTTAACATTCTTCCCCCAGGAGCACATCAAACAGGTTCGTGGTCACCGTATCGGGCAGCTCTGATGTAGGACATTTGCAGAAAGTTCTACTGGGCAGTACGTTGTAGACCGGGGGAGGGCTTCAGTGGGGCTGAAATCTGAAAGTCCTTGGGCACAGAGGCAGTTGCCACATCTGTCCCACTGGTTTGCCGAACTCTGAGCTGGGTTTCTAATATGGGGCTGGAAATGTAGAGCTGTATAAACAGAGCTTCGAGGAACTGGAGCTCAGCGGGGTGACTCCAGCAGGCTCGCTGTCAGCACTGGGACAGATAAAAACCCCTGGAGGCAATCCTCAAATAGGGTGTCTAGACCCCACCTCTTGCCCTCTTTTGTCTTGAACCCTTCACAGGACTGAAGTGTGCTAAACGAGGTAATAGGAGTCCACGGCGAGACAGGAGATTGGGACCTCGGGGCAGCTCTTGGCGAGTCTTCAGTGACTTAGCCAGGGATGAGGTCGTGGACCCAGAGCCTGGAAGAGGCCACATGGTCGTGCTGTCGGGATTTCTCTCTGTCCCATTCCTGGGCTTCGGGTCTAGGACACAGAAAGAACAATTTCTCCTCTGGGGATTCTCGTTGCCTGCCATGTTGTCTTTGCAGTAGCTTCCAGAAACTTGTAAAAATGTGAAGCACATCGAGACAAAGCCAGGTTATGTGGATAACCATGGATTGTTTTATAAACTGCTTTTAGAGACCTCTCCTCATTTGTTGCTGGAGGCTGGCGATGTGGGTTTTACAAACCCCGTTTTTCAGGCTCAGAGAAGTTAATTAGCTTGGCTGAGGTCCCGCAGCTAATAAGTGGTAGAGTGGGGTCTTAAATTCAGGCCTTTCCATGCTCTTTCCACTGTAGTGTCATTGCCCCTTAAATGATATTTAAAAAAAGACGTTTTAACGTATCTTCCACCTTGCTTCCTATTGGTACGTGTCGGCACACGTGGGACCCTTTCCTAGCCTTCCTATCAAGACGCTAAGGATCTTTCCCAGCGCCGCACCCGAGGCCCCAGTTCTCTGCATACAGCGGGAGGTGCAGAGCTCAGCTCCCACCGGACTCGCTGCCCCATCATTCATGACGGTAGCGGTAATGTTAGCCCGACAACATGGCGAGAAGGGCAAATCTGAGGCAAAGGAAAATAACTTGGAATATTATAGGGTCACATATTAGTGCCGTGGTTTGGGGATGTTTCGACTTTAGCTTGACTTCTCCTGTCATTAGATGCAATAATCCAGAAGGGTCCAGACCTGGGCTCCTTCCAACGCGACTTCCCGAGAAGTCTCCCTCCAGCACCGAGGAGGCTTACCCTGCTCTTGGTTAAGGCCCGTGACCACTCCACCTGTGTCCTAGAGGCCGCGGGCTCCCGCTCATGTTCTTGTGGGGTCACTCCAGACCCAGCACTTCTCCCCGCCTCTCACCTGCATCCTGGTGATTCCTCTCCTCCTGCCTCCTGCGTACCAGCCCGCAATGCATAATTACTCCCATTGAAACAAACCTTGGACCTGATATCCCCCTCCACCTGTCATTCCATTTCCTTTTTTTTTTCTGAAGATTTTATTTATTTTTTGACAGAGAGATAGAGAGCACAAGTAGGCAGAACAGCAGGCAGAGGGAGAGAGAGAAGCAGATTCCCTGGTGAGCGGGACTCGATCTCAGGACGCTGGGATCATGACTTGAGCCAAAGGCAGACACTTAACCGACTGAACCACCCAGGCGCCCCTGTCATTCCATTTCTCTGTGCTTCTCATGAAACTCTTTGAAAGAGCTGTCCCCTCCTGTGTCTCCACATCCTTCCTCTCTACCCAGGCTTCCCCAGCTGTCCACCCTCGCTCACCTCTGCATTGCCGAGCCCAGTGGGCAGTGCTCTGTCCTCATCTTGCTGGATCTTGCTTCGTGGATTTCATTACTCCCGTTTCCTTGAGACACTCACTTCCCCTGGCTTCCCCTCCGCTTCCCTGTTTGGTCTCCTCTCTCACTGGTTACTTCTCAGTCTCCGTCTTTTCTTACCTGGTGTATTTTGCTAACCTCTTAATTGACTTTCCTCCTGACCTTTCTCTCCCCACAGATAGCTGTCAACGCAGCAGTGATAGTGATCCCATTAAAACTTCATCCTAGGTATATACAGAAAGGGGCGGGAAACAGGTACTCTGAGAAGTTCATGGACACACATGTTCATAGAAGCACCATTGCCAGTAGGCAAAAGACAGAGGCAGCCCGAACATCCATCAGTAGATGAATGGATAAATAAAATGGTGGTATATCCACGTGATGGAATATTATTTGGCCACAAAAAGGAATGGAGTATGATGTATGCCACAATGTGGACGATCTAGAAAATGTGATGGATAAAAAGAAGCCAGACACAAAAGGTCATGTACCATGAGATTGCATTTATGTGCGCTCTCCAGAATAAGCATGTCGGTAGAGACGGAAAGCAGGTTGGCGTTTGGCCACATTTAGGGTGGGGGGAGAATGGAGGAGAAACTGCTTAATGGGTAGGGGGTTTTATTGTGCCGTGATGGAAATGTTTTGGAACCAGAGAGAGCTGGTGGGGTCGTACAACACTGTGAATATGAATACCTCTAATTTGTTCCCCTTTGGAATATCTGCTGTGTGTTTTCCCTCAATATAAGATGACTTCATCCAGCCTGTCACTCACCTGCAAACACCCTCCACTGTCATCCCGCTATCGTCTGCGAGGTCCTGGCCTGTCCAGCACCCCGCCCCCCACGACGTCTCCAGCTGCAGCTGTCACCACATTTGCCTTCGCTCACTCTGCCCAGCCACCCTGGCTTCCGTGCTCTTTCCCAGCATGCCAGCTCTGCTTCTGCCCCAGGGCCTCTGCACCTGCTGTTCTTTCTGCCTGGGATGCTCTTCCAACAGGCAGTGGGGAGGCTCCCTCCTTACTAGCTCCTTCATATCTTTGCTCAAACATCAGCCCCTCAGTGAAGATTACAACTCTCCACCCCTAGCACTTTCCGTCCACTTCTATGCCGGCATTTTTGTTCATTGCACTCATCTGACATTTTATTTGGTGCTATTTGTTTTCCATCAAAGGTAAACTCCAAGGGCTGGGAGTTTTGCCTGGTTTATTCACAGTTAGATGCCTAGCACCTGGAACCATGCCTGGATACTAGCAGTTAGAACCGTAGTCACCTAATAAATACTTGTTACAGGTACTGTACGAACAAAACCCTTCCCTTCAGTGATCTCTAATACAGGTCTCCCAATTTTCTCTTCAATATTTGCTAGTTATAAGGACCTTATGTCCCTTTGTGAGGGATGCTGCAAATTTCATAACTTTTTCCTCCCAAGCATGCCCGTAAATGAGTTGGTCATGACCTTTAAGTGGCTGAAAATGCCTCGTGGTGTTCGTCGAAGCCTCCTTGTCTCTGCCCCTGCCATGACTGCAGTTTGGGGGGAAGAATATTTATCTTCATGGAAGCGCTGACTTATTTTTAGAGGCGTTCAGCCCGACCGTGGTCTAGAGAGCAGTATGTTCTAGTGACAGCGAAAGTCACCACACTGTCCTTCAGCGTGCCGCTCTTGGCACAGTGGGGGCGGGACATGTGGCCCTTTCCCCGCTGTGCAGAAATGTGCCGGGCTCTGCCTTTGCCAGAGCAAGTCCCTTCTTCCCGACAGACTGGGGCAGTGTCCGCAGGGCGCTCGAGAGGTGGCTTCCCCAAAGCCCCTTTGCCAAAAGATCAAACCAGCCCGGGCCTTTGTGCCTAGTCACACAGTGATGGCAGCAGGCGTTTCTCCTCCGTCTGGCAACAGGAACCCCTCGCCTTACGTCTCGGCTCGGAGGGACAAGTGTTCAGCTTCCTCATTGTTCCTCAGATTGTCACGGGGAACCTGGAGGTCCCTGAGGAGTGGGGGGCTGGTGAGCTATGTCATCTGCACCTTACAGATGGAGATCCCGCCTTACAGATCCGAGAGCTCCCTGCCCTGAATGGAAGAGACACTCCAGAAAGCTCACGCTCCCATCAAGACACGGTCTGGTCTGGAGATACCCTAGCTTGTCATTATTTATTCCCATGGTGGGGAGCGGTTGTTGTGAACTTTCTCTCTCTCTCTCTTTTTTTTGTAACTTCTGGGCATAGTACGCTGTGACACCAAACTGTGTCCTCAGTCCAAGGGAGCGTGCATGTGTGCACACACGCGCGCGTGCATGTGTGTGTGTGTGTATTGGAGGAGGGGAAACACACTCACATCTGTACGTATAACTCGGCATTGTGATTTCAAACCAGGAATCCTGTTTCGCGGAGATTTTTGTGGTTCTTCAGCTCCTCATGACTGTCCCCGTTCTCTAATCCCCTGAATGGAGTTGGATATGGGGAGCAGAGCCAGATGAAAGGCATCCAAGATGAAAATTACATCCTAGACTAGTGCATGAATGTTGTGGTCGGGGGTGGGAGTGTGTGCTGGCTGGCGTCCCACACTTGCCACCATTCCTCCCGGACTTTGCATTTCCACCCAGTTCCTGTTTGCTTGTTTCCACTCAGATCCCATGGTTGAGGCTCTCTCTAAAGAAGTGGTGGCCCAGTCTCTGGCCTTGCCTTCCTAGAAGGTAAAATATTTCCATATGAGTTGATGACTTCGTTTGTCCAATCTCACTTATTAGGAGCTTGGGTTGACAAGGATGGTAGAGTTGCTTTGCAATCACATAGAAGTTTTAATTTGCAAAATACAGTACTATCCTCCCATTTGATGAGGACAACACTCAGAGCTAAGTTAGGCAGTGGTATAGTGGGTCTTTGGTGGGCTTTAGCACTGACAGGCTTTGATTTGAATCCTGGCCTTCCCATCTACAACTACTAGCTGTGTAAAGTTGAGCGAACTTCTGAGACCTTCGTAAGCCTCTATTTTCGCATCTGCAAAATGGAAGTTTTGACAGATGAAGGACACGATCTAATTTAGTTCCTAGTGAGATCAGCAGGTATTGAAACTCTGCTTTGTGGGTGGCTAAAGGAAAAGAGTGATCCATTTGGGAGACGGTCGGGGTGACCCAGGGAAGATGGGGTGGGAGTGTGACCTACCGTTGGAGCAGGGGACATGATGAGACGTGATCAGATTCTGGTTATATTCTGATGGTGGGTCGCAATGGCTTGTTGATGATGGGATACGAGGAGTAGGGAGGAGTCCAAAATGATTCTGAGGGCGCCCGGGTGGCCCAGTTGGTTAAGCGACTGCCTTCGGCCCGGGTCATGATCTTGGAGTCCCAGGATCGAGTCCCGCGTCAGGCCCCCCGCTCAGCAGGGAGTCTGCGTCTCCCTCTAACCTTCTCCCCTCTCACGCTCTCTCTCTCATTCTCTCTCAAATAAATAAAGTCTTAAAAAAGAAAAAATGATTCTGAGATGTTTGTCTCGAGCAACTAGGAGGCGGAGGTGCCGTCCATCAGTAGGAAAGGGGAGACCGTGTGTGGTTAGGTCCGAGCCCACGGGAGGTGTGGGGGATGAGGATCAAGAATTCGATTTGGGTCTTATTAAATTTGAGATTTTGATTAGAGATCCAAGTGAAGATACCAAGGAGGCAGTTGGATATACAAGTTAGATTTGGGAGGGAGATCTGGGATAGAGATAGAAACTTCTGAGTCATTTAGCACACACATGATATTTAAAGCAATGAGACCGGATGAGCTCTCCAAGAGTATTGAGACTGGAGAAGAGGATGAAACCCTTCAAGGTTAGGGAGGGAAGCAGAGGAGACCAGGGAGGAGTGACTCGTGAGATAGGAAGGAAACCAGGAGAGTGAGGGAGCCTGGGCACCAAGCGGCCACAATGTCAGACTGAGCAACATGGAGGTCACGGATGACCTTCCCAAGAAAGTTCTGTTGGAAGGAGTTGGACAGGTGCCTAATCAGACTGGCCTCCGAAGAGAGCGGAAGGAGAGGACCTGGAGATAGGAAACAGAAGTGATTTCTTTTTGAATTTTTTTTACAATTACAAAGGCTCTCAAATAAACGGGGAAGTAGTTGGTAGAGAAAGTAGGATCAAAAGAAGCGTATTTTTTTTTTCTCGGTATGGGAGGAATGAGGAAAAAATAAATGTGAAGATAGTTACGAAGAGGGACAATATCCGATGTTGATTCTGAGTAAGCGTGGAGTGCTGGAGTCTAGTGCCTGGGTGAAGAAGTCGCTCTACATAGAAGCGCAGGGTACGCTACCTGGAACGGAAAGGGGAAGTCCCGTATAGAGCTGTATCCTGACCGCAGTGGGTTCATCAAAGACTTTTACTTTTCTCACTTCAAAGAAGCCAAAAGGCAAGTCCAAGGACGGTACAACTGCTCAAGAATGTTTTCAAGGATCCAGGCTCTTCTCCTTTTAGGATACATCCTTAACAGGCGGCTTTCACTTTCTTAGGACCGACAGGGTGATTTCGTCTCCCGGTGCTACATTTAATTCCAGGCAGAAACAAGGGAAAAGGTAAAGAGTGAAGTGTATGTACCACTTGAGTCTCATGCTATCAAAAGAATAATAGCTCTTCCAAAGCCTCCTGCTCCTGTCCCCATCCCTAGCAGGATCCCACATACTACCTCCTAGGGCCACTCCTAGCTGCAAGGGAGTCTGGTGGGTGAGACTTTTCCCCTGAGAAGCCGACCGTCTAAATTTTGGTTGTAGGAGGCTGAATATGAAAGATTGTTTATTTCAGTTAAAAAAATATTTTCTAATTGATCTTTTTATTTTTAAATTTTTTTTTAAAAGTTTTATTTATTTATTTGACAGAGAGAGAGCACAAGCAGGGGAAGTGGGAGAGGGAGAAGCAGGCTCTCTGCTGAGCAGGGAGCCCGATGTGGGACTCGATCCCAAGATACTGGGGTCATGACCTGAGCCAAAAGCAGACGCTTAACCAACTGAGCCACCCAGGCACCCCTATTTTTTAAAATTGTAGTGAAAAACACCCAACATGACATTTACCATCTCAACCATTTTTAAGTGCACATTTCAGTGGCGTTAATTACCGTCACAGTATTGTGCTACCATCTACCACCAACCACGGACAAAACTTTGTATGTTGCAATCCCAAAACTCCATACCCACTGAATGGCTCCCGGTTCCCTTCTTCCTGGAGGCCCTGGCCACCACCATCGCACTTCCCATCTCTAGGAACTTGACTCTTCCAGTTACCTCCTGTAAGTAGACTCTTACCGTATTTGTCCTTTTGTGACAGGCTTATATCATTGAGCACAACATCCTCGTTATGTTGTAGCATGCGCCAGACTTTCTTTTTTTTTTTTTTGAGAGTGAATAATAGTCCATTCCAATATATTCCAACATAGATACCACTCTTTGTCTGGTCATCTTTTGATGGGCACTTGGGTTTCCTTCACCTTTCGCCTGTTGTCAGTCACGCTGCTGTGAACGTGAGTGTGCGAATACCTCTTTGAGTCCTTACTTCAAATTTACATGTACCTAGAGTAGCATTGCTGGATGGTATGGTAATCCTACTTTTACTTTGTTGAGGAACTGCCATACTGTTTTCATTGGCAGTTGCACCAGTTGGCAGCCAACTGGGCACAAGGGCTCCAGGTTCTCTGCACTCTTACCAAACTCGTTGTTTTCTGGTTTTTGTTTTGATTGTAGCCATCCTAACGGGAGTGACGTCTTCTGGTTTTTAATGGATGGGGAGAGAGGATGGATGGGGAGAGAGTTGAGATGGATGGGAGAGAGTTGAGATGGAGGGGGAGAGAGTCGAAAGATAAAAAGGATCAAAAACAAGAAATAAGAACTGTCTTACTTCCACTGGGTGTCCAGACATCACTGAAACCTTTCTGGAACTCTCCAGACACCTCGAGTCTAACTGGAAAGGAAGGCAACATCATCTCATGGGACAGAGGTTGCATTGGAGGCCCGGGACACCTGGCTTTTGTACTCAAGGCTCCACCAGCGCTGGATCTGGGGAGTGTCCGTAGAGTGCTATGTACCTATTTTACCTTCTGTGTGGTGAGGATAATAGAGTATGACCGCCCCCCCTCCCCCACTTACAACCGAGCCAAGGTGTTACACACGATCACACATGATGTGTGGACTAAAGGCATTCTAGGACTTCGGATTATCCAGAGATATTTTCCGTCCCTCACGTGGAAAGGGAAGGTCCCACATGACAGCCCTTTGTGGTTTTTTGCCATGGTAGGAGAATTTGACTTCTATCCTTTATCAGTGTTTGTCTCTTGTTCTCTCCCCTGAAAGACTGATGATCCTTGAGAACAGGTGTTGCACACAGAAGGAGAACAGTAACAACTGTCAGTGGTTCGAACATTCCCCTGTGCTAGTCGCTGTACTAGATACTTTAGGAACAGAGTTGTTGGTCTTCAGAATATGTCGAGTTCCTAATGCAGTGCTGCTGGTCTCTGTTGATTCAGTAAGGAGCTCTCGGGTTGTGACAGTATGTCTTTTTTTTTCTTTCTTTTTTCTTTTGGCTGTATGTCCCAGTGGCAGTCATGAAAAGTAGAGGTGACAAAAGCAAACAGGGAAGCTCGGTGTTGCCCCCTGCTGGGATCTCAGAATCTTTCCCATCAAAACATCATCAATAATGCCCTTGTCCTTCCTACTGTTGTGACTCTCTCTCTCTGTGGGTGTCTCTGTCTCTCGCTCGCTTGTGGAGCCCGGGAAGCATACAGTCTTTGTAAGAATATACATTGTATTGGCCACATGCCATCCAGCCAAGCCAAAAATTGTAACAAAAGGAATCTGTGCCCAGAATTATCAGCTAAAAATACCTCATTCCCCCTACTCGGTTGTTTTCTGGGTATGGTTAAGAGTGTCCCAGGAGGCTAATGGGGATGAAGGGAAAGGAAAACTGACAATTTTCAAAGGAAACCAAACCGTTAACTCCCTAAAAAGGAAACATATATTTTCTGTACGTCTGTTTTATGTTTCTTGCCATTTTTGCCTGTCTGTGTGACAGTATGGAATGTCTAGATATACGAGTGGTGCCCCCTTGGCTTGGATCATTGGAATCCATGCTTTTACCACAGTCTTTTGCTCTGTGGTTGGACTCGTCGTCTGCTTTCCAGGTTTTGGTAAAGAAGGGGGAAGGAAAAGAAAGAGTTGCTAAGCAGGACACGTACCGTCTCACACTTTCTACTTCTGCAGCTGGTTCGGGTACTGGTAAAGAGCCAGGGAGACATTTTTCCATCCTTGGTTGGACCCATCATAACCTATTTCATCTGATTCCTGGCCGAGCCTCTGCCTCTGGCCGGACCTCTCGGTAATGTCCACGTTCTCTGTGATTTGAGGTGGGTCATCGATCCTTCCCTGGCCTTGGCGGCTTTCCATTTCTAAAATGAGGGGAGAGTTTGACTGATCTCTTGGCGGGGGGTTCTGACAGTTAGGGGAGCGAGGCAAGAAGTAGGGTGTCTCACCGAAGGGCCACACAGCGGTCAGCGGCCTCAGTAAGAAGCAGCCATCTGAGAACTGAAATGATAACGGGGCAAGGGTCTGTCCCAAATATTTACCAGCGAATGTCAGCATTAACCAAATAGCAACTGTTGGCTGTGGTTGGCTGAACGTGGAGCCACCGACTTCCTGAACATATGCTGGGTGTCGGGCAATGACGGTGGGCGTTGTCACCTCGGGTTGGCTGATGTCAATATTTACCTTGGGTTAGCGTGGACCATAGTTGCCTGAATATAATGCCCCGTTTCCCCTCAACTATTTGTCCTTTCGTATTTCTCTGTTGGTCCGTTCTCCAAGAGCGTATGAAAGGCTTGTTGAAGTTCGATTTAATTTGTCATAGTCCCGAAGAACAAAGCCTTGAGACACACACAAAGCTCTCTTCTTGCCTCTTGAAATGAATGATCTTATGCGGATATTTACATGGGCAGATATGGTGAACGGATTTCAATAAGGGGATTTGACAGTCGCTACTT
The DNA here is from genome assembly GCA_028533885.1 of Nasua narica. Taxonomy (NCBI): domain Eukaryota; kingdom Metazoa; phylum Chordata; class Mammalia; order Carnivora; family Procyonidae; genus Nasua; species Nasua narica. The sequence goes on along the minus strand of CM052814.1, from coordinate 9,251,027 downwards.
ACTGAGAGCAGCTAGCGCTGTCAGATACTCCAAATCCGTTGTCTTATTTCATCTCCAGAGCATCTTGTACGATAGTTACTATCTCACTTATGGGTAAAGAGGCTGAGGCCCCTTGGGAGCCTAAGACTCACCCAAATTCTCAAAGGCAGAACCATGATTTGAATCGGGGTTCTCTCGGACTCCCAAAGCCATGCTCTCGTCATTCTGTCTCGCTGGCTCTGGATCAGATGCCTCATAAGGACAAGGAAAGTACTTAGTGCACCATTTCGAGGGAAGAGCTGCCCCCGGCCAGTGGTATTTTCGATGGGCGATGAGCCGTGTGTGTCCCCCCTGCCACTTCTCGGGGAGGCCAGCGCCTCCCAGAGCCTCCGGGACGTGCAGGCGTGATCCTTCGCTGTTCTCATCCCATTGTATGGTCCTCCTCACGGCTCCCCAGGAGCCCCAAGGAGACAGAGACTCTGATTGGCTCTGCCTGCCACTTATTGTTTTCCATTTTCTCCCCACTGCAGAGTCTTGAGACTGTCTCCTATAGAAGATCCTGCCACTTCTATTGTCCTTGCAGACTTTCCCACCGCCCCAGGACCACAGGCTCAGTTGCTTATTGTGGTGGTGTTGGCTCAGCCTCAAGGACAGAGACCTTGAGCCAGCTGACAAGGTTGCTCGTGTCACTACTTCTAAGGCCACAAGCCATGCTTTTGCTTCCCAATACTTTTGAATGCTCTTCTCTCACCACTTCTCCTCCTTCAGGGTAGCCACATGGTCTCCCAGACTCCCAGCAGCAGATTTCCCCCGACAGACAGTTTTGGCTCAGGGCCAATCCCTGTCTCCGTGCCTGGATGACCTCAGTTACCAAGTCAACATGGCACTTAATGCGTGCTGCTATGCCGCCCCCTGGTGGAGAGGGTGGGAACTGAGCGAAACCCCGATGACGCCCTTCCTGGGAAGGAGCTCCATAAAGACCCCTCTCCTGCTTTCTCAACCACAAGTTCATCTATTCCATTAAAACTAGTTTTGGTAGCGCCAGCAGCAAGGCAGCATGATCTGGAGTTGCCAGCTGCCCAAGACTAAAAGCAGCTCTGATTTTTTTTTTTTCTTTATGTTGAGGCAAAAGAAGTACACAGCTAGTTGGCCTCAAGGGAGAATTCGGGTTTTTCCACATGCTTATTTGGTCTTCCAGCTTTCCACTTAATTGGCTATGGTGTGGAGGCTTTGAGAAGCTCCCTGGGAGGTCTGCAGGACTCTGGGTCAAGGTTAATGGAGACCTCAGTCTTTCCAAACACACCCTCTGTTCGGGAACCTTCTGCCATGTCCTAATGGGCGCTCTCTGTATATTCCTGCTCAGTCCTCGGGAATCTCGGGGCCCTTGCCCTGGGGTGGCTCTGGGTTTGCGTGAGGCTGCCATATTCTGCAGTGTCCCTGTGTACGGGACGTTGTATCATCAGCCGCAGGGTGGCCGTGGGGTTGGGCATCTAGTATCTGGCGTCTGGGGGAGGCCAGGGCGGGGGCGGGAGAGACAGAACGAAGCCGTGGGAGTTCATGGGTGAAGAAGGCAGGCGTATTGAGCACAACATGAAGCCTCAGTCGGCCTCTAGGTTTTTACTTTGCTTTTAAGAGCAGGAAGGCATTTCGCCTAACCGTGCCAGGGCTGGTAGAGAACCTAGACAAACCCTGTGTGGACAGGCTGTGTGCGAACCCTGGCTCGAGGCCATTTCGAGTTGCACTGAGTTGGAGGTGGCCTTGGCTCCATGATATTATCAGGGCTGACCCCCAAGTTCACAGCCAGTGCCCCAGAAAGCTGACCTCTAACATCTTGCATTGTTCATGGCCTAGGTCCTGAACTAGTCTCTCTACACTTCTTTGTCTAATCCTGATTCTCCTGGTCTCTAACACTGTGATGCCTCTTTTTTTTTTTTTTTTTTTTTTACGAATTTCTCTCTCATATTCATATTCACCTCTTTTTCTCCACCATCATTGTTAGCAGCGTGGTAATAGTTACCATTTTTGGGGGGATTTACCATCGACCAAGCACCGTGCTCAGCAGAGTCAATGCAGTGGTTCAATTAATTCCTCTTGGGACCCTATGAGAGACAGGACCTTTTATTCCCACTCTGTTAGGGAAACTGATGCCACCGAAGCCTGACCAAAGCCACCTGGCTAATAAGGGGTGGGATAGGGACTTGGACCTAAGTTTATCTAATGACATCATCTTGCCTCTTTGTCCTGCTTCCATAACCAGTCCGTCTCTGGCGGGGCTTCCTTGGGTCTTCCTGGGTCCAGCCCCACTGAGCTATGTATTTGTCTGTACCTTGAAAATAGTGATTCCCGCCAGGTTCCCCTGAGAGTGGGGTTCCAGCAAGAGTTATCTTGTTCAGCAGTCATTTTGGAGTCCGTGTAGACTCTTCCTATGTGGGGGTTGGGTCCTACAGGGTCCCCCAGACACTTATTTGTTCCCAACCTAAATTCACAGAGAACAGACCCCTTTCAAGGATCCCTTCAGGTACTCGGAGGCCCAAGAGCTGAGGAGCCCGAAGGGATCAGCTTGGTTCCTAACCCTGCCTTTCTCCCACATGTGGGCGGCAGAGTCTCAGGACCCAGCCATGGGTCCCTGACGTAGCCGTCTCAGCTGCTCGATCTTTTCACTTACTTCTCCCGTGGAATGAGTGCTAGAAAGGCTCCAAGAGAGAAGGAGAAGAAGGAATGTATGAATCAGACGCCTCAGTCTCTCTCCTGGGGAAGAGAAGCATCATGAACAAAGCTGAGTGAGATACCGAGTTCACAGGATAGTTCTGTGTACTCTTCCCTCACAAATTCACTGAGGCGCTAGAGAGAAGGGACCACAGTTGTTGGTTCCAAGTGGGTTTGTTTTTTTTTTTAAGATTTTATTTGGGGCGCCTGGATGGCTCAGTGGGTTAAACCCTCTGCCTTCGGCTCAGGTCATGATCTCAGGGTCCTGGGATCAAGCCCCACATTGGGCTCTTTGCTCAGCAAGGAGTCTGTTTCCCTTTCTCTCTCTGCCTGCCTCTCTGCCGGCTTGTGATCTCTCTGTCAAATAAATAAATAAAATCTTTAAAAAAATAAAATCAAGATTTTATTTATTTATTTATTTGACAGAGAGAGACAGTGAGAGCGGGAACACAAGCAGGGGGAGTGGGAGAGGGAGAAGCAGGCTTCCCGCTGAGCAGGGAGCCCGATTCGGGGCTCGATCCCAGGACCCTGGGATCATGACCTCAGCCAAAGGCAGATGCTTAATGACTAAGCGACCCAGGTGCCCCTCCGAGTGGGTATTTGATAGAGATTCATTCCTTTTTTTTTTTCCCTCCTCTCTTCCACAAGCTTCTCTCCCTTTGAAGTAAAATAACTGGGAGGCTGAAATGCAGTCTAACCCAGCAATCGGAATGGGGGGTGGTTTTCCTCAGATCACGCCACCGGCCCCAAATCCGCCCTGCATCTGGTCCTGCAGGCCCCTGTCTCTGTGCCGTGACTCCCAGGCTTCGGCGCCTCCCTCCCGCCGGCCTCGAACGCATCCCTGAGGACATCCTCGTGTGTCAGGCCTCCTTGTCTGCTTCTTGAAATGCTCTCGTCTCCTTAGCTGCAGAGCAGGATTCCCAAGCCTGTAACAAAATCCTGACTTATAAAAAAAATGGGAGCCAATTAAGAAATCATGTAGCCCTAGGGAGTTTCGAATGGGCCTTAGGGGCACATGGGCTTTCTTCATTCAGAATCTTTTCTAGAAAAATATCCAGAGAGATCCTTTCTAGAGCGAGTTGTTGGCTGTAGCTGGAGTGTGCAGATGTGTGTTTTGTGTGTTTGCGAGCCCACACACGATTTCTTTGGGCCTTAGTTTATATACGTATAGCTACACACACACACACGCACACACACACATGCACACACGTGTAGATCTGTGAGTGAGAGTGATGCGGTTCACAGCATGGCGACGTCACACCAGCGCACCTTCTGGAGACCAGGCCTTGGGTAGCGGCGGCATGAGCTGCGTTGGCTGCCAGGTTGGAGTAAGGAGTCATGAGGAAGAGAGACTCACCCCCCCCCCCCCCCCGCTGCAGCCCCTCCATTCTTGATCTGACACCCATCTAAGCAGTACTTGGCCTTTTGAGACAAGAAAGGGGAAGGATGGGGGCTTTTCGGAGGCCAGGCAGTAAGGGAGGAGCCCTTGAGCCCTGATTTCCCTGCCATGATCCTGTACCTTCCTCTTCTCTGCTCTGATCCCGCCCCCCCCATCCCCCCACCCACCAGCACGGGGCAGGGAGGCTGCGGCTGGGTCGGCCTTCACTCCCAGGCCCCAGGCCATGGTCCCGGGACATATGCTTTGTGCCAGGCCTGTGCTCTGTCCGGGCGGCACCCCTGAATTCGTCTCCCCAGCCCCGGTGCAGGACTGCACTCCTGGGAGATGAAGTCACGCCCCCCTCAAAGTGAGACTTGTGGGGAGACGGGCTCACCCTGCTGAGGAGGGAGAGCTCTCCCAAGATGGGACTCCGGAAACTCCTAAGTACATGTTGCCACGTTGGGGGCCAAAAATATCCCCGAAGATCAAAATGCAGAGGCAGGGCAAATCAGAACGATGCAAGCACGTGCCACCCCTGACAGATGACAAAGTACCCCCCACCTGTGTTCTCATCGCATCCTCACTGACCCTGCAGCGCTGGCATCATTGTTGCCTTTTATAGCTGAGCAAACCGAAGCTGCAAAGGATTCTGCTCCCTGCTGCTCGTCCTCCTCCTGACGGCTTGCGAGTGGCGGCACCTGCCAGCTCGGGCTCTTCCCCCAGAACTGAAAGGTGTCCATCTCGTAGCTTGGGGACTCGGCGAGAAGAGGTGGAAGCAGGACATTGAAGGAATTTGAGGTGGAGGGTGTGGGAAAGCACCAGCGGGAGGAGGAGAGGAGAGGAAGGGGGGGGACAAGACCCAAGATTCTGGGACCCCGGAGCCAAGGGGGTGGGTCCTTTGCGCCTCTCTGGCTCTTTCCCTCCTACAGACCCCTGACACAGGGCACTGTGGTCTTTGTTCAGAGCTCGCTGCCTGCCGGAGCCTCGGAGCTGCCCGAGGCCGGGGCTGCCCGGACCGTGGACCGTGCCGAGGGCATCCGCTAGAGGAAGTAGCGTGTGAACTGTGGGCTCGCTCTGGGATGGGCACTGCCCTGGGGGCTTTTCCATGAACTAGAGGGTATCATGCCCATTTTACAGGTGAGGGAATCCCATGCAAAGAGGAGATAAGGAATCATTCAAAGAGTTTTGAGGGGCACGAGAATTTATAACAGTAGGAAAAGTTGGGAGTTATTACGTATGCCTAGAAGAGCTGGACCTTTCTGGAAACCTTGCCTAGCTTTTCAAGGGCACAGCCAGTCTGCCGGGCTCTGAACCCAGAGCGGGGTCTCATTAGCATTCAGAAGAGGAAGGAACCGTGGGGGACGCCATCCAGAGCATTGGGAAGAGACAGGCTGTGTTTTAATTACGACCTGGACTTTTGAACAAATCCTCTTCTCTGCTTGTCTGAGCCTTAGAGAAAACAACTTGTGGGAGGTGTGCCGTCGGCAGCTGGGTCCACAGTGGTGCCCTACAGCTGTGTACACATCTGGCACACAGGTGGTGGACGCCCGAGCCTCTCCTTGAACCGCTCTGGGGTTAGGGAGGGTAACCAGAGTCAAGGGAGCGAGGCGAGGCTGACCCGTCCTTACGCAGAGCAGGCAGGCGAGCTGGTGGAGACGATGGAGGGACACAGGTCTGCGCCCCCCTCTCCCCGTGACCATTTCAGGATTGGAGCCCAGACTGCTCCCGCCACTTCCTCCAGCTGCTCCTGCTTTCTTTGTAGAGCTCCCCCTGACCCTCCCTTCTCCAGCTTGGGGGAAAGTTTTAGGAGAGGGGGATGGGATCAAGAAGGGCGGAGACAGGGGAGAAGATGAACAGGCTGGAGGTTAGACCAGCACAGATACCACCACCTGGGGCTGCGGAGTCTCGAGTGCTTGCTGACTCCCTAGGAGCGTTTGCCTGGCGTCTGTTTAACAGCTCATTCCAGGGGAAGGGGAGGAGAAGGAGGGCTTTGGGGACAAAGGGCCTTTGACCAGCTCCTGGAAAAGCATTGATTAGTTTGCTCAGTTTGGCAAACACTGACTGGGGACCGGGGGCCGGGGATGAACCGGGTGGTTCTTCTACCCAAGGCGTGGCATCCAGCATGGGGGCAGGAAGGAAAGGCAAACGTTCAGGGAACTTGTGCGCCCTGAGGTTGGTGATGGAGAGCACAGCCGCCCTGGGCAGCCGGGGAGGGGGAAGGAAATGGCTGGAATGCTGGCCGCTGGGCTTGTGCCTCGGGGCTGTTGCACAACTTGTAGGGAGCGGAAGAGCCAGCCAGCCCCTGGGAAGTCGAGAGGCAGAGGGCAGGCCTATCAGGATGGGGTTGCTGGAGGGCTCCTGATGGCCCCGGGGGTGGGGGAGGGGCCGGCGTGGTGGCTCCAGGCCTGGGTTGAGAGAGAGAGAGAGAGAGAGAGAGAGAGAGAGAGAACACATGCAAGCTCACGCCTTCCTGATACCGAGCTCGGCCGGGATCACCTGCCAACTGGCCTCTGCCCTGGGAGGCTTTTCGGTCGTGGTTTCGGGGGAGGCAGCTTCATTCTCTTCCCCAAGCCATGGCTTCCTTGACCCGAAGAATGTGAATGGCTTCCATTTTTCTTTGGCCAACCCGCGTGCAGTGCCTCCTTGGCATCGTGGCACAGTGCCCTCAATACTACTCCCTTCTTCCAGGAAGCTTCTAAGCTAAACACACAGGGAGTTGTGAACTAGTACAGCTTTGGAGATGCGAAGTGGTTCTATTCTCAACAAACTACGGCTCGATGCCGTTCCATTTCGCGTTGACTGGACATTGCTTGGTTTTGTTCTTACGTTCCGTTTCCTGCAGGTAAATCTCTACGGGTAGACATTATGTGTGTTTGTTTGTTTGTTTGCAGTTTCTCTCACTGGCGTGTGAGCTCCCAGGGGTTGGGGACTTGGTTTTGGATAATTTTGTGCCTATGACAGTGCCTGACACCGAGAGGACATATAGACCTGTCCGTATAGACTTGTCTACGCACGTGAATGTTGCCAGGGCGGTGGTTTCTCTTCCTCCCCTCCTAGTCAGGCCAGACGGTGCCTGGTGCTAGCGCAGGGGCGAGGCTCCCAAACGAAGGAGTGAGCGTAAGGAAGGGTAGACGGGGAAGTGAACGTGTGAGTGAGCTTTTGAGATGGGGTTGGCCACGCTTGGGCCATGATGGCGGTTGGCCTGTCTATAAGAGTGTGCTCTTACATTACTCCGCCTCCTCAGCCCCCACCAGTCTGGGGCTCTTTAGCAGAGTCTGCAGGTGCCCCGAGTCTGCTTGTGTGTGTCTTCGCGAAGAGAGGAGGGGCGAGGAGTTTTCTGTACTCTGGCCACTCCATCGCCCCGGCCGCCATTCTTGCCCTAGCCCTATACCGTCTGAACGGTCCACGTCTGTTGACCCCTCTGGTATGTGAAGACAGAGAGAGAGTGTGTGTGTTTTAAAGGTTTTACTTACTTATTTGTCAGAGAGCACAAGCAGGGGAGCGGCAGAGAGGGAGAAGCAAGCTCCCCACTGAGCAGGGGGCCCTATGCGGGGCTCGATCCCAGGGGCATCATGACCTGAGCCGGGGGCAGATGCTGAACCAACGGAGCCACCCAGATATCCTAAGAGAATGGCTTTGAAAGAGATTCTTTTCTGCCTGCTGCACTACTACTGAAAGAAAAAAAAAAAAACTGTTTGTTTTGGAGAGCTAAAAAACAACTGCTTTAAGGAATGAATCCTGGAGATAGTTTTAGGGTGTATTATCTCTGTGCTTATGCCAAAGGGGTGGCCAGAGGCAATTATGTTATCATGAGGCCATTTAAAAAAGAAAGGGATCTGCTTTAAATTTTTGTCTGTCTCGGACTAACCTGCACTGTTACTGATCTGGGTGGGAGAGGGGGGCAAGGAGAAGAGTTACTTTTATTGGGACCTACTGTGTGGCAGCCCCTACGCGAGGCTCTTTACACGTGTTATTTCAGGAGAACCAGTTAGATGCGGAGATGAAGTCAAATCAACTCTTAGTGAGTACCCACCATGCACAAGAGGTTGTGGGTTATAGAATTTTCCATAGGTTGTCTTCTTCCCATACAGGCTGTTGGCAGGAGAAGTTCCAAACGGGAGAAGTTAAAGGATAAGGCAAGATTAAGAGGTTTCAAGTCAGCAGTAGGGAGCAATCACCCTAAGGCTTTTGAAGCTGGAGAAGTTGTCTGGCCTGATGTCTTAGCAGCATCCGGAGGACAGACGCAGAGGGGAGGAATTTTGCGGGCTGTGGTTGGTGTGGCCGGTAGCAGAGTGTAGGCCTCTGGATCTTGCTGCTTTTTGCATCTTTTTTTTTTTTTTAAAGACTTTATTTGAGAGAGAGAGAGAGCGAGTGAGCATGAGTGTGGGGAATGGAGGAGGAGAGGATCTCAAGCAGACTCTGTGCAGAGCGTGGAGCCCAACGTCAGGCTCGTTCTCATGACCCTCAGATCATGACCTGAGCCAAAACCAAGAGTCGGACGCTTCACGGACTGAGCCACCTGGGCGCCCAGGGTCTGGCATCTTGAAACATCTCTAGGAGGCCACTGAATGAGCATCCCAGATAGATCCCGTAAAGGTGTTCGGAGGAGGGGCCGTTGCTTCAGAAGGAGGCAGGGCAGGTCGGGGCGCTGTGCCCTGAAGGGTGGGTGGGATTCGGCTAGAGTAAACGGAAAGGTGGGCCTCGCAGGAGGGCGGGATGGCGTTAATAGGCCCCGAGGCAGGAAATCAGAAACCTGTGCAGCTGCGGCGACACATCGCCCATCGCCCCCAGCTCTGACCACCAGGAGCCTGGCAGCCAGCCCCCCACGCCTCCCCGTGTCCATGTTGTGGCTTCTGTCCCCTCCTGTCTGGTTCCCTGCTGCCACCCACTAGTGCTGACCCTCGTCCCTGCCCTGTTGCTTTCCCTCACTCGTCTCTCTGCCTCCGTTTCCACTCTACCCTTCATGCTACAAGAGTTCCTTTTCCTCAACAGGGCTCTTACCTCGTTAAAAATTGTTCAGTGACTCCCCATCATTTGCCAGATGATGTCCAGCCTGAGTGGGTGAGCGGTCACGACTGGCCTCCCTTGCGCCCCTTCTCAAAGCACCCCGCCTCCGGCATGGTCTGAGCCCCCCGGGCATCACATGGGCTGCTCCCTCTGCTTGGGTCCCCTCCTCCTACCTCGTTACAACATCAGCCTGCCCGCCTTCCTGTCGTTCCTTTGACCGAGATTTACGGACCTCATGATAAAATGCAATCGCCCTCTGTGTGCCCAGTTGTTCCTTGTGTCCCCCCTCCAAGCCCCTGAAGCCATTACCTGGGCGAGCCATTAGCCTGAGCTCGTTTCCAAAAGGCATTTTCTTTTACTCACCTTGCCATCCGCAAGTACGTCATGCCTTGGCTGGGCATAGACGGGCACCCTCTACGTGGTCTGCTGGAAATAACTGAAATGAAACGAGAAGTCCCGAGAGAGGCTGAATGCATCGAATGCAGACGGGAAGCTGGGCTGCAGTTTCTCTCTAAAAATCCAGATTACGCGTCAGCACGCCCCAGCAAGCTTGCTAGAGAGTCCCATTCTGGGGCCCCCCCTTTTATATGCTGAGAGGAGGAGGCCTGGACATTTGTGTTCCTATTATTTAGTTTCAACAATAATCTTCCCCAGGGACTCTGGGCAGCTTCCTGGCACCCGGGTGCAGACCTCCCTTTGGGAAACACTGTGTCCTGGACGCACACCAGTCACACCCCGGGCTCAGACTGCTCCCAGAGCCTCTGCCCCTGCTTTTCCTAAACCTCGCTGAGAAACTCCCCTGAATCCTTCGGTCCCACCCCGCCGGGGAATACATCACCCGGATTTCCAGTGTGTTCCATCCATCCGTCTATCACCGCACTTCTTGGAGTCTCTTTTGCTGGTGGCCGGAGGGCAGCTGGGCCCAATGAGACTTTTCTCAACCACCTTGCTTCCCTTTCTCCCCCGCCGCCAGGCTGTTTGCGGTCAAGTGTGGGGGCTGCTTCGAGGTCATCGCGCCCAACGAGTTCGTCATGAGGGCCCAGAAGAGCGTGTACCACCTGAGCTGTTTCTGCTGCTGTGTCTGCGAGCGGCAGCTCCAGAAGGGCGACGAGTTTGTCCTGAAGGAGGGGCAGCTGCTCTGCAAAGGCGACTACGAGAAGGAGCGGGAGCTACTCAGCCTGGTGAGCCCGGCAGCGTCAGACTCGGGTGAGTGCGCCCGGAGGGCGGCGGGACATGGGCGGGGCGCGGGGGTGGTGGGGTGAGCTCCCCGTCTGCATCGCTCTCTCTCCCCAGAAGCCCAGCCACGGGGGCAGCCCAGCTCCACAGCAGAGCAGCTGCGTGCATCCCAGGAGTGTCTCGGAGAGGCGGGAGGGATGTCTTGTCATGTAACACGCGACCTCCCAATTCCGTGGTGCGCGACTGGGAACGCGCGTATTCACAGGTTAACGGGAGGGACTCCGTGTCGGGCTGAGGGTCTGCAAGTCACCCGGAGTCTGCCGAGCTGAGCTCTGGGCTGCAGATCAGGCTCACGTGGTTCACGCCAGGATCCCGCCTTGAGACGCGGCAGCCATGGGGCAGGAGCGAAGCGACGACCGAGGGGCAGGAAGGGTGCGCAACCTTCCGAGTGCATTTCAGGCCTCTGCTCATATCACGTGGGCTAACGGTCCACGGGCTAAGGCCAGTTAAAAGCTCAAACCCGAAGTCTGGGGGAGGAGACTATACCGCACTCCCCACAAGGCCCTGCTAGGGGGTAGCACGTGATGCTGTGGGAATGAGGTCCGTTTCCCCATCTGTCAGGTGGGAAAGCTGGAGCCTACCTGAGGCTCCCGGGTCCGGGAGAGAAAGGAGCTGGAATGTGTTTGTACCACCCAGCTGACCCTCACCCTTCCTGCCTTAGAGCGGGGGAGAGAGGGGACAGGGGAGCTCCGGCGACTGCACAGAGCGGGGTTCGGAAGGCCAGAGAAATTGAATGAAGTGCCCAGCTTGAGCACGTGTGTGTCCCTACTGGGTAGCGTTTCACTGGCTTTGCCCCTCCCTCCTCCAGATTGGTGAGAGCCACGTGGCCAACCGGACTCTCCTCATTGCCAGTGGCATTCCAGCCCCTGGAAGGTGGCTGTAACCTCCTGCTGCCCTCCTCTCTGGCTGCTTGGGGGGGGGGGGGCGCCTCTGAGACGGCCCGCTCTTCCTCGGCCTGGCTGGACCCCAGCAGGTCAGCATCTCCCGCTCAGCTCCAGGCCTTAAACTTTCATTCCCCCTCTGCCCCTCGCCCGCACTTTGGGGTCCTGCCAGCATATTCTTTCAGCTTGTCTCGGGGCTCTTGCCCCGGGGAAGACTTCATCCCTGGCGCGGCTGAGGCTGAGTTGACCCTTGACTCCTCCTCCTGGGCCACCCACTCCACTTTATTGCAGTTGCTTTTCTGGCTCTTTGTTGTTCTTGCCAAGTGCTAAGCCCTGCGAGGGACGGCATGTGTCTCTTTCGCCACTGTGTCCCCAGGGCTTAGCACGGCCTGGAACACTCAGGGTGTTTGGTAAACTCTTACAGGGGAGAGTAAACTCTTGAAACAAAAGCACTGTGGCAAGACGCTCGCGTCCAGGGGCTTTGGGGATGGGTGGGGGGCCGCCCCCTGGCTGCACCGCTTAGAGCCATGTGACTGCGGGCAGCTTCCAGAATCTCCCTCAGCCTCAGTTTCCATAACTGTAAAGTTGCGGAGGTCATGCCTCCCTGACAGTTTTATTGGGGGAGTGAAAGGAGAGAATGCTTACCAAAGTCTAGCATGCATCTGGGCCGGCCGGGAACGCACACCTGCTGGGGCAGAACTTCACAGGAGGCCCCTTTGCTTCCCCGACCTCCCCGTTGGTTCTTCTTGTCCAACTCTGCCTGCAAGCGGACCTTGGACAATCCCAGCTCTGCCCATCTTCGGTTTTCCTGCATTTGTCTTAATTCGGAAGCAGCTTCTCCTTTTCAAGAACACCGTCGCTGCCACTTTGGGAATCTCCTTTCGGGGTACTTGGGCCCCTTCTAAACCAAACTTCACGGTCTCCACTCGGTATGAGAAGGTCAGCTCAGCCTGGATTCCCCTTACGTGTCTTGCGGTGCCCCGCCACCGAGGCCTCCTTCCCAGAATATTGCAAAATCTCCAAATTCCCGGAGGGTTTAGGTGCCATGGTGATTCAAATGCCCGCGTGACTTCGCAAAGATAGGCACACCCAGTGGGACATGCCATTCTTTATCACATGGAAAGAAGTGCCGTGGTCTAGCCCTTCTTGGCACGAATGTGTGAGGCTTGAGGATGAAGTTATCCAGTTGGCTCCGTGTTAAAGGTGCCCAGATTTTAATTGACTACAGAATTAGGATGAGGCATTAATGTACCGTCCCCCGTGTCCCACCCCCTGTGCAAAGACAAAAAAAAAAAAAAAAAAAAGCTGGATCTGAGCAGCATTAATAGAAATAAAATATTCAGAGCAGGGGAACTGCTAGGGGCCCCCTTTCCTGACCCCATTTTCAGCAACACGTTCAGTTCTGAGCATTTTCTTTTGAGGCTGCTGTAGACACAGTGGAGCTCTCTAGTTCATTTATGTACACATCCGTTCGGCGGACCTACCTGGAGTGGTTGCTTTATGTCAGGGACGGAGTCAGAATGGGAATGACGGGAATGATGTGGGGCTGCGGAGATCTCAAAATCATGTCAGATGAAGGAAGTATAGCTTTTTAGGCTAGAAAAGTACAGATGACACAAGGACATCATTGTCGTCTTCCCAGGGTTGGATCAGACCTATTTCTAACTTCAGAGGGCAGACTTGGAATTCATTCAATTATTTAACAAAATCATTGAGTATTTACATTATAGATAGGAAGGTAAAGGCCCACAATTTGGACTCAACATGGGGAGTGTTAGAATGTTATCCTAATTATTAGAGCTAACGAAGAGTAAAACCCCTCAAAGAGGTAGATGGCCCACTTGTCGAAACTAAGATTGGCGTGATGGGAGAGGAGAATGGTTCTAGAAGATGTCCTGTGTCCCTTTCGACTTGAAAAATCTATCTTTGGTCAATAGCTTTAAGCAAGATGATATGAGAGTCTCAGCTAGAACCAAATACATGTTCAGTACCACTCATTTCGTCAATTACAGAGATATTGCCTGTCTGACATCACAAAATGTTGTGTGAGCCAAATCCTACCTCACTAACAAGAGGATAAGGAAGCTTCTAAGAAGCAGGGTTGTAGGTTTTCATTCCTCTGTTCCCTCAGCAAAGCTTAGCCTGATGCCAAGGGAAGAGGAAGTGATCAATAAGTACTTAATGAGTGGAATTAAATCTTCGAGGAAAGACGTCCTCCTCCTGTTGGGGGGCTTACAGAAAGCAAACAATTTTAGGATGTGTCCCAGTTCAAACACAATTTCGCCTCTTCTGCCTGTCCTGAGTGCTCTCCATACCATAGGTACTTGGTAAATATTTGTCGAGTGAATGATTGAAAGGGCCGTCATCGTTCTGGTTTTTATCAATGACTTGGATGAAGACATGAAAGGCAGGTTTCTTCGATTTGCTGATGATACAACGCTGGCAGGGAAGGCTGGTGGGGCAGCTGAGATTCTCCATGTTCACAAAGATTTTGCCAAGCTCACAGAATAGCACAAAGTCAGCAAGATGAAATGGAACCACTGGTTTCCAAAATTCAGTAGTGACGACGTGGCACAGGGCCTGTGGGGGTGGAATTCCGCGTGGGGTTTCGTTGGCTGTAGGATCTGTGGGGGCCACGAGGAATTCTGTATTATTAATATTATTATTAATTAACTCTAATGTCCCTGCCATGTAACTGTAGCTCCAGCTTTGTATGGCTTAGTGGACATTTGGGATATTTGGTCTCGTTTTAAGTAATGCATTTTAGGACATCACTGACAAACTAGAGAGAGGGTCCAGAGGACGGTGATTACCTTATCAAACAATAGATACCTAAAGAAACTCTGTATATTTGGTTCTGTGAAAATAAAGCTAAGGGAAGTAGGAGAGTCCTACCCAAGGGTGCAGACCCATGTCGTGTGGACAAAATGACAGGTTTTGGTGTCCACCAAGGGTGTAGACTAGACCCTTTATGAGAAGTGGAAAGGCTGGTCTCTTAATGTTTTAATCATGGCAGGTGGAAGACAAGACCAGCGTCCCCTAGGGCTGCTTAAATGGAAGATTCTAGAATCTATGGTTTTCTGACGCTGACTATTCTGACTTACAGAAAAGCATCGAACACATTTGTAGCTCTAAGGGACACCAAATTCGGAGACCTTTAGCTGCTGGATCTCTTTTCTGGTGTGGCCAGAAAGGCTTTTATTCTGCTCCCTGCTTTGTCAGCGGCCTGGAAGCAACCTCTCAAGAAGAATGGAATGTGTAGCTGGAGTCTGACAGTTTTCTTTGGGCCGATTGGGCAACACGGATTGACCTAGGGACGTTCATGCCCGTGCTCTCCTCCTCGGTCAGAGAATCACACGGGCTTGAGAGGCTCTCAGTTCCCATGTTCATGAGGCCTCTGTTGGCATGTCTTCAACCATGGGGAATGCTTGGCCTCATGTTCTGAGTGCGGATTGTTGGAATTGGAGCCCCAGTGTCTGTCTCCACATGCAACCTCAGTGTTGGCCTTGGTTCTACTTTCTAGAACTCACAAAATCAGCGAGTCTCCCTGACATGTGGCAGCCCTTTGCATTGCATATGGAGAGCCTCTTACTCCCTAGGTCCTCTCTTGTCCTGTGCCATTCTTCCCCGTTCTTCCAACTGTCCCGTCGGAGAGAGTGCTCTATCTGGAAACACACGGCAGTCTCTCTAGAAGGTACCATCCAGAAGGACATGAAATCTTCGACATGTGGACTAAACTAGCACAGTATGATTACTACTACTCATGTTCTAATGACATGGCCCATGATTTCATTGGCTTTTTTGACCTGGAGCGGGGGCGGGGGCTTGGGGGCTGATGGTAGGCAGTCATAGCTCCTCCTGGCTGGTCCATGTTGCATGTCTTAGTTTTCTACCTCTCTTCATATTTTGACATCAGAGGTCATCTTAGAGTGTCTTGTGCAACAATTTTTAAAAACTTTATTTTGAAATAAAATTTTAGATTATGGAACGGTTGCAAAGTAAAAAACTGTCATATAGCCTTCATCCGGCTTCCCCTAATGTTAGCGTTTCACATTGACGTGTTTTTGTTTTTTTTTTTTTTTTTTAGATTTTATTTATTTATTTGACAGAGGAGAGAGATCACAAGGAGGCAGAGAGTCAGGCAGAGAGAGAGAGGGGAAGCAGGCTCCCCGCTGAGCAGAGAGCCCGATGCAGGGCTCGATCCCAGGACCCTGAGATCATGACCTGAGCCGAAGGCAGAGGCTTAACCCACTGAGCCACCCAGGCGCCCCTTGACATGTGTGTTTTGATAAGTGTATCATGTGAACTAAGAAATTAACATCAGTCCAGTACTGTTCAATAGACTATGTAAACTAAGCCATGCTTTGATTTCACGAGATTTTCCACCAATAGACAGTCTTTATCCATCCCAGGATTCAATCCAGGATACCAAGTTGTATTTAGTTTTTTGTTATTTTTACATTAAATTGCCTTTCCTTTTTCTTTATTTCTGGGATTACTGAGGAATGTCTAGTCAGAATTGCATTTTTTTTTGCCCCTCCCTCTGACAATATCTTTTATATTTTATTTCCTCTTATCGCCCCTCACCAGGGACTCAGACTGTTTTCGGCTTGTTCTTTCTGGGGTATGTTGGTTCACCATTTTAAGGTTTTCTTTCTTGAAGACCAGATGCATTTTAGATTATGCCCAGCATTGATTCCTGGCCCATTATTTTCTTCCAAGTTTCAAATCCTTAATTCCTCTCGGTTTACCAACTCTTCCTTGGTCAGAACCGGAGTCCAAGTGTAGTTGGCCCTCCATTCCTCCCTTCATCTTCCGAGAACTGAAATCATCAGCAGGGTAAGGCAGGGCTCTCTCCGGGGCTCTGCTTTTGCGGAGGGATTTTCCCAGAGGAGGCCCTGGGCCACGAAGGCCCCGTCGTGAGGCCATCTTTCTGCAAAGGAGGTTTTATGTTTCAGATAAATACGGCGATTTCATGGCCTCTGTTTTTCCAGTTGTCCGGACAGCTTGGGGGAGGCTTCTGCCCCTTCTTGCCTTGTGGCCGACACTCACCTGGCCTTTGCACAGGTCCCTGGTGTGCGACAGGTGCTCGGGACGTGTTTTCTTATTGTGTGAATAAATTAACTTTGTCCTGTTCAGATTAGCCTCTGAGGGCCTCAGCAGAGAAGCACTGATCTCTAGTATGGCTTCTTCTTACTAGAGCTGGAATGAAGATTCTTTTCATGTCCTGGAGTTTGGGGATCCCTCTTCCTTCTTAATTTTCCTTAGGATGTGGGCTATGGCTGCTTTGGGAGATTCAGGTGCCTCTCTTGTCACTCTAATTGTGCAACGTGTCTCTTTTCCCTTCTTCTCTAAGTCAGGTTTAGGCATTTGTTTTAATTTCCTTCCACAGCCTTGGAACCGATTTAAAAAAAAAAAAAATTCATGACAAAAGTATTTCTTTCAACCCATCTTGAAACTCTTGGTCTCCAATAAATTAGAGCAGAGAGAGAGCCGTTAGCTCATACGTTTTGGAAAATGCCTGACTGTCCTATAGGATTATCGTTGTCAGTTCAAGGTCGTGAATTTCAGAATGCAAGATTTGAAAGAAAAAGTCAGCCGGAGTTATGAGGAGGTGTCAGTTTCCAAATGGTAGTGCAAAGGGTGTAGGGTCTAAAGTTAGGTCTGTATTTGAGTCTTGCCCTACACTGCCAGCACTCCCTGCGACCTTGGGAAAGTTACTTCCCCTTCCCAGGACTTTTTCCAAGTCAGTGGGAAGTGATCAAGGGCCTGGAACTTGGTCCGTGTCCAGTAAATGGCAGGCATTGATCTTATCTTCTGCTGTAAGGGCTGGGGGGCCCGGGGCTCACACACTTATTTCACCAAAGATCCATCATTTTACAAACATCTCGTCTTCTGTCTTTGCTCTTTTGTTTCCGATGCCTCTGGGCAGCCAACCTGGGGCTGTCTGAGGGTAGTAGAGAGAGAGGGCCTGTGATTTTGGGTGGCTAGGATGTACGAACTACAGATGGACTGAATCACCCCATGAGCCTGCACGTCTCAGAGGGGCTCCCCAGTTTCTGAACATTGTAGCTAGTGCTGCGTCCTGGCAAGTCCACGCAAAAGGCTGGGAGGAAACAGTCTTGTGGTCACTTCTGGGACTTCATGGGAATTTTGAGCAAGAACAGAAAGCTTCATAGTATTCCATTGTATATACTGTGCAGCCATCAAGAGAAACGAAAGCTCGCCATTTGCAATGATCGTGGATGGAACTAGAGGGTATTATGCTAAGCGAAATAAGTCAGTCAGAGAAAGATAATTATCATATGATCTCTCTGATATGAGGAATTTGAGAGGCAGGGCGGGGGGGTTGTGGGGGGGTTGGGGGTGAAATGAAACAAGATGGGATGGGGAAGGAGACAAACCATAAGAGACCCCTAAACTCATGAAACAAACTGAGAGTGGCTGGGGGTTGGTGGGGTAGGGATAGGGTAGCTGGTTATGGACATTGGGGAGGGTTATGTGCTATGGTGAGTGCTGTGAGATGTGTCAGCCTGATGATTCACAGACCTGTATCCCTGCGGCAAATAATACATTATATGTTAATAAAAAAATTAAAAAAAAATAAAGTAGAAGAAACAGACTCACAGAAAAAAAAAAAAAAAAAGAAGAAGAAGAAGAACAGAAAACCTGTGTTGGCCAGAGCTACCTTTCTTTTATAGATTGGGGAACTGAGGTTTGGAGGGATTCTGATTTGAGCTCTTCTGAGTGCCCAAGTGTCTTCTTATTCCTGAACGTAACATATTCTGAGATGTGGGTATCCTGGGGGTGGATCTCTCCGTGCTTCTTGGTCTGAGGGTGGTGGTATATCTCCCGTCTTCGAATGAATTGCTTTTGGAGTGGATTATGCTTCCCGTCTGCAGCACTAGTCTTCAAGTCCAGGAAGGACATTGCCCCTGACAGTGACCTGTTAGTGAATGCACTGGGTTCCTGAATAGGCCTGTTAGGGTCACTCCGTTACCACCGTAATTATTTATATCCTTCTGGGCAGCCACCTTATCAACATTTAACTCAAAAGATATTTCTCATAGATGCCTACACGGTCTCAGGTTGCAGAAGGAGAAGGGCAGATGAGTTCAAGAATACTGAACAACGCAATTCAGAAGAACATCTCAAAGCCAACCTCCTGATGCCAGGGGGAACTGTGGGGCCTTGATTTAGACTGACACAAGGAGGCTGCGAGCTGGGAAAATGGACAGCCTCGAAATTAGTTTCGTCATTCTTTCCTTTAGGAAACAAAGGGGTGAGCCATTAAAAAAACAACAACAGAAATCTTACCAGGTATTTTTTTTTAAAGATTTTATTTATTTATTTGACAGAGAAAGAGATCATAAGCAGGCGGAGAGGCAGGCAGAGAGGAGGAAGCTGGCTCCCTGCTGAGCAGAGAGCCTGATGTGGGGCTCCATCCCAGGACCCTGAGATCCTGACCTGAGGCGAAGGCAGAGGCTCAACCCACTGAGCCACCCAGGCACCCTGCTAGATATTAAAATACTCTGATAAATACGATAGTTGTTAAAAAAATATTTCAGTCATATTTTCTATTTTCCGCTAAAGCAGTGTTTTCAGAAGGCTCCCCGAAGACAACATGTTCTGAAAAATTTTAGCTACAGATAAATAAATAAATAAGTAAATAAATAAGTAAATGAATGAATAAATTTAGTCATGACCTATTATACACATTTGTGTGTGTGTACGAAATAAAGTTTCACCACTTAGATTGACTTACTGCTCACTCTACATGCTGATATTTTTTTATTCTCCTTATTTTTTAATTGTAATCTTCTCTCTATGAATGTCATAACCCACTAACGGATGGTGACCTGAAGTTTGAAAAATACCACTTTAACGGTTTTAGAATTGGTATGGATTCTTCAGATTTCAAGCCAATGACTATGTTTTAATCTTCTATATATAAACCCACCTATGTTAGGTGCTGAGAATAGGACCAAAGACACAGAAGAGATCCTCTGGCCCCAAAGTCTTGGCCCAGTGCTTGCACAGAGTAAACACACAGTAACTGTTACCTGCTTTCATTGCTGTGAGCATTATCAAGGGGACATGGAAAGCACACATATTTATATCATGACTAACACAAAGATCTTAGTGGACATTTTCTGACTTATTAATCTAGTATCTCTGGATAGCAGGGAAGAGAAAGTTATAATTGCCTGAGCTCTTCACCTTGTTTTCAAAATCAAGTTTTGTCTCTTGTTAGTATCACCGCCATGAAATTGATTATAGAATTATTTACTGCCTTCATGAGGTCTGGGCCCAGCTCAGTGCTTCTTTTCTGTTCTGAACCTTTGTCTTTCCGTATATTTGTTTTGTCTTCATATTAGAGATGGAGAAATAAGGACACAGGATACTTGAGTCAGGGATAAGCCAGAATAAGAACTTAATTCTACCAATTACCAAGTCAGGACACTTGATACTCAGCCTCTGCTGTAATTGTGAGTAGAGCAGAGTTTATCTTTCCTGCTTGAAAAGTTACAGGCCATGTACAAACTCAGGCAGTGCATTATCTCTTTTCTATCAACTGTAATTTAATTTTGGGTTTGCGCTCACTTGTAATCATTTTAGTAGAAATCATCATTTAAAATTAGTGCATTTCTTTCAGAGCATATGTAATCTGTCAGAGTGTGCTGCGTGCATTCATTTCTCTTGCACAATCCCTAGAATAAAAAAATTGATCAAATGGACAACTGATCCTTGCGATGAGCACATGATGATGATGTTAACAATCATGGAGCCCTGCACAAAGCGTTGTCTCTGCACAAAGCATTGTCTTAGGCACTCTAAACAAATGAACTCACCTAACCTCATGTCAAGCTGATGTGAAAGGCAATGTTATTGTTCCCATTCGACAGATGAGGAAGGGGACCGTGGGAAAATTAGTAATTTGTTTAAGGTCCTATAGCTAGTAATTGAAAGAGCCAGAATTGAAACTAGGGCAGTCCAGCTCCAGAACCTGTATCATGAAGCACTGCTGTGCTGTCCAGTCGATAAAAATGTGAGGTCCATGAAAATAAGTTTACACTCCCTTTCGAATCCGTCAAAAGTTCAACTCTGCTCTAACTCCAGATCCTCCTTAATAATGAAGTCACTATCGCTATACTTCTCATGGGCGTCTCCTGTAAGGAAGTAGGAGGCTTTGGAGGATCCAAAGACCACACGGTGTAGAAATATGGAAGTACTTGAAAAGTGCACAAAAGAAACTTGCTGGTTTTGTTTTATTTATTTATTTTTTTACAATGATTCACCAAACTTCTGCTCCTGTGGCAATCTGATGGTTGTAGGAAAAACCAATATGACATTTTTGTCCAGATGAGAGGTATTAGCTCTCATTAATTAAGTGAATAAAAGTACAACAGAGGAGTAAATAAGTCAGTGTCAAAACTTCTAATAGGCTTTGCTGACCTGCAACGTCCTACCATCCGTTATGACCCCACTTTGAGGAGAAAGGCCCTCAGATATGTTTTTCAAGTAACAGTGTTGACATTGTGCCTCTTTCCATCTTTTTTTTTTTTTTGAAGGTTTTATTTATGAGAGAGAGAATGCGGGGGGAGGGGGGAGGAGCATAGGGAGAGGGGCAAACAGACTCCACATTGAGCCCAGAGCCTGACATAAGTTTGATCTCAGGATGCTGAGATCATGACCTGAGCGAGAACCAAGAGTCAGACACCTGAGCGAGAACCAAGAGTCAGACACCTAACCAACTGAGCCACCCAGGCACCCCTCTATCTATCCATCTTTCTGTTAGATCCTTTTTGAGTGCAATGGCAGGACTTTGCACCGTGACTAGTGAATGTTAGGAATGACGTCTCTGGCCGTGGAGACCCAACATATGACTTTGACTTTTCATTACCTGAGCTAAATGACCCAGAGATCTGTTTACAATCATGCAGGAAAGGTTGCTGGAGTAAGTAAGTGCAGGGAAGATGCTGATTTTCTTGCACCGACATGCCAGCCAAGCCCATCAACTTGTAGACTTCCAAACCAGAGGTTTCTCAATGGATCCAAAGATGCTTTAGACCATATACTGAGCAAAGGAGAGAACCACCTCCAATATTTCTCTGTACCGTGGTGTCAGTGACCTAGGAGAAGCCCCGGAATCTACTAAAGTTTGGCTGCAAACCAGGCAACTCTGAGCACTTTGATATTTGGTGCTGTCGAGTATGTGGAAGTATATGGAAAACCAGGCAATTTAAGAACCACTTGGATTCTTACTGATCCAAATCCATGTTTGCATGCTAAGGCCCATGGGCATGCTTCCCTTTTCCTGGTGATTCTGAGCAGGGATTTGAGATGTGTGTGTACTGGGTGGGGTGGACGCACCAAGTTGGCATTCAAGGTCAATGTCAGGAAATTTCTCAGGAATCTGTGAGCGTGGTAACGTAGTGGCTTGAGCGAACTCAGCATCTGTCCACGCGTGGGAATTTGCTGAGCACCTGCATTAGGCAAGGACTGGGTTTGGGGCCGGGGGGGACCTATAGACGTGTCTGAGATCTGACTAATGAGCAAATGCTTAGAGCACCGACTATGTACCAGACCGGCTAGAGGTGCAGAGGAGGGGGACAGCCCACAATCAAGTGGAGAAGCAAAATTATGGCTCAGATGAGAGTGACTCTTCAAAGTAGTCTCCCTATAAGACTTATTCTTATGTATTTAAAAAAAATAGCTGGACTTCTATGGAATGAGGGTCTTGAGTATTTAAGTGGGCTGGGGTGCTCCTGGGCCTCTAGTTAGTTTTTTTTAAAGCTCCCTAGGCGAGTCTCAAGTACAGCAGAGCTTGAGAACCACTGCCCCAGCAGAAGGTGAAGATCAGGGGGCCAGAGTCCCGGCACCTCAATCATTGTTTGCATCCAGTGGCAGAGCTTTGGGGCTGAACCAGGCAGAACCAGATTCTGGAATTAAAACAAAAGGCAGCTGTTTCCTCAGTAATAAGCAGGGTTGTGAGATGTAGCAAACAAAAATCTAGTTGAATATGAGTTTTTATAAACCATGTGTTAAAGGATGTCTCATGCAATATAAAATCATTGCTTATAGGAAATTCAAACTTGACTAATGTCTCCTATCCAGTTAAGGGCAGCTGGAGGTACAGAGACAGTCTGGTGGGGATGGGGGTACCAATGGCTGGTGGTTGGTGCTAGAGCCTGCAAGGGTGTACAGAGAGATGGTTGGTCCCTTGGTTGGTTGGTTGGTTGGTTGGTTGGTTGGTTGGTTGGTTAGAGGTAGATGGAAATGTAATTGTGTCCCTCCCATTTCCCTTCTGGGCACAGGTTTGGCAAGGTCAGGGAGGCAACCAGTGGGAATGGCCCGTTACCCTGGCAACTCCCTCCTGCCATTCACCCACAGGGGTCTGAAGACACCCCAGCTAGGCAGTTGGCAGTCCCATTGCCTTTCCCTGGGGCTGTTCTCTCTGGCGCTGGGCGGGAGCCCGCGTAGGGCACTAGGTGCCAGGGAGTCGGGCACTGCCCGGGGTCGACCGCAGTCGCCCCGCCGCCCTCCGGCTCTTCAAAGACCCTTTGGAGACGGACAAGGGCGGCGCAGAAGCACCCCCGGCCGGCCGGCAGTTTGATGAGAAAATGCAGATAAAGAGCCCGGCGGTGGGGCCATATGTTCCCCATAATCTCCAAAGCCGTCACTTCAATTAGAGCCTCCCCTGAGTTCTAATGCCCGATCCTGAGTAAACAAGCCACCCTGAAAGAAGAACTCGGTTTCCAATTAAAAGTGTACTAACATTTCTCCTTCCCTTAATTCCCGCGGAGCAAAGCCCCGCGCGGGCGGAGGCGCGCCCGGGTCGCTGCGAGGTCGTCGCAGTCCCCGCCGCCCGCGCCGCCGGTTCCCAGGTGACGTCAGGCGGGCCCGGGATTAGGGCCCACCCCGCGCCCCCCCTCCAGCCGCGCCGCGGACTTAATTAAACGTAATGCCACGGTAAATCCGCCCGTCGCTTCTGGTGGAGCCGCGCCTCCGGGCCAGCCTGGGAGAGAGGGCTTCCGAAGCAGGTGCTGGGGATTTGTGTGTGTGTGTGTGTGTGTGAATGCTTGCTCGTGTGTATGTTAAAAGGGAGGGTCATGTTGATTCTGGGGCGATTGAGATTACTTTCTCCTTGCCCCCACGCCTCCATCTCTGCACACGCACTGACAGACGGACACACAGACCTACGTGCCACCTGAACTGCGCTGTCCTTCTGGCTCGGGTTTGGGGTTTGCTCAGGGGAATCATGCCAGCTTGCTACTCCCGCCCTGCCCACCGCCGGTCTCTCCCCCCTCCCGCCCCCCCCCCCCCCGGGCCCCAACCGTGAGAATTCTAAGGGCGTAAATAAATGGTAGTCAGATGTGAGGTTATTTAAATCGCAGGAGAGCATCGGCAGGGCTCCTGGCCCCTGGCCGTCCTCAGGAGCTCTTTAGAGTGCTGACTCGGGACCTTGCATGCCCTTCAAGCTCTTACCTGCTGGCCTGCTAAAACTTGGTTTCCATTGAATTTTTCTGTTTCAGCAGAACCCCTTGAAAGTTGCCTGGTTTCAGAGGGGAGAGTGATTGACAGATTAACTTTCTGGCCTACTCTCCACACCATGAAAGAATCAAAGAATCAAAGCCATTATCTGAAAAATTCCAGAAACATCAACAAGCAGAAAATCCTCGCTAAGTCATTCAAATGCAAATGATTTTCCTTCTTTCATGAATTATCTGCCCGAGTAATTACTTTAGTTTTGGGTTTGGCCTTGCTGGTGAAGACCTCAGAGAATTATTCTCACTAAGTCCATGGCTGTTGGTTTATTCCTTACTGTCTGATTGATGCTAACTAAATTAAATCGAGGCAAGTTCAACAAACATTTGAGGGCCTGTCAGACGCTGGGTTAGATATTGGTGAGGGAGGAAAATGACCTCTGGGTTTACACACACTCAGGTTCTTCTTGGAGAGTAAACTCTGGTAACAAAATAATTACAGTAAAATATAATCTGCACGTATGTTTCAATAGAGACACAAAGTGCTTGAGTCACAGAAACGGGCTCAGTAAGTAATTCCCCTTGGGGCGTGTGTCTCTATATTGGGGCAGAGAGATCCGGGCACTCTTTGGAAAGTGCACCTGGGTCTCGGTAGAAGAGATCATTTTCAGATGAAGAAAGGTAGATGAGTAAGTTGCTTGAAAGAATGGTGTACCATCTTGTGCGCCGAGTTGCAGAAGTAGGGTTGTATCCCGCCATAGGAGGAAGGGCTGGAAGGTAGGGTTCCTCCGGGGGACGGAGATCCAGGTGCTGGTGTGAATGGCAAGACTGATGCCAAAACATGAAGGGTTTTGTGTTTCTTACTTGGACATATTTTGATGGTTAGAGCAGGTCTGATCAGAAGTTTGTAAACACAGCTGTGAAGCATCTCGATTTGTGCTTTTAACCGGAAGTATGGAGGGTAGAGCAGAGTTGGGGTGACATTGCAGAAGTGGGGAGCTGGGCTGGAGGCTACTGCAGTGTTCCCATGAGACATGAAGGTCTGAACTCAAGCATAGATTGGGGGTAGGCCTCGGAAATTCATCCCTTCATTTATTCATTCAACACCTAATGAATCCTTACCTCATCCCAGACATTGTTCTGAGTGCTGGGGATATGGTGGTGAATAAACTAGGCCAAGCATCTGCCACTGGGGGCCTTAAATTCTAGAATTAACTGATGTTACAGATAGAAAGAAAAGTAGAAGTCAAGGATGACTTTGGGGTTTCTAACCTGTATGAATGGTGATAGCAGAAGCAGAGATAGAAGTTCAGAGAAGAAAAATCTAGATAATGGATTCAGTAAGGCATGTTGAGTTGGGAAGTTTTTTGTGGACCATGTGGATGTGGACCTGTGGTGGGCAGTTGCACGCATCTGTCTTGGGTTCAAGAGGGAGGTCAGGCATGAATTTGAGAAGCACAGAAACAATGAAGGTTGAAACCAAGGTAGTTTTTCACCAGTGTCTTCACTGACGTAGTCGTCAGAGTTTATGTGGCTTTGGGGGAGCAAATAAATGAAACAAGAGCAACAACAAACATCAAGTAGGGTAGCCGTTCTCAAAGAGGGTTCAAAGACTGGTAGCATCAGCGTCTCCTGGAAATGTGTTAGAAATGTGAATTTTTAAAAAAAATCCTTTTATTTAAAAGATTTATTTATTTATTTATTTATTTACTTATTTGACAGACAGAGAGAGAGAGAGATCACAAGTAGGCAGAGAGGCAGGCAGAGAGAGAGGGGGAAGGCAGGCTCCCTGCAGAGCAGAGAGCCCGATACGGGGCTCGATCCCAGGACCCTGAGACCATGACCTGAGCAGAAGGCAGAGGCTTTAACCCACTGAACCACCCAGGTGCCCCAAGAAATGTGAATTATTTTTTTAAAGATTTTATTTATTTGAGGGAGAGAGAGAGAGCGGGGGACAAGCAGATTCCCCGCTGAGCGTGGAGCCCGATCTCAGGACCCTGAGATCATGACCTGAGCTGAAACCAAGAGTCAGAAGCTTGACCAACTGAGCCACCCACGTACCCCTAGAAATGCAGATTCTTATACCCTACTCGGACCTATTTAATCAGCCACTCTGGGGGGTAGGAGGCAGAAACCTGAGTCTGTTGCCTGTAAAGTTTGAGAAGTGTTGAACTAGAGCAGCCCATAGAGTCCATCAGATAAGAGCCGTAACTGTCACCTTAGCATGAGCAGTGGGGCATCCGTCCTTAGTGACCATTGTCTGCAGAAATGATCTAAACCTCATCCTGGGACAGCTGTCGATTGCTGTGTTTTCACCAGGAAACGTGTGAACCCAGACCCTAATTAAGCCCAAATTGTTCTGTAGTGATTCCTAACTTCCTTTTTTTCCTTCTAGAATAATCCTATGACAGGGTGGGGCTTTTCCTTTGTTCCATCCACCTCAGATTCTGGCTAATCCAGTCTCCTGTCTGCCCATATTTCTTGCTGCATCCCTAACCACACTATGAGTGGATGGAAATGAAAGGAAGTGGGCATGAGATGTGTATCTTGGATGAAACAGTTACTGAAATTCCTTTTAAGTCTGGTTTTATGGAATAAATGACACACGCACACACACACACACACACACACACCCACACACACATTCTACAAGTCCCTCTTCATTACCTTCACCTCCGATGTCATTCATTCAGGCAGTACTCGAGCCCGTCCTCTGCCCCAGACTGCTCACCCGGGGAATGTAATCATACAGAAGATGCTGCCTTTGTCGCCGGATAGACTTTAACACACTTTGAATCTATCGGCGGGCAATATTTGGACAGGGATTTGGTGTACATTTTAAGTGTTTAAATATGATTTTATTTTTTAAAAGATTTTATTTATTTGAGAGAGAGA
The DNA here is from genome assembly GCA_028533885.1 of Nasua narica. Taxonomy (NCBI): domain Eukaryota; kingdom Metazoa; phylum Chordata; class Mammalia; order Carnivora; family Procyonidae; genus Nasua; species Nasua narica. The sequence goes on along the minus strand of CM052814.1, from coordinate 9,224,457 downwards.
GTGAAAGAGAACACGAGTGGGGTGAGGGGCAGAGGGAGAAGCACAGGGAGCCTGATATGGGACTCGATCCCAGGACCCTGAGATCATGACTCGAGCTGAAGGCAGATGTTTCACTGACTGAGCTTCCCAGGGGCCCCTACATGATTTTAGAGAAGAGAGAAATTGACGAGGACTAGAGTAGTCAGTGATTCAGCTAAGACAATGTTTTAAAACCAAGGCTTTGGGGGTGATGGGCATTGGATTTAACTTCTAGTTCTTCTTCCTGGTAGCTAGTGACCTTGCATAAACACTTGGACTTCCCTTCCCTCACTTGCAAAATGGCCAGTTGTGATGCCTGTAATAGGCTACTATAAAGTGTTTATCACAAAGTAAATGCTCAATAAAGAGAGCTTGTCATCACTACCCAAGCACTGGGGACTTCTGCTGGTCCTGTGACAGCTTGTTCATACGCTGGCAAAGGAGAGTGATGAAACCCAAGACGTGACACTCCAAGGACATCTCCCTGACTCGCCACAATGCCCTTTGCATACGGATGAGAAGCTTTGTGTGAGGCTGCTTGACAGGGATGCGAGGAGCCACAGCTGGCATTACGTCGTCTAACAGCTGGGGTGTGACGAGAGGGAATTCAGGTTCTTGAAGGAGGGACAAAGGACACCAGACACAATCTCTGCAAAGTGGAACATGCCAAAGAGAATGTGACATTGGTTCTAGCATTTTCCCCAAGAATTCGCCTAGAATTATGTGTTGGGGCAGTCAGGGTATTGGAATTGTGTTTATTTTCTTCGTAGACAACAGGTAACTCCTAGGGAACTCCTCACCTTCGCAGAAGTAGTGTTTCTTCAGGAGATGGGACAGTGACACCAGACGCCTCCTCCCCCGCCCCCCCCCCCCCGAAAATGTACAAAGGAGTGTTCAGCCTCCACCACTCCTCCTTCCCTTGCTGATGTCTCGTGGTTCTGCGGGATGCTGTAGGCCTACTCCATGCTCCACGTAAGTGAGGCCCATGGAGACCTGGGTTTCCCTTCAGGGGGCTGGTAGAACCACACATTGGCGTTTTCTGGTGCTCTTCCCAGGTTGAAAAAAAAAAGGAATGGAAATGCCTCTCTCTCCTGGATGAACTCTGACTCTTTGAGCCCAGACACAGTGACTTCCAGTGTGGGGGTCTCAGGCCAAGGCAGCGTATCTGGCCAGAATGTCAAACCCCCCGTGGGCCTCTCCACCCCCTCGACTGAGACCCTTTACTGCTCTGGGTCAGGAGGATATTCCCAGCTCTCCCTCTACCATGTTTCGGGGAGGCAGGCTTTTTACAGAACCTTCCCCCGCCCTGTTCATCTGCTTTGACCTTGGATGTATCCAAGGATCAGGGAGCACAGCAGAAGGAGGTTTCTCTTTCTCTTGCCTGAGAGATCTCTCTTGAGAGTGTTCGTCAGATGCAGATGACTTCCTGGTTTCAGTCCCCGTGATGCCCTCAATGCATTGGGTGTCCTGCGTAGACAAATTTCCAGTATTGGGAGAAACTTGTTTCAGAGTATCCTGAAGGCTACAATTCTCAAATTTTAAGCTTTAGAATTTATAACGTTCAGAACAGGTAAAAATGCCTTTTATATTATTTTAAGTAGGGGAAATGAGATTATTCAGATTTAATAACGACTCTAATTTTGCATCAAATGTAGGTTCATAGAACCCAACTAACCAGAACTCTCAGTGAAGCAGAGTATGACTTTGAAGTCCTTCTTTAGTATAAAGAGGGAAGTAATCAGCAAAGAAGCTGACACTAAAGATTTATTTCCTACAACATTCCTGAGAAAGTGTTTTCTAGAGTTATTCCCTGCTCTACCCAATCTCCCATACTTTCTATAATTTATACAACTGCTTATGTTTAAGACAGTACCCTTTAGGATTTACTAAAAGATGAAGACCCATACCAAAAAACAAACAAATACTGTGTCTACAAACTCTACTTAGTAAGCCCGAAAGATGGAATAATTCCCTTTAGAAAAATGTTTTATTAACAAATGTTGAGGGGTAGTGTTTAACCCTATGGATTGAGTGTATGAGATTAACAATGATTGCCTCTTTCCACAACATCACTCCTGTGGCTCCAACCAAAAACACATAACTAAAAACTAATAATGAGGAAATATCAGGCAAGCCCAAATTGGTAGGTGTTGTACAAGATAACTGGCCTGTATTTTTCAAACGTGAAAACCCATGAAAGTCAAAGGTCGAGGAATTGTCCCAGATTGGAGAAGATTAAGGAGCCCCAACAACTAATTGCAGTGTGATTTCCTGGGTTGGATCTTGAGAAGGATACCGTAGGGGCAATTAGCAAAATAAAGATTCAGATTTGTAATGTATTAATGGCACTTATTAACGTTGACAATTTTACTATGGTTATAGTAGAATATGTAATATATATTATGTATGTAATATATATAAGAATGTTCTTATTCATGGGAGATACTTACTGAAGTATTCAGAAGGGAGAAAAGAATAGCTCATTCTCTGGGCAGTGAGTCAGTAAAATTTTACACTGAGGTGTCGCTCACTTGTCTGATCAGCACCGTTGAGGACTTTGTCTTTTCACCACCTATGCTAGACGCTCCATGTGGCACTGGACTCTAAGCCAGCAGGCGGGCAGCCTGGATTGGGAGCGGCGAATAGTAGGTGTATGATCTTGGACAAGCTCCTTCACCTATCTAGAACTCCGTTTCCTCCCCTGTAATGTGAAGTCATTGACCTAAATGCTCACCAGGTTTATTTCTTTGATGCTGTCCTTTCTCTCAGCATCTTCCAGCAAGAGGCAGCTGGAAGGCAAGTCCTAACTCTATGAGTGGATTTGTGAGTAATATAACAGGGCAGTAGGAAGCCTATGGGTCCCTCTTATCTCAGCCAGCGCAGGAAGTTATTGCCTTGTGTGTGAGATGGGTCCCAGCACCAGAAAAGGTGAAACTTGAGAAGTTCATGGGAGAATGTTAAGATAGTCATCTAGATAGCAAATGCCAAGGCTTGGAAGTTCTTTAGGCATTGCCTAAGGGACAGTCTGGCTATCTCCCCTCTAATCTATAACATTAAACCATTATAGTAAAATTAGAAAAAACCATTATGGAAACATAAACTCTGAGGTGTCTGTTCACCCTCAGAAATACCTTCTCAGAAGGTCTCAGTCAAGATACTTTAGCATGAGCCCTACTGGCATTTTGGGGGAGACAGTTTGTTAGTTTGCCTCTATGGCCTCCATCTGCTAAATGCCAGTGAGGTCATCAGGCATTGTACCAACCAGACAAAGAGCCTTCGTACATCTGCAGATGAACCTGGGGATGGAAAAATTCCTTATTGAGAACCACTGGTCAATTTAGTGATCATAACCAGACAGCATATGTGCTTGTATTAACCCCCTTTCATTTAGAAGATCAAGTTGAAGGGAATATAAGATATCATTTATGACAACTCCATCACATCAGAGTTGAGGAAATGGATGTATCATCCATGTTATAGTTACTACAGAAGGCCTGTTTAATATCAGGCTCACTTGCATCCACTGGCATCATCAAAGAGATATTTGGGATGAATAATGGAAATGACCAGAGGGCTGTCTATAACTTTTATTGATGGATGTTCTCCCCAAGATCCTAAGCCTTGGGGTTTTCTAGAATGACAGGACCCTTGAACAGTTTATCTGGTTCAAGAAGAGTTTAGGTGCCCAAATCAGAGTCAATGCTATATTTAATATTCTAAAGCACTTGTACTGGTTGCATTTTAACATATCCAAAATTGGGCTGTGACTCATAAAATTGAGATGTAGTAAGAAAGTAAGGTATCAAAGTTTAGTTGGTCATATTTTTTTCTTTCTTGGTGGTCCATAAAATAAGGACATGTCTTATAATTAGAAGCATCTCATGTCTGATGGATGGTGGTAACTAATTTCTAGGACAGGTTGTAGGGATTGTTTCAATTTTAATAATTCCCGGTGGCTTGCAGCATGGGACAATACCTGTCTTCTTAGTTGTTTAGTCTGTATGTTTGGTCTGTATGTGACTACAAGCAAAAATGATAAGCTGTCCAATTTCTCTCTTCTGTCCCTGGAATAAATTTCCATTAAAGTCTTTTCTGGCTTCCAGTTTTGTCTGTGGCCTTTTGGATCTGGCCATGGTGCTGACTGCTCAGAGCACTTTAGTACTGATTTCCAACAAATCTTGTACCCAGAGTCTGAATCCTGGAGTAATAATTGCCATGTCTCATTACCTAACTGCTATTCTGGCATAAGCTTTCAAAATTAGTCCAAGAAAAATAACAAAGTGAGAAGGCGATTTGAGCTAACCTTGGTTTCAGTATGGCTGGTGATATGAAGCGTCTGGAGAGGCTTAACCTGGCAAATGAAGAGACCGTTGCCCAAACCGTCAAGTCCCTTGTCATTCTGGGAACTGTATCAGCCAGGGGCCAAGCATCAGGGCAGAAACAACTGTCAATATTTAAAGCAGAGTTTAACACAGAGCGTTGGTTATACGATCAGGAGATTTTTGAGATGCAGACAGGTGAGGATGGTGAAACACAAATTTGCAATGGAGGGAAGTTGCAGAGTGACAGGTGATATAAGTTCTGTGAACATCTGGTGAAAACTGGAACTGCAGTGGGGTTTTCAAGTGTGAGTTGGAGCCATGGAGGAGATGGGACAGCTGCCAGAGACACCACCCAAGGCAGAGAGAGGTCGAGGACTTACTTTGGTTTTCCCTTTCTTCCGACTTCCATGTAAATGCCTGTAAACAACGTGAATGATGGAAGGACTCTTCTGTATCTCGAAGAATATTTATTTATCCCTGAAGATAAAGAAGCTATAAGTCCAAGAACTCCTTCAGTGGGAGAATAAAATTCAGCTGTATAGAAGTTTTATTCATGCACAATTTCTTTTTTTTTTTTTCCATGCACAATTTCTCAGGCACACATCCATTGTTTAGGATGACACATGTGATGTAAAGAAAAACTGTATTAACTTAGAATCTGATAGCAAGTTTAAGCTGCAGCCACTGAACTAGCACATCAGCTGCCTACATTTCCCCTGAAGTTCAGCTGTACCTGTAATGGCAAGGCATTTCCCGCTGTCCCACTGCTCGATAGCCTCTTGCTCTGATTCTCGCTGGTGTCAGCGGAGATGAGAGAGCTGAGTGCAAGGGAGGGCTCATTTAAGGCTTGATCCGAGACATGAAGCTAAACAGACACACTTGATAACCTTCATGTTTTGTGAGAGATGCTAGTTTGAGTGATCTGGGGTTTACAGGCAGAAGGGCTGCTCAACACCCTTCCTCAATCCTGGAAGGGATGATAATGAACAGAGGTGTAGGGAGCAACCTAATGTGAGGGTAGAGGAGAGGGGACTCATGTTGCAGAGTCCCTTCAGGGGTTCACCATTCTTTTACCAGCTTGGGTATCCATGGTTCTGGTGTTTAGTAGCCACCACCCTTGACAGAGAGGAGGGCGAACTGGCCCCTGTGCTGGGGAGGGCACTTCAAGATGATGTATGCCCGTGGTGTTCCCTGTTGGTGTCAATCTTAGGCCACCATATACTCCTCTCCAGCTTTTCATCCAATCACACCATTATTTTTTAAATATAATGTCATTCTCCCCTAATTGTCAAAACCAGCAGGAATCACTCTGATGATGCAGATAAATTGAAAAGGTATGAAGGCCTTTGTCGACTGAAAGTAGGAAAGCATTATGGAGAGAGCGACGTCAGCAAGATGGCAACAGAGGTCAGTCCTGACTTCACTCCCTCTCACGAGGACAACTTACATCTGTTCGAGAACAACACACCACTGAGTGAATTCTAGAACACGGGGGTGAGACTGAGACCTCCCCCTCCCCCAGCATCTCAGAGACCAAGCCAGACTGCATTAGAAAGATAAAGGAAGAGACTACTTGTTGATCACAGCACCATGAGGAGAGGTCTACCCTGAGCTACTAGTTCCTCCAATGGGAAAAGATAACATAGTCGTGCTCAGGACAAGAAGTGGGCAGGGAGGGCTGCTCGCCTGCAGAGCAAAGCCAGTACTGGGCATGGATGCTACGCAGAGCAGAGGGTGTAATTCAGAGCCAAGGCTGAGGGTATCTTCTGGCCCCTCCCAACCAGAGAGCCTATTTGGGAAATTGAGAGTATCGTGGAGTGGTCCTTCCTGCTTCCCACCCATGCAAGGGGACTGAGATACAGCTCCATGTGCTGTGGAGAATATCTTCTGGCTCTGTCTGACCAGAGAGCTGGAGACAACTCTTGGAAGCTCCGTAGCCCAGTGGCATTTAAGCCAAGAGAAAAGCAGACAGAGCAGATAGTTTGCAAGGCAAAGTTAGTGGGCCTCTTCAGCCCGGCAACTTGGGGTGTGGACTGGCTTGAGTTAGGACAGCAATCAAAGAGCTTTTGTGGTTTTGAGCTGCTCTTCTTGCTGCATCGAGGCAGGAAACCTAATTCATAGTCCCACTCATTGCTGAGTACAGCCTTCAGCTTGTCCAACTAGGGAACCAAACCAGAACACACAAGAAGCTGCAAATATCATCCAGCAACATGACATACAAGTGACATTTGGAACAGAGAGCATTGTCTATGGCTTCTGTCATCATCAGAGCAAACCAGTGGCCTCACCCGACCGGGGAATTCAGGGCACACTTAGGACTGATTTGAGCCCCCAAACAATGAGCTGCTTGCTCCCCTGACAGAGCAAGGAAACTAATCCATGGTCCCATTTATAGTATATAGTACCTAGTACCAGCACTCTCATAGGCCTCACCAGAGAATTCATGCACCTGCAGAGTCCAGCCTGGAGCTTTGTGTGGGTAGGGAGACAAGCCAGCAGTCCTATCCACCTGTTCTCAGCTGGTGGCACTCCTACCCTTATCTTTGGAACTCAAACAGTTGCCTCACCTCAAAATAGACCATAGCAGCAGGCCCCACTTGCCTAAAGATATTACCATCACACACACACAGAAACCCAAACTGAGCTAACTGATAAAGAACTGTCTCTGCCAAAGCAAACTTATAAAGTCTTAAAGAGGAGTCTCATTACTCAAGTGCACAAGATACTGATGTAAAGAATCACAGATCACAAAAAATAACCGTATAAATATGAGGAAAATAATAAAGCTCCAAATACCCTAAGGAAATCAGGATCTATGAATTGTCAGACTAAGAATTCAGAATAAACCTCTTAAGGAAGTTTAGTGAACTACAAGAAAACACAGACAACTAAATGAAATTAAGAAAACTACACATGAACAGAACTAGAAGTTTGACAAGGTAATAGCAGCCATCAAAAAACCCAAACAGTATTTCTAGAGTTGAAAAACAGAATAACTGAACTGAAGACTTCAGTAGAGACTTTAAAAGTAGACTCGCCACGCAGAAGAAAGAATTAGTGATCTGGAGGATAGGACACTGGAAATTAGTCAGAGAAGCACAAAGAAAAAAAGAATGAAAAAAGTAGAGAAGTCCTATGGGAATTATAGAACAGAATGAAAAGAAACAATGCTTTATGGGAATTCCAGAAGGAGAGAAAGAGAAAAGGACAGAAAGTGTATTTAAAGCAGTAATGGCTGAAAATTTTCCACACCTCCGAAATGGATATCCGGATCCAATGACTCAAAGAAGAAATTAAAGGAGAAATAATTCTTCTGAGACAAATGAAAATGGAAACACATAAAAACTTACAGGGTGCAGCAAAATCAGCTCTAAGAGAGAAGTTCATAGCAACAAGATTCTCCATTAGGAAGCAAGAAATTTCCCAAATAAGTAACCTAACTCTATGCCTTGAGGAACTAGAAAAAAGAGAACAAACTGAACCTAAAACTTTCAGAAGAAGAAAGTGATAAAGATTAAAGCAAAGATAAATAGAGAACTGAAAAGTAGGAGGAAAGATAAACCAAACTAGCAGTTAATTCTTTGAAAAGATAAACAAAATTGGCAAACCCTTAGCTAGACTAACCAGGAAAAAAAGGGAAAGAATCCAGATCAACAAAATTATAAATGAAAAAGGAGGCATTATAACTGGTAGCACAGAAATTCAAAAGATTATGAGATACTAAGAACAACTCTATGCCAATATACCAGACAACCTAGAAGAAAGGGAAAATTCTTAGAAACGTGTAACTTATCCAGACTGAATCAGGAAGAAATAGAAAATGTGACTAGATACATAACTAGTAAGGAGATTGAATCAGTAATAAAAATCTCCCAATAAGGAAAAACTCAGGGCCGAATGGCTTCACTGGCGAATTTTGTCAAACATTTAAGGAATTAACATCAATCCTAAAATTTTTTCCCAAAAATTGAACAGAAGGAAACACTCCCAAACTCATTTTACAAGGCCTTACACCAAAAGCCAGAAAAGGAACTACATAAAGAAAACCACAGGTCAATAACCCTGATGAAGATAGATGCAAAAATTCTCAATAAAATTCTGGCAAACCAAATTCAGTAGTACATTAAAAGGATCATTCACCATGATCACATGAGATTTATCCTTGGGATAAAAGGGTAAACATACACAAATCAATTAGTGTGATATACCACATTAATATAATGAAAAAAATGATATGATCATCTCAGTAGATGCTTAAAAAGCATTCAACAAAATTCAACATCCATTCATGATAAAAACTCTTAAATCAAGCATAAAAATATATCTTGGGGCATCTGGGTGGCTCAGTTGGTTAAGTGGCTGCCTTCAGCTCAGGTCATGGTCCTGGGATCGAGTCTCAGGTAGGGTTCCCCATTCAGCAAGGAGTCTGCTTCTCTTTCTCTCTCTGCCCCTCCCCCCTACTTGTGCACATGTGCGCTCTCCCTCACTCTCGCTCTCGCTCTCTCCCTCTTTCAAAGAAATAAAATATTTTTAAAAATTGAATACACAAATAAGTGGAAAGATATCTCATGTTCATGGATTGGAAGAATTAATACTGTTGAAATAATGTCAGTATTACTGAAAGTCATCTATAGGTTCAATGCACTCCCTGTCAAGATTCCAAAGGTATTTTTTTACAGAAGTAGAAAAGAAGTCCCAAAATTTATGTAAAACTCATAAGGTCCCAAATAGCCAAAGAAATCCTGAGAAAGAAGAATGAAGGAGGAGGCATCACACTTCCTGATTTCAAGCTATACAGTAAATCTGTAGTCATTAAAGCAGTATGGTACTAGAGATTATGTTGAGTGAAATAAGTCAAGCACAGAGAGCCAATTATATGGTTTCACTTACGTGTGGAGCATAAGGAAAAAGATAGAGGACATTGGGAGAAGGAAGGGAAGGGTGAATTGGGAGAAATTGGAGGGGGAGACAAAACATGAGAGACTGTGGACTCTGATAAACAAACTGAGGGTTTTGAAGGGGAGGGGGTTGGGGGGTTGGGTGAGCCTGGTGGTGGGTATTGAGGAGGGCACGTATTGGATGGAGCACTGGGTGTGGTGCATGAACAATCAATCTTGTAACACTGAAAAATTAAAATAAACATGATTACTGGACCTCTCTGTGCATACGTGCAAGGGTAGGAGTATGCAAAGAGGGGGAAGAATGTGCTAGGTCAGTGATTCTCAAAGTGTGGTTTCTGGGCCAGCAGCGTTAGCATCACCTAGGAAATTGTTAGAAATGGAAAGTCACAGACCCCTCCCAGACCTGTTGGGGGCAAGGCCCAGCATCCCAAAGACTCTGGGTAGGGGGAGAGAAGTCTAACAGTCCGTGTTTAGCCATTTCGCCAGGTGTTCCGAGCCATGCTCAAATTTGAGAATTGCTTCCCCAGAGTCTAGACTGTAATTACAGTGGTCTTAGGTTCAGAGCAACACTGTGCTTCCTCTTTCCCTTATTTCAACATTGAACTCTAGATTTTATAAATAATGACGGTATTGAGAAGAGTTTTTAGTGTTAGAAATTCAAAGCTAGCTTAACACACGAAGTGTTCGTGACGGGTGCTCTCAGCAGTGATTTCCTCAATGTCAGGATCATCTCAGGACATCAATTTCATTTAAGGGTAATGACCTTGAATATTCTCCAAATGGTTGTAGTGGGGTTCATGGCACACAATTATACTCAGTTTATAGTCAATTTAGAGAATGCTCTTTCTGCCAAAAAATGCTTGTTTTCCGAGCCCAGTCATGTGTTCTCACTGTGAAGGACCGTGGCCACGTGAATATTGGTTGGAGATCTCTCACTTGGGAAGGGCAACCTAGCCCAAGAGGGCTGATGGCCCCTGGCCAAGTGCCCCCTCCTCCCCACAGCTGTTCTCGTATGTCCCTATCACCAGATCACTGGCTAGGGGACAGATTGCACCATGGTCCCTGCTTCACAGTAGAGGCCTCTCTCTGTCCACGTTTCCAGTTTTCTTTTCTTTGGTGTCCCTTCTTCCTCCCTTGATCCCTAATTATCATAATTTGGAGTTTCTCTTTTTTTCTGGTCTGCTGTCTTTTTCCTCAAGAAAACATAACAGGACGGTGATGAAACAGGGGCCTTCTGTAGGATCAATAGCAATGTGAAAGAGCAATTCAGATCATAATTTAAGGGGCATACATGTCATCCCAGCTGAACGCCCGAGTATGGGGGTAACTGGTAGTTCTCCAACAATTTCTATAACCGCAAGAAGTTGGTTGGTGTTGGTGAATGGATTTGTGAAAAATGGGAAGAAAGAACTCTGCAGTGGGCCTGTTCGTGCTATGCATTGCCTGTGTGACTCTTGGCTTCATTCTGTCCATTCTGTATTAATTGAACATGAGCTATTTAACAACTAATTATTAATCTCCCGAGTGCTCAGCATGGTGCTATGTGATGGAGAATACAGAGATTATTTAGATGTGTCTGTTTGCTAGAAGCTTTTTCTACTCACATGGAAAATAAGAACTACAATAATATTTATTTATTAGCATTTATTAAGTTCGTACCATAAGCTTAGTACCATAAATACTATACATAAGTTTTTTAGTTTCACTGCTATAACTAGCCTATTGGATAGGTGCTTTTAACCCCATTTTACAGATGGGAAGACCAAGACTTGATACCAGGAATCTTGGCAAAGAGCAGCGACTAAATGATACAATGTTGGAGCAAACTATTTGAGTCCAAAGCATTGCTCTTACCCACTCTGCTATACTGCTTCCAGAAGTATGTCCTAACAGGATTCTTAGGTTGGTCCAGTGCAGTACTTTTTTTAAAAAATCTATACCAATATTTCTAGCAGCAAGGTCCACAATAGCCAAACTATGGAAAGAGCCCAGATGTCCATCGACTGATGAATAAATAAAGGAGATGTGGTATATATATTACAGTGGAATATTACTCAACCACCAAAAAAATGAAATCTTGCCATTTGCAATGACGTGGATAAAATATAGGGTATTCTGCTAAGCGAAATAAGTCAGAGAAAGACAATTATTGTATGATTTCACCCATACATGGAATTCAAGAAACAAAACAGAGGACCATAGGGGAAGGGAAGGGAAAAATAAAATAAGATGAAATCAGAGAGAGAGAGAGACAAACCATAAGAGACTCTTAATCATAGGAAACAAGAAAACAAACCGAGGGTGCCTGGAGAGGAGGAGGGTAGAGGGATGGGGTGACTGGGTGATGGGCATTAAGAAGGGCACAGGATGTAATGAGCCCTGGGTGTTAGGCAAACTGATGAATTACTGGACTCTACCTCTGAAACGAATAACACACTTTTAGTTAATTGAATTTTTTTTAAAAAAAATCCACACTTAGAGTTTGTAGTATTATTTTCAGCTCTAATGGTTAGAGAATGTATAGGCAACATAAAAAGTTGTCTTCAATGATTATTGTCTGAATAATTCAGATATTCTTGGGTAACTAAAGTGTTTGAGGTAGACAAACATGGGCTCTGGGTTTTTGGAAAGGGAAGGAATCGACAGAGAAGGGAGTGGTGGGTGGTCCCAGGAGAATATTTGGGTCTTTTTGGTACAGAATTGTGGACCTGAGAAAAGTGTTCTCTGCTCTCCCTGGTCCTTCGGTAGCCCTGTTGCTCTACTTTATTTTATCCCTGGCATTTAACATTATCACGGACTGAATTATGTTTTTCTTTCTTTCTTCACTATCTTCTCCCACCAGAGACAGGAAGGCAGAGACTTTATTCCTCTTGTCCACACCGTCCCACCCGGTGTCTGCAAGAGAGCCTGTGTGTGGTAGGGGCATGCCCGGTGTAGCTGCGGAATGATGGAACATTCCGGAATAGGCGTGCGAGTTTCACAGTCAGTGCAAACAGGTAGTAGTTTCGTAAGCCACCAAGAGACATTCACTCTTGTAAAAACAAGAATATTGAAACTATCATACATTTTTATAGTATTTTACTATTTCTTAAAAAGTGCTTTTACCTACTCCTACTTTTGAGCTCTTAAACCCTATGGAGGGTGGTTCGGCAGGTCTTTATTCCCCTGATTTTACACCTTAGGAGGGTAGGGCTCAGAGAGGATAGGTTGTTGGCCTTAGATCACGTAGCCGGTGAGTGGTAGAGGTGAGCACAGAGACTGTGTGTCTGACCTCACTTTTCCCTGCTCTTCTGAGTCTCTCAGTTTTGTGGGATGACCTGGAGTCTGTGGGGGCACAGCTCTGGTCTGGGTCCTGGCCTCAGGTGGCCCCTTCAGACCAGCAGATGGCCCAGTCACAACCGGGACACCTCTGCGAGGGCACAGGCAGTTGGATCACTGTGGGCATCCAAGCAATTTCTCTGTATGATTTAAAAAAAATTTTTTTTAAGATCTTATTTATTTATTTGACAGAGGGAGAGCACAAGCAGGGGGAGCAGCAGGCAGAGGGAGAGGGAGAAGCAGACTCCCTGCTGAGCAGGGGGCCCGATTCAGGACTTGATCCCAGGACCCTGGGATTATTGACCTGAGCCGAAGGCAGACGCCTAACCGACTGAGCCACCCAGGTGCCCCTATATGACTAAATCCACAATGAACTTGTCCAGGGAAGATTCACTTCCGCAGTAAGAACATTTACAGTGTTCACCAACTCACTCAACTCCCCCATCACCTAGAAGATTGTTGTCTGGGTCTTTCTTAATTTAGAGAGATAACTAACCCTTCGTCTCCCAACCCTGACTTGAAACAGTTTCATTTTCTCAGATAATTTTATCCTTCTGAAGACTAGTAATTAAGGCAGCGAAACTGGACCACCCTGAAGAGGTACAGTATTCGATCCACTCTAGTGTTTCTAAACCAGAGAAAATGCACTCAGACTTTATTAATAGTAACCTAGGACAATGTTTTGTTTTTTTTTTAAGATTTTATTTATTTATTTGAGAGAGACTGAGGAAGAGAGAGAGCGTGAATGGGGGAAGAGGAGAGGGAGAGGGAGAAGCAGACTCCCTGCTGAGCAGGGAGCCTGATGTGGGGCTTGATCCTGGGACTCCAGCTTCATGACCTGAGCCGAAAGCAGATGCTTAACCGACAGAGCCACCGGGTGCCCCTTTAGCCTGGGACAACGTCATGCATATCATACCCCCCACCTAGTGAACCATCGACGTCATTGGATTAATGTGCGTTTACCGAGGCTGAGCCCTGAGCCCTGAGCCCCAAATACCTAATGTGGCTGCTTGTAAGCCTCCAGCCTCTCTCTCCGATGCTAGCCAAACCAAAGCAACACAAGTCCTGGCTTTTGTGTAGTGGGTTGGTCTGTCCTTGATTTGCACGCGGTGGTGTTGGTGTAGAGGAATCTCGTGATATCGCCGTTATTAGTGTTTCCACAGATGAGGGGGCTGGGCACGGGGCAGACTGCATTGTACCTGCGCTTATCTGTTTGGATCGCACATAGACGTGTTTTTATTAGAGCAGGGAAATCGGTGGAAGAACTCCGGAGGAAAGATGCAGTGTGGGTGCGCGTGTGTGTTTGTGTGCACGCGTGTGTGAGAGTGTGAAGAGCTGAGAGGAAGTGAGGCAGGGTAGGCGTGACCACGAAGCTTGTTCAAACGTGAAAAAGCCGCAGACGGAGGCAAAGTCACAATAATCCCAGCACCCTGCCCCAATGCTGTCGTGTTTCCCTACGAACTGCCTCTGACACGGAGGCAAGCAAGCGAGGTGTCCAGGTCGTGACGGCTGCCGGCATCCCCAGGGTGGAGATGGAGTTCCCTTTGGGGTCCGGGCTGGCCCGCTGGCCCCTCCCCCCGTCTGGCACGGAAGCCCCCATCCATTGTGGGCATGGCTGCACAAAGGTGCCTTTCTGGGATACTTGACCTCCAGCCTGACGCAGGCGTGCCCTTGGCTTCTGTCCGCTGTGCTCCGGAAAGGCTTAGCGCCCTGTGATTGGAGATCAGGGCTGGGATTGCCATGTAAGGTATGTGTTGGGGAGGGAGGAGAGGTCCCATCCCTTTTGGACAGAAAAGAATGGCTTTCTGGCAGGAGCTCGGGGGGATGATTCATCCCCGAGAAAGCCTTCCCTGTGAGCCTTTCTTTCCTCGCTCTTTAATAATGGCCATGCCACCTGCACTTGGCCAGCCCGATTTTTGCGAATACCAGGTACCCTTGGATCTTCTTAATAATCCCATGAGGCAGTTGAGGCAGGGAGAGGGGAGGTGGGTTACAAGACAGATCATTCCAACCCTGTGCCCTTGGGCAATACCCCTTCCTTGGGCCTCAGTTTATGCATCTGTAAAAAGGAAAAAAAAAAAAAAAGACAAATACACATTCCCTGCTTCCTGGGGTTGTGATAGAAACAGTGAAGCAATGCGACTGTAAAATGAGCCCGTGCCAAGGATTAGGTAAACATAAGAGATTTTTATAATCTCTTGCAGAAGAAATGGAGTCTCTGAGACGTGGGGAGTTTCATCCAAGACTATACAGCTGAGTGGCAGAATTAGGGCTTTGAATCCAGCTCTCCTGTTTCGTGGCTAGAGCTATTTCCTCCCATTCCACATGCCCCCTGGTATCAAGTGATCTCTCAGTGGACTGTGCGGCACAGAGCAGCTGACTGTTGCCACTCTTAGGTCTGGGTAGGCACAGGTAACTGTCCTTTACTTGTGTCTGGTTTGCTGGATAAAAAGTCCATTTCTCAGGGCAGCCGAGTGGCTCAGTCGGTTAAGCATCTGAAGCTTGGTTTCAGCTCAGGTGAGGATCTCAGGGTTGTGAGATCGAGCCCTGTGTTGGGCTCTGCACCGGGCGTGGAGTCTGCTTAAGATTCTCCCTCTCCTCCTCCCTCTGCTCTTCCCCCCTTCTCCCTTTCCATCTCTCTCTCTCTCTCTCTCTTTCTTTTTTTGGTGGGTAGCAAAGAGGAGTTTATTGAGAGTACAAAGCTCTCAAAGAGGGAGGGGACCCGAAAGGGTTGCCCTCCCTTCCCATCTCTTAAAAAAGAAAAAAAGTCTGTTTCTCTCCTCCCCTGCAGGCGTGCCTTGGGCCTGAACTTGGAAGTAGACAGGCCTTGGATGAAACCTGGTCCTGCCACCCGGGGAGGGCCTTTTGGAGGGGGGATTCCTGAACCTCTCTGAGGCTGTGTTTCCTCCTCAGGTGGGAGCAGAGTGAGTGATACTACCTGCCATGTGTGTTGTCATGGAGATGAGAGGACAAGTGTACCTGGATACAAAAGGCCTGACACAGAATTGGTACCTGGATGTGGGCATTTTCTTCTGTTTCAGGGTCCCTGTCTAGCTCTGGGGCCTGAGCGATTTCCTCAGTCCTGTCTTCAGGGTGGATGTCGTCACCCCACATGGACCCAGCAAATCCGAGCCTGGCGCCCGGGCCTTCCCTGGCTCACCCTTTCCCCGTGTGGCTCCGGCCACAGAATTCCCCTTGGCATTCGTCTCGTCATTGCTGACAGCATCGGCTCTGGGACACAGGGGTCCCTCTCCACCTGAATTTCTTCTTCCTCCAAGTTGTGCGCCCTCCAGCAAGACCCTGGGGTCCCCGTCCTGGTCCCTGGGTGTGCATTCATTTTCTTCCCCTCCCTGAGGTTTGAGGCAGGCTGAGCCCTCCAGAACTCCAGCTTCCTGCCCTCGGCCTCTGGAAAGGCTCACGTCCCTCGTCCCTGTGTTTAAGCTTCTGCCACTAGCTACTCTGGCTCATGGAACCATCTTTTCGCAACGCTCACATCTGTACTAATGTTTCTCACCGTGCCCAAAGAGCTTAACCAAATTCTGTGTAATATCTTGTATCGTTTCATGTGTGGTAACTCTGTTTCCTGTTCCTTAAGAGCAAGGGGTTATGCCCCAGGTCTCTGTTGCCCCTCCCAGCGCACCGAGCGGCCCCGGGCTGGGACGGCATGCCCACGCACTTGCTATTTGATGAGCCCACCTCCTGGGTCGACGTCTTGCTTCTGTGCCATTGACAGTTCTGCTCTTGGGACGGCCAGCGCCCCGTCTCCTGTATCTAGAACTGCTGTGTGTTGTCTGCGTGCCTCATTTTTTTTTTTAGTTCAATTGACACCTGCACGGTGTCACCTTCTCCGGTCCCCTCCCTAGCTCCTCGGAGCAGAGTTATCGTTATTTGGGCTTTTGGGTCTTTCCCCTCTCTGGATCTGAGATCTCCGTGAGAGCAGAGAGCGAGTCTCCATCCTCTGCGTACCCCAGAGCTGTCCTGGTCCAGTGCCTGGAGCCCACGGTGGATGCTCATTGAGTCGGTGAGGCAGCAAACTGGTTCCAAGGCCCGTCTTTCACGGTGTCCTGAGTTTGGTGGAAGTCGAGACCTCCGTGCAGACCCACGTGCAAGGTAGTTTCAAACGGTAGCTCCAGGGACTTGACTCTTCCAGAGTCGTCTTGCCTCTTGGATTTTAGATGTGGTGCTGCATCTAGAGTGGACGGCCACTCGGCTCCAGGAGAAAGGAATTCTGAGCCTGACATGGGGCCGGCAACTGAAATAGCTTCCTGTCTTCCTAGACCCTGTCTTCATACGTTCTGCCTTTCCTCCTTTTCCTCCTTTCCCTGCCCCTCCCCCACAGTAAGCCCCAGACCCTTCCTCTCCTCCCCCCGGCCTGACGGACATTTATGAGGCTCCTCATGGGGGAAGCATCCGAGGCCTGTTCCTGCCTCTCCCTTCCCTAGCACACAGGGTTCTGTGCCCCCCGCCCCCGGCCCCCCGCTCAGATATCTCTTCCCCTGTTTATGGGCCGTTGGGATTTTTTCCAACAACCTGAAATGAATCTACGAGGCCCCACAGGTAGTGCAGCCCGTCTCAGGGCCATAAACCACAGCCGGGTCTTTCATCTGTGATTGCTCATGTCATAAACGAGTGGGAGGGCCAGGCAAGGGGGAAGAGCAGCCCCGAAGCATTCCAGATTTTTCTTTCTTTCTTTTTTTTTTTTAAATGAGAAAAGGGAAAGAAAGACCCTGAGAATCATGTTCAGACTTTATGCCAAGCAAATTCATTTCACTATGGCAGGTTGTGTGTGGAGATAAGTCTCTGGACTTCCCCACCAGGAGTCAGATTTATGCTGTGTTTGTGTCTAAATGGCCTCCAGGGAGGCTGACATTTGTTGTTGGAGACAGTGAGTGGTGTTCCTTTCATCTCCACGGAGGGGTGTCAGCTTAAATTATGAGGGATCGCTCCGGCCCGCATCTGGGTGTGGGAGCGCTGGCCGCAGAGTGGGGCCATCTCCTCCTTCCACTCCCAGGCCCTGCTGCCTCAAAGTCGCTCTTCCTCTTCTGCCCTCCAGCGTTCCTGCTGGTGCTCGGTGCTCCAAGAAGTTTCCCAGCTCTCTTCGAACGTTTCTTTCCCTGGGACCTGTCCATAAGTGTGTTTCTTAGGCACTGCGTGTTTTTTACGGAGAATCGGGGTCCGAGTCAGACTGCGGCATGAGAGGGGGGAGCCTCAGTGAGCACCCCCAGGGGCAGCCTGCAAGGTCCCCAGGAGACTTAGAGGGCACCGTTCTGCCCGCGACATTTACAGCCCAGCAGATAAGGAGCAGGGCGATGTCAGCGACGGTCTCCCTTCTCCTTGGCAGCTGGGTCGGGCTCTGTGGGCCCCTTGAGAGATGCCACGAGGCCCTTCCGCGCTCCGTCTTCGGAAGCCCTCTTGCCCAGCTCTGCCGGGACACCTGAAATTCCACAGTGGTGACTGTTCGGTGGGAGGCATCTTGTTGGACACGTAGATGTTTTTGACCGTGGGAGGGATCACAGCGAGCTGCGCTCCTCGCTGACCCTTCGGTGTCGGTCAGCAGGGCTCCCCGTCCCTGGAGTCAGAACCTGAAAGACTGGGATGGAGGCTGTGTGAGTTTTGATGGAAAACAGGAGGTCAGGAGAGGTCTAGAGAAGGGATCAGCTCGCTATGGTATGCAGGCCTAATCTGGCCGGGGGCGCGTTTTTGGAACACTCTCTTGTTGGCACACAGCCACGCCTACTCATATGGTCTGTAGTTTTTGCGCTCCAGTGGCAAAGTCGAGTCGTTGCTCGAGACTGTAAGGCCTGCAAAGAGTAAAATAGTTACTCCCTGGCCTTTTCCAAAAAAAAAGGTTGTAGGCCCCTGGTATAGGGCATGAAGCGCTTCTTGAAAGGCAAAAGGTGGGACCGGAGGAGACAGAAGAGAGAGAGAGAGAGAGAGAGAGAGAAAGAGAGAGAGATTAGTAACAGAAAATAAGAATCAAAGGGAGAAAATGTACCACAAAATCAATAGAAACACTTGAGACCAATCTTAATCTCATTCTTTCTGTCCTCCCCCTCCTCCTCCACCCCCGGCCCCCTTCTCCTTCCTCCTCTGAAACCAAATGTTTTCATCTCCCCTCCTCCAGGGATGAGGAGAGGATGAATGAGCCACGCACTGTGCTCTCCACGTCCTCCAAAAGTGGGCGCCGGGGACGAGCCTAGGAGCTAGTTCTCTTTCCTCCTCCCCATTGTTCCATGATGGAGCAGCCACTCTGGCGGAAGGTGCAAGTATCCCAGACAAGGGGTGGGCACAGCGACCCCAGGGGCTTCGGCCAGCTTGCCTCCGGGGCTCCCAGCAAATTACAGCAATTACATCGTTGAGTCTGGAACTGGTCCAGTCCCCTCTCTCGCCCTTCACCTTCCTTCTCGCCGAGCGCTCACATGTTCCTGTGCTCTCAACCAACTCTCAGTGTTGGCTGGGGTCACGGCTGCAAAGAGGAACGAACGCTGGGTTTGTAAAACCTTAACTCAGACTCCCGTCGACAGGCAACTGTTATTAACGGGAAACGTATCTCAGATCAAGAATACTTTTATGTTGAAGGAATAACGGTGACGATGATGATGATGATTTAGTAGGCACCTGCTACATTCTGGACAGCGCTAAACCCTTTACATGTATCTCATTTAATGCTAGCAACCCCGTCACTCTCCCCGATGAGACAACGGAGTCTTGAGAATTTGTTTGAAATCATACATTGTGACTGACCAACCCACAATTTGAACCTGAGTTTGGAAAACTCCAGAGCTCACATCCCTTTCCCAAAGGATGCCAGTGTGTAGGAGCCATTATCAAGGAATCTGGCATGATTTTAGAACTTACATTTTCATGAGTTTTGTTTTCCTAGTTGTCAATAAGTGTTTGCATCAGACCCTGTGGGGCGCGAGTATCGGAGAGTCAGACTGACTCCAGAAAACATTTGCAGTTATCATTTTATGGACAAAGCTGGTTGTAAGACATGAGGTTCCTAAATTATACAGTTGCATTTTGTTTTGTTGTTTCTACCTGATAAAATATTTTATGTGTTCTAACACCCTTTTTAAAAATTAAGCTTTTAATTTAAATTCCAGTAGAGTCAACATACAGTGTTATAGGCGTTTCAGGTGTGAGAGACAGTGAATTCTGCAAGCGCATTTTCAGACGTAGTCTGCCCGTGGGAGCTCATAGTCCTTTGTTCCAGACTCAGCCCCCGTTCATCACTGGCCTTGCAGGGGGTCTGCATGAGCCTGGGAGGGGGAGGTGTCAGCCCATTTCCAAAGAAAACGCACTGAAGGCCTCACTAGTAATGCAGGAACATCCTTCTGACCCTGGGAAGTCCAGCAGCACACAGAATTCTTGGCCTCGGTGAAGGACCAGGCTCTGGGGGGAGGGGGTCTCTGAGCAGTGGGGTGTAGGGCCTTGCAAGGGTGAGTGTGGGGAGTTAGTGGCTTTTTTCCCACTGTCTCTCTTCTTGTGGGGTCTTCTTATTTCCCCATGGCTTCTGGTTCTTATGTGCTCATTTTTTCCTTGCCATTCTGAAAAGATCCTTCCAGAAAGATCCTTTGGAGGGATGGCTGAGGTCAGCTTACTGGATTTGCCCCAGGGGAGAGCTGCCTCAGAGGTGAAGATGTCAGAGTAGCCATTCCTTGTCATAAGGATTCTTCCTCTGTTAGCTCTTCTTTAATCTTTGTGGGTTTTTCCCCTGTACTCCTGAGGCAAGTAAGGCAGAAAGGAAAAGACTTCTCTCCACATCTGTTTCGAGCCTCCTGTGTGCTTTGCCCACACTAGCCCTACCACTGAGCTGCCTGTGGGTGGGTGCGATGGCTGCAGTTGTGCGGGTGGGGAAACTGAGGCCCAGTGCACGAATCCCCTGCTGTAGCGCTGCGCTTATAATGGGGGGCCGGGCTGGGTGGAGACCGAGGTGTGTCTGCGTCAGATGTGTTCAGTGACCCTAAAGGGGTCACGCCCTCCAGGAACTCACGGGTTAGTGTCCCTTCATGTTCCAACTGTATGTCTGAACATTCACAGAGAAAAGAAGCCATCGTCCTTTCGGATGGAATAGTCAACAGAAGTCTAAACTACATGGCATATGCAGGTGGACATCCTGTACAGAGCAGGGCGGGATGGAGAACGAGGGTCGTGTGGCTCACACACGGAGGGTCCCCTCCTTCTGGATTTCATGAGGTGGCCAGAGGGGGAGCCAGCGTCACGGCACCAGAGCTGGGGACGCTCTCGGGATGGGGCTTTCCGCTGGAGGGAAGAGGATGGCTGAGCTCTGTGAAGACCCAGCAAGAAACGTTCTCGTGAGGGTTGTTTGGCCGCATGACTGCTGGTGGCATTTAATGCTCAGAGTAGCAAAACGTCTCCCTCATGTTGTATTTCCCAGACCCTAGAAGCATCTTCTCAGGAGCGCGAGGTGAGGTCCGTGGGCTGCAAGCGGTAGTCTGGGAGAGGAGGTGATGTCTACTGAAGGCTTTGCTGCCTTCGAAAGTTACTCTCCTATTGCTCACTGCTTATGAAGTAATTCCCATAAATATAAATGCAGTTACTTTAATAGTTATTTGATACGCAAGCAGTTTTCCCTGCCTATCCATGTTATTGTCCATCCTGTTATTGGTCCCTGCAAATAATCTAATGCTGGCCCTCCGTAGCCTTTTAAACAGTAGTATTTTCTACCCCCAGCAGTGTCTAGAATTTCAGACACAGTATCTAGGAAATTATACAAAGCTTCTCTGGGCCTAGACTTGAAAAAATGACCTTTTAAGAAATAACATTCATAATCTGTGCTTCTTGGGCATTTATTAGATGCCAAGCAGAGTTTTGAGTGCCTTATTGGGAAACTCATTGAATCGTCACAGCAGCCCCAAGGAAGGGGGTTCTCTTCTGTCCCAGTTTTGCAGGTTAAGAAACTGAGTCAGAGAGAGTTCAGTGCCTTGCTCAAGGGCACGAAGGTGGTAACTTTGGAGCTAAGACACCGTCTTGGGAGAACGTTCGCAGCCGTAATGCTAGACTCTCGGGTCGCCGTCTCCAGATTTTAGAAGTATTTTCCTTGGCCCCTTAGTGGAGGCTTTGAAGTCAATCCCACAGAGGTTCCTACACTTACCTATAAAGCCATCCTGGGAACGCGGACCCAAGTGCCTTGTTATGGAAAGACATACGGCTCCGGGAGATGGCTTTGAGCTTAACACAGTGTTTTCTGCTTCTTTTAGGCAAAAGTGATGATGAAGAAAGTCTTTGCAAGTCAGCCCATGGGCCAGGGAAAGGAGCCGCTGAAGACGGCAAAGACCATAAGCGCCCCAAACGTCCCAGAACCATCTTGACAACCCAACAGAGGAGAGCGTTCAAAGCCTCATTTGAAGTATCCTCCAAGCCGTGCAGGAAGGTACGGGGGGAAGAAGGGAGGAAGGGGGACTGGGCCCCACTTGTTCATGTATCCTGCCCTCCTCTGGAGTGTCGATGGGCACATGCAGGGGTCAGGGCATTGGGGGAGGCTCTTCAGATAGAGTCTGTGCAGGTAGCCTTGAGCCCTGCCGGAGACTCCAGATCCCTGATGCTGGGGCCGGGGAGGTGACAGCATCTCCCTATACTTTTGTGGACGCATAGCCATTTCAAGTGGCTGCTGGCGCAATTCACGGAGAGCAACACTCTGTATTCGGGAAGAAGAATGGTAGGTGCACAAATGAGGGTATGGGCCCAGATGCTCTAACAAGGAGAGCAAAAATAGAGTGGTTCCTGGACATATATTTATTTAGTTTTGGTCTAGTTTGTTCCACGTGGGAGTGGCCACTTTGGGATCCATCGATGTCTTAGTTCATTCATCTTTGTTGCTGAATGTATCCCACTGTATGCGTACCCCACAGTTTGTCCCTTCCCCTGTTGACATGTGTTTGGGTTGTTCCCGGTTTGGGGCTGGGACAGATAGGGCTGCTGGGAACTTTTGTGGTTTAATGAGGTAGGAGTTTATTTCCCTCTTATGTCCCTGTCCAGGACTGAGCAGTCCAAGAGCAGCAGGGAGCTCTGTTATCTGTCATGGGGTTCTAAGGGACCACGGATGCCACCATCTTTTCCAGCCACCGTGGCGGAGGAAGATGGAGTCAAGGGCAAGCCTGCCCCAAGATTTCTTTGTATCACTTGCCCTCAGACATGGTGGCCAGCGTTTAATCCCATGATTGCGCGTCCTCTACGGGGGCTGGGAAATGAGTCTGCCTGGGTGGCCACGTGGCCTGCTGAAGCATGGGGATTCAGCAGTTAATGGGAGGAAGGAGAGAATGGACACCGGGGACAGACAGCACTCTCTGCCACAGACAGTACCCACCACTTATGGATGGCCACGTGCTCAGTCTTGTGACTGATACGATACAAAGAAGAAAACTTAAATCGAAACTCATGGAGGAAACACGTTTTTGAAAAACGTAGCATTGTTTTTCTTCTATCTGTATTACTCAGCTTTTGCTGTCATAACAGACAAAATCTTGGTGGCTTCCAGCGGACACCGTGTCCCTGCTCCTGGACGGCGGCTTGGCTGTAGCCCAGAGGGGCTCGGGTCCAGGCCTCCCGTCTCTCTGGGGCACCAGGCCGAGGGAGCACGCAGCTTCCGTGAGGATGGCAGAAGGCAGGCTGCCGGGTCACACTGGGCGAACCCACTGAAAGGCCCTCCTTGGGTCACACATACCTTATCCACACAGATCCCACAAGCTCAAACTAGTCACGAGGCTAACCTGGTGTGAGGTGGGGGGAAGGGCTGCCCGTGGGCGCAGGGGAGGGAGGGGGCACGTCTGCTGAACCCACCAACACTACAGTTTGCCATTGCACCTGACCTCCTGCAGACCTCTTTCTCTGCCTTCGTGCTCCCGAGACTCTGGGGGAGGTGCTGGTAGGAAGTAAAGTAGCCCCAAAGTAGGCTTACTCAGGGACCAGTGATCACTTCCTTCTATTGTTAATTCTACACGTGTTAGCCTCCCGGCCTCTGTATGGCCCCGTGCCTGGTGCTGGTGGCCGGGCAGCCTGCAGGCCGCCAGCCGGTGGGGAGGAGATGTGTATGCACGGAACTAACACCGGGGAGAAAGCTGTGAGGACTGTTACGGGGGGGCAGCCGGGAGCCGTGGGAGCCCAGGGAAGGGAAAGGTCACTTCTGTCTGGGGAATCAGGCAAGGCTTTGTGGAACAGGTGGCTCTTGAGCTGGGCCTCTGAAGAATGGATAGGGTTTCAGCAGGTGGAGGTGGGGTCGGGGCACACTGCTATTTCAGTTGGCTTAGCAGAAGGATCTGTTTTAAAGATCTGGTTTAATCATCTCACTTCTCCTAAGCCTCAGCCCACGTGGTGTGATGAAGGTGGACCACTTCCCAAGGCCCCCTGTGAGCTCTCTGCCCCCACATGAGGCGAGCAACCCCATGTCCCCCCCAGGATCTAAGCAAGAGGGTGGTATCTCTCAGCCTCACTCACAGGAAGGCTGTGCTTCTCGCCTCTTCCCTTCCTGCCACCTTGCCTGCCCCTCACCGCGTGTCTGCACAGAGGGCGAATGTTTCAACCATCCTTCATCATGGGGCTCCCGACCGCCCTGTCTCTACGGGGCCACGGTGCACGTGCAGATCAGAGCTGACGGCTTTTGCTCCCCCAGGTCCCAGAAGGCTCCGGTCTCTTTCTCCTTGAGTAAGGCTCGCTCAGGGTTAACAGTGAATATGAATATTCACGGAACCCCCAAAGTCACCAAGAGCTGTGAGGGACAGAACCAAAAATGTAGGTCAAGGAATGGAAACAGAAGAGAACAAGGGAGAGCTATTTGTTTTGCAAAGTGATTTTCACGCTGGGTTCTCCGTAAGTAGGTCAGTACATTGGTGCGGATCGACTCTGAAAACACAATGATAGGTTTTGCTAATGTTCAGGAACCACCTGGGAACCCCCCTTTGGAACACACATCTAAATGAATTATTCCCTCCTTTGTTTACCTGGTGACGGACCTCCCTCCACCCCAAGGGCAGCAACGGTTTTGTGTCTGGGATCAAACTGGCCATTAGACACCGGCCAGCTCCCATGCAAGACGTGGCCTGCCAGCCTCCCCGCGCGCCGCTTCTGGAATGTTCCGCCCCTCCTCTGAGATGCCAATGTTGCTCTGTTTCTAATGTTCCTCTTTGTCAAGGTGAGGGAGACCCTGGCCGCAGAGACAGGGCTGAGCGTTCGTGTCGTCCAGGTGTGGTTCCAGAACCAGAGAGCGAAGGTAATCGGCTTCGTACTGTCGTCTGTCTCCGTGTGGCTGGTTTCCTGGGAAACTTATGAATAGCGGACGGGTCGTCCAGCCAGAGCCGGGTGGATAGAGTAGTTCTCCCCATTCAAAAATTCTGATATCCCACAACAGCCCTGCTGTGGGGAGAGACAGGGCATTCGTTTTAGTGAAATGACTGATTTTCCGGGGCCTGTGACTGGGAATCTGACCAGCCATCTGCCAGAATATATGTCTTTCTGTATCTTTTGGTAAAAATGGATTATCTAACGCAGCAACCAAAGTTCTTTTAAAATTGCGAAGAGAACTTTCAATAGCATACATGTGACAGGACTGAGGCCATGTGCTAGCTTGGTGGCACTAATGTCTTTACTCAGCGCCCCCATATGCACCCCAACTGTCACATTGTCTTCGGATCCCACCAGGGTCTGCGTTGCCCCGCCATAGTCTTGCGCCCATCTAGTTTCCTGCCCCTAGAAAGGCACGTGGCCCACGGCCCGTATGTCTGGGGTCCTAATCTGTAGTGGGTGATGAATTCCTACCTCATTATCTGATCGTGGTTGGTTAGGATAGCATGGCGCTGCCCTCACTGAATTCTAACGGGGCCCTGGGAACACAGTCCGTCCTGGGAGGACTCTTATGTTTTCATAGGTTTGCGAGGCCCCGTAACCTCATGGATTCCTAAAGCTGGGGAGTTTGAGGCTTGGAGAAATGTTTGCTTATTTTCGTCAGGGTTTCACAGAACCCCAAGGTTCCATCGAACCCAGTGTGAGAAGCGGTGGGTTACGATGTTCCTTCCAGGAGGTTCTGGTGGTACCAGGGTGCTCTGGAAGGTCAGCTCCGTACCCTGAGGCTGCGGGTCTCCTGGCCGGCGTCTCGAGCACCGGGGCCAGCAGATGGGGGTGGGGCGGGGAGCAGCCTCCTGCCACGTCCCGGTGCCTCGCCGTCAGCAGTCCCTCGCGGGCCCGGCACTCCCACACCGACACCTCCCCTGCAGTGTCACCACATAAGCGGCGATGTTTCTCTGCTGAGAGGACGTACCCATGTTTGTGAGGACCGGTGGCAGGGGAGGAGCCCACGACAGCTGTGGGCACACGCGTGGGAGTGGTCCCTCTGCTTTCCGCCCGGGGCCGGTGTGTCCCCGGCAGGGGCCTGCTGCCAGTCACCCGACCCAGCCCCTAACCCGGCGCCCCTCTCCTCTCAGATGAAGAAGCTGGCCCGGAGGCAGCAGCAGCAGCAGCAGGACCAGCAGAATACCCAGAGGCTGAGCTCCGGTAAGCGCGGCCCCTCCGGCCAGGCCCGCCAGGGTCCGGGCCTCGCCCACCCCACGGCTCTTGGTGGAAGGCCGCTCCTGGGCTCAGCGAAGCCCTGCCCGCAGCGGTGGCCCTTCCAGCGAGGATCGAGGCCCCAGGGGATCTGGGAGAGGGTCGAAGGCACGGGGTGGAGGCCTGGGATGCTGACTGAGGCAGGTCAGGTCCGGACCTTCTCCAGAGCCCCGAGGGCTGTGACAGGACTCCCCGCAGAGCTGGGGACACACCCGGGTCCTCGTCCTTCCCAGCAAATCAGTCGACAGAGGACCCTCCTGGGACTTATCCCCTTTCTAAAACAACATAAAACAGTAAAAATTCTGCGAGTAAAACAGTCACCTCCTTCCTCGTCAGGCACGTTCATAGGCTCAGAGCCCCACCCCCACACCAGGGGAGCAGAGACGTCCTTTGTCCCCAGCTCACTGATGAGCAGACAGGAGGGACCGGGGTCCTCGCTGAGTAGGGGCTGAGTCAGGACCGGAGTGGACGTCTGTGAACCTCGGTTCCGCTAGGCTGGGCTGCCCCAACTCTCCCCTCCTGTGTGCGCCTTCATTTGCTCTTGTGGGTGAGAGGGCTGGTGTGAGCACTGGGAAGGGAGTCAAGAGGGGCAGACTGTGGGACCCCCCCAAGGGAGTTAAAGGGAAAAAAAATCAAATATAACTATATCGTGACCGTGTCATTCTTGAAGGGCTGTGCCCCCACCAGCACTGCAGCAGGATTCCTTGGGGGGTCTGCTTGTACCTCGAACAGGCATTGTCAGCCTTCGGTGTGCCCAGAACTCCCTTGACACGTGGTAAAGGACAGGTTCTGATTCCTCTAGTCTGGGTAGGCCCCGAGAGTCTGCATTTTTAATGGATGCGCACCACTACTGGCCTGGGGACCACACTTTGAAAAAGGCTGTGACTATGACATTGGCTCTCAGGTCCCTAGACGGGGCTCCTTGCTTTGCACTTGGTACCTGAGGTCTGCTCAATCTAGAATCTGACTCTCGCAGCCCAGGGTTTTCTTGGCTTCTTATCTTCTAGGCCAAACAGTATCTTAACGGCAAGATAGACGCTCAGAGAGAAGTTAATCAAGGACATGGGGACCGGGGAAGGTCGTTGGGGCAAGTTGGTCGGCAGACGCGAATGATGCCCCAGCTCTGCCCCCAGAGCTGTTTGATCTGGGCCAGCCTCTCTACCTCCTGGTGCCCCCGGCTAACTGTCCACGGGCTGGGACGATGATGCCTACCAGCCCTGTCGCACTGGGCCCCTGGGAAGTTCAGAGAGGGTCACGGGCATGGTAGAGCCATGCACGTAGACTCCTACAGACCAGCAGCCTCGGGGGGTGAGGAATGCAGCATGGCATTATGAGAACACATGCCCAGAGTGCTTGAGGCTTTGAAGAACTTGAAGAGCAACTCCTAGGGCAGACGTAGGAAAGCAGAAGCTACTGGAAAGTAGAGTCTCTGAGAGCTCCTGGGCCGATGTTCAGAGAATCCCACAGCAAGATGTGGGGACAGGACGTGAGACCTCGAGTCTCCAAAAATTCTCTACAAGCACAGCAAGTTCCAAAGCACGTTCACATGGCCTCACGGGGTCTTTCTGTCAGCTCCACGAGGTCAGCGGGGCCCGTGTCGGGAATCCCACTCGAGTGACAGGCTCCCGGTCTTTAGAAGGATCTTTAGATCTTTCCCCTCCAATGACCGCCAAACTCGGGTGTAACACCAAACACCTTGGTTTTAATGATCTATTTCAAGGAAGCTCTCCAAGTTTAGCTGTGCCTTCCCCATTCCTATTCTCTGAGGTTGACCCGTGGTGGCCCTTGGAGCGGGGTAGGCACAGGCTGGGCACCACTGATGTCGCCTCATTCTGGACCATTTTATCAATGAGGAAACCAAGAACCAGGAAGTGAAATGACCTCTCTAGGATTGTCACAACCTGGTGTTCACACCCTTGTGCGTGTGTTCCTCTCCTTGGACGTCGACTAGGGCTGACCTAGGCAAGGTCACGAAAAGTGTGGCAGTTTCTGCTTTGCGCTCCGCCGGGGTGCTGGCTCCGGGGAAGGCGGCTGCCTCATGAGCACGTCCCGCTCCAAGTCTGGGGCCCCCGGTATCCCAGGGACCAGCCCCTCTCAGTCCTCCTTACAAAGCCAGAGCGAAGGCTGGTGCTGGGCAGGGACACCAGGCAGTGCGGGACGTGAAGTCCGGAAGATGCTCTCAGTCTTCTCTCCCAGCGGGGGTCCTGGGCTGCACTCGGAGGATGACCTGCCCTCTTCTCTGTCCCTCAGCTCAGACAAACGGCAGCGGGAATGCTGGGATGGAAGGGATCATGAACCCCTACACGGCTCTGCCCACCCCCCAGCAGCTCCTGGCCATTGAGCAGAGTGTCTACAGCTCAGACCCCTTCCGACAGGGCCTCACCCCCCCCCAGATGCCGGGAGACCACATGCACCCGTACGGTAAGATAGATGCAAGCCCTGCGGGGACCTCTCATGACCCTCCCTCCCCCACCCATGCGCGGGTTCCCGGATCCTCACCGAGGCAGCCCCCAGAATACGTGCCCAGGAAATGCTGCTAGAATTCTCTAACCAATGGCCGCAGAAGAAAGACCAGTACACATAGTCATTAGTGATATTGTTTAGAGGCTTTAAATGGACTCCTGGAACATGACTGGAGCTGCGACGTGAGAAGCAGTCCCTGCCTGCTCTCCGCCCGCCCCAGCTGGGGCTGCTTCAAGTGCCGGGTGTGTGGCTAGCTTAGCCTTCCCTCCTTGCCCCTGCTTGCTGCCCTGGTGGACGGTCAGCAGCTGGCCCGGGCACACTGACGGCGTGGGCGAGCTCTGGAGCGGAGGGCTGAAGTTCAATGTCAGGGCCAGATGGAGGTCACTGCGTTTTTCTACGGAGAAGGTCAGTGGCCCATGTGGTGCATCTAATCTGGGTCATCTGTGATAAACTGCACCGATAGCTACAAATACAGTTTTATTTGGCAAACCTTCAAAACAGCATCAGAGATACGTGGCTCAGCTCGCAGATTTGGTGGAGCAAGTGCTTTTTTTTGCCTTCATTAAAAAACCTGTTGTTGGAGTAACCGCCATCTTCCCACGTGATGTGTCCAGCAAACTGGGTCGAAGGTCCAGCTCTCTGCAGAGACCTCACTGACCCTCATTCGTACAAACCTGGATGCATCTGAGCAGGTGACCCGTGCAGAGGTGGAGAGGGAGACACCTCTGTCATTGTCACGGCGGTCCCCGAGTGAGCCACAGTTGGCCTCCTGTCTTCTCCGTCCAGGGTGGGCCCCTAACCGTCTTTCCTCTGCAGGATGCACTCGGGGAGGCACGAGCCTCCTTCACAGCACCCTTGTTGGACTTCCTCCTGGTCCACCTTCGAGAACCACTTTGGGGGCTGAGTCCTGCCCGGAGCCAGGCCCCTGCCTCTCCAGCCGGAAGTGCCCCTTCCTGCCCACTCCCCAAACTCACCGTCTAGACGTTCTCACATTTGCTTCTGCTGCGCCCCGTGCGGGCCTCTGTCCTGACCCAGTTTATTATACTGTTTCCTGTGCTTGTGCTTTCTGCCCGAGCCCGCTAAGGCCCTGAGACGTCTTCTGCAGACGGACAGAGACCCCCTCCCTCCCGCTCCCCTCCTAGCTCTCCCTCCACCTGCCCTACAGCACCAGCTGGCTGCATCCCCTCCCCGCATTCCCAGCCCGGAAGGGACTCACTTCTTCGGGACCCTCCTGACCACTTCCGTCTCCCTTTCAGGTGCCGAGCCCCTGTTCCACGACCTGGATAGTGACGACACCTCCCTCAGCAACCTGGGTGACTGTTTCCTAGCGACCTCAGAAGCCGGACCCCTGCAGTCCCGAGTGGGAAATCCCATCGACCACCTGTACTCCATGCAGAATTCTTACTTTACCTCTTGAGTCTTCCCCTCGAGTTCTGTGGCTGGGCTCCCACCCGGAACAGCCATAGGCCATGAGGGGGCGGCCGGCGATAGGATGGGGAGGCCAGGGAAGAGGTGGGCTGGGGGGGGAGTTTTGTCGGGGATGCTGTTATGTAACGATCTGGTGTAGCTTGGCATTTCCAAAGACTGAATACATAACGGATCGCATAGTTTCACGTTTCCGATAAGTCTTAGCTTTAGGGATGGAGATGTGTTTATCATTAAGGACAGGGACTTTTAATATAGACATTCTCATGCAAACCATAGGTATCTAGAGACTCCTAACAACTTCCCGCCGTTTTGGGGAAGCTCTTATCAAGAGGTGCATATGTCTACCCGTCCATATACCCATAGACAGACAGACAGATAGATAGACGTGTGTGTGAGTGTGTAACCTTCCATGCTTTATCATCAAAGTTTATTCCTAATTATAACAGACATCAACTGTACAGCAAAAAGTAACTTTATTTTCAGTGTGAACTATATTTAAGGAAATGCTTGATGCACTTAAGTTATAAAATGAGATAATTTACTTTTATAAACTTTATTTTTAGTTTGAAGAGACTTGTCGGCAGGGCAGAGAGGGCCGCTCCACCTGAGCTCAGGGCTCGGAGGGCTGGAGTGAATTCCCTTTTCAAGAGTGTCGTCGAGGTTCTTGCTCTCTTGGGGGTTGAATCCCAGGGCTTGGGGGGGGGACAGAAAAATCCCCATGCGTGTTCTTAGAAAAGGTAAAGCCCAGACTCTTCAGCTTTCTTTTCAGTTCTGACGTGTAGTTGAGGGCGGCAGTAGGAAGGTCAGTTTTGCTCTTGAACTTCAGCAACTGCAGATGTGGGATGAGGCTGACACTATGTACCTACCTCACTGGGGGACGCCAAGGCTTCATTCACCCCCGGGACACGTGAGCAGGCTGATATTTGTTTAAAATCCCAGACCAGTCACTTGGCAAAAGAGGCTCCCAGAGGCGGGGGGTTGGTCGGGACCCTGAGCCCTGAGGGCCACTCTGCCCGCCTGGGTCCCTTCTGCAGAGCCTCGGCTGGAGAGGCCTGCTCAGGGCCGCTCGGGGGGCCGGAGTCCTGCCATGGGGAGGAGGCTGTCGCTGAGGGGATGGAAGAAGGCACCGTGGGGTTCTAGACCAGGGGTTGGCAAATTATGGCCCTCAGGCTGTGTTTTATGGCCTGCCAGCTACAAATGTTTTTTTTTACATTTTTAAAGGGTTGCAAAAAAAAAAAAAAAAAAAAAGAAGGACTAAGGGACAGAGCGTATGTGGCCCCGAAAGCCTGAAACATTTACTACCTATGCTGTCTGGCTCTTTTCTTAAAATGCTGGCTGGTCCCCGTTCTAGAAAGTCTATTTCTAAATAGCCTTCTGGAGCTTAGAGAAGCGGCAGAGATCCAGGCGGAAACCCGGGCTTCTTACTTCTGTCCCACTGTTCGGACCTGGAGCCAGAAGGGCCAGCTGCCATTGTAGGCGGGGAGGTTCTGCACACCCTGCCCTCCACTCGTGGTGCTAGGACCAGCTACTTCTGGGCTAGGAGGCCTCCTGGGAAAGCAGGCGGGGCTCGGGAGGAAGCCGGGGGGTCCGCTTGGACTCCTCTGAGAAGGGCCTGTCGAGGCTTGGCCTCACTCCCGAGGGCGTCCGGGGTCTTCAGAGCCCTGGCCCCCTCAATCTCTGCAAAGCCAGAGGGGATGTGCTCCCTTATGGTAGAGTCTGTGTTGTGTGATTTTTGTGCTCATGTTTATAATTTATGCAAACCACCCCGAAACCCAGACCAGCCTGGCGAGTGAAAATCGTGCCGATGCTGTGGGACTCCGCGGGCTTCTGTGGTAGAGAGTTGGAGAATGTAGCAGATACTGTGTGAATGAAAACAAATAGAGATCCTTCCTCCGCTCGTAACGGCATACCGAGATGAAATTAAAAACCTCTTGCAAATGAGCTGTCGTTGATTCAGGGGCAGGGGTGGGGGGCCCGGAACCAGGGGGGGACACGGGGGTTTTGTCAACAGGGGCCTGGGGATGGGCACAGGGCAAAGCTGAACATGAAGGGAAAGTGACTCCAGCAAAACCGAAGGAGAAAGGAGTCTTCGCCTTCCTGCCGGGGTGGACGGGAAGACCGCAGTCTGCACAAACATGCTGCGGAAGGAGGCCCGGGGAACATTCGGCCAGCATTGTCAAGTTCACTTGAAGCAGAGTGGCTTGCAGCGCGCGGTGTGAGAACGTTTGCGTGGAAATCCGAGCGGGAGAATGATGGGTCGCGCAGGACCGAAGGGAGATGCCCGGGCAGGATGGGGGAGTGGGAAGGGGGAGCAGAGCCGCTGACCGGAGCTTCTCCCAGAGTCCTCGGTGGTCTTCCATGGGGTATCTGGGTGACTGTCACGACTATGAAGAAAAGTAAGGAAACGATAGGAATGAGTGCGAGACCAGGAGATAGGCTGCGAGGGCAGCGTCACTTCTGTGTGTCCTCTCACCCACTGGCCAGACCCTGTCCCCCACCTCCGCTCACTCCCCCCATCAGAAGCTGGCTCTGCCTCCTGCTGGGGGCCCGGAAGCAGAGACAAGTGAGGTAGGAAGCCAGGCCGGCAGGAGGAGCCTCGTCCGGGCTGGCCCTGGTTGTGTCTCCAGCTTCCGCGGAGCCCAGGCCGGGGACCATCCCCGGTCACGGTCTGCCCGACGACGGCTCCTTAGCCTTCAGCGTGGCCACGCGGGGTGCGGTGCCTGCGTGGGGAACCCGGCCGGTGCTACCTGCTGCAATACCCCCCGATTTCCTAACCAAACACAGTAGGAATTCACATTTATGCTCACGTGAAGGACCTGGGGAGGAGTTTGGGTCTGAGGGCACCTCTATTCCTTGCACAACGAAGGCTGTGCTCGTGGCTACCAAGATGTTGCCGCTAATTGGTTTTCTTTCTTCTTTTCTCTTTACTTTTCTTTTTTGTTTTCTTTTCCTTCCCCTTTCCTTTCCTTTTCCTCTTTTCCTTTCCTTTCTTTTTCCTTTTCTTTCCTTTCCTTTCTTCTTTTCTTTTTTCCCCTTTCCTTTCTTTTCGTCTCCTCCCCTCTCTTCTCCTCTCCTTTTCCTTCTCTTCTTTTGTTCTTTTCTTCTTTTTTCCCTTTCTTTCTTCTGGCTCAAGGTTGGCATGCATGGGTCTGAATCCCAGTCCTCCCTCTCCTAAGTGCATGGCCGAGCTGGGCAGGTTTCCCTCTGCTGAGCCTCTCACTCCTCCTGTACCACACAGGTATGGCACTTGTCCCTGACAGAGGTGACGAGGTCAAGTAGATGACACAGGCAAAGCCCAGAGCCCCTCACTGGGCACACAGTGAGTGTCCAATGTGTGGTGGCTGCTGTGCTAAGGGCCAGGCCTACTGTTGGGGTTGGGTTGTTGAGGGAGGGCTAGGGCCGTCTCCCTCCATATTTGAGGAAAAAGGAGAAAACCCTCTGGTTCACCCCCCACCCCGGGGTCAACATAATCACTTCCTATGTAACTTCTTTAAACCTCAATATGGGTCATAATACAGCCTGATTCACTTAGTATAGCCGGACCCACTGTGAGGGGAGTTGAGTCGGTGGGCTGGCTGGCTTTTTAAAGGCAGGCAGATAAAATTCCAATTCCAAGGACACACTATGAACTCTGTCCCATAAGGAGAAGCCGTCAGGTCATAGGCGATTTCTGCAGCCATCTGTCGTCACCTCAGGGCTCAGATGAGAGGGAGATCCCGGATCCATAGTCTGAACCTTTTCTGAATGGCAGCGTTTTGAGTTGACCTGAGGTGAATCAAGAATGGGAAGAAACTGGAATTAATTTGTCAATTCCAAACCCAAAGACACATTTTTTAACCCCACTGCAGGGGAAATCCAAGTATCTTTCTCTGCTTTCCCTACCCCCGCAGAGCAAATACATTCAGTCCAAACTGGAAACAAATTCAACTAGAATAAAACCTGATAAGTTGTTTCCTTGAGTCCCTTTGTCTAGCATGTTGCAACATTGTTCCATGGCAGGTCAGGGAGAGTTCAAAAGAGGGCCTCCTTGAGCTTACCAGGTCTGTCCACATGGTGGATGGGGGACTGGGGGGCCCTGGCCCTAATGCTTATGTACTATCTGAAGTTCCCAGGATGTGCAACCTTGACCAAGGCTCTGGGCCTCCATTTCTTCATTTATAAAATGGGGCCGATGACGCTTGCCTATCTTACAAGTTGGTGGTCGGGAACCTCAGAGGAAACAGGAAAGATCTCTGTAGGCTGTGGACCACTGTGCAAGTAGCAGGGAGTCTTGGGATCTCATCCCAGGTGGGGGATGAGCGGGCAGATGGGCAGCCTGTGGAGCCTGGGGCCCTGTGCGTTGCTCCTGCCGGGGTGGGTGCCCATGGCAAAGAAGGGGCATCGCGGGTCCGAGTGAGATCATTTCTTCCCTCCCCCAGCTGCTGTGGGCTACTGCTGCCATGGCCTGATGGGCCTTCTCTCCTCCAGGGCATGATTCTGGGGAAAAACGAACAAAAAGCCTAGGGTGGCCCAGCCTCTAGTGGTCAGTGCATTAGCTCACCCGTCTGTAGCTATAGTCTCTCCCCCACACCCCATGTGCTTAGGAGGGGAAGGTGGGCCCGCCCTTAGCAGGGATGCTGCTGACCAATTCGCCTCTGTTAGCACCTTGTGCATTCACTGAATTCATTCACGAGCACCAAGAATATGCCCTACTGTGGGCCGTGGAAGTAGGAGCAAGCAGAAAGAGCTGTGGGCCCCGCTCTCCTGGAGATGACAGTTGGGGGAGGGGGCGTGAACGAACTGAACTTGCATTGTATCAAGAGCCACAGAGGAGAGGGGCCTGGGTGGCTCAGTCAGTTGAGCATCTGCCTTTGGCTCAGGTCATGATCCCCGGGTCCTGGGATTGAGCCCTGCATTGGGCTCCTTGCTCAGCCGGAAGCCTGCTTCTCCCTCTGCCTGCCTCTCTGATGCTCTCTCTCTCTCTAATAAATAAGTAAAATCTTTAAAAAAAAAAAAGGAGCCACACAGGATAAGACATAGGACATTATGGGACTGCAGACCCAGGTGACCCAGGGGCACAGAACCAAAACTAGGCCAGCGTCCCTTTCCAGGACTTGAACCTGAGGGACTGGCACAGAGCTGGAAACTTGTTTGGAGTTAACCCACTTCCACAGGGGCACCAGATGTGCTGCCGGGCCCCAGAGCTGCCCACTCCCCCCACCTGATGCCAAGAGGAGTCCCCATGTCCCCTCTGGCTCCGTGAGTAGTCTGCTTGTCCCCCAAAAGGCCCCTTTTTTGCTCAATTTAGCCTGAATTGGTTTCAGTTGCTTGCAGCCAAAAAATCCCAATAAGAGCTATACACCTACAAATTTTGTGGTGTTTTGCACTGGAGGAAGAGTGCGCACGCACGTGTGTGTGTGTGTGTGTGTGTGTGTGTATTCCTCTGGACTTGATTGCATAGCTGTTACATCCTTTATTTTATAGATGAGAAACCCATAGCTCAGAGAACTTAAGTCCAGGTTTACAGAGCTAGTTATGGACTCTCTGTCTTTGCTTGTTCCCCCAACCCTGACTTCTCAGTGGAAGTCAGCAGTACATTCATGGCCAGGAACTGGGAGAGGTACAAAGAAGTCACAATATTTTTCCTGCCCATAAGTAGCTTACAGTCTAGTTGTGAGCAAAGAACATGCACATGAACTCCACATGTATTCCCGTGTGTGCCGGGAGACGGGACGCTGGCACGCATGATGTGCTAAGGCATTCAGAAAAGAGAGAGGTTGTGGGGACAAAGGACGGGAAGCAGAGGCTTTACAAAGAGGATGGGGCTGGAACTGAACCTTCAAAGATGGGCTTTGAAACCGTAAATGTAGACCTTAGATTTTTATATGTCAGTGACTTAATACATATGTTGAGAGGAGGAGGGAGGACAGTCTCAACAGAAGGACCAAAGTGGATAAAAGCACAGAGGAAAGGATGCAAAGCACGTTCCAGTGTAAAGGCACAGGGACCATTCTGGTAGGGCGGAGAGCTGACTAATGGCAGAACTCCAGGAATCAAACAAGATCAATGGTAAAGGGGTTAGTGGGAGGAGCGTGTTGCCACTAATTCATGAACACAGATCAAAGGCTCCCATTTCAAGGTGTAGCTGCGGCCACTAGTTCCCATAATTTATTCTCTCCTAAAATGAACTCTCCATTTGTTACAAGGTTACTTGGAATAAAGCCTATACCTCTCAAACTCTAGTGCAACTTAGTTGATTCATTTGACCAAGTTCTGCCCAGCAAGATGAATGGAAGGGTCATCTGGCATCTTTGAGGCACCTTTCTTAAAAGACAACTGGCATGTGCCCTTTCCCTTTTCTGTCATTTTCTTCTTCCTGGCTGCAATGCAGATGTGATGGCTGGAGCTGGAGCAACTATCTTAGGTCATGAGAACCTGTGAGTGGAGGTGACACATGGGGAGACCATACAGTAGGAGCCTGGATTCCTGAAGTCTTCTGGGAGCCACGCTGTCATATTAGCCCTGAACTACCTACATCCTAATTATATATATGCAGAGAGAGAGAGAAATAAACTTCTTTTATTAAGTTACCTTTGTTTGGGGTTTCTTCAATTTACAGCCAAATCTAATCCTGGCTGATACACAAAGCCAATCCCAAATTAGGAAGAAATCTAAGCCCATTCTGTTCCCCTCATGCTGCTAAGACAAAGAAGGAAAGTCCAGACAATACATTCCTAGGTAACAGGAGTCCACTGGGGGGAGATGGAAAGAGGTGGGCATCCTTGTCCTGTGACTTGAAAATTTATGCATAGGTGATCTGGAAAGCAGTTACTTTAGAGCTGGGTCCTCTTATCCCTTAAAGAAAAGGAAATAAAGGCGATTTGTATATTTGCCCACCTCAACTCAACACATTTCTCTAAATTTCCCGATATATCTTTGGGTGTCATCTTTAAGCGACACAGAATTTGATGAGCTCACCCAGCCTCCGGAAGTACCCTATGGTCTTTCCTATGTACCCCGGATGTAGTATTATCACACTGCAGTATACACATGTTGAACATGTAGTATATACACATGTGCGTATTTACACACATATTTATGTACATAGTATGTATGTGCAGGTGCGCACACCTGAGCAGCATCGCATCCCATGCCAATGATGAGCTACGTATGGATTTTAGAGAGAAACCTTCATTCCCGGGTCCCCTGTTTCTGTGAGGAGACTTCCACTGGCCTCTCCTCTCAGCCCTAACTTGCTTCTCCTCAAAGGAAGAACTGAGAAAGTACTGGTTCGGGAAAAGGAGCTGAGAATGCTTGGCTCGGCTCTGCTAGGTCTGTGGGTCTCTGGTGTCTCTCCGTGGTCTGGGCACGTTAGGTGTTCTTGGAGTAACTATGCGGGAGGTAACTGGGACAGAAATGGACTTTGGGGGACAGTTCATTCAAGAAGATTATGGTTGGGGGATCCTCTGTGGCTACAGATCAAAGCTTTATTCTTTAATTAGATTTACCAAAAAAAGCTGTTTTGTTTTTTTTTAATAAAGCTTATTTTTGAAAAAAAAGTGTCCATTTCTCTGGTTCCTTTGTAATATCTCCTGGTTAGTCACAAGTGAAGGAAGCAGCAATAGTGATGTTATTTATTGTTCCCCTAAAAGTCCCAAATTAATAGCCATTGGGTAATATCACAAAAAAGTCCCGCGGTTGTGTGGTCAACCTAAATAAATTGTTTATTTGTTCATCCACTCCACATTTAAGACAAACTTTTTAAGAACTACCTTTATGCCAGTCTGTGAATGAGGGTAGTGAGTATGGATTTAAGGTAGAAAGCATAGCTTTGTAAGAAACATATCTCTTTGCATTCTTTCTTGACTACCTACAGTCCAATTTTTGCTCCTTTCCTGCTGGGCTGGGTGTCCCTCTCTAACCCCATGGCCATGTCCTAGTCTTGGGTCTTGGGCAGGGCCAAAGTGGTGGGGGAGTTAGAGGAAAGGGCCCATCAGATGTTGGCCTCTGGCATCCACCCAAGGTGCTCATTGCCATTGTCAACACCATGGCTCTCTATCATGGTCCTGACATGCATTTATGGTACCTTCTCTTCGGTCTTCTGATAGGATTACTTGGAAGCCTGACCCCCCCCCCCCCATTTAACATGGGGAAAAGCTTTTCTTCCTATGTTTCCAGTCAAGATACTTAGTCTGCATCCCGAATCTTTTCTCTCATGCCTTTAATTCTCTGATGATAAAATAAAATAATATTTTAGAGATGTGTGTTTTTCTGCCACACAAGGTTCTGGAAATAACATTTCCCCACAGAGTATAATTCTAGCTGGTGAGAAAAGGTTTGTAAATAGATCATTATGATGTAATTGGGCTTTTAACAAAGGCGTTTACGC
The DNA here is from genome assembly GCA_028533885.1 of Nasua narica. Classification (NCBI taxonomy): domain Eukaryota; kingdom Metazoa; phylum Chordata; class Mammalia; order Carnivora; family Procyonidae; genus Nasua; species Nasua narica. The sequence goes on along the minus strand of CM052814.1, from coordinate 9,186,082 downwards.
AGAGTTCCCTAGTGGCAGAGTGGAGAGGGTGGGTTAGGAATGACGTCATTTTGGGGCTGGTATCTGGTCTGGGCCTCGAAAGATGAGGAGAGCTCCAGGAGTACAGGGTGGGGAAGGGCAATCCAAAAAGGGGGAAATCTAAGCATGAGCAGAACACTCTGTTTATGGCTAGAACAGCAGAGGCATGGGGAAGTAGGGAGTGGGGGTGGGGAATGGCTATGACATTAAACAAGGGCCCTATTGACTGGGAAGGGTCTCAGATGCTTCCCTAACAGGTTGGGCTTTATCCATGAGGCATGAGAAATTATTCCTCCATAAACGTTTCCTGAGCATCTGCCAGAAAGGGTCACTGCTATGGGATCTCATAAAGATGAAGATATAGCTTCTATCCTTCTAGAGCTTAAAGGTTAAGAAGGTGGTAAGGCATAGTATTAGTTATTTTGAGTACATTTAACAAAATATATAACTGTCACTTAACCATCTATATAAGACAAATAAATACACAAAAGACAGCAGTGTAACAGAGACCTGAGTATAGATCCCGACCAAGTCAAGACTCTGACATGTGAGCCGACTGGGTCCTATAACCCCCAATGGTCAGACGTTTGAAACACCCCACGTGATGGAGTCAACGTTTTACTCTTAGCTTAGACATTGACCAATGCAGAAATGGATACGGCCGAGGCAGAATCGGCTTCCGTTCTTTCTTTTGGCATGACACCAAGATGGGGAAACCAGCATGGACAGAGCACAAGCTTTGGACCCAGACATGCTTGCATTATCATTCTGCCCCTTACTGCCTCATAGGCCCTCCCCTCAAATCTCATATTTCCTTGTCAGCAAATGGGGCCAAAGCTTGGTATGAGGAAGAGAAGCGGAAGATTCGTAGCTGCACACAATATGGTGGCAATGACTGCCGCCACTTGGTGCAGAGTAACGGCCAGGTGCAGGGATGTGGGATTGGGAAGGGAGAGAAAAGGGTACTGATTTGGAGACTCACCTGGTGGCAAAAGTAACAGGACCTGACCACAGGGAGAGGGAGGAGTAAAAAACATTTGGAGTCCCAGTAACTGGAAACGGAGTGATGCCTTTAAACACAGCAACACAGAGAAAATCCTGCTGTCCTGTCCTTTGTCCGGGAAGCTCACCTTGGACAAATGCAAACGAAGACCGCAGAAGTGAGTGGGAGGCAGCTGTTGTGGGTGTCAGGGCTGCGTGTCAGAGCAACTCCGAGGGGTTTTTCCAGGGGGGGCAGCTCTGTGCTGCAGGTGAGAATTCTGGAATAGCAGGAAGCTGGGTGTGGCGGGGGCTCTGAGATGATGGGGGTCTTTGGGGGGGTACCTGGCAGGGAAAATGGAGGTCCCCTCAGGTGCAGGAGGGCCAGGAGAGGAGAAAGGCTGGATTCAGGATTGACCTTCCTGTAAGGATTGGGACATTCCATCAACAACCCTTTCTTTGTCTTCAGATCTTGCCTGATGGCCAGCCGGAGATTTGCTGGGAGATCACCTTTCAGGTGGGGAGGTCCCTGTGATGTTATCAGGAGAGGGCAAGATCGTGCCCTGAGTAATCTTATGCAAATGGCCTCACTTTGCAAAGACAATAGCTTGGAGTCAAAGGGAGCAGTTTCTCCACACAGAACAGTCTGTGTGGGGTGTGGGGCAGACGTGGCTCGAACCTGGTCCCCTGCTAACCTGAATGTCAGATGGTGAACTGCCCCATAGATCCAGCCTGTCCACTAGGAATATAATGGGAGCCATCTGTGGAATTTTAAATTTCCTGGCAGCCATCTTAAAAAAAAAAAGCAAGAAACAAAGAGTGATAGTAATTTTATTTATTTGTTTATTTACCTTTTTTAAAGATCTTATTTATTTATTTAACAGAGAGAGAGAGATCACAAGTAGGCAGTGAGGCAGGCGGAGAGAGATGGGGGGAAGCAGGTTCCCTGTCGAGCAGAAAGCCCCATGCCAGGCTCGATCTCCGGACCCGGAGATCATGACCTGAGCCAAAGGCAGAGTCTTTAACCCACTGAGCCACTCAGGTGCCCCAGTGATTTTAATAATATATTTTATTAAAACCAATATATACCCAATATTATTTTTCGACATGGCCTACTAGCCACATTTCAAGAGCTCAATAGCCATGTGTGGAGAGTAGCTACGGCATTGGACGACAGACATCTGAACAATTGGGATCAAAAAAGAATTTCAGACACCGAATGAGGGGCAAGGAGAAATTTGCAGTTCGAGCTGGAAATATCTGAACAAGTAGCTCCATTGCAACCGAAATTTAGTAGTATATACCTGCGTTTTAGGGTCCAAGTTCACTATAAGCCAAAATCTCTAAATTTCTTACATCCTCTTTCTTTTCTTCTCTCTACTTCCTTATACCCCAAAACCTGCTAGAAAGAAAATACCAAAGGAATGAGAAAACAAGGACTTAGTCAAGTTCGTACCTCATTATCCAAGAAGAGTCATGGCAATCAATTGAATCTGGGTAAATCTGCCCAGCAGCCTGCACAAAATAGTTTCTACATTTCATTACCTAGGGTGACTCTCTGGATATTTCGTTGTTCTTTGGACTATTTACTCTCTGGGGTTAGTGCTACATTTGGATCATTTGGATGCAGCTGACCGTTCTGTGTGGACTGACCTTGGCTTGCCCTTAACTATGGCCCAGATTAAGGGCAGACCTAAAGGTCATTAGTTATTATTTCCTGCTAGAGATGATCTCCACACGTGCATGTCTTACCCACAGTTCCTAGTACTGTGCCTGGCTGATAACAGACATTGGGAAAAACTTTGTTGAATTAAGAGAGACATCCAAGAGGTAAGCACTTGGCTTTTGCCCCAGTAAAAACGGAAAAGCAAATGGATTTCATTCCAGCATAAAGCCGGCAGGGTGGCCCGGTCAGTCCCTGGAATAGATGGGTGTCACTGATGAGCCGTTCGCTTATTCTCCCAGCAGACATACCCTGGGCATCAAATCCATGCAGGCATCCCGTTCTGCACCTGGTCAGAATCCCGAATCAGATAAGCCCCCGCCCTCGTTCAAGAGAGAAGCAGATCCAGATAATTCCGATCACTGTGGGACCCGTGCCAAACTAGAAATCCGTGCCAAGGTTCAAGGGGATCTCGGAGAGAGCAAATTTAAATTCGCTCGGGGAATCGGGGAATGTCTCGGGGAAAACACTGTGGCTGTGTGTCGAGAGGTGAGAGGGAGTTGGCTTGGAGACAAGTTTGGGGTGGGTGCCGTGGACTTAAGCATGAGCTGGGCGGATGTGAGGCAGGGGAGGGCGCGGGGAGGGGTGAGGGCACAGGGAGATGCCACCGGCGTGCTGTGTAGCTTAGCCGGCCAGCAGAGGCCAACCTTTTCCTCTCAAGACCCATTACACTTTTAACAGTTATGGAGGACCCCAAAGAACTTTTGTTCTCTCTGTTGGGATTTACTCTATCAGAAATTTGAGAAAACTGAAAAGTATTTTCTTCTTAGCTCATTTAACATAACAACAGTAAACTCAATACATGTTAACACAGATATCGCATTTTAAAGGAAGTAACTGTATTTCCCAAAGCAAAATAATTTAGCCTTGCATCTGTTTTGCAGTCTTGCACATCTCTTTAAGGTCTCCCACAGCAGAGGACAGCTGGGTCTCACATCTGCTCCTGTACTTGTCGGTGGTGGTGCATTAAATCCGGCTTCATGCAGATGCATCAAGAAGAATATGGAGGGAGGAGTATTTTAATAGTTTTTTAAATTATGTGATTATCTTCCTTTCATGGTATAACCAAACTTGGTGGTTTCTTAAAGGTTGCTTGAATCTAAAATTATGTTTTCTGTTACATTAAAATGCATTGGTACCGGGCACCTAGATCTTGGCTGCTAACACCATCCTTTCATCAAAAGTCTCCTGGGAGAAATGGCTGATTCTAGCGGGACTGGGGCAGGAAGTATACACCATGAGCTTCAACACACACACACACACACAATGGTGAGGATATGTCAGAGGGACATAGGTGTCAACCGAAAAGGCTGGCCAAAGCTAGCATAATTTAAGCAGAAGAATTAATAAAGAAGTATTGGATTATAACCCCAAATATAAAATAAATATCATGAGTTCGTATTGCTATAGATGAATGATTGAATAAAGAGAGAAAGAAAAGATAAATCTCTCATATGAAGAATTCCAACTAATTTATGCTATGCCCTCGAGGAGAGGAAACTCAACTCCCCACTCCTCAAGTATGGGCGGCAGAGAGTGATCAACTCCCAAGAGGACAGCATGAGAAGGGAGGAAAAAGTAACTTAATAGCGGAGGAACCTTGCAAACACTCCCTCACCCAGGTGACTGAAGTGAAGCCATACATCAGGTCGACAGCATGCATCTTTGATGTGATGTGATGAAAAGAGCACTTTACCTCTATGGTCTTGTCCCCTAAACCCTACCCCCGGTCTAATCAAGAGAAAAACATCAGATAAATTCCAATTGAGGAACATTCTGCAAAATACCTGACAAAGGTCGTCAAAAGCAAAGTGAGTCTGAGAAATTATCAGAGCAAGAGGAGCCTAAAGAGACGTGGCATGAAACATAATGTGATATCCTGGACAGGAGAAAGGACATTGGGAAAAACTCAGGAACCCCAATAAAGTAGGGGCTTGAGATGACAATAATGAGTCAACACTGGTTCATTCATCATAATAAATGTACCATGCTAACATCGGAGTTGGTAACAGGGGAATGAGACTCTGGCTGTAAGGGAATTCCCTGAATGGCATGATTTTTCCCTAAAACTATTGTAAAAAATAAAGTTTATTTAAAAAAAAAGTCCAGTGGTCAGTCTTGCACTTTGAAAAGGTCTTTTTTTTTTTTTTTT
>CM052814.1:9011066-9180711 GCA_028533885.1 Nasua narica | reverse complement strand
CCGCCCGCCCGCCCTTGCAGCCTGGGTCCCATTGGTGTCCTAGAAGCATCTCAACTGTGTTGCAACTCCTGGGCCTTTAGGTCAGAAGCATGAATGCTGACCCGGGACTAGGGCTGACTGATGGAGGGCAGGAGTGGCAGGGTGAGTGTCCCAACAGTGTCTCTGGGGGCAGACAGCCTGGGGGTGTGTGGGCTTCTACAGGTGTGGCACTGGGAGGGCTGCCCCAATCCTTCTGACATGGGCTCTGCTGTATGGATGGAAAGCCCACCGGCCTGCTGAGTGCAGCTCGGCCCAGGTTGGATGAAATTCCTGAACCTCTAAATGTGTAGGCTGGGGGATGAGGAGGGAGAGGAAAGCCTCCGTGAGCAGCCCAGGTGAAGAGAAGAATGGGTTTGGATTCCAGCCCAGCCCCCAGCCCCCAGGGCCCTCTCAATTTCTTGACCTGGGCCCCCTGGTGACCTGGCTGTGCCCCCTGGGTAAGCAGGTCTCTTCACCTCATCACCGTCTTCATTCACACTCATCCAGCAATTGAGGGCCTGCCTGCTCCCGTGAGGCAGGTGAGGCTTGTTGTCAACACCCTTTCTGTATCCTTATCTCTGATTGCAGGAGAAAGACTTGTCTGCCATTCAGGGGGTTCAGCCAGCAGCCAGCCGAAGGGGGATAGATCTATGGCCCTAGAGGCCTCGGCAGGCAAATGATCCAGAAACATGTTTACAGGGAGGTCTGAGACCTCGGGGCCCAAGCCTGAGGGGGACCAATGAGCATTTACATGAAGTTTTAGTGGGTGACCAGCCACTGGCCAAGCATAGCTACATCTGTGCCTCACCACCATCACCCTAACCGAGCTTGTTCTCCTTTAAAGTGGAGAAAGCAGATTCCCAGCACCGGGTAGATTTGCCTATGATTCTGAAGCTTGCAGTCTGGACTCCGTCTCAGGATTTGCATCGCCACAGACTTTAGGTAGAGATTTAAGGCCTACAAATGCCAACGCCCGGGACACAATCTGTGCTGTCTTGCCTCCCTTCCTCCCACCCATTTCTTTCTGTCTCCCACCAGATATTTAATAAGTGTATGCTAAGTGCTAGAGTGCTAGGCCTTGTGGATATCTCAACATCCTTTTTTTTTTTTTTTTACAGAAACTTAAGCAAAATGGAAATAGTGGCTAATTCACGGACTTAGAATAAGCCACATTTAAAAAAGATAGGAACCAAGGCTGTTCTGGGATCTATATGTGAGGACCAACAGCTTGGTGATGATATAATGGGGACAAAGGCCACCACTCTCAAGGACTGGAGCTGCAGAAGTTCTCCGTGTTGGCAGGGAGCCCCTAGAGAATTCCATCTGGGACTTAGTCCCTCACATGTCTGCAACTTTGTAAGTACAACTGTCTCCTTTTAGTCACTTCCTTGTGATCTAAATTAATGGATGCCAACAAGCTTTAAGTTAAACACGGGCCGTATGATGATATTTACAACTTACTTTGTTTGGAATAGTTCAGCGTAGACGGTTGGTGTGCATTCTTCTAAGACTTTGTCCCTCAACAGCTGTCCTCCTGGGAGCCATCCCTGTTGTCACATGTAGTTGTAGCTTATTCATTTCCCCTGAAGAGGCGCAATATTGCAGCAGAAGAACAGAACACAATATTTTTATCCATTCTATCGATGTACATGTAGCGGGGTCTGTTTGGGGATTACGATAAAGCAATGCTCTCCTGAACAGGTTTTGCATGTTTTTTGGTGCACATCTGCAAGGGTGTTTTGCAAACTGGGAATGCGGGCTCACTTCCTGATCCGCATTTGGGATAAAATAGAGTTGACTGTGTTAGAACAGACCCCACACAGGAAGGATAAAGACGGTTTGTTCGTTTAAAGTACAGGTATTGTTTACTAAGACACTTATTTGAGTTTATCCACACATTTCTCTGTATACACGCCCACACCCGCACACACCCCACTCTGCACGGGACTTACGTGTCAGGGCTGCGGCTGTGATATGAACAGCACCTCCCTGAATTGCGTGGAATGGCAACAGGTTATATTCAAATGAGTGTGCGTGAGTGTGCACACCTGCTGGGGCCCAATGTACAGTGTATTTTTTTACTATAGTTGAAACTCATTCAATTCTTTATTTCTTTAAACATATTTAGCATACTTATTTTATAATGTGTGCCTAATAAGTCCAGCAGCTGAAATTTTGACAGGTCTGATTGATCTATCGTTGTTCTTACGGGCTCTCACTCATGGTGCTTTGTTTTCATGTGGATGTGTGTGTGTGTGTGTGTGATAACTCTGAGCTTATATTTTTTAGAGCATATCCGCGGGGATTATTTGAGACCTGGGTTGAAGATGGGTACCTTCAGAGAGGATATAAATATTTTTCCGGGCAATAGGGTATGCTACCTACCTGGGCTTATTTTCTAATTTGATTTCTGCTTGAGGATTTCTCAGACAATTCTGGTAGTATGAATCTGGACTTCAAACACTCATTAGGATTGGCTAAGGGTTAAAAAATTGGGGGAGAATTTTTCCTTTACCCACATCACAGGTTTGAGAGCATTGGTTTTTCTTTGTCTTCCCAGGTCGGGGGCATTTCTAATTTACTCTTCACTAAGACTATAGCCCTTTGGGTTTCCAGCTTCAGTTAGAATCTTCTGTTAGTCTTCCCAACCTGTGTTCTGTTGGGTTGTCTACGGTTCTCCATGTTTTGTGAGGTGTGGAATCTAAAATTCATGGCTAGTGGGGGTTAGGCAAATGTTTTCAGAGAGAACATCAGCTTCAGGGCTTTGCTTGTCTTTCTTTACATTTTCCCCTTGGATTTCAACCTCTGCATCATCCCTACTTTACTGTATGTTCTTGAATGCATCTCAAGATGTAAAAAAAATAGCCTGCCATTTGTTGTTGTTGTTGTTATTTTCATGAGAAGGTTGGTCCAGGTACACCATGCCATCAGAGATGGAAGTTCCCTGTACATTCTTGTAAGAGTCATAGTGAGCCCATTAAAAAATTATCTCCATGGTTCCCCCAGGACCTGTGCCCAATCCTTGCAACTCAGAATTCCCTGTGGGATTTTCTTCCTTGTCTGACCGGAAGAGATAGTTGCTTGGGATGTTCTGGCTACTGGGAGGGCGCACGCCTCCCTCTCCAACTCTTTCCAGTCAGTGTGCACCGTACTTTTACTGGAGTTGTGAGAAGTTGTAACACTTGCTCTTATTTCGCTCATTTCCAGTGGTCTATATTTTTTCCATAAAAACACTCACTTAGGGAAAAAGAACCAGTTCGTAGTTTCACAATTGGAATAGTGTAAAATAAATATTTAATGGATATCCCCTTACATTCCCATAAATATATTTGGTCCTATTTGCCATATGCTGCCTTTGACTCTCTCCTGACCTATTCATCGAGCACACACACACACACATACCCCTCCAAAGGAAATCAGTAACTCATGAGCCCTGGGATCAAGGGAAGGATTGGCAAAGACCATGAATACATTGAGCAGCATAACACCCAAAGAAGAAGTTGTGGGGTCTACACGTTCGGCACTCTGATTCCCAGGCCTGATGGCAGTGCGTGTAATTCACCAGACGATGACGAGCACGTCCTGTGGGGGCGGGGACTACTGTGTGTGGAGCTGGGAGGATACAAGGGGAATCACCCTCCAACCTTGTAGTCTGATTGGGAAGTTAAACACCTGCATGATATTTCTCCACAGAACAGTCTTAAATAAGCTCTAGAAAAGAGATTCAAGCAAGTTTTTATGAGATGTGATGGGGGAGCATTAATTCCAGCTGAGAGCATGGCATCTCATCTTGGGTTTTGAATGATGAACTTCAACAAGCAAAGGTTAAGGAAGCACATTTGGGCCAGAGGAACAGTTTGGGCGAGAGCAGGGAGAGCCAGGGACATTCAGGGTCGGGGGTGGGGTGTAGAGACTGAGCATGGGGATGCTGAGTGCAGGGGCAAGAACGTGGCAGCTACAGGCAGACCGGTACCGACGTTGGCGGGTGTGGTGGACTTCGGGCCGGGATCCCCACTTCCGAGGTAGAAATAACAATACACATCGTGTTACTGTGAGTATTTAGGGAAGTTCCTGTAGCAACTAAGACACTTAAAAATATGAACATCATCTACAGTGTAGCCTTATTTTTAAAAGATGATGAGGGGTGCCTGGATGGCCCAGTTGGTTAAGCATCCAACTGGATTTCAGCTCGGGGCATCATCTTGGGGTTGTGGGACCAACCCCTGCATCAGGCTCCGTGCTCAGTGGGGAGTCTGTTGGAGAGTCTCCCTCTCTTTCTGCCCCTCTTCCCACTCACTCTCTAAAAATAATAAGTATATTAGTCTTTAAAGCATTTGAACAGAGAGCCAGACCATAAGCACACTGTATTAGTTTCCTATTGCTGCTGTAACAAATTTCCACAAATGTAGTGGCTTAAAACAACACAGGTTTATTCTGTGACTGTTCTGGATGTCAGAAGTCAGCAGTGAGTCTTATAGGGCTAAAACCAAGGTGTCAGCAGGGATGGTTTCTTCTGGAAGCTGCAGGAGAGAATCGACCCTTGTCTCAATCCCCCTTCTAAAGGCCGCCAGCATTCTGCAGCATTTCTTGGTTTGTCACTTCACTGCAGCCTCTGGCTTGGGTCATGACATTGACAAGGACACTTGTGATTACATTTAGGACCCCCCTGATTATACTGGATAATGTCCCCAGCTCAATATCCTGAACTTAATCAAAGTCCCTTTTGCCATATATGATAATGTTCATAGGTTCCAGGTACTGGGATGGGGTATCTTTGGGGGCCATTGTTCATCCGGCCATCTTCTCTGAAGTGCCTCTTACCTTGATGTGCCATCTCCTCCAGGGCTCAGTGTCCACATGCATTATCTCCTTGCAGCCCCTGGTCACTTCGTACATGAGGAGAAGCTGGCCTATACGGGGCTTATTATTGTCACATCACTAAGCCAGGAATCCTGTGGCTAAGTCTAGGCTCTTTCCTTTATACTTTAGTGAGCAAATAGGTCTCTAGCTGGGGTCCTGTCCTCATAGTAGAGTGGTAGCCTGATGGGCTCAGGGCTCAGGGATCATATATTGGAGATTCTCAGAATGAAGAAAAATCCCAGATTCTTAGATCTCAGCTCTTTGGAAAGATTAAGCAAAAGTGATTATGAGATTCCTTAGTTCTCTTTCTCTTGCATATAGAAGAGAGGCTGAGTTTCCCAATGTTCTCAATGTCTAATTCTTGACCTTACCACATGTATAGGGTCCTCGGTCAAGGGAGTTTAGTTGTACAAGTAGAATATGATTTGCTGAGAAAATCAATTGTCTAAGGGTTATTATTTTTCAGAAAAGAAAAAAAAATAACTTCTCAAAGTAAGAGTGCTTAGATTAATGTGATTTAGGCCCAAGACGTTGGGCTCCCTTCTCAGTTCTGTGCATCGTACACCACCCAGGAATTGCCTGAGGGCAGGTTAGACCAGAAGCTGATAAAGTATATGTAGTAATTTGTCTGCATCCTATTTGAGCCAAATAGTGGGCTCGAATGCCAAAAGGTGGGTGAGGAACATTCCTAAATGGGCTTACCATATCAGCTAGTGCATTGTTGAGTTGATTAGTACTGATGCAGCCACAGACAACTGGTTGATTGTTTCAGTCAATAAGAAACAAAATGAAGTCAAACCGATTTACATGAACTCAGTAGGAAGCCCGTCAAACATCCGGGTACCGAGCAGGGCCCTGCTCCGATTTTATTTCTCACTTTCATCTGTTAATTTGGTATTAGTTGCCTCAACTACAGTAAGGCTCTGAGCTATTCATTCGTATTTTACCACATTCCCAGCTCACCAAATATTCACACGGTCTTTCGCTTTTCCATCTGTCCATGACTGGGCATCAGAGTGTGGGGCAGAGCACTGGCTGGGTGAAGAGTAGAGGCTTCGCAGTCAGTCTCTGCTGGGTCCAATCCCAGCTCTGTTCTACGGTGTTAATGGTCTGTGTGGCCCTCAGGGAGTTACTTTATGTCTCTGGGTCTCAGTTTTGTTTTGTTTTAAGGTTTACTTTATTTATTTTAGAGGGGGGAGGGGCAAAGAGAGGGGGAGAGAGAATCTCAGGCAGACTCTGCATTGACCGTGGAGCCCCACACAGGGGCTTGATCGTGACCTGGGCCAGAGATCGTGACCTGGGCCGAAACCCAGAGTCAGATGCTTAACCGACTGAGCCACTCAGGTGCTCTGGGTCTCAGTTTTCATATCTGTAAAATGGGTAATAACAATAGTACTGTGTCCACCTCAGAGTTTTCAGGCATGTTAAAAGTATTAATCCACCTAAAGCACTTCAAATAGTGCAGGGAACATAAAGAAAAAAAAAACCTCTCCAAAAAAGTTAGTCATTAACCTTAAATATGTATACATCTGAGGCAGGGAGGAAAATGAGTTAGTTACTCCTAACAGTCAGTAGAAAATAATTTACTTAGATTGGTTACATTCGAGATTCCTAGTCATTATTACTGGTGATGTAACAATTTTCCCATTGGTCCTGGGGCCTCAGCTCTGAACACATGCAAATATACCCCAAAAGAGGTAGGTCTTATACCCACTATAATGATAGATAGTTCCAGATTAATCTAGTGAACAAACTTTGAAATTTTACCTCTTCCAAACCATGGTAAGTGTGCTGCATGTTCTCTAAACTTTAGCAAATATTTGTGGGTTAGGGGAACTGGGAAATTGGCCGATCACAAAAAACCTTTTCTCTAGGAAAGTCTTCTGATCTTCTCACCTCAACAACCCATTCCTGGAGGGTGGCTTGGTGGTGGTTCGTATTTATGTCATAAGATGATAGCACATGTCGTCAGTACATCGCGCAGCGTGTGCTTCCGAGAAAGCAGGGCAGGGCTGAGCGTACAAGGGGTGCGCTGGTCCCCCGGGAAGGTGACGGCTTCCTTGCCCCCTCCTCAGCCATCTGAGGGGGTCCATGAGGCGCTTCTCAAGTTCATCCTTGTGGGATGCGGGGACTGGAGGGGAAACACGTCCCCACTGTCTTCTTCCTGCCGTTAACCAAAGCTGATGGGGTGTGTTAACTCTCTTGCACTGGGCTGTGCAGGTTAGGGCTCCAGGAGGGTTTCTGAGGTCCTGAGGCAGAACGTCAACTGAGGAGGCCAGAGGTGGGAGTGAGGGGTGACGGTCCGAGGCGAGGGACAGTCCAGTCACTCACAGCGATGTGAAGCTGGTGGCAGTTGCACCGGAAGTGTGGAAAAAGACACAGAAGTGGGGTCAGTAGAGGGCATCAAACACATGCCCGTAAATGTTTTTATTGTCCCCGAGACATGATACACCTGGGTTAAAAGACTGAAATGCTTTCTTTTCAACCAGTTCTTTTGACGCTACATAGTAGGACTCTGAGAAAAGGTTTGTAAGTACAGGTTGATAAATTTGTATTTTTTTTTAACTGGCGGACTTAGTGCTGAAATTAAACCAAACTCCTGCAAGCGAGTCTTGCCTCCATTGTCCGTTCATATGCCTGTTATATTAAGCAGCTACACGCCGTCCAGCGCCAGCTGATTTCGGCTTTGTTTCCAGCTGGGTTCATATTAGCACTCCTCTCTCTGATGGGGCCCCGATCCCCACCTTCCCATTCCAGTGTACTGCGCCCTGGGCCTCTGGGTCGTGCCTGATGGACAGCTGCGGGTGCGTGGCCCCCCACCCCATCTGGTAGGTTGCTGGGCTCCATCCAGACCCCTCCCTCGTGGAGCACATGCTGCTCTCAGGACACTGCGTGGCGCCAGCCTCTCATGATGGAGAATGATGTGCCCAGCATGGCCCTCTGCGCCAGGTGCTCGCACACGCGACGTTCCTCCCCACCTCTGTACCGCTCTACAGCTGTGCCGCCCTCCTCTGGAAACGCCCTTCCCATACTCTCCACGGTGCTTCGTCAACCGGCGGCATAGCCCCCCTTGTCAGGATGCTGGCTTACACGGACCCATCACACAATGAGCCTCCCTTTTCTCTGTCTTCTCGGGGTACTTGATATCTGCCGAGTCTCCATTTGTGCCACATCGGAGGAAGCACCAATCCAGGGGAGTGCTGATTAACACACCGTCCCATTCAAAGGCAAAACCCTGATTTGTAGTATTTTTCAATTTCTGGTAGGTAAATTACTCCCATCATGGCCTATTTCTGGCTGCTAAGCCTTGAACAACCAGCTAGCAGAATTCGTGACCATTTCACAATGGGCTCTCCACAGAGGACATCACTGATCCTATTCCTCTGTTAGAGCTGAACGCTACTATTTTTTTTACGTGTTAATTCCAGTTACGGTACTTAGTAAACTGCGCGGCCGGCGTCTGCTTGCTGGTGTAGTTCCCAGACGAACGAACAGCAGAGCACACACAGCAAGGACGCGGGCCCTGGAACCAGGCAGCCTCGCTCCCAGCCCTGGCCCTGGCCCTTGCAGGCTGGGCGATCCTGCTCAAGTTATCTACCCTTCTCGGTCTCCCTTTCCAGTCTATAAATGGGTATATTCCTTTTCTGTTGCTGTACAACAAATCCCCACAAACTGAGCAGCTTAAACCAACCCAAATTTATTAGTTCGTCATTCTAGAGGTCGGAATTCTGAACACAGTGTGACTGTCACCTCTGCTCACGGCCTCATCTGGCTGAAATCAAGGAGATGGCTGGGCCGTGTTCTCCTCTGGAGGCTTGCCTGAGGAAGAATCTGCTTCTAGATTCATTCAGGTTGTGGGCAGAATCCAAATCCTTGAGGCTGTGGGGCTGAGGTCCTTGCCTTCCTCCTGGCTGTTGATCAGAAGTTACTCTTAGCTTCTAGATGCTGTTCCCCATCCCTCACCGAGTGCTCTTCTCCACTCTTAAAGCCGGCAATGGAGACTCTCCTTGTCATCCAGTCTTTGATGCTTCGAATCTCCTCAGGAAGGGCCCCCTCTTTTAAGGTCTCCCCTGATAGGGTCAACTCATCCAGTAGCTCTCTGTCTCTTAAGGTCAGCTGATTAGGGATCTTATTTTGTTTGGTTTTGTTTGATATTCGACATAAGTTTATTTTGGTCTGAGAACAGTTTTGTTTTGGTTTACAACATTTCACTTAATGTAGTTTTGCTGGGCAGAATAAACCAGTTTGGTTCTGTGGTTTCACATGCCTGTTTGCTTAGGCAAAAGCGGCAGTAGCCGAGCTAATCACGAGCTGAGTCTCACACAGTGGGAGGTTGCAGGCTCTGAGTCCTTCCCGTCCCTTGACACCAACAAACATTTGTGTTGAAAAATGGCCTACTGCACACTTTCCAGAGCATTGTTTCTGAATTAAATATCTTTAAATTAAAAAAAGCCTATGTTTGAGGTGTACAGCACAGTGATTTGATATACATATACATGACTGTGTCATATAAATATAAATACATAATGTAAGTATAAATGATGACTATAGTCAAGCTAATTAATAAATCATCTCCTCACATGGTTACCATTTTATTGTGTGTGTGATGAGAGCACCTGAAATCTACTCTCTGAGTATGTTTCCAGTATTCCATAAGTATTATTAAGTATGGTCCTTATGCTGTACATTGGAACGGTAGGCTTATACAACTCCCCATCCCTGGTAACTCCTGTTCTACTCTCTGCTTCTGTGAGTTTGACTTTTTTTTTTTTTAAGATCCCATATATGTGTCTCTTAGGTCCATTTGGTCTCTAGCATTGTTCAACGACACCATTTTCTTATTGATTTTCTGTCTGGATGATGTATCCATTGTTTAAAAGAGAGTATTGAAGTCCCGTACTGCTGTCTATTTCTTCCTTCAGTTCTGTTAATATTTCTTTTATATACTTAGATACTCTGATGTTGGGTGCCTATATGTTCTCTTAATGAGTTGACCCCTTTATCATTATATGTGACTTTCTTTGTCTCTTGCTACAGCTTTTGACTTAACGTCTACTTTGTCTTGTTTGTTATAAGGATATTTACCACTGTTCCCTTTTAACTGTGATTTGCCTGGAATATTCTTTTGCTTCCCTTCACTTTGAGCCTGTGGGTGCCCTCACTGCTGAATTGAGTCTCTTGTAGGCAGCATATGTTTGGGTCTTGGTTTTATTTTTTAATGCATTCAGGCACTCTGATCTTTTGACTGGAGAATTTAATCCATTTACATTTATTTGTTTGTTTGTTATTTATTTATTTGACAGAGAGAGAGATATCACAAGTAGGCAGAGAGGCAGGGAAAGGGAGAGGGGGAAGCAGGCTCCCCGCTGAGCAGAGAGCCCAACCTGTAGCTCAATTCTAGGACCCCAAGATCCTGACCTGAGCCAAAGGCAGAGGCTTTAACCCACTGAGCCACCCCCTAATCCATTTACATTTAAAGTCATTATCGATGGGTGAGGATTGACTATTGCCATTTTGTTAATTTTTTTCTGTTTTGTTGTTCCTTTGTTCTTTTCCTTATCTTTTATTGTCTTCATTTGATTCTTTTCTCTATCTTTTACATATATTCTATAGGTATTTTATTTGTGTTTATAATGAGTTTTACACAAAACATCTTATAGTTATAATGGTCACTTTTAAGCTGATAACTTCGCTTCAACTGCATACAAAAACTCTACACTTCTACTCTGCCTACATTTCATTACTGATGTCACAATTTAAATATTTATTTTTAATTTTTTAAAAATTCTAGTATAATTAATGTACAGTATTATATTAGTGATTCAACAAGTCTATATATTACTCAATGGTCAGCATGATAACTGTACTTTAAAAATATTTTTTATTTTAATTTCAGTTAGTTAACATGAAGTGTAATATTAGTTTCAGGTATACAATATAGTGATTCAATACTTCCATACATCACCTGCTCATCACAACAAGTGCATTTCTTTTTTTTTTTTTTAAAGATTTTATTTATTTATTCGACAGAGAGAGAGAGAGATCACAAGCAGGCAGGGAGGCAGGCAGAGAGAGAAGGGGAAGCATGCTCCCCGCTGAGCAGAGAGCCCAGTGCGGGGCTCGATCCCAGGACCCCGAGATCACGACCCAAGCCGAAGGCAGAAACTTTAACCCACTGAACCACCCAGGTGCCCCACAAGTGCGTTTCTTAATCCTCATCACCTATTTCTCCCATCCCTCCACCCCTATCTGCTCTGGTAAGCATTAGTTTGTTCTATAATCGATTTGTCTGTCTCTTTCTTTTTTCCCTTTGCTTGTTTTGTTTCTTAAATTCCACATATGAGTGAAATCATATGGTATTTGTCTTTCTCTGACTGATTTATTTCACTTATCATTATGCCCTCTAGGTCTACCCATGTTGTTGCAAATGATAAAACTTCATTCTTTTTAACAGCCGATGGATATTCCATCGTGTAAATGTACCACTTCTTTATCCTTTCATCTATTGATGGACATTAGGGGTGCTTGCATAATTGTGCTATTTTAAATAATGCTGCAGTAAACAGAAGTGCCTATAACTTTTTGAGTTCGTGTTTTCATATTCTTTGGGTAAATACCCAGGAGTAGAATTACTGGATCATATGGTAATTCTATTCTTAATTTTTTGAAGAAACTTCATATGGTTTTCCATAATGGTTGCATCAGTTTGAATTCCTACCAACAATGCATGAGGAGTTCTTTTTTCCACATCCTTGTCAACACTTGTTGTTTCTTATGTTTTTTATTTTAGCCATTCAGACAGGGGTGAGGTAATATCTCATTGTGGTTTTGATTTGCATTTCCCTGATGATGAGTGCTGTTGAGCATCTTTTCATGTATCTGTTGGCCATCTGTATGTCTTCTTTGGAGCAATGTCCGTTCATGACTTCTGCCCATTTCTGAATTGGATTATTTGGTTTTTTGTGTGTTTTGAGTTGTATAAGTTCTTTAAATATTTTGGATACTACCCCTTTTATTGGATATACCATTTGCAGATACTTTCTCCCATTCGGTAGGTTGTCTTTTAGTTCTGTTGACTGTTTCCTTTGGTGTGCTAAAGCTTTTTATTTTGATGCAGTCCCAATCATTTATTTTTACTTTTATTTCCCTTGCCTCAGGAGACATATCTATAAAAATGTTGCTATAGCCGATGCCAAGGAAATTACTGCCAGTGCTCTCTTCTAGAATTTTTATGATTTCAGGTCTCGCATTTAGGTCTTTGATCCATTTTGAATGATATATATATATGTTATAAGACAGTGGTCCAGTTTCATTCTTGTGCATGTGGCTGTCCAGTTTTCCCAACATAATTTGTTGAAGAGACTGTCTTTTTCCCATTGCATCTTCTTTCCTGCTTTGTCAAAAATTGTGGGTTTATTTCTGGATTTTCTATTCTGTTCCATTGATCTACGTGTCTATTTTTGTGCAGATACCATACTGTTTTAATTACTGCTATTTTGTAATATAACTTGAAGTCTGGAATTGTGATGCTACCAGTTTTGTTTTTCTTTTTCAAGATTGCTTTGACTCTTAGGGCTCTCTTGTGATTCCATACACATTTTAGGATTTTTTTTTTCTAGTTCTGTGAAAAATGCTGTACAATTTAAATGTTTTAGATATGGTGTATCCATTAACAAATTATTGGAGCTAGAGTTATTTTTAACATCTTTGTCTTTAACTTTTATGCTAGTATTAAAAGTGTTTTACACAACGCCACTGCAGTAATTTGGTTATATTCTTACCTCTACGGTGAATTTTATACTTTCACATATGGGCGGGCTTCCCGTTAGAGTTCTCAAATGGGCCATTCTGGAGCTCGGGTCCAGCGGGACAGTCCTCCATCCTGCGCACCCGTGATCACGGGGGTGGGCCTGGAAACTGGGTCACGGAGGCCCGGAGCCTGGATCCTACGTCGATGTGGGCTGGCCTGAAGCCTGAAACCGCAGGAGCCAACCTGGGGCTAGCGGGAGATTTGAGCCTGAGGCGGCAAGGGCTGGCCTGGTGCTGGGATGGGGCTGGCACTTGGGTCCATGGAGACAGGCCTGGTCCTGAGTCTGTGGGCGCTGGCTGGACACCAGGGTCTGCTGGAGGCATGCCTGGTGCCCGGGTCTATGGAAGCGGTGCTGCCACCGGGACTGCAGTGTCTTGGGCTTGAAGCCCAGATCCGTGGGGGTGGGCCTGCAGCGGGGCTCACAGGGGCTGGCCTGGAGCAGGACCGGGCCTGGAGTCTGAGTCCATGGGGACCAGCCTGGCCTCCGAGTCTGCTGGGGCGGGCCTGGATCCCACTTCCAAGGCTCCAGGGGCTGGTCTGGAATAGGCAGAGACCGAGAGCCTGTGGCTCCAGGGGTGGGTCTGGTGCTGGGGCAGCTCAGGAGCCCGCCTCGTATGAGGGCCCACCTAGAGCCTCCCTGACCCGGCCGCCAGGCCCCGCCCGTGGTCACTGGTGCCTAGCGGGCCCCCCAGACCACAGTGAAGTTGGGCGCTCATTTTACTCTCCTTCCCCCATGAGGAGGGTGTCTCTCTGTGAGCTGCCAGCGTTAGGGGGAGGAGTGATGGGGGGAACGTGATACCGTCGTCCTAAGCTCCTGATGTATCTTTCTTATGTCCGTGCTGCACCCCGGTGCTATCATCTGTCGCCTGGAGTACTTAGCTCTTGTGAAGGTGTTTTCCTGTATGGAGAGGGTTCGGATTGATGTTTCTGTGAGGAGACAAGAACTGGAAATCCCTGTACCTCCCTCTTGCTGACACCACTCCTCCAGGTTCGGGACCTGGACTCGCTCGGCCAGACCCCTTTCTACCACACAACAATCATGGAAGCGACATCTCATCAAATTCACATTAACCCTCACAGCCACATTCAGCCCCGGAGCGGTGAGGCAAGGGTCACTGGGGGTTGCCTTCAAATTCTGCCTCCCACCATGGGACAATAGTATTTACCTCAAAGGGTTGTAAGTTATATACGAAAAGCTTTCAGAACAGTTCTTGGCACATAGTAAGTGCTCAGTAAACATTAGCCAAAAACATTACTAAGTGAGAGGTTTTTTTCAATAAAGAGTTCTTGGATGATTTACCTCGGCTCCGGAGCCAAGTATCACTGGGAACTCAATAGATGTTTGTGAACTGAATGCATAAAGCTACCTCAGGCAGATATGTAAAATAGCACTTCACCAAAATAAGCAACTTGGGAGGTCAGGTCATCTAGTCCCACATCTACATTTTCCACAACATCGAGGCCCAGATTGGTGGAATGACCACAAAGATCACCAACTACGGACAGAGTGGCCACCGGATGACTAATCTCCAGATCCTCTAATATCTCTCTGGATTCCACTGTGCTGTGGACAGTGTAGACCCATCTTCTCAGCTGTTTATCCAGCTGCCTCCGGGCAAGGCCAAGGGTCTCCTGATGGCGCCCAGAGGGGTGCTTGGCAAACAAAGGGTGGGTGGATTAATTATACTCTGTGTGACATCCCGTAGGTCAGCTGGCTACCTAACCGGTTACCGTGCCAAAGGCCGTCTCTCCCTCTCCTTACTTATAAGCAGGATGCCCACTGTGATCATTTTTCGGGAAACATGGTTTTAAGAGTAGCTAGGCCTTTACCCACCTTCCAGAACACAGTTGCGTGGGTTATGTTTTTGTGCAACATCAGGTCCAGAGATGTTAGTAAGAATTTTTCTTGAAGAATATTGGTCACTGACACCTCCCTTCTACCCTAGCTCTCTTCCCTGATTTGTTACAGCCTTTAATCCTTTTCATCATCTCAGATGCTGTGTATTTTAATTTTTAATTTTGCTTGCAGTGTCTTGTCTATTATGATGTCAGCTCCCTGTGGGAGGGCCTTCCTCTGTGTCATATTCCCTGTCCAATCATTGCTAGAACAGTGCCTGGGACAAAGTTGGTGCTCAGTAAGTACTTTTTGAGTGGAGAATGAAATGGATTTGGGGAAAGCAGGGTTGAGAGCTTAAAACTGGATTCTTCCCTTTAGAATCTCTCCTGACCTTTCTTCTAAGAATATGTGTCCAGACTCTCCAAGATGAGACAGACTTGCTGGCCTGCAGCATTTCCCTTGAGTACCTCTCAGACCACTGCTCTCTCAACTGTGTGCTTCCTGAGGCATCATCAAATTCGTTTCTCTGCCACTTACTAGCTAATGTTTTAAATGATTACGTTGGTCCAACAATCTTTTATCAGGTGGAAGCATGAAACTTGATAGAACAGTTCCCAACCATGAGAAAGCACATAAGATACCTAAATGGACATATAGATCAAATCTCAGTGTTAAAAAAAAAATGCCATCAGTCATCTCAGTTCCTTCCCCATAATGGAATTTAATTATGATGATTGTCTCTCCCAGTTGTGTTTTCGGAATTTAAAGAGAACATGTCAGGCATCTAAGCTCTCTGAAGAGTTTGAAAAGAAGAGAAAATATGATGAGTACAGGAAGGAAAAAATGGAGAGCTCTCTCTTTTTCTCTCCTGTTTGTGTCTCTGTTTCTGACTCTTTTTCTCTCGTACACATACCCACATACACACTTGCTTTACTCTTTTTTGCCTGTAGATTCTAGGACTCTTTTAAGTCCTTTGTTAGGTGGTGAGGACTTTTTGGAAGGATTGAAGGCAGGTGGAGGGTCAGACAGCACGGTGCCGTGGAAAGAGAGCTGAGCCTGGTAGCTTCGTACTTGGGTTTCCTTTGTCTCCATCACGAACCACCTGTGAGCATCCAGGCACGTCATGTCCTTGGGCCTCTACAGTCGGTAGTAAAAGGTTGTCTTACTGCTATAAAGAGTTAATAAGCGCTGATGAGTACCTTCCTATTTTTTTTTTTTTTGCAATGGTCAGTCTATGTACTAAGCTTAACCTGTGGGACAATTGCTCTCAAACTTTGGAGGACGTGAGAAGCCCCTGGAGTGCTTGGCAGACGTTGGATTCCAGGCCACACTCCAAGAGATCCGTACTTAGGAGTCTGGGACAGGGCCCAAGGATCTGCAGTTTTAGCATCCATTCTCGGAGATTGTGCTGCATGCCGCCAGACTGAACACCACGTTCTTGGAAGCATTGTTCTAAAGTTATGGGATTTCCATTTAACTTTGGCAAGTTGATCAGAAAAAGCATCTGTATGTTCAAGACCAGGATGCCATGTTGCCACTTATTACAACTTAATTGAGAACACCATCAGTAGAGGAAGATTACAGCCAAGGAAAATGAAAATGAAGAAAAATAAGATTGGGCTCACAAGACAGGTTAATAATCTCAAATCTGCAAAGTTAAACAATGCCCATGGGTTCACTGGGTGCTTTTTTAGGCCTGGATAGAGATAGGAGAAAAGGAGAAAGCTTTTGGTACAACCCAATCATATTAGTGAGACTACAGTTAATTTTCACAGCTCCTTTCTGGATTGATACAACTTTTATTTTCCAAAGGAGAAAAATAAGATGAGTGAATTGTCCAAAGTCACATAGCTACTAAGCAATAGAGGCTAGATTTTAAACTAGACCTTCTAGCTTCAAAGCTTTTGCACTATTTACTGTATATCACACTGCCCCTGTGTTACAGGATGCCTATGAACATATAAATGGATTTATTCAGGCTTGGGGTAGATGGAGTAGAGAAAAAAACAGAGAAGAGATTGAATGAAAGAAGAGAAATAAGGAGGTAGAAAATGCAGAGAAAAAAATAGTATTCATGGTGAAGGGTATCACAGGAGCACTGATATTTAACTTGGGTCCTGATTGGGACGGGCGCAAAAACACTTGGAAAAATTGAGATGAAACTGACAATGACTTTGGGGCTTGAAATCCTCTTTAGAATCCTCTTTAGAGTACTCCTCTGACTCAGGGAGCAAATCTTAAGACCAGGAGTAGGTTATATCGACTGATATAAAGTGTAAACGACTGTATGGTTCAAAGCATAGGTTGCCAGGGATGCTTCTGTTTTAACAGGAAAGGAACATTTAGTTAAAGGAATGCATGTCTAATTGTGGAATTTGAGAACACAATTGACAAATAGGAGTGAATCAGGTGATCTCCCCATTGCATCTAAAAAACCACAAAAACAAAAAACATAAGAGACTTCCTGTTCTGCTTCTGGCTACTACAGAGGTGAGCAGGACATTATTCAAGTACAGGTTAGACTTCCAGAAGAAAAGCTGATTTGTGGGGCTACATCCTGAGTCTTAGAGATATATTTAGAGGTTGAAAGAAGGCTAACCTCAGGCCATTGTCTTCTGACTAATGACCCATTTCTTCCCTCCACATCCATGCCTGTGCTCTCCTAGCAGACAGAGTCCTTCCTCCTGTTCAGGGAAGCCGCAGGGCTGGCTGTTGAGCGAACAACACACCTTTATAGCCACCTGTGACTCCTTTCTGTGCGGCCACCTGGCACTCAGGAGTCCTGTGTTATCGGAGCAGCTGTCCCTGACCTGTACAAGATTCCTTCATCTGGTCCAACAACCTCTGCAGACCCTTGGGTCTGGGGTCAATGACTCCAGCAAAGGCTGCCCATGCTCCTTGAAGAGGTGCCTTTAGGGAGTGAGGCTTTCACCCTCTGTCATCAGATAGGAGAAAGTTTGCTTTGCTCTTGAGCCCATCAACTGCCCGAAGATCAATCCCAGAATGTTCCTGTCCTCGCTGGAATCTTGTGCTACCTCTTCCAGAAGCCACTAGGGGATTGGAGGGTCAGCTCCTTTTCCCATTTGCACTTACGTATTCATTGACACATAGTTACTGAACAGGGCGCCTGGGTGGCTCAGTCGGTTAAGCATCTGCCTTCAGTTCAGGTCATGATCCCAGGATCCTGGGATCCAGCCCCTCGTGGGGCTCCCTGCTCAGGGGAGAACCTGCCTCTTCCTATCTTTCCTCTGTTCCCCTGCTAGTGCTTTCTCACTCTCTCTCTCTCAAATAAATGCATAGATAACATCTTAAAAAAAATAGTTACTGAACACATGGGTTTGTCTTTACTGTGCTAAGTACTGTGAGTCCTCAGAAGCCCACAGGCTAGGGAGGGAGACAGGTACATTAAAATCCAGGGGAAGTCTGGACACACGGCCGGGCGGGATGCTGTGTTGGACTTAACCGGACTAGGGCTTCAGAGACAATGTCCTGGAGAAGTGTCAGCTAAGCTGCACCTGGAAGGTGGGGGAGTGAAGGGCAGGGGGGTGAGGATTAGAGACTTCCAGACAGAGGGACAGCTTGAGAAGAGGCCCCGAGGCCAGAGGAAGGTTGCACAATGGGGAACTCCCTAGCAGTTCAGCAGCAAGAATGGACAGGTGTGTGGGAGAGGGGGGCGTTAGAGATAAGGCAGGCGGGAGATGTAAGCGGCACCAGAAGATGCGTGCTCTGTTAAGGATGAGAGCACTCCAAGGTCAGTGCAGGGACTCACTTGATTATCCCCTGTGTTATAACCAGTGAGGGTAAAAGACTCCGTCACCAAATCTCCCGTGGGCAGAGGAACTGTTGGCTGATTTTCGAGAACCTTCCCAAGCACTGCCTTACACCATTCTCCTAAGAGCCCCAGGAGCACATAGGGCATTCTCTGTTTTACCCCAGTCCATAGATTTCCAAATGGAAGCTCAGCAAGGGGTGTAGACTTGACTGAAATCACATAGGTAGTTCGCGGTAAAGACTGGACATAGACACAGAATAATGGGAAGTGACAATCTGATAGGCAAATCAGAAAAGGTCATAGACAGAGGCAGAGTTGCTGTGAAAGTAATCTTAGCTCCAAGGACCACCCACTTCCATGGGGACCTTCAAAGACCTTGGAGAAGTCCTTGCAATGTGTGCATGTGGTCATTGGTTTTTGTGAAACTCACATTATGGAGATATTCCAGAAGCTATCAGTTTAGACCTTCTCTTCCACTCTGCCTTTCCCTCCATCCCCCTTCCCTGAGGATTGGGTGGGGTTGCAAGGGCTGTGCACAATTTTGAGCTTTGATTAAAGGGCTCTTGAGTTGGGGTTAAAATTTGGGGGGGTGGAATTAATGTTTTTCATAGCCATTTCTGTGCACAGTTAATCTATTGCTAGCCAAGCTGGGACAGAAGTGGTTCCCAGGAATACGCCTTTGGCCCCTGTTCCAATCCATCGATGGACCAAAGATGCAGGGCCAGGGGTCACGTGACACTTGGCACCAGAAGCATGTAGATCATGGGAGAGAAAGAAGACGTGAAATGTAGGGAGTCAGAAGCTGGTCTTTGGGAAATTCTTCCAGATATTCTATTGTAAGTGGAAGATTTGCTTTTTGTTGATGACTAATCAGAATGAGTAATTTGAACTTTTCTTAGGTCAGAAATATACTTACTAATGGAAAATGTACAATTATAAACAGACGTACACACCCACTATATACAGAATGCGTGTGCCTCTAATGGGAATTCCATGAGGCAGAATTGATCAGAATTCCCGATTCCTGGGCTGGCTGGGACAGACCCTTGGCTGTGCTGCAGATTGGAGTACATCTGTGTGTGTTTACTTGTTTTATGCATCCCAACCATCAGTAGTAACAAACCAATTTGAATTAACCATTCTAAAGAAACACTAAATAATCTTTTCATTCTCTTTGGTAGCAAAATGGTACAGATACATGTAAGCATACAGAAGTGTGTCCATAGGGGTGCATACAAAATATGGATGTATGCAAAATACGCAGCTAAAAAGATAGGGAAACTACAAAAATATATCTGGCAGTTAATTCATTAAAAAATTGGATTTTGTGATGTTTGTTATGCTAGCTGGCTTTTAAAATTGTGTGATTCACTTCTTATTTCATCCTAAGTAAGTATTTACTTTCCAGTCAAACTTGGACGATTAATTTTGTTCCTTCTTTTAAAAAGCCCCTCCCTCTCCTCCACCTCTCCTCTGTGATCTCCGCTCCCTTTCGGTTTCCCTGATCTGCTCAGGCCGTAGGAAGTGTGGAAGTACCGGGCTACTGTGGTCTGGGGGGAACTGAATGAAGCCTTAGCCGAGGAGACGCTGTTTGCACCGGGCTTTGATGAAGGATGAAGTTTTCTGCTGTGGGTCCTAGCCAGTTATCTACCAGCGGGTTTTAGCCAGGAGAGCGTTTCCTGGAGTCCTAAGTGGATCCCGCTACAGGAAGGGGATCCTGACCAGCCCGTAAGCCTCCAACACGGCCGTAAGTACATGGCGGGTTTCCTGTCCACGTGTGATGTGAGTGTCACGCTTTCCTCCCAAACAGAGTTGACGCTGAGGCTGGTAGGAGGGTTAGTTCCGATGTAAGTGGGGAAGGTGACCCAAGACCCATCTGAATTGCAACCCAAGCCTGAACCCCTATGGAGGTCCATTTCCCTGATCACAGGCGCTCCCGGGAGCCATCTCAAACACCCTGTTTTGTGAACAAAACATCCCTGCGTGACATACAATATCTGCCCCCTATTTGTTAGTATTACTTAATATCTTTGCAACTTGGTTTTCCCATCTGTCAAATGGACTTCATGGGGTCACTGTGAACGTTACTAAAACGCAGGTAAAGCCCCTAGCACTTGCCTGTATACAACAGGCAAAAAATAAATGTTTCCATTTCTTCTTCTCCAATGTAATGAAGCGTTCACTGCTTAATCAAGCTTTTAGCTGGCCTCGTTTTCCTCCCCAGATGTGCAGAGGGTTGGTTAGGGGCGCGCTCTGCCACAAAACATCTCTTGCCCCCTAACGATATCCTTCTTTGGCCTTTCTCTTCTTCCTAGCCTAAGATCCCACCTCGAATGTCATTTATTTAGCAAATATTTGTTGAGCTCCATGTTCCAGGCTCCTTGTGTCATCATACCTGCTCACGAGGTGGGCACCTCTGCTGTCGTCATTTTACTGGCGAGGACGGCAGTTGGGAGGTGGTCTGACTTGCTCCAAGGCACGCAGTGGGGAGGGGGTCCCCACCGGAGCTGAGACACGGCTGCCTGCTTTTCCAGGCTGCGCACGTCTGCACTGGGCTCTTCTGCCCCATCTTTACTCCGAGTCAAGCAGATCTCTGGTAGCCTCGTGGCACCTGACACGCACATCGTCGTACCCTCCCCAGTAGGGTGTGGCCAAGGAAGTGTGTGGCCGGTGAATTCAGCTCATCACCTGAGCCAGAGGCAGGAGCCGAGAAACCTCAGTGACCGGTCTTCCTGCTTTCACACGGCAGCATTGTCCCAGGCGTGGCAAGCTCGGGAGACACAGGAGTGGTTTTCGTGACATGAAAAAGGGGAAGGCACTCAGGGGCGCCTGGGCGGCTCAGTCGGTTCAGCGTCCAACTCTTGATTTTGGCTCAGGTCATGATCTCAGGGTCGTGGGACCGAGCCCTGCATCGGGCTCCCTGCTCAGGGGGGAGTCTGCTTCAGATTCTCTCTCTCTCCCCGCACCCCTCTCCTCTGTGCTCACTCTCTCTAAAATAAATCTATCTTTTCTTTTTTAAAAGGTGATGGTATTCAGACATGTAGCTTTTAATACCCTTGTTGGTTATTTGCTAATGTCCTCCTCATATGTGCCAAATTCTACACTGTACATTGTTAGGAACTTGAGATGTGTATGCACCTGTGTGGTAGGGTTGTGCGACCTCTGCGGTTAGTTCTGAGAGTCCTTTAATACTAATGCTACCGCGTGCCAGTTTGTCTGGTTTGCCGTCTGCAGTCTTCACGGGAACTCTACCAAGTAGGCCCAGGGATTTCCATTTTCTGGATGAGGAAGCCGAGGCTCAGATAGGTCAAGACACTTGTCCAAAGCCACACAGCGGACTTTGGTAAGGTACGAATATATATCCGAGGTTGTAGAGTTCCACATCTGTGGTCTCTCCTGTCAAAGACATTGTTGGCCCTCTGTGACGACTGAATCTTTTCTGGTCTAGCCCAGCTCTGTCGAGCCTTCAGTCAAGTCTGATGGTCGGGCCACCAGACTTGCTCTGCGTCAGGCATGATGTGTGCTCAGTGTTCTGATGGCCCCAAGGCGGAAACCGAATGCAGCTGCGGCCTCCTTGCTGGCCAATGTCAATTCCAGGGTCGAGCCACATCCTACAGGAGCCTATAGAGGCTTTTGGCCCTAGAAGCCGGGAAAGAAAATGCTCTGATGACTGCAGTGTTAATAAGGGGCAAGCCTCAGTATGACTTGTCCCTCACAAAGGCCACTCTGTCCTCCGTCGACAGCGCGGGAGTCCTGTTTCAGCCGCGAGGCGGCCACCCTGGCTCGGCCGCTGTCCCCCTGTGTGGAGCAGGCCAGGCGCGCCCGATAACATCACCGAGGCACAGTGGCGCTTTGTGCCCGTTTGGGGCTCTGGTTACCTGGGGCAGGCAGGGTGCGGGCTCCGGGGCCCGAGGCCAGGAGGGAGGCGATGACTTAGTAAAAACAAGCACGAACGGGGAGTGTTGGGGAAACCCCAGAGGAAGCTTTCTTTTCCCCCTGCGCGCTCAAGGTGCTTCCCAAGGAGGCTCCTTGATCCCTGCCGTCAAATTCAGCAAAGAAAAGGAATTCGGGCAAGACGTTTCAGCCGTGGGGGGCCCTGGGTTTGTGCGTGCTCCTGCTCACGCCTGGAAGGGGGCCAGCTTGCCGGGTCGGGACCCCTCCTTGGTCCCGGGGCTTCTGTGCCGGGACACCCCGCGGGCGGACTGCCTCCTGAGCCGGGCTCCGGCGGTCTGCGGCCTCTCATCTGAGCCACCGGCCGTGATCCGCCTTCGAGCACCAGTCACCTGGCTCTTCAAGCTTTCGCTTCAGAGCAACACAGCCTGAGAAAGCTTCTCGTCAATCACGGGGTTCGGCCTTGAGCCGATTCCAGAGCCGCCGAGCTGGGGGAGCTGGTCCCTCTGGGGGGCAGCCGGGCTCCTTTCTGGGAATGAGTCTGACCCTTCGAGCCTTGGGTGGAAGCTGGTGACTCAGAACTTCAAGTGTGGGCAGTGGGGTTGGTGGCATCACCTCAAGCGTCCTCTTGCTGGTCCTGCCTTTTCCCTCTTGGTATCACTCGCCCTGGGTGCCCACATCCGCCCGCTCCCCGAATACCCTGCGGTGACCTCTCTGCCTCAGCGAGCGTCCTGCCTGGGTCTGCTCGTCACACCCCTTCACCCACACTTCCTGCTGCTCCTCTTCCCCTTCCTGATGAAACCGGTAGGTGTCCCAGGCCCCAGAGGTCCCAGAAAGCAGCAGAGGTTCATGGAGTGAAGGAATTCCAACGTCTGAGGTCAGGCTCCCACAAGTCCCGCAACTTCAAACAAAGTTTAGTCTCTCGCAGTTGTGGAGGGCAGGAGCCCCCGGTCCGGGTGCCGGCAGGGGCCGACCTTCTGAGGGTCCTCAGGGAGGGCCCTTCTGTGCTCCCGCAGCATCTGCTGGCTCCCGGTGCTCACTGGCTCGTGACCCCATCACCCCATCCCTGCCTCCACAAGACATGGCCTTCTCCACGCGTGTGTTTCTCTCTTCTCTCCTATGAGGGCACTGGTTCCATTCACCAGTTCTGGAGTTAGGATATGAATGTACATTGTGCGGGATTAATAACACTTGAAGGTGTGCTTAAACTGGGCTGTATTTGCATTTTAAACAGGGAACTTTACTGTTTTAATTCAAAAGAACAATCCCTAGTGGGAATTTGGGGCCTGCTCATAGGCAGGCGCTTTGCTGCATTTTGGAGAGGGATTTTTGGCTTCTTTGGCCCCTGTGAAGCTGGACTGTGGGAAAACCCCTGTTCACAGACAGTGGCTCCCTCCCAGCTGGTCCTGGAAGGAGTGAGGAAAAACAGGAGGGGTTCCGTTTCTCCAATTCTCAGTGCTTGGCCTTTCCCCAACAGAGCTGGCCAGGCCTTCACGCTTCTAGAGTTTCTAAGGGCAGGCGACTCTGGAAGGACCTCTGGCCCCTTTGGAAACGTGCGCAGAAGGGAGCTGGTGAACTCAGAGAACATATTTGTCCTTCTGCTTCCTGGAATGTCCCTCCCACCTGCAGTATCTGCCTTCTGTCGGGGCGGACGGCCCTGACCACCCTATCAAGCAGAGCATTCGCTCGTACCCTTCATCCTCTTTCTTTCTTTTTTTTTTTTTTAAAGATTTTATTTATTTATTTGACAGAGAGATCACAAGTAGGCAGAGAGACAGGCAGAGAGAGGAGGAGGCAGGCTCCCTGCTGAGCAGAGAGCCTGATGTGGGGCC
This sequence comes from Nasua narica, assembly GCA_028533885.1. Lineage (NCBI taxonomy): Eukaryota > Metazoa > Chordata > Mammalia > Carnivora > Procyonidae > Nasua > Nasua narica. The sequence continues at coordinate 9,156,691 of CM052814.1, read as the reverse complement.
TCGATCCCAGGATCTTGAGATCATGACCTGAGCCGAAGGCAGAGGCTTTAACCCACTGAGCCACCCAGGTGCCCCCATCCTCTTTCTTGACCCAGTTTTTTCCTCCCAGAACTCACCATCTGTCTTGAGCACAGGACTTTGTGTGGTCAAGATTTTTGACTCCATAAGTGACTTGTGAAACTGGAGGGGATTCGTGAAACTGCTGACCCGCTGCAGCCACCTGCCTTCGGGGGACGACACTGTGCTGTCATCCTCAGTTTTCGGTGGAAGCCAGTGAGGCCTGGAGAGGGCGGACGGTTGCCGGAGGTCACAACGTTTTAGGAAATGGAGAAATAAAGCTGGAATCTGTGATTTCCGTTCAGGCAGTTTTGTGCTCAGAATTGAACTGTTATATCAGTCTCCATCTGGTTTCAAGCCAGTGCTCTGCTTTCATCCTCAAGTGGTTTTCCACTGGGGGCGAGAGCAGGACAGGTAAGGGGAAGTGCGGATGTGGAGCTCCCCAGGCATGGTGGGTTCCCAGCTAGACCCAGAGCACCGAGGGCAACTCTCTGCTACCTTGAGCCCAAACGTGTTGTTAGGATACAGCAGCTGATTGTGTGTGTGTGTGTGAGAGAGAGAGAGAGACAGAGAGAGACAGACAGACACACACACACACACACACACACACACACAGAAACGGAGGGTGGGGGCAGGCTGAGCAGAGAGGAAGAATGAGCAGGACCGTGTGGTGGGAGGAGACTGCGGAAGGCAGACTAACTCCATAGTGAAATGTTTTCACCATAAGCTAGTAGTTTTATTGAATCTTCTCTGGCTGTCTTATCTTTGCAAGGATCACATTTTTTTTCCAAGGAGCTTTATTCCCCAGGCTCTTTGGAAATTAAGATTTCATTTCTCCCCGCACTCCCCCCGGCCGGCCGGCTGGTGCCCGCTGACCCCCGCGGGGAGGCGGCTCTCAGGCATTTCCCACGTAGCTCAGCGCAGCTGCCCGCGAGCAGATGTGGTTTGCTTTCTTTCCTCATTCGAGAATTACTCTTGATATGAAACCACTCCTTAGTGGGCTTCAGAGACTGAAGATTAAAAAAAAAAGAAAATGGAGAGAGGCTTGTGGACAGGATGGAGGGCTTAGATGAGTGTCCGAGGACAAACTTGTAGAAACTAAAAGGGCATTGCTCCTAGTTCTGGGGACAGGGGAGCCGGAGGTCACCGGCCTCCCCAGCGCACGGGCGGCGGGGAAGGGGCTACGTGCCTTCTCAGCTGGGTGAGCTGGTGCGGCCGCCGGGGGCTGTCAGCCCTGATTCCAGCCACCAGCACTGGCCACGTCCATCCCCAGCCCTGGGCCTCCACGCCCTTGCTTTTGAGGTCTCCAGGTGCTCCTGCAGCTCTGCCTGCCCCTCGAGACATCCCCTCCATTACTCTCCGAGAAAAAAGCTGGGAAGGAATGTTCTGACTTCTCTTGACTCCCCGGGGCTCAGAAAACAGATGGGGACAGTCGCAGCCTTTGAAAGGACTTGAGGTGAAGTGGGGCGCGGCGTCCAGGCGCGGTGAAAGTCTCGGAGTTTCTTGTTCCCGGGAGCAAGAACCTAGCCCTCTTGGCCTTGCCTTCCACGTCTGGGGAAGGGAACGGGAGTCCTGCTGCTTCCTGCTGAGCTCGTCGGGAGGATTCAGCTCTGGGCCACAATGGCAAGTCTTGCAGTGCTGGGCTAAGTGCTCTTCCCGACATTCTCACTCAGCCTGTGAGTCACCGGGCTCGTGGAGGAGGGGACCATTTAAGGCAGAATAACTGGCAGAACCAGAAGGTATGCCTGGGTCTGTTTGGATGCAGACCTCAAATTCGTAGCCGTGATACTACTGGGCCCTGACACATCTCCTTTCCGTTAGGAATTTATCATAAGCGGACATTTTGATTTTATTTTCATAAAATAATTTAATATTTAGTTTTAGTTTCAGAGGTAGAGTTTAGTGGCTCATTGGTTACATATAATCTCCTCCTTAATGCCCATCCGCCGGTTACCCCATCCCCCCACCTCCCCACCAGCAACCGTCAGTCTGTTCCCTAGAGTTAAGGGTCTCCTATGGTTTGTCTCCCTCTCTGATTTCATCTTATTTGATTTTTCCCTCTCTTCTCCTATGATCCTCTGTTTTGTTTCTTAAATTCCACATATGAGTGAGATCAGTGATAATTGTCTTTCTCTGACCAACTTATTTCACTTAGCATAATACCCTCTAGTTCCATCCATTTTGTTGCCAATGGTGAGATTTCATTTTTTTTGGTGGCTGAGTAATATTCCATTGTGTATATACCACATCTTCTTCATCCAGTCCACTGGACATCTGGGCTCTTTCCAAAGTTTGACTATTATGGACACTGTTACAAGCATACATTTTTAAAAGGCAAACCTAAAAGGCCAAAAGAATAAACAAGAAATTACTTAGAATTCCATCCCCCGGAAAAGCCATCGTAAACACTTCACTATATATTTTTCCGTACAGTTATGTATATTCTAGGATGTATACACACTATTTTTTTTTTTTTGCCAGAAATAACACATTTTGCTTTTATGGTTTTGTAGCTGGCTGTCCTCCATAACAATGTATTATGGATAACTTTTGCTGTCAATTTTTCATTCAATAAATTTTATTGAATGTCTACTTTGTGCCACTTGTAATAAATCGGGGAACTAAAAAGTTAAAATCCCCTTTCTGATGGAGTATATGCTGTGTCGTGCCAGACGATGTACAATAAGCACAATGAAAAGTCATAGCGCATCTAAGAAGGAGACATGGGCCATCAAGGAATAAAGCAGCACAAGGATTGGGTTCCGTTCTTAACCAATGAGCCCACCGAGAAGGCAGTATTTGAGCAAAGACATGACCGTGAGGGACTTGGTCCTGAGGTGCTCTGAGCAGTCCAGGCAGGAGAAACGGCCCGGGGCAGCGTGAAGAGAGAGGACCATCGGTTTCCAGATGTATTGGAAAGCAGCACCGAAGGGATTTTCTGACAGACTGGATGGGGAGGTCTGGGTGAAAACGAGGAGTCATGGAGGCCTCCAGGGTTTTGGTGTGAGTAAGGGGAAGGACAGAGGGGACGCAACTGACACAGGGGAAGGTCAAGGGTGGGATGAGGTTCGGGGCAAAGATCCGAGATCCGTTTTGGACAGAGTGGATTTGAGCTGTCTACCGTGCGTCCGCGGGCGATGTCGGAGGTACCGACTCCAGTCCAGGAGTGCGAGCGGGGTCTGGGGACTCAGATTTGGGAGTTGGTAACACGGATGAGACTGAAAGCATGAGGCTTTTGGAGAGTCCCCAGAGCAGGGCGTGTGAATAGGGCCAGGGAGGGGGTACTGAGCCCTGGGGGACTCTACCGTGAAGAGTTTGAGAAGAGGAGGAAAACAAAGGGAAGAAGGCCTAGAAGGAGGAGCGAGTGAAGTAGGAGAAGCGCCAGGAGAGGGTTGTGTTCTGCAAGGTGAGGAAAAGAATATATTTAGAGGAGGAGGGAGGGCCCGACTGTGTTACTAGGTGATACCATGAGTGCCGACCACATGAGCACAACTCCAGCAAGTGCTGAGGGTAAAGGAGACTCCAAGAAGATCCTCTCTTTATTCATTGGGTTATAACCCATTGCTGTCATTATTCATTGTAATGTTCATGTTGTCCCAGATTTGGCCACCGGGAGCGCCTGCGTCCTTCTCACGAGCCCATGTCGCTCTTGGTGCACTTACTTATTTTCTGAAAGATGTTTCAAATTTTTTCCCTATTGTAGGTACCTCACTGAACATCCGCGGACAGACATCTTTCCATCATCTCGGGTTGCTTTTTAAAGTTGCTCTTATTTCAGGGTGTATTGTGACTATTTTCTTTGAATGTCCCCGCCACCCGCTATGTGTTTATTGGTGTTGTCGGCCTCGTTTCCCAATGATGGGGCTCTGTATATTCTTTCCCCGAAATAGAAGTTGCTTTATCGTTTGTTTCTGATTTTCATACTCACTGAAAATGTATCATAGAAAATAAGAAAATAAAATTTTGTAAAGTCACATAAAAACCCACTGGATGGAAATAACCCTCATAATTTTTGGTGGAAGACCGTCCCAGACATTTATGTCTCTTTGCATAACGTGCAGCCATGCCTTGGGTGTGTGTGTACATCTGTGAGCTTGCCGAGATGAGACCATAATCAGCCTAAACACATGTTCTGCTTCTCGCCCACTCAATAACATAGAATATATATTTTAATGTGTGTTAGAATAGACTATAGCTAGCATTACACACAGAGGGATAACGATACCGTTTTCCCCACGTTAAATGCCACATTTTATTATCTGACGAATATTCATTAAGCACCTACTTTGTGCCAGCCTTTCCTACACTTTCTCTCCAGTTTTGTATTGGGTGTGAATATTCGGATAGTCACTCCGGGCCCTCAGTATCGTTCTGACTGATCAAACGTGACTGTGTGTCACTCCCGAGTGGAAGCTTTGGGACCAGTGTCAGACTTGCCACCTTCTTTTTCCTCGGCGTCTCCAGGGAAAACCCATCCAGAACAGGGCAGAAGGAGAGCTGAGGTCGCAGCTGAGATCACACAGCCACATCCGCTGAGGAAGAATGGAAGGGACTGGGAGAGTCAGCCTGGGCAGAACAGGGTTGTGGGAGACATAAATTCAATGTAAGGGTGGATTTTTAAATAATTACAGCTGTTTAAATATGGTAGGAGCTGTCTTAGGAGGAGGCCTCGTGCATCTAAATGTTCAGTCCTTATTGGACATTATCTAAGCTTTGGGTGTTGGGCTGAGTTAAGAATCCAGAGACGAGCAGCGTGGAGCTCGTTCCCCTAGAAAGCTGAGTGACCGCGAGGGGAGACAGGCATGGCTGTGAGCAGATCCGGTCCAGTGTAATATGTCCTGGTGGTGCCATGCAAAGGTGCTGAGGGATCACAAATTAAGGAGTAACTAATCTGCCTGGGTTGCTTGGGGGGAGTCTTACGGAGCGGATGACATTTGATCAGGGTCTTGAAGGATGTGTACGAGTCTGCTTTTCAGCAGAGTGGAGCGCCTTATCACTGGAAGTGTCCAGACAGGGATTGAATGGCCGCCTGTCAGGAGAGTTGCAGAGGGATCACTGGGGAGGTGGGAGACTGGCTGGGGTGACCTCTCAGGTCCTTCCAAACCCCAGATTTTGTAAAAGAGCCACAAGAGAGAGACATTATCATCCTAGCATATATGTTACCATCTATCAACACATCCTGTCCGATTCCCCGCCTCATGGGGCTGGAGGAGAGCCGCTGTCAACCCGAAGAGGGTTTAAGTTGGGATCAGGAAGGGGAGGAATTTATATTTTCTTTGCCCTCTGGGTACATATCCCTTTACACTTCTCGACGGCGTGTACCGAAAGGGAAGGTAAGATGGACTTAATGAGAAAACACAGAGATTTGGGGATGGAGGAGGGAGCTTAGCTCAACTCTGCACACTTGGCAGAGTCAGAGGGTTTCCCGAATGCCCGCCCAGTGGGCTCTTGCTCCTGCCTGCAGAGAACAGCGGAAGCAGGCTTCTTTGCTAGAGCCCCGCCTGCCTGAGGCAAGGCAGCCCTCTGAGGCTCCCTGCCTGCCATCCAGCACGGACCCGCCCTTCTGCCAAGAAAAGCAGTGGAGACAAAGGAGAAATACCCAAAGAGCAAAGTGCATCCAGCTTCTGTCGGTCCTCTGGGCTGGAGAATACCTGAATTGTTCACATTCTTGACTCCGCTCAGGTGGGCGCAGGTGCACTCAGGTGGGGCCGCCGTCCCGGTTCTCCACCTGCAGGGCTGAGAGGCCCCACTGACAGGCGAGCGCACAGACCTGCCATTGTCACCAGCACGGGGTGGTATATCGGATCCGTCTTAAGAAGGGCTTGGGGCTCGGGGCTCCCAAATCTCCGAAACACCCACTTACAGCCCACCTTACCAATGTGGGCTTTTCTTCCGGGGGCGGGCTGGGGGAGAACATTTGGGCAACTGAGTCTAGCCACTTTCTCGGTGACTTCTCACGGTCAGTCAAACGTAGAAATAAATCACCTTCCTCCTGGCCTCTAAAATTCAAACCTTGGCCCTCATACTCGTTAAACTCGGGAACTCGTTAACACATCAAGTTTCTTCTGGGATGTCTGTCAAGAAGGATTAGCAGCCGGTTGATGGATGCGGGTTCAGACTGCAGTGAACTCGTAATATCCACTCGGTTCACGAGCTCTGACTCTGTCCCCTGCTGACCCCTACAGGCTCCTTCGAGTCAGTAGGAAATGCAACCTGATCGGGTGGGCTCTACGGTGTGTACAGATGGTGCCTTTTCTCTAAGCCAGTAATAACTCGAATATTAACTATTATAAGGAAATAAACAGGCATCTGCACTTTTGCCGGAAGAAACACAGGAAGGATAGACCAAAAACTAGTGAGGCTGGTTATTTACCAAGGCTGGTTGGGAATGGGGGGTGCCCAGACTTGAGGAAGCGACACTTTAAAAAAAAAATACCTTTTTGGAACAATTTTCACTTTTGGAACCATGTTAATGTTTTGCTGCTCCAACACATCAGATCGGTAAGGATGGGAAAACAACAACAACAACATAAAACGGAATACAAACAGAGACCAATGGATCTATTTACACTTCTTATGAAAAACATAATCACCCTGAAGGAGGAAATAAAACGAATCCAAGGAACTTTGGACCTCAAGATTTTCACTATCTACCTTCAATCTGAAGCCCCAAAGAACTATAAACAAATGTTGAAGTTTGCTTAGAGGGTTCGTTGCTCATGGTGGCATGAATTCGCGATTTTGAAACTACGATCTGGGTGTTCTGAGTTTGAGCAAAGTAGAGATTATTCTAACCATGGCAACCGGCCATCTCGTGATCAGAGAAAGGAGATGCAAACACGGGGATAGGGGAGGGCTGGAATGAACTGGTTTAACACTGGTCTGAATGGGACTGCACGGGACTGGTGTGAATGGAACTCAAGTTTTGTTTGTATGTATTTTATACTATATATACACCCACGCATAGAGAGAGAGAGAACATGATATGTATATATTATGTTTAAATATGTATGCACTGTATTAGGACAATGAACTTATCTAGATGTGGATGGTATTGAAACCATTGACAAAATTTGAATGTGGGCTATGGGTAAATTATAGCATTGTATCAGTGTTAAACTTGGTGATTTTGGTGATTATACTGGGATGATGTAAGAAACTGTTCTTCTTGGGAAATATGCACAAAGGTATTTAGGATTAAAGAAATATGTCCCCGATGAGGGAGAGAGACAGAGAGAGTGATAAAGCAAATGGGGCAAATTATTATGAATTGCTGCTTCTGATGTATCTAGATTAATTGCATATGGGTTTTTGTGGTTTCTTAAAGCTTCTCAGCAGTTTGAAATTATATCAAATAAAAAGTTTACAGGATAAAAGAGGCAAATTTAAACTGTGTTGTTGAGGATTATTCCTGCTCCATTCTGCACTGTTTGAGAGAGAATCATAAATTATACATTAAAATTTTTTTTTATTATGTTAGGTTGGTCACCATACAGTACATCATTAGTTTTTGGTCCAGCGTTCCATGATTCATTGTTGGCGTATAACACCCAGTGCTCCATGCAGTCCCTGCCCTTCTTAATACGCATCACCGGGCTCACCCATCCCCCCACCTGCCTCCCCTCTGAAACCCTCAGTTTGTGTCCTGGAGTCCATAGTCTCTCACGGTTCGTCTCCCCTTCTGATTTCCCTCCCTTCATTTTTCCCTTCCTTCTCTTAATGTCCTCCATACTATTCCTTATGCTCCACAAATAGGTGAAACCACATGATAATTGACATTCTCTGCTTGACTTATTTCACTCACCGTAATCCCCTCCAGTTCCATCCATGTTGATGCAAATGGTGGGTATTCATGCTTTCTGATGGCTGAATAATATTCCATTGTGTATATGGACCACATCTTCTTTATCCATTCATCTGTTGAAGGGCATCTTAGCTGTTTCCACAGTTTGGCTATTGTGGACATTGCTGCTCTGAAAATTGGGGTGCATATGGCCCTTCTTTTCACTACATCTGTATCTTTGGGATAAATACCCACTAGTGTAATTGCTGGGTCATAGGGTAGCTCTATTTTTAACTTTTTGAGGAACTTCCACACTGTTTTCCAAAGTGGCTGCACCAACTTGCATTTCCACCAACAGTGTAAGAGGGTTCCCCTTTCTCCACATCGTCCCCAACATTTGTTGTTTATTGCCCTGTCAATTTTTGCCATTCTAACTGGTATAAGGTGGTATCTCAGTGTGGTTTTGATTTGAATTTCCCTCATGGCTAATGATAATGAACATTTTTTCATGTGTCTGTTAGCCATTTGTATGTCTTCTTTGGAGAAGTGTCTGTTCATGTCTTCTGCCCATTTTAAAAAATCTTCCATTTGTACACTAGTTTAGATCAACATACTTTCACATTTTTATCTCATTGGATTCCCAACACAGCCTTTTGTAGTAAGCAAGACAGATACTTTATTGCCCTAAAGTTATAGGAAATCCAAGATCAGACACCTTGCATTTCTCAAAGCCATAGAACTAAAATGTGCTAAGGTCAGGACTTGGACCCAGGCATTCCAGCTTTTGGTACCAAACTTCCCCGCCACACTAAGGTCATACTTTTGACCTCTGCAGCATATATGCTCCTTCAGGGATAGAGAACGTTGATTAGATTGTGATCATGTTTCGATCCTCGGTGCCTGTCCTTTGTCTCTGCGCATGCCTTGGCTTCTGCTCCCCCCCCCAACATATTGCTCATCTAGCCAAGTGTCATATGCATGTCCTAATACCTAATTGTCATGTGGTGGATGGCCATGCCAGTGTCAACGCCTGGACATTACTATGCACACAGATTCAGGTCCTTTCCCCGTCACACATGCCCACAACTCTGGGCTGTTTGTGAAGTCAAAGATATATCCAGCGTCTTAAACTCTATAGCTCCTTTCTTTCAAGTTCAATCCCATGTGATAAAGTTTACCTTTGGGGCACTTGGGTGGCTCAGTAGGTTGAACATCTGACTCTTGGTCTTGGCTCAGGTCTTGATCTCAGGGTCATGAGTTCAGGCCCCATGTTGGGCTCCACGCTGGGTATGGAGCCTACTTAAAACAACGAAAAACAAAAACGAAGAAACCTCTGCCTTTGAGGAAGGGTCATAGGCAAGTGACAAGGTATTATGGGCTGGACGGCAGATGAGGCAATGCGGAAGTCAGCAACAGGCCCCAGTGATTGGTTACATGCAGCTCTTAGAGGCGTTCACACTAGAGTTCCAGGCTCTTTTGCTAAAGAGTCAAGGCTAGAATTTCAGAGGGTTGGATCTTGTGGACAAATGAGGCAGGGAATGTCGTGGCATAAGACTTTCTAAACTTGTAACTAAACTCCAGTTTAACTCCAGGCCCGTTACAAGCCTTGCTTTCTCTGCACAGATATCCATGGATCTGCCCTTTCTGTGCTGCTCTTCCTGTTCCAAATCCTTTGCACTCTGTCTGTGCTCTTCATTTGATGCTGATCACTTGTCCTATTTGGAATCATGTGGGGGCTTGCACACCCCCCCATATACTCTTCAACCCAGAAATTAGGTTTTGACTTTGCTACAGCTGCTCTTCAATGGCTGCCCGGTCACCCAGTCCAAAGGCCCATCCTCAGTCCTTATTCTCCTCCGCTTGCCTAGAGCTGCCTTCTTACCTTTGAGGATGTGACCAGAATGCAGATATGCACACACACACCATTCTACCTATGATTTCAGTCACCCCCTTGTTCTTAGTCGTCTCTATTAGGAGAAGCAGAAACAGGTGTCTTGTTTGGGTTTTGTGTTTGCTTTTTACCATCTGACTTAATGAAGCACGAAGAGTCCACATGCTTAGTAGCAGGAAGCAGCACGAGGCACTGCGGGCCTCGCCTGTACCCCAGAAACAGCCGGTAGGCCTCTCTCCTCTGCCTCTCCCTGACTGAGCTTGGGTTTTGACCAACCCCTGCTTAGCACAGTCCCATCACACTGGGCTTTTACGGAGGAGACCGGAGTGTTCGTTCTCTTGAGAATGGTGGGCAGAGGAAAGGTGGGGGCAGAAAGCACATCGCCTGCCTGACTTCCACCTCCAGACCCCTTTCTCCCCGTCAGTCCGGCCTCAAAGCAGCCAGGTCACTTTCCTGTAGGATGCCAACCGTCGGGATGGACGGCTGAGTTCTAGGAGATGATCAAGTGTTTCGATATCGGACAGACGCACCTTTAAAAATTACACTGTTTGCTTCTAAAATGCTGTCTGCTTCCCGGGGATGTTTGGGGATGGATTACGCCACATCTGGGAATGAACTGTGAGCTTCTTGGGAGAATGTATTACCCAAAGCTCTTTTGAACGTCTTTCCCAGAATTGCCGGCCGGCCGAAACCGTAGATATCCCACAGAACTGATGCTAGCCCCACCCGGGCTTACCGAGGTCACATCTTCAGTACTAGGTCATTCCCTCCTGCTCTTCCTCACTTGACGAGGACGAGTGAGGATCCAGAGCCTCTGACCCCGTGTCCAGAGCATGTCCCCCTATGATGGTGTGAGCTACTGTTTAGGGCACAGCGACCTGTGAGCAGGAAGAGGGTGGATACAAAGAAATGCGCCCTACGGCTCTGCTGTGGGGAATGGACAGGCTAGTGTGGGAGGGAGATTGGTGGGTGCAAAACCCAATTCCGAGTATCAGCATTTCCCCAGATGGGCTCGTAGGCATTCTGGTTTCCCAGAAATCTGACAGGGGTTACCTGAGAGAGAAAATTCGCCTCCTCACGCTTGGTGGAACGACCCGGCCGACTGTGAGCCGTCCGTGGCCAGGTGCTTTTAGGGTACGCTGGTCCGTGGTAGGAAAGTATTGGTGAACGCATGCATACGTCAGTGACATCCCGAGTCAGACAGAGTTCACTGGGCTTCTCCGTAGTGTGGCCGGTCGGGTTCCCCTGAGGTGAGGACCTGTGGCCAGGGGCTTATGGAGGAAGTGCTCCCTGGAGAAGCAGTAACGTGGGGTGGCGGTAGGGGAGGGGGGAATAGGACGGGGAAGGAAGAAGCCAAGCCACGGTGTCATCTCGGGAGAGGACTCAGCCTCGCCTTGCCCCCTCGCCCTAGAAGCTCCCGGGATTAACTTGGCAGAACCTCTCCCACTTCAAGGCAAAGGGTTAGGTTTCCAAACTCCTGCCCTAGTCATCGCTCACCGTGGCCTCCTGGGGGAACGCGCGCTCGGGCTCTCAGGGCACCCACCGGTTCTCTGAAGAAAGCTGTGAAGAGCCCAGAAACTGGGGATGAGCCCAGAGAACAGCACAGAGGTCTTGGAGGGCTGGAGAGAGCGCCGGCCATCTAGGCTACGTGTAGCTGCTCCAACGCTTGACGACACCGATAGAAACTCAATCACCGGGAGGAAAATCAGTCACTCGGTGACCCTTTTTTGGGACGGAGACCATTTTTTCCCCTTAATGCTTCCCTCACTGGTTTTCTGTGAAACAGTCTTTGGGAAATGCTGCTTACATTTTGCTCTCTTTTGCAAATTTTGTTTTGAGTGGCTTAAGGAGACATAGATTAAGGTGGTGAAAATGGGCACGGGTTGGCCAATAACTCCCTGATTTGTAACACATTCCAACTGATTGGCAGGTGTGTGGGCAATTTTAGGTCCTATTTTTGAGAGTGGAAGATACTGAAGGCCATCTGGGGAAAGCAAGGTGGGGGAATGGTCCTTTGGAATTTAAATGGCTTTTCGGTCTTGGATTTCAGGGACCTGAAGAATATGTCTACCCACAGCCTAAGTCTGTAAATATAAAATTATATACATACAAAAATGTAAAGATGATAAGACACTAGATAAAAGGATAAATTAAAGATACCTCATTTGAAAGTATTTAGCTGAATAAGGTCTAGAAATTTTTTCCTCCTTGTAATACCCCTGACAGCCACTAATCCAAGGCCAAAACCTGGTTTTGTCCACTTTATTAAGAGTTATTAGGAGAGCTGAGAATTAGGAGGGAATGTTCCAATTTTGATAAATCAGTCAGATATAGGGAGAGCGGGTGGGAGAAAGGGAAGGAGAAAAGCCTGCCGCTTATGTCCATGTGACAGAACGACTAACCACGATCAGGGAAGGTGACATTTACACTCTTGTCCTGAGGGGCTTATGGGAACAGTTCTTCCACATCGAGAAGCCTGTGCATTTATATTTTTTACCCCAAACATTTCCAAATTTTAGGAAAGGAGGAAAAATATTCTCATTTCCCAAGTGCCAAATGGTAGAAGCGATCAATGAGCCTTGTACCATGTTATTCTATGTGTAGGACGTAACGTGTAAAGTTGCCAGATTGGTTTTCCACATTTCAATTGCAAAAGGACAACAAGCAGAGCTCAACCCCGGCCCTGGTCAGATTTCTGATTACAACAGCTCTGTGGGATGATTCACACGGGAACTCGAACAACAGAATATACATACTCACCCTGGCTAATGTCCCAGGAGGGAGGATGGTTTTAAAATGTTCTCGTTGTGTTTTTGTGTCGTTCCCGTCCTGGAAGCAGACGAGCTGGTCGCCAAAGACTTGCTGCCTTGGAGGGTTATCCCTCTGAGGTGCTCGTGAGGGATGCTGTTTTGGGTATGAGTATTTCCTGGAGGACCGCAGGGCTGGACGATGTCTGTGTCATAAGACTTCACCTGTTAGATCGGAGCGATATCCGAACATGTGCACATCCATCTGTTTTCTGTGTGCACCTGTGTATATCTGCATGGACACATGTGCGATGCAGCCCTTCTCTCTCCCTGGCATGAAAGCAGGCTGTACTACTTCAGCCTAAAGCGTCGTACCTACTCACCAAATTCACACCGGGCTGAGATCTGATGTGGTCACGAAGGAAAATTTCCCCACGTTATGAACAATCCGACAAGCAAGAATGGGAGAGTTTGCATGGAACCTGTCCTGGCAGTGTTTGCTTTTCCTGCACTTTTGTTACCACTCGGGTCAGCTCCTGATGCTAAAAATGGATTTCCACCCTTGCACTCCAGCTTCATTCAGTGTTTTCCGGGGTACGCGAGCGCCCTCTGGTGGGCGTTTGGCTGGAAATGTTGCCCTGGGCATGCCCTGTCCCCTGGGGCCAAGCGGACCCCCATGGTACACATGGGGCACATGGGGCTTCTGTGAAGACCAGATGAAGGAGCCTCCCCATGAGAGTGTCAGAAACCTTGCACTGTCTGGTAGAACCTCCTACTGGACCGGAGATGTTCTTGATCGGTGTTGCCCAACACAGAAGCCACTGGCTTCTGAGCACTTGAAATAGGACCAATGAGACTAGGGAGCTGATTTATTTTTCATCCAGGTGAAACTGACATAACATAAAATGAACGATTTTTAAATTGTACCATTGCACAGCCTTTCCTGCATTCATGTTGCTGTGCCAGCAGCATCTCTGTGTAGCTCGGAGATTTTTCATTCTTTCACAAGGCAATCCTGGACTTACTAAGGAGTGATTTTCCATCGTCACCTCCCCACGGTCCCTGGTAACCACCAATCTCCTTTCGGTCTCTGGGGATGATCTCTTCTGGATATTCCGCATACGTGGACTCATATAACACGGGACACTGTGTGTGACCGGCTTCTTTCATCTGGCCTCATGTTTTTGAGGCTCTTCCCTGTGGGAGCTGTTGTCGGCACCTCATGCCTTTTCATGGCTGAGTAATATTCCATTGGATGTATATATTCCCTCTTGTTTGTCCTTTCATCCACAGATGGACGTTTGCATTGCTCCGACTTTTGGCGATGGCCAAGAGCATTTCTGTGAATACTTGTGTACAAAGGTCTATTCAAGCACTTGTTTTCAGCTCTTTTGGATATATACCTAGGAGAGGAACTCTAGGTCACACAGTCAGTCTGCGTGCAACTCTTCCAGAAACCACCAAACTGTTTTCTGAGGGGCTGAGTTTTGAATTTTATATAGTTGCAAGTGAATAATTTAATTGAATAAATAATGGGTAAATAATCTTAATCCCAACACTACAATGACGTGTGATGATTCTAGAGCATCTTGATTCTTTCTGAGCGGTAGACCAGGTTGCTTAAGAACTGCCCAGATAATGTCTTAAAAATATACTCCCATGGTGAAAAAAGCCATAGATATGTAAAATCTTACCCTTTTGTTGTTTTTTTGTTTTGTTTTCCCTACATTGTAGGGAAATAGATCACAGATCATAGAAAATAAGAATGGAAAGCAACCTTCAAGGATAAATATCCCAGCCCTGACATTTAATAGATGAAGGAACTAGGGTCCAGAGTGGTGACTTTTTTTTCATGAGCATTTGGTGTGCCCACCAGGTAGGGCAAGGGCTGGAAAGTCAGCTGCAGCCCGTGGCCGCTGGGTGGCAGCAGAGAGCACAGGGGTAAGAGGAGTCCCAGGAGAACAGAGGGGATGCTGCCCTGAGACCAGGCTTATGGTCTTGGCCAGAGGGCGGGCATGGGGCTGCGGCTAACCAGCCTCACTTTAAGTCTGGACTGCCTTGTAGCCTAAAGCCAAATCCGATTGGCCCCCACCTTCAGCTATCTCCTGCATCTGGCCAGTTCTCACGACCCTCATCATTACTCCTGTGCCCCCCCCCCCCCGCCGGCTCCCGGACCCAACAGCACTCCCCCACCCCATTCCCTTCCACTCCTGTTCATTTTCAGTCTCCTCTGCCCCAGCAACCCAAGATAGTCTCATTGCACTCAAATTCCAAGGCCCTTACCCTGGCTTATGAGACCCTCTGTGTGTGTGTGTCCTGGGTCCTCTCCCACCTCATCTTTTAGCAGGGACCCTCTTGTTCTCTGCTCCAGGAACAGCAATGCTTCTGGCTTCCTCAGACTTACAAGCACATGCTTCCCTTGTCCTCTCTGTTCGGGATCCTCTTTCCAGAGACATCTGAAGACATCCTGCCCTTTGTTCAGGTCTCTGCGCAGATGTCACATATCAGAGAGGCCTTCCCTGAGCACCTGTGCTAAAGAGACCCCTTCTCCACTGCCCATCCCTGTCCCAGGTGTGATTATTTTCTGTCACTCTCGTGACCTGTCATAATCCTATGGGTGTGGCGCCCCCTCCCCCCATTCCGCCAAATGTGAGCTCTAAAGGGGCCAGGACTTCGTCTCTTTTGTTTTGTCTTGTGCCTCTAACCGTGACTGACACATAAAAGGAGGAAGGAGAAAAGGAAGAAAGGAAGGAAGGAAGAAAAAAGGAAGGACGATAATCTTGGCCAGTACACTAATCTCTCTTAATCTTGGTTCTTTCATCTCAAAAATGGGATTAAGAATCATCTCTACCTCATAGGGTTGTTGGGTCTTGCGATGGCACTCCACATGCTTGGTCCAAAGCTGGGTCCTCAGTGAGTGCTCAGTAAATACAATTTCCCCAAAGTTTCCCCAAATTCTTTTTGGTATGCCTTCTCCTTTGGAGGAGCTGCCTGCACTCTTGCATAATCCCTGTAACAGTCTGGGAAAGGCATGGTTGACCTTCATTCCTCCCGCCTCATTCTACCCAGCTTCACGGGGTCCACCTGCTACTTCCTGCCTCTGGATGGCGCTCTCCTTTCCTTCTCAGCTACCCATGCCTCATTCTTTCCCTGCTCTGTTCAGTGTTCGAAGTTCCTCCAAGTCCTCTGCTGATTTTTCACCCCTTGGTACACCAGTTCACTCCTGTAGCTGATTTCATATTTAGGATGCCTGTGTGTGAGTGCGCACACACACACACACACACACACACACACACACACACTTCTCAACTTCTGAGCACCCTCTAGAACCCCTGAATCTCTGGTTGATGTGACAAGATAAGGAGATAACACCACTTTCTTACATCTGGACCTCCAGATGGTCCAAATGGGGCTAGGTGATCTGCCCAGGTAGACAGCGGCCAGGGCTCAGGACACTGAAGATTCGATATCCACTGGGGGACTGTGGTCTCCAAAGGTCACTTTTCTGAGCTGGTCTCACTCACTGAATAAGAACGAGGTTGGTGGCCCGTCTCCTCGCCAAGACAGCGTGTCTCTTGTGCCCGTACTTCTCCGGCTGGCATGCCCGGCCTTTGGGGGACACAAGTTTAGCTCTAGGATAAACACAGCAAACCCTCCGGGGGCATCAGTTGTAGGGGCATAAGTGACTTAAGTCATTGTTTGAGGTGGAGCACGGGTATGAAGTAGACTCTGATAGCCTCATAAATGTTTTAAGATCAAATATTAATCTTCAAGGAAATGTCTTGCTTGTGGAGTGCTGCTTCGGTCTACATTCCCAGGCTCCTTGCGTTCTCTTTATCCCCCTTAGGTACAAATTCACACTCTCTTCTGCTCTTTGAATGCTTCGATGGGATCATCAGAGGTGCACTATTGCTGCGGAAGTGTGCATGCTTTTCATAACTACATTGTGAGAAAGAGCGCTCTATTGCCAGCAATTTGTCCGATTAGTGTGGTTTGTATGAGATAAGGCCAAGTCATCCTAAACCCAAACCCATTTCCACCTCCAGAGAATATCATTGAATTAACCAGTCTGCACTTGACACAGGTCTTTTTTAGGTGGGGGGAATCTTTAATTGTTTTCCAGCAGTTAATATTGGAAAAAAAGTATTGCATTAAACACATCTTTAGTGTTTTAAAGTGGAGCCTGGATATACTTAGCTTTTATGGTTCTAATAACGGATGTTTCACATTCTTTAGGATTATATTAAGGTCTTTGGGCATTCGGATCCTCCTTGATCCAGTGATCACCCAGGGGTTCATAACCCCCAATTGGTAGGATGATTGTGCATGAAAAAGTATAGTTTACCTTGGTGGTACCTACAGTAGCAAGCTCAGATCCTCTGTGGGGGACCTGGAGCTCCTGCCCGGGGCCGGTAATTACACTTAATAATAAGGTTGGTGGGATTGTATAGTCAAAAGTGCAGTCTGGAGAGTTCAAAAATTCATCTTGCGGCCGCCTCCCTGTTCATTCCTGGACCAGCTTTCTCAAGTTACTCTTCTTTTGACCAAAGAAAATCATAATCACAGGGAAGGAACTTCAACCAAACATCTGCTGGGAAACAAGTAGAGCTATTCACCTGCATAATCAAAGAGGTTCCTAAGTTACACAGGGCACGACGGTGACCTGGAATCCACCCACAGGGGCAGCCGTCCCGGGGGTCCTTTCTGAATGATGGGAAAACTTGCTTGTGGAGGGTGCTCGGGCCGCATAACCCCCAAGTCACCTTAATTCGGAGCCTCGGGCCGGTGCGGCTCATCCCTTCGGGGGAATTACACTTGGGGAAGGGGGAGGAGTGGGTGGTAAGAGGCTGAAGAGTGATGCTTCGTGGAGTACACCAATGACGAAAGAAAGTTGAAATCTACTTCTGAACCAGAGACACTGCTTTGATCTTCTAGCTGTTGAAAGTTTTCTTTTCAGAGAAATGATCTATTCAGCTAGATTGTTTGCTGGGCATGGAGTCATTAGTTACTTTGAAAAAATTAGTCTTCCCATTACTCACTAGCAGGGTGGTCCCAGGTTAGCTTTCAGAGCACAACGCATTTTCTTATGGACTCACTTTTTAAAGCTTCCTCCTTTCCCTTGTAGACACGAGCTAATATGCTCAGGGGGAAGGGTGACAGAGCTCGTGGGGTGACATGGGGCACCTTTTACCGGTGGTCGTCTGGAACAGAGGAGCCCTGATCGTTCCCTAACTTGTGGGTGACTCTGGATAGGGATTGTGAAGTCAGGCCGGAGGGGAGCCGCGCACCCTGGGAGGGTGAAGGCAACATGGACGAGGAGACTTGGTGACCCTCCATCAGAGCAAAGACCGATCCACTGTTGTCTCTTCAGACTGGGGGGCATGTGACCCCGAGTAGAGAGAGAACTAGGCAGATGTTCAGCTATACGCGATGTGTTTGGAAAGAAGAAGGAAATTTGCCATCTTCTGGAAGAATGTCTTTCTGATGTTACCTGATAGCTTCAATATTGGGCACCCCCTACGCACATTCCAGGACTGCCACGTGCCTACCCTGATGTTCTGCGGACTCTCCATCACCCTGTCTGGATGTCCTCCCACCACCCTCCCCTCCTGTAGCCCCTGCTGTCCTTCTTCCCTTCCCCGCCTTCTTCCTTTCCTCCGTTAGTGACTCCTGCCTTTGCTCGTGACACATGATTGGTGGGAGAGCGGAGAAATGGGAAGCAGCCTTGGGTGACTGAAAGAACAGTGAGGAGAGCTCTTGCGCCTTTGTTTATGTTGTCTACCCCTGTTAGAGTCCCAGTTCAATGAGCTCAGCTTTGTGATGTTTCCCCTGAGTGTCCCCAAGGAGAGCCCACCGCTGCCCCCTTTGGTCCCGATTGTCTTTGTTCAAACTTCCGTTGTAGCATTTGGTGCTTTCTGTTGTTATCTGATTCCGTGGAGTCTCCCCACTGGATGGTGAATGCTCAGAGAGCAAGGATTGGTCACGATCTCTTAGCTTACAGTTGAACCCTGTTCTTGGCCCACACACAGTATGTGCCCCATGAGTGCCGAATGGATAAATGAATGAATGGAATGCATGATGGATTTCCTATTGTCTGGAAAATCACATCAGAATTCCTTAGGACAGCCTTCAGCGCATTACTCAGTCTGTTCTCAACTGGTTCTCTGTGGCTCAGACCCCCTGACTCAGCCAAGATAATGTTCTGCCCCTCAGTGTGCTGCAAACACTTTCTCTTCTTTCTTCCCTCCTCCCTCCCTCCCTTCCTTCCTTTCTCCCTCCCTCATTCTTCTTTCCTTCCTTCTTTCCCTCCCTCCCTCCCTTCTTTCCTTCCTTCCTCTCCCGCTCTGTCTCCCCCCTTCTTTGTTTACTGTCTCCTTATCTTCCCCAACCGTATGATATCTCCTCATTCCTCGCTCTGAGTTTCCATCTTGCTCCTCTGTGCAGACCGTCTTGTGTCCTGCAGCTGTACTTTCCAGTCTGAATTACTCATGGGACATTTAATCATTTATAACTTGCAGCATCTCTTACAGTTGTTCTCAAATTGCTACTCAATGTCAAATAACTTCCTTTGTTTGTTTGTTTGTTTAATTAATATATTTATTTGGCAGAGAGAGAGAGAGAGATCACAAGCAGGCAGAGAGGCAGGCAGAGAGAGAGGGGGAAGCAGGCTCCCTGCTGAGGAGAGAGCCCGATGTGGGGCTCGATCCCAGAACCCTGAGATCATGACCTGAGCAGAGGCTTTAACCCACTGAGCCACCCAGGCGCCCGTCAAATAACTTCTTAAGAGCGCCTTTCTTGTCTCCTGTAAGTTCCCTGAAGACAGAGATGATGTCACACGCTTGTGACCTGAGTGAAGCCACAAGGACATGTAGAGCATCTGAGACAGTAAGAGAGGGCAAAAGGATGTCAACGAGGAAGGCCTGAAAGTTCCACAGACTCTTCCCTTCCGTGGGTGCCTAAACCAGACTCCAGTGGAAAATGGAATCAGAATGATCTACTTCTCCACCTGTGTGGTTGACAATAACTCGACTCCTTCCTCTCTGTGATTTCAGTTTTGTCCACCCTCAGTTGTATGGGTTTCCTTTCTGCTGTGTGTCTTCTAGACATGTAGGGTTATTCTTCCTTGGTCCGAAAATGCTTTTTTTTTTTTTTAAAGAGTAAGTCATTTTTTTTCTGCCAACTTTCCCTCCTTGACTGCATATCTTACCACTTCTTGATGATAGCCACAAGGTACCTTTACTGCTTTTTGTTAAAACTGTAAACCCACTTTGTTTATTCCCCAAATGCTCTGTTGGGAAGAACAGTCACTGTAGGAGTCATCTAACAGTGGGCTTGGCTTGATCCCGTTTTGTTCTAGATACAGCTTAGAATATACTGAGCTTTTCAGCCACAGTCTGTTATTCACTTTGGTACCCCCCAGCACTTAGTATAGCACCTGACTTCTGTTGAAGGGTACTAAATGTAAGTGAAAATCATTTATTATAGTAGTATTGAACATTAGACTGATATTTACCTCAGGAGCCAGTGGTCCTCAAAGTATGGACCCTGGGCCAGCAGCATCAGCATCACCTGGGAATTTGTTACAAATGCAAATTCAGGAGCACCTGGGGGGCTCAGTTGGTTAAGCATCTGACACTTGGTTTTGGCTCAGGTCTTGGTCTCAGGGTCATGAGATTGAGCCCCGCGTCGGGCTCCTCGCTCAGCTGGGAGTCTGCTTGGGATTCTTTCTCTCCCTCTGCCCTCTCGGTGCACTCTTTCTCTCAAATAAATAATCTTTTTAAAAAATGCGTATTCGCTGAATCAGACACTCTGGGCCCAGCAGTCTGTGTTTTAACATGTCCTTCCGCTGATTCTGATGCAGCTCAAGTCTGAGAACCGATAGACCGTCCTTAGCCGCTGAACTTTTCCAGTGAGTCACTGTTGTGTAATAAGAAATGCAAGAACTGAACCCAGGCTCGTCCAGACCTGTCACGCTGTAGCACGGCTCAGGGACGTCGTGCGTTAATACGCAGCGTTGCAGCTGGAGCTCGTTTTCCGTCTCTGATGTCCTGTCGGTTGGAGAGGGAGCTGCGCGTCTGTCACCACACATGCCCGGGGCTTTCTTTGCTGCCCTCCGCTTGCACTTAGCCGGCCCGTTCCCCACATGCGAAGGATAAGAGGAGTAATAAAGACGGTGCTTGATTCTCGCAAGCCCTCCCCCGGCCCCCTGTGCTATGCATGGCATCCCCATAACCCGGCCAAGCCGCCCGAGCCCCCGTCATGCCGAGATTCACCTGCACCAGGTAGACAGTGAGGGATTGTTCGGAGCAAAACACTGTGCAATCAACTGGAGATAACAAAGGCACAGAGGTCAGGCGAGCTGCCCAGAGCATCTTTCATCTTTGACTTATATTGGTGGGGTGTAAAGTGTGGCATCGGCCTGGCCTGCCCCGCGGTCAATGGCGGCCTTGTTCTGCCCCCCACTTATCTGCCATCGCTCTGATGTCACAGGTTTCGTTTGGGTAGCTGACTTCAAAGATGCTTTTCAAATTTTTTTAATTTTTCTATTTCAGGGATAATAGCACAGCTTTTCAAAAGCATTTTGCTGTGCAATCAAATCAAACATTCTTAAATGGACGGGGCCAAGTTAACCCAGCTCAGGCACAGAAGCTCCCGAAAGGTTGCCAAGAACTTGGTGCCAATTCTGACAGACGGACAAAGGGAAGCTGTGTTTGCTGTCCTCCTCGGCTCTCCTCTTCTCCCGAGTCCATGGTGTGCTAAGATTTATGAAGCAGAGAACCCCCCTCCCCATGTTCTCCTCTCGGGGCCGTGCCAACTCCCCCGGGACATTGTCCGCCAGGATCTGTAATATAGTCCCTAGGAATGACCGGGCAGTTGAGTCAGTAAACGAATCGTTGAGTTTTTCTGATGGATTAAGTATGAGTTCCATGGAAAAAGCCAAGTTGAATTCTGGCCCTCTTGTCTTAAAGACTCTGCTTTTATTTGAGGCCGTATCTGTAAGTGGATCACAGAGTCAACCACTTTGTGGCCTTTTCTCTGTTTTCTTCCGTTGTCACATTGACGGCTGAATGCTCCATCCTGGGCTTCACGGCGATAGCTTGACCTGACTTTCGGTGGGCTGAAATTACTGGATCTGAGCTTGAGTCTTTATAGGGGAGGGACATATTTCCGGTGAATAATGGCAGTGCACATTAACTGGCATGGTTGTTGCCTAGACACTGAGCTAAGTGGTTTCCAGGCATTATCTCCTGTCATTCTCATGTCCCTTGGTAGCAGGTTCTGTTATTAACCACGTTTTACAGATGAGAAAATCAAGGCTCATGTGGCTGGGATTTAAACTCATGTCTCTCTGCTTCCAGACTAAGTGTCTTAGCCATGGTTTGGTGGCTCCTCAGTCTTGCTGCAGGTGACAACTGAGTTAAGGGAAGTACAGAGGAGAAAGAAGAGGACCATGGTATCGACCAAGCAGTATTTTTCTCTGAGCTTCAAAGAAAGAAGTCTGCAAGAGGAAAGGGTGAGGGGAGCATCGGTTTTGGACTTTCAGCCCCCCCAGGATCTGTCTTCCCTCTGCTATGGAGAGCCTTTCCTGTGGGATGGCAAGAGGTTACTTTGCCACCAAGGTGATGGGGAGCGGGGAGGTGTTAGGCCAAGGTCATGCCTGAAGAGCTAAGATCAATCTTGACTCTACAAGCTCCGAATTGTGGGCACCATACTGTTCATGGCACCCGAGAGTATAGGGCGGAGTTAGAGATGTACTTGATACTTTAGGAATCTGATTTGGAAAAATTCACAGAAGCAGAAGCTCAGAGAAAACATAGGAAAAAGTTCAAAAGACTAAGAAGGCAGATGACTCATTTATATGGAAATTTTCACAAAATTCTTGGTTAGAAGAAAAGAGGAAAAGGATGGTGGGAAACACTGAGGGGTCTTCAGGGAATATATCTGCAAGTTCAGACATAAAGGCGGCACGGGGATAAGGTCCCATACACAATGGTGGGCAGAATGCCTTGCCATTAACCTCTGAGGGGGAAATCTGCAAGTGAACCAAAATGCATCAGATGGCAAAAGATAGATTTTTTTTTAAAAAAATTTAGATTTTGAGCAAGAAAAACCAGCAACAAAATGATGTTCCTCTGCCAGAGGTCAATATTGAAATGGTCACGGGTCACAGGGAAAACAGAACTCTCTAGCAGTTGTTTAGCTTCTGTGCCTTTTTAAGGAGAAAGCTTGTACTACAGTGAAGGTCGACATCACACTGGTGGGAGGGGATTGTAACCCTGCAGAGGCAGGAGGTGACAAAGGAGAAACTGGAAAGACCCGCAGTAATTTTTTGAGGAATCCTGAAATCAGGGGACTTTGAAAAGCTGGCTTGGGAGTACTTGGACAAGAAAGAAGTGAGGCCTTGGATCAGGTAGAAAAGCATGAAGGACTGATGGTAACAAAATAGGCTCATCTCCTTTCTGCTTAGGACGATGCTGTAGGCACTAAATGGCATATGTGACCAATGTATATGCTTTGAAGCTAGTATGCTAACATGCCCAGTGAGAGAACTCGATTCCCAAAGATATTGGCACCCGGAGTCAAAAAACCCCCAAACCTCATAAGGTAAAAATAACAAAATCAACCGCCGCTTCAGTACAGAATAAAGGTGTCTCACCAGGCATTACCCTGAAAAAAGAAATGAGACTTTTAGGTGATTGTAAATCTGACGCAATAAGCTGGAATGTGATATTGTTGCCCAAAAAGTTAATTCAAACTTGATCCACATAAATGGAAATACAGTGTTCAGGACTCAGCCAAAAAAGGAAGCTAACATATTTTAACGCCTTCCCTCTGCAAAATATTTTCAAACACACAATCTCATGTTATTTATTTATTTTTATTTTTAAATTTTTTTTTATAGAGTATAAACCTCATTCTTTATACCTGAGTTACAAAAACTGAGACACAGAAAAGTTAATTAAGTTTTTCAAGATCATGCAGCCGGAAAGTGCAGATGTCAGAGTTCAGACTCAGGTCAGTTTGATTGCAAAGCCCTGTTCTTCCCACTCTCCCAATAGTAAGGCTTCCCCCAAAGCACATGGGGCACTGTTCACATCGCAGAGGGTGCTGGGCTAGGAGGTGAGGGTTGTGCGCTAGGAGAGGCACTAGTAATCCAGAGTGTTTTTCGAGGCTGGATTCTGCAGCAGAATATGGTGTGTGTTGTTCAAGGCACCAACTCTTTTGGGTGAGCATGAGAATGAAAATATAAAGTAGATACAATGATGAGGGGTCTGAAAATTGACCTGTGAGGAAACACTGACAATATTAAACTAGCAAACTAAAGATTTAGGGTGGATCTGAGATGTGTCTTCAACTGGCTCCATGTTTGCCGAAGGGAAGGAAGAAGCAGAGGGATTTTGGTTCCTCCAGAAGCTGATTGAGAGCCAATGGAGAAGTTGTAGGAATGTTGGTTTCCCCTCTGTGTCAGTTTCCTATTGCTGCTATAACAAATTACCCCGAACCTAGTGACTTAAACACTACAAATTTATTATCTTCTAGTTCCTTCCGTCAGAAGTCTGCTACTGGACTAAAATCGAGGTGTTGATGGGGTCCTGTTCCTTCCGGAGGCCCTAGGGGAGAATCTAGTCCCTTGCTTTTTCCAGCTTCTAGGTGCCGCCCACATTTCCTGGCACGTGGCTCCCTTCCTCCGTCTTCAAAGCCAACAGTGCTGCGTCTCCCTGACCATTCTGTCGTCCCTCCGATACAGTCAGGAAAGCACCTAGGTGATCGGGCTGCACCTACCCAGCTAATCAAGAATAATCTCCGTCTGCCAAGGGAGAGTCCTCCTTAAGCTTATTTTAAACAGAATCACATCTGCGAGTCCTTTTTGCCATATGTTCACGGCTTCCAGAGATTAGGACGCGGACATACTTGGTGAGGTGTTCTTGTATCTGTTCAGCATAAGCATAAGCGTGTATTTTGTAAGCAGCTCCCTAATCAAGCTGTACGGCCAGCAGTGGGCTGTTGCACACCCTGCGCCTGGAAACAGTCCAGGAGAGGATAGACTGAGTTTTGATGGCACTGCTGCAGGAGGGGCTCGAGTACCTGATGAGCAGGTGACTGAATGTTTTTATAAGGTTGATCCCACCTGGAGACAGAGGATTCTGTGACCACCCATTCTGTAGAGGGTTGAGTAACGTCCCTCCAAAATTCATGTGCGCTGGAAACCTCAGAATGCGATCTTTGAAAATAGGGTCTTTGCAGATGCAAGTAGTTAAGGTGAAGTTATACTGCATTAAGGTGGGCCTCAAATCTGGTGACTGGTGTCCTTATAAAAAGAAGAGAAGACACACAGAGACCCCGGGGAAGACAGGCCTATGAGGACAGAGGCAGGATTAGACTCGAGTCCGTTTTGCCGTGCTGTCATGCATCCTCTGGCCCAATCCAATTCTACCATAATGACCAAGAGCATAGGCCCCAGAGTCTAGGGGCTCCTGTGTGCCTCAGTAGGTTACACGTCTGACTTCAGCTCAGATCATGATCTCAGGGTCCTGGGATGGAGATTCGTGTATGGCTCTGCTTTTCCCCTCTCCCTCTGGCCCTCCGCCCATCCCTTCCCCACGCTCTCCCCACCCCTTCCCCCCACTTGTGAACATGTGTGCACTCGTTCTCTCTCAAATAAGTAAATAAAATCTTGAAAAGAAGAGGCTAGGCCCTAGAGTCTAATGGCTCGGAGCTGAGGACTCAGCCTCTCTAAGATTTAGTTCTCTTATTTGTAAATCCTGGGTAGTAGCATGACCTTTCTTGTGGGGTCGTGGTGAGGACTATAAGATGCCCTTATTAAAGGAAGCTCTCAAGGAAGTGTGTTCACTCATATTGAGTGTATCTATGATATGAGTCTATTCTCGGCATCAGGGACCATTCTGGGTGCCTGGATATCTCAGTGAGCAAGACAGAGAAAAAGTCTCAGGCCTCACGGCACTTCCATTCTATCAGGGAGCAGAAAATAATAAATAGCAAACTTAACCAATGTGTAAATTACATAATATGCCGGAAAATGATAAGAGCTATGGAAAAAAACAAAGCAAAGCAAGGGGCATGGGGAGTGTGTGTGGAAGGTTGCAGACTGAAATTTCAAGGAGTCGGAGTGGGATTTGAGCAAGCACCTGAAGCCGTTGGGGACGTTAGCTGTGCAGATGTAGAGGGGAGCACATCTAAGGCATGGGGAGCAGGGAGGGCAAAGACCCTGAGGCAGAACGATTTCTCGTATGTTTGAGGAGTAGAAAGATCAGTGTACTAGAACAGAGATACGGTCATGGAAGCGAGGGAAAGGAGGTAAACGGGGATACAGGAAGGAAGGAAGAGGACAATCAAAGGATTTGGCTTTTACTAGGAGCAAAATGGAAGCCATTGGAGGGGAGTGAGCACAAGGTAGGCATGATCTGGCTTGCCTTCTGAAGGAGGAACTCTAGCTACTCAAGCCAGCTGTTGAGAATGGATCACGCAGGCTGAGGAGTGAAGCAAGGACACTACTAGTTGTTCAGGTGAGAGATGTTGGGGGACTGGACCAATGTGGTAGCAATGAAGGGCGGATTCTGCACAGATTTTGAGGATAAATCTGATAGGGATTTCTAATGTCGATAGTAAGGGAATTAAGAATGACTCCAAGGTTCCGACCTGCGCAGTTGGAAAAGCGAAGCCATTGCTAACTAAGATGTGGAAGACTGAAGCCTGTTTTGGGGGAAAGGAGTTTAATTTTGGATACGTTACAAGAGTGATGCCTATTACGTATCTGAGTATTGAGGTAGGATAGGCAGTTAGGTACACAAGTCTGGGGTTCAGTAGATAGGAAACAACTTTGTAATATCTAAAGATCTCTAAAATTCTGTTATTGATTTTGTGGAGTGTGAGTTACAGGAAGGTGGGGACCGTGTTAAATTCATACCCGAGTCTCCAGAGTGCCTAGCGGAGAGCATCACACAGTTTATGGCCCAATAAATGTTGACTGAGTAATTGGACACTTACATTTTTCTGAATTTGGTGAGTCTGTAGCGTGAATATAGGACCGATGTGCCTAATGCTTGGTCTAGATTACTTCTCCTTTGCAAATCATTGCTTAATGGAAACTAAAAAGAGCCCATTACCTGTTCTGCTTACAATTCAGAGCTCCCCTCCTCTGGATCCTTGAGTTTCTTCCTTTGTGACATCTCGAATAACCCTGTTCTCTAGAAGAGTGAGATGGAAAATCATAGGATGCAGAACAATTTAAGGGACAGGTGAGTTCCTCATTTGTCCCCCACCTATGGCAGTAAGAAAATCCTGCTTACTTTTCTGAATTCCTTCTACGACACTTATTTCTCATTTATTTTTTAAATGTTAAATTCTAAGCCTTCCTCTTTCTCCCATCCCAGCACCTGCTCTAGGCTTCGAAGAGGGCTTTTTAGGTCAGAGCCTAAGAGAAAGATGGAGCTCATGATCCCTTCGGAAGCTTCAACCCATTATGTAATCTCAAATCTCTAATTCCAGAAGAATCAGTCGGTTGCTCGACATCCTGATGTCCCAGGATGGAGCTGGAGCTGGAGCTCTGCCCAGGCAGGCTTTTCTGACTTGAAGCTAGACAGGGAAGGACTTCCTTTCAAATCAGACCCAGCTTGAACGCAGCCTGAAGTTGACTGAGGTCCCCTCGTCTAATAATTTCTAAGCCCGGAGATGCATTCAAATTACCAACGGGACTCAAATACTACAGATGCTGGGCCCAAGGCCCAGAGCTGCTGAGTCGGGAGCCTCTAGGCCTTGAGCTCAGGAATCTGTATTCTCTAAGGGCCCATCATTGATTCTGAGACAGGGGCCCGTGAACTTAGACCATGCCGCTTTATTCTGACTACATGGCACTCGCAGGACCTGAGCCATCACCCCTCTTTTTAAAGGCATCCCCAAAAGAAATTGTTCAAACCACTTCTGCAGTTCACTCAGTTTTCTCATCAAAATGAACAGCTATGTTTTTAATGCTTTAGTAAATTCTCTTTTAGGAACAGGAGCATGGCCGTGCTCATTATTCGTCTTACCAATACTTGTTAAGCTAAACCGCTTGCAGAGAATGCTGGGACAGGTAAGACCCTATCCGTGCTCCCGTAACTCTCTGGCTGCGGGGGAGGGGCGGGAAACCAGGCGATGAGCAGTGGGAGGCGGTATCAGGAACAGACGGATGACCTGGAATATTAGTAGACAGACACCCAGACGGACGCAACACAGACACACCGTGCGTATTGCTTGCGTGACGGTAAGTGTGTGCACGGATCCTTCGTGCTTACGTCCTCAGCCTCCGGGCTGGAGTGAGCTCGGCTGATTTCCTTTTTTTCCTCTTCTAAAAGTATTCTTTGCACATAGATGTGTGAATTTGTCTGTGTGTCTTGGTCTGTTAATTGCAGCTACAACAAAATACTGCAGGCTGCGTGGCTTCTCCACAACAGGGATCTTTTTCTCATGATTTCGAAGGCTGGGAAGTCCCCGGGATCAGGGGCCAGCATGGTGGGCTGGGCTGTCTTCTGGGTTGCGGACTCCTCGTGCCCTCCCACGGTGGAAGAGATGAGGGAGCTCTTTGGGGGGGAGGGGTTCTTGTTTTCTTTTTAATTTTTTTGAAGATTTTATTTATTTGAGAGAGAGAGAGAGAGAGAGACCGTGTGTGTGGGCACGCAGGGGCGGCAGGACAGAGGGAGAGGGAGAAGCAGGCTCCCCACGGAGCAGGGAGTCCAACAAAATGGGGCTTGATTCCAGGAGCAGGGATCATGCATGACCGGAGCTGAAGGCCGACTGAGCCACCCCGGCGCCCGGTGGTGGGGGTCTCTTCTTTAAGAGCACTGATCCCGTTCTTGAAGCTCCACCCTCATGATGCAAGCTCCTCCCACGGGGGCACCTTCGGAGGTTAGGATTTCTGCACATGAATTTGGGGCAGAAGGACACAAACTGTGTCACCGCCACTGACAGGAAGCCCGCGGGATACGTGAATACTGGTGTCCCCGAGGAAGTTCGCAGATGGCACAGCCTCTACCACTGGGGCGAGCCATCAAAGCAAGGACGTGGCACTTTCCGGCACAGTCTGTCAGATGTGATTCCAGGACCCTCCACTGGACTCTGGGAATGCATAGCATACACCTCACATGTCCGAACAAGCTTTCCGCGTATCTTCGGCGATTCAGAAATACCCGCCCTAACTCACGCCTCGCGGAGTGGTTCCCTCCCGTGGGCATCGCCTTGGTTTTGGTGGCATCGAGATCCTACAAACAGCACAGCGATTGCCGCACCTTGCAATTATTTCATAGGGTTCTAGTTAATATCCCCGGGGCTATATGTGTGGGGATCCACATATATATATTCTTGCCTTTGCCACTTATGTTTAGAGTGACTTTATTTGCATTAAATGCTTCAAATTCTGTGAAGAAGGGAGGGACCAGTGGAATTATACACATTTTGCCAAATTGAAAAACAAAGAAGGGCTCAGGCAGTTTATGTCTTTTTCAAAGTTCGCAGCTAGCAGGAACAGGAGCCCGCGTTTGAGTCTCGCTCTTGTTCCGAGATTCTCTCGTATACAACCCCCCGCGCCCGGGCTGCTTCGTGCATCGTCAGTCCGTGCCCCGGACCCTCCTGAACAGTCTGCTCGTTGCTTCTCTGAGGCCGCCACTTCCAGGCTTTCCTCTTGGCAAGAAGTGCAGACCGAGGAGAATGCCCTGTTGTTTCTCCGTGAGTGTTTCGTGTCCCCTGGGTGGGGACATCTCTGTAGCGGTTCACTAGTGCTTCAGTGTGGCACTCGTTCCGAGTACTGCCAGCGACGCGGGGGCGGGGGGGGGGGGGTCTGTGGCCATGACTGTCTTTTCTCACTTTGTGCTGACTCTTGGCAATGGTTCTCTCTGGGTCCTGAAATGACTTTTGTAGATTGCTGACATTGTCTATAAAAGATGAATTTACCATTAACAAAAAGGGGAGTTTACCATTAACAAAAATGATTTAAGAGTGTGCCGGAAAAGAAATGTATTTTGTTTGGGACAGATAGGAGAGGGATAAGATCGGGACTCCGGGACCCCTACAGCTCCGTCCGCGACGGCTGTTGTCCTTTAGAGTAATGATTTACATGGATTAAGCCCGATGGCTTAGAAGGTACTGGGTTGGGATAATTTTGCCTTTATGAGATGTCACCCTGAGGTCAGGAAATAAATGTCACGGGCACCTAGGAAAGCAAGTTGAAAAGGTGAGGCACACGAAGTCACGCCTCCAGGGTGATGGAAGGGTGTCCCCATCACACACCGACAGCCCACACTGTTTGTCCTCGTCTGCGGGAGGGTAAGTTCCCAGGAGCCCGGGATTATTAATGGCGTGCCAGCTGCTCTGTCTTTATCGCTGTCAGTCACGGCGTCTGCTTCTACCCGTCCGCAGAGACGCAGCTTCTGCAGTCAGAGTGCGGGGCTGCCACTCAGGGTCCGCGGGCCCCCTGTCCTCTCCTGCCTTCCGCGCCCATCTGCCTTGCTTAGGTTAATGGTCTCCTAATCTCAGAGGCTGCTTCAGAGGCAAAGGATGTGGGACTGCCCCACCTGCTGAGCTCAGGTGCGACGTTGAATCAGAATGGGGTGCCCGATGCTGCATCAGAACGGGGTGCACATCTCTGCGGAGCCCCTGGCTCTCTTGCCTGCCTGCTGCTCCCGGGCTGTGGCTGGGTCGCCCAGTTATCTAAAGCGACCTGCAAGTACAGTTGGAGGGAGAGAGAGAAAGGAGAGGGGGGTTGCCAGGAACTGAGGAGAGTGGGGAGCTGGGAGTTACTGCTTACTGCGTGGAGTGTCTCAGTTTGACAAGATACAAAATGTTCCGGAGATGGATGGTGGGATGGTCGCCCAGCGGTATGAACGTAATGAATACCACTGACCTGTGCGCTTAAAATGGTTAATGTGGTAAATTTTCTGTTGATTTGATTTTACTATAACAAAAAAGTTTCGTAGAATAGGGGAAGGAATTGACTTTTAGTAAATGAAATATCTTATTTGAGCATCAAAAATACATACATAGGTGCCTGGGTGGTTCAGTTGGTTCAGCGCCGGACTCTTGGTTTCGGCGCAGGGGGGTTGTGAGATCGAGCCCTGCATCAGGCTCCATGCTCAGCGGGGAGTCTGCTTGAGATTCTTTCCCTCTGCCCCTCCCCCGACTTGTGACTGGTTGCCTATAATAAATGAGAATTTTATAGTTCTCAATCCTATGTATTCAGTATTAGTCAAGGCAGTTTAATTGCTGTGATAAAACACCCCCCAAATTCAGTGACTTAACA
This sequence comes from Nasua narica, assembly GCA_028533885.1. Classification (NCBI taxonomy): domain Eukaryota; kingdom Metazoa; phylum Chordata; class Mammalia; order Carnivora; family Procyonidae; genus Nasua; species Nasua narica. Next base: position 9,125,924 of record CM052814.1, on the reverse strand, counting down.
TGAAAAATCCAATTCAGTGTTCCTGGTTGAGTGGTTCTTATGGGAGGCTTTCCAACAAGTGGTGACGTGGGGATTCAGGGTCTTTCCATCTTGTGATGCCACCATCTTCATCCGGGTCTCCAAAGTCAACCTGCAAGGAAAGAGAAACGAGGAAGAGACTCTGACACTAACAATCTTGGCTGGGAGGTAGCATGCATCACGTACATTGCATGGGCCAGAGCTGGTTGATCAGATGCACAAGGGCTGGGGCATGTGGGCCTGGCTGGGGCCACTTCCCAGCAAGAACAGAAAGGGGACACTAATCTCCAAGGGCCTGGTAGCTGTCACAGCTACATCCTGCTCTTAATGTAGTAAATCAGAGGCCCTTGATGAGTATCTCCTAAGTTACTTGATACATGAATAAATAATAGAGATTTTTTTTTTACTTTATAATTATTGTATTATTTCTATGATTATAGTTTCATTTGTTATTTTAAATCATTTTAAAGTACTCATTTAGCTCTTTAATCATTTCTTACCTTTCCTGGCAGATCTTTCAAAATGATTCTATACCATGTCTCAGAGTAGCTTAGGTAGCATTTTCCTTGAAAAGTGATGCAGCGGTCTGAAAGTAAACTTCACATCCCTTCCAACTTGGCCCTTTGTAAGCTATGCAAACTCCACCTTGGCAATGTCCATGGGCCAGCAGGTTTGATGGCATATTCTTTTGCAATAACTCTATGTCAGCAAATTAAGGGTCTTTAGCCAATGGAGCTGAGGTGATGGTCGTAGCCAGTGTATAAGAAGTGTCCCCGGAATTATTTGAGGCTAAGAAAACCAGTTAAGCTGCAAACCATTCACTTGTATTGTAACTTGCCTCATATTATACATTGGGCTTATAATGACTTAAAAAAACAGAACTGCAAATTTAAAAATTGTCAGCAATTTTTAGTACCATCCGAGGAATCATGAAATGATGTATCCAGTGGTTCTAAGAATTCCAGTCATAAAAGACATGTACTTACCATGGGATAAATGAATTAATGCCTTTATGACACTCAAATGACTTGTGTGTAAAGATATCTCATTTGCCTTGTTCTAAACCTCTGCTCATTCCAGACTCTGATTACTTCGTAAGTGCTCTTAATTGATGACCCCTTAATCAATGTGCTGGGTTGATCAACACTCTCTCTTCCTTCCATAAAACTTAGAGACTGATACCCACAGGACCTTTCATGGATCAGAAGTCTGGAGGCAAGCAGTCCAGACTTAAACGATAGTTTGGTGAGCTTGTGGAGGATCCAGGCTCCTTCCAGATTTCTGCTCCACTGTCCCTGGAAAGCGACCGTTATTGTCCTTGTCCAGTATGGCTCCCAGAGCTCCGGCCATCCAGCCACATGATGAAGAGCCCACCCCTTCCTTTTTCGGAGACTTCCAGGAAGTATTCCATAGACATTGAAGCAAAATGTTTAAAATATGTTTGTATCATTTAAAATGATCTCCCACTTTAAACAACTCATTTAAGATTTTATTTATTTATTTATTTATTTATTTATTTATTTGAGAGAGAGAATGCGACCAGGGATGGGGGTAGGGGAAGGGGCCGAGGGAGAGGGAGAAGTAGGGAATCCACTGTGGGGTTTGATCATCCCAGGACCTGGGATTATGACCCGAGCCCAAGGCAGACGCTTAACCAACTAAGCCACCCAGGCGCCCCTTAACCAACTCATTTAGGTTAACAGATTAACAACTACCAGTCCTAATAATATCTGATAACAGAGCTCCTAATTCAGCTTCCCATGAATAGGAAGAGGATGCTGTGTAGAATGAAAGAAATATTCCTGTTGTAGGAGGTTATAAACTAGCATTTGGGTTACTCATCGGTCATGCAAACATTTGTTATTCTAATTCTACTAATTAGAGTACAGTCTACGTTGCTATAACAAAGAAACCAAAAAAACCCCAGTGGCTTCAATTCAATAGAAATGAAATGGATAGCTCTGTCCTCTTCAGAGTTGCCATTTCTCTGCGGGCAAAGATGTTTGTTCCAGCACTCACCTCTCTCAAACCTTGGAAGAATTTTACAACGAGGGGATGGGAGAGCATATGCCTAATCATTTTAAGCTTCCCCGGGAGTGGCATTTACTTTCATTCCACAGGCTGGAACTTAATCATATGGCCACACCTAGTGGCGAGGCAGCCCTCTGAAACTTGATTCTTGTGGAAGAAAGAGAAAACAGATGTTTGGGAACAATTAACAGCTCCCCCCCCAATAATTTGTTGCTGTTGGGTCTTGTCACCTCTAGTCACCTGAGGGGATCTAGTTGCTGAACATGTAAGTCCTGGGATCCAACCTTGGATTACGGGGAGCTCAGTTTTACAGGTGACAAGTCAGCGGGAGGACGATGACGGGTCTAAGCCCCTGATCCTGGGGCGGTGGCAGAGTCAGCCTTCCCACCGTGAATGCACGCACCTGACAAGGCCGTGTCACCACAGGGTGGCGGGGTCGGTACCCAACTGTGGCGATGGAGACTTTTGGTGTTACACAGACCCAGCATCTTGATGGACTGAACTTGACTTTTTTCTGGAACAGAGTAGCACATCCAAACGCTTCCTGGCAGCCAAGTTTGAACCTAGAGGAGCAGGATTTTTATTATCATCGTCATCATTGATTCAGTGTGTCTAGATTAACATTTCTGAGGGGCAAGGTACCGGGTTAGGCCGAGGGATGAGAAGACAAAACAGTTTTCTTTCTTTTTCTTAAAGCCACTTTGTTGAGGCATAATTCATGTACCACATGACTCACCTATTTAAAATGTGCAAGTCAGTAGTGTTTCGTGTGCTCACAGAGCTTGTGACTGTCACTGCAAGCCATTTTAAAGCACTTTCATCACCCCTCCTCAAAGACCCGTGCCCACCTCATCCCGCCCACCCCTCCCTCCCAGCCCCTCGCCTGATCTACTCTCTGAATCCACGGACTTGCCTAATCTGGACATTTCATGTAAACGGAACCGTACGATGTGTGCCCTCAGAGTATTTTCAGGGCTCGTCTGTGCTGTAGCAGGTATTAGCACTTTATTCCTTTTCATTACTGAATAATGTCCATTGTCTGCATATACCCCATTTTGTTTATTCGTTCCTTCCTGGTGTGGTGGACACGTGGGATGTCGTTTTTTGGTATATTGTGAATAATAACGCCTCGGACATTCCAGCACATGCTTGCGTGCGGACGTGTGTGCTCATTTCTCTTGGCAACATATCAAGGAGTAGAATCTCTGGGTCATGTGGTAACTCGGTTTAACCTTTTGGGGCGCTGCTGGACTGTCTTCTAGAGCAGCTGCCCCATTTCATGCTCTCATAGCAGTGTACGAGCGAGGGTTCCGGTCTCTCTGGACCCTGGTTCTCCATATCCTCAAGTCTTGCAAGTGTCTGTCTTTTTTTTTTTTTTAAAGGGATTGCATATATATATATATATATATATTAAAGATTTTATTTAAGAGACAGAGAGGGTGAGTGGGGGGAGGGCAGAGGGAGAGAATCTCAAGCAGGGTCCGCGCTGAGCAGGGAATCTGACAAGGGGCTTGATCCCACCATCCTGAGATCATGACTGGAGCAGAGACCACGAGTCATTTGCTTAACTGACCGAGCCACCCAGGGGCCCCCAATGTCTGTCTTTTTGATTATAACCATCTGAGGGGGTGTAAAGGTATTTCCTTATGGTTTGATGTGCCTTTCTCTGGCAACTCATGATGTTTGAATAGCTTTCCACCAGCTTTTTTTTTAAATTTAAAAAAGATTTTATTTTTGCGAGAGAGAGAGAGAGAGAGAGAGAGAGAGAAAGAGAGAGTATAGGCAGGGGGAGGGGCAGAAGGAGAGGCACTCCCCACTGAGCAGGGAACCTGATTCAGGACTCGATCCCAGGACCCAGGGATCATGACTGAGTCAAAGGCAGACGCTTAACCAACTGAGCTACCCAGGTGCCCCTTTTCATGAGCTTTTTAGACATGTGTATGTCTTTGGAATAATCTCCATTTTGATCCTTCGCCCATTTTTAAAATTAGATCATTTGCCTTTTTATTCCTGAGTTGTAAAAGTTCCTTACGTGTATTTCAGCTATAAGCTCCTTATCAGATGTACGATTTGCGAATATGTTCTCCCATTCTGCGGGCCAGGCTTTTCACCTCCTGGATGGTCCTGAAGACAGATTTCTTGCCTCCAGCTTAGCTTTCCGATGAAGGCACGGTGTGAATGCAGTACACAGAGAATGCGGTCACAGTGACTCTTAAAGACTCCCCCCAGGTGGGGGTTGGGCCTGATCGGAGGCTGGTGCTGGGGGGCGACTCAGGTTGTCCCAGGGCCACCTTTGGTGCCCAACTGTTTGGCTCACAAATTCAGTCAAAATAGCAATCAGTTCAGTCCCAAGGCTGGTTTGGCTGGCTTTCCTTTTTTGTTGGGCTGACAGGATAGTGAGCGAACCAGCTGGTCATCTGGTAACACAACCCTGTCCAAGGACCGCACTGCTTTTCTCTCCACCTAGTGGCCGCCCAGTCTTTTCAGCTCTGTTGGAAGAGCAGAATCTCTCCGAACTGGGCTCAGAACTGAGCGATCCCGTTTGTGGCCGGGACGCCAGAGGTCTCACTATGTGGGGCGGAGCGCAGGGCTGGGGGCTCAGGTCCAAGTCCCACCGCCCGGCTCCCCCGCTCCGTGGCCCTGGCCTGCCCTCCCCGGTCACCCCGCGAACTCTCGGACTCACCTTCCCGAAGAGGAGACTGGAACAAGCGAGTGTCTCTAAACGGTGTTTAGGGTCTTCGTGGAAATAAGCCGCAAGGCGGTTGGGGCTCAGCGCTGGGGTGGCTGAGCCCACAGACGCGGCCCGTTTGCCCTCTTCTGGAGCAGACAGGACGCCCCCGACGGCAGCGGCAGCGGGCTCTCGCAGAATCGGCCGGGAGCCGTCCTGGCCGCGGGCTGCTCTAGCACCGAACAGATGACGGGACCACAGGCGGCCCGTCCCCTTCTAGGGAATAAGGCAAGGATTCCTTTAACACAAAGTGACAACTAATCTCTCTATAGCATCTGACTGGGAGGTTTTAATTACTACTGTGATAGACACACGTGATTCGGTTATTCCCGCCAACAGCCGGGTGGTGTCTCTGTGTCTCCCCATCACTCTGCCGGGTGTGCGCCCGCCCCGAGCCGTGGTGGGGCTTCTCCTTCTCCTTCTTTTCTCCTTGTCTCTTTAGCTCCCTCTTTCCCCTGCTTTGTTTTCACCCTCCTTTCACGTATCCTTAATTTGTGTGAATGAGCTTATTGATTTTCTGCCCTGAACATAAGGCCGGGTCCTTCAGCTCTCCTTCCCCTCCCAGACGTGGCCGTGGCCGCAGCGTCCCGGGGAAGGGAGGTGTCTTCACAGCCTTGCTGGCGCTCCCATGAAGACCTCTCTGGGAGAGGGCGTGTGCGCGGCTGTGGGACAGGCGGGCGTCGCCAGAACGAATTTGGCGGGGAGAATCCAGGACAGGCTTCCTTCTAGCTTAGGAGGTAAGCAGGACCCGGTCGGGAGCCTGGGTCGTCGAGATACCAAATATCTTGTTCATTGGCCACGTAAAAATATATAGACATCTGGACCTTACAGGGACAAATGTCCGAATAGTTGGGAGTCCCGAGATTCAACTCAGATTATTTGTTTATATTCAAATACGAGGTGATCCAGGTGCTCTGTTTAGAAGACTATTTGGAACATCCATGTGCAAATCTCTCTGCTTCTGGGCAAAGCAGTGTTATAAAAAATGCCAAAAAAAAGTTTTATAAAATGTTAATATCGATCAGACATAGTCTGAGCTCCGAGATGTTCCACAGTGAAACATCCCTCAGTATATTCCTACTAATATTCCTACTATTCAGTAGATACATACGGACACCTGTTTGATTTAAAGAGAAGGAATAGGAATTAAAGAGAAAAAATCTGAGGGGCGCCTGGGTGGCTCAGTTTGTTAAGCAGCTGCCTTTGGCTTAGGTCATGATCTCAGGGTCCTGGGATCGAGCCCCACATCAGGCTCCCTGCTCAGCGGGGAGCCTGTTTCTCTCTCTCCCTCTGCCTGCTGCTCTGCTTCCTTGTGCGCTCCCTGTCTCTCTGTCAAATAAATAAGTAAAGTCTTAAAAAAAAGAGAGAGAAGAAATCTGAAATCCTCAGTGGGATGCTTCCCATGGGCTGAGCGAGTGTTCCTTTCCGAGCGGCTTGTGAGGACCCTCCCTCACCAAGCACAAGGCTACAGCCACTTCGAAGTGACAAACTGGTGACATCGAACTTGCTAATACAAGCTTCCATGGAAAGCAGACCTCATCACCGGGGTCCTCTACTCTGGGCACCTCCCCCAAAGTCCCTGCATGCTTCCCTCAGGGCGCGCTAGCCCCACAGGCGGCCCCCGACACCTCGATCTCTAACTGCTCACCCCCCTAACCCCCCCAACCCCCCCATCCCCCCCCCCGTCCCTGCGCTGCGGCTGCGCTCACCCTCCTGCAGCCCACCCTGCCCCTGCTGGAGACTCTGACCCCCTCCCCCCCTCCTGTGCGCGGCTCAGACCGCACCATGCTGACCTGAACTAGCCCTCATTCTGACTTTTGCGCCATCTGGGGTCTCGGCTCCCCCGTCTTTCGGGGTCAATTCCACGACCGCATTCTCTCTCTACCGTGTATCTGGCCACGAAGCGGATTGTTGGCCTGTTACCCAAACCCATTCTGTACTTTTTCTACGTCTTTGTTTGCTGTTCCACCCTCCGGCAATGCCTTTCCAAGCCCAATGCGGTCCCCAGCCTGTCGCAATCCTACACACTTTTAAAGTTCCAGCCTAAATGTTTCCTTTCTCAGGGGCCTCTGCACCCCTGCGGCACCTTTCTTGCTACTGTTTGGGGCCCTGCCGAGCTCTTGCTGGAGCAGCGGAGGGGTCCGCGGGGCTCAGGGGGGCGATGCATTAGCTTCGGCTCTGTTTCCAAAAAGGCGTGTGGCTCTAATAACGTCCCTCAAATCTCTTTGAGCCTCAGTTTCCTCCCGTGTCAGCGTGATGGGCTGGGATTGTACGGGCTGGAGGGGGCCTTCTGCTTAAAGCTTGGTGATTCCATGATTATGATTTCAGAACGTCTATGGTAACTCCCCTATAACCTGCTAACTCCTTTAGGGCAAAACTGATACCTTCTTGGGGCACCTGGGGGGCACTGTCAGTTGAGCAACCGACTCTTGGTTTTGGCTCAGGTCATGATCTCAGGGTCGTGGGTCGGAGCCCCGTATCAGGTTAGACACTCAGTGGGGAGTCGGCTTGAGGATTCTCTCCCTCCCTCTCCCCCCACTTAAATAAAAACTAAACCTTAGAAAAAACCCGATAGCGTCCTCGCCTAGCCCTCTTTCCTCTTGGTGCCTGAGTGTCTTGCACACGGTACGTACCCAGTAAGTCCTTGTTAAAGGAAAGGATGGATGAAAAGCAGTCTCTGGCTGCGACCTGATCTCACTACTTAGTTTGTTTCCAGAAGTGCTACCGAAGAACTGATGTGTGCTCTTTACTGAATAACTATTTCCTGCCTCCTTCTGTTCACACCAACGTTTGCTTTGGCTAAAAAGTTCCACGCTGGAGAGCAAATCTGGATCTCCCAGCCTTCCCTGTTCGATTGTCTTCTCCTGTGTGCACATGGGATTTTTTTCCCCCTAAATAAATGGCGTGAGATAAGTATTAATTTATTTGCGGGGCTATGCTTCACCCTTCTGCCTTCTGTCACGAGAGAGGCATGCTTTTGATTTTTGAAGAGATGCCCAGTGCCGCACAGGCCCGTGGTTACCGGAGCTCTCCATGCTGGTTGGCTGCTTAGAGTAGGAGATGTGATCTGTGATGTGATTGCCGACGGGCCGGTGGGGCTGCCATCTGCCGACCCACTGGTCGTCATGAAGGAATTACTCCTTTGCTTCAAGAACAGCCTGCTAAAAGGATATGCCTCAAACTATCACTGACGATCCTTGAGGCCAGCAACATTTGCTTCCAGGGCATTCTAGAAGACTCCAGTTCCAGAAGATGCGAGTAGATGTTCCATAACAAGGGACTTCTGTGATGAAGTACATTTGGGCAGCGGCATTAAGTAAGACAAAGCAGAGTCTCCTAGCTGCGGGACGGCTCAGAACATTGAACGGGCTGGTGCGCGAGGGGAAGGCGGCAGTCACATTTCCCATACTCACGTGCCTACAGAATCAGAATCCTGCCAGCTATTTATTGTATTTTATTATTATTATTTTAAAGTTAAAGGTCCTAAGAGCCTGGATTTTCACTGAACAGATTCTAGGAAAAGCTGCCCCGGAGGGCTGTGAAGAGCCCGCCGAGTGCAGGATTCAGAGAGGCAGGCAGGCGGGGGTGCATAGAGAGATGCGCCCAGCCGGACGGCAGCCCCCAGCAGCTAGCGGGACACGGTGGGGCGCGTGGTGGCAGGTCCCCTACTCCACCCGAGCCTCGGGTATCACCTCCTCTTTCACAGAGTTGCGCCTGACTCGGCTTTGATGGGCCGTCCTCACACTTCCCCCGGGTGACCTTGAGGGTTCCGGGAAAGCCATGCTGTTTCTCCAGCACATTTGCAGGATGCCGGGCTCTGCCCTCAGAAGCACGGAGGGAGACGCTGAGGCTCCCGCCCCCACGATGTGAGCACCTGTGCCCTTCGGATGCCAAGGCTACTGCTCAGCTCACTGAATCGAAGCTTTAGTCTGACGAGGTGTCAATACTGGGGGTGGGGCGGTGGGAAATCGATAAAGCCTGTCTCCTGGTGAGGCCGAGTTTGAAATAGGCAATGATTATTTCCCCGCCGTGTTCCGGAAGCTTCTTGGGCTGTCCGTATGCAAAGCTCCAGGACAAGCAGGTTGACCACAAACCTGGGAAGAAGGAGCACCTCCTTCAAGAGTGCCGGCTGCGGTGGAGGGAGTGACGGAGACCCTGAGGCCGCCAGGGGAGGGAGGAAGGAGAGTGTGGGGCGGCAGTGAAGCCCTTCCCGGCTCTGCGAAGCCCTGGGGTCCCGGGGTGGCACCTCCTGCCCGCGCCCCCCGCCCCCGCCCATTGCTGAGAACGGAAGAGCACTGCAAGGTCCTCGGCACCGCGGAGCAGCTGCAGGTCGTGGGAAGGCCTCCTTGAGCTGGCTCCCCCGGCCCCGCCGTCTGGGGCGCCCTCCCTGTCACAGTGCCCCCACCCCTATACTGACTCCAGCTCCTGTCCTATCCTGCCGCGCACTCTGCTGCAATGTCACAGTCCGGTGGGCGGCAGGGACACCCCTCCCGGCGCTCCTAGTGGCTCTGGTTAATAGCACGCCGTGGGCTGAGAGACGTTTGCGAGGCATCACTGTGCTGGGGTGTCCCTGGCCTCGCAGACCTCATCGCTCCCCACTTAGCTGCAGGCGTCTGAGGGGCACCCTTGTTCCCCGTCCGTGGGGCCCACACGTCAGCAAGGACCACGCTGCACCAGGCTTGAAGGGACAGGTGCCGGGCACAGGAGGGCCTTGTGCAGTGTCCTTCATGTTTAGTGGAGATGCCACATGCTTGGTACCAGGGAGCGGAGGCTCAGGCTGGCTTCCTACTTCCCCCAACTCGATGTCCTCCTCCGAAGGCTAGAGGACCCAGGACGAAGGGACAAGGCGACTGTGGGGTGGTCCCGGGGCGGAGGACACAGCCGCGCTTCCTCATCTGCCCGCGTGGCCGCCCGGCAGGAGGCTAACGAGACGCGGGGTGAGAGCCAGGGGCTTCAGGGTGATCCCAGCTGCTCAAACCGCTGATGGCACCCGCACCACTCTGGGGCCCCTCCCTCCCAACCAGGCTGTTACTGCCCTGAGGCCGGGGACTCCTGGCCCCATTCACCCCCTCTGGCCTCCCACTTACGGCCTCAAAAAGGAGGCTGTCTGCAGGGTCAGCCCCTCTACTTGCAAGGGAAATGCCTCCGCCTGCCCAGCGGGCCTTTCTACTTGTGGACTTGCCCAGGTTGCTCCAGATGCGAAGTGGGGAGCAGAGGATTGCTGGGGGGCCCCCGGCACTGGTCATCTGGGCCTGTCCAGGCATAAGCTTGGGTCTCCCTCTGCTGGGAAGTGCCAGTGATTCTGATTGCCCTCGGACATAACCCAGCAGAGAGTTCAGGAGGCCTCCCTGGCTTCTCCTGCCTCCTGCCTGGGATGGGAGCGGGGTGGCCGGCCATGCCTGGCTCTCCCTACCACCTCTCCACCTGGTTGTGACGGCGCCCCCCTTCTTGTTTGCTGGTCTCCCCGTGGTTCCTCCAGCTCTTGTCTCTCGGTGCCCATCACGGCGCCCGGCTGCCGGGCTCTGTGCCGGCTGTTGCATGCATGAAACCAACGAGCTGGTCCTTCCAGTTCACCCGCTAGCTCTGCTCCGAGGAGCGGGGTCTAGGGAGGCCAAGGAGCCTGCCCTGCCCCGGGGACGTGGACGGGCTAACCCACTTGCCGGCACCTTGTCTGGGCTGTGGCCACGTGAGGTCTCTCTGCTCCGCTCCCTCCTCAGTATGGGGAACCACGCTGATCCTTCCTTAGGAAGTCACCGTCAGAATGGACGTGGGGACACCTCGGCTACCAGGGAGGAAGCTGTTCTAAAGTAGCCTTGCCAGACTCTAAAGAAAAGTGTGTTCCTCCGGGAGTCGTGTGTGTCCCACAAACTGGGCGAAGTACTCTATTCTTTCCCACAACCAAGGCTGTCCCCTCTCTCAGGGCTCCATTCTCTCTTTCTTTCTCTGTCTCTGTCTGTCTCATGCTCAAGCTGGTTCCTGGAGGTACACACCCCCTCCTAACCCCACATCTCCCCACTCCCAGTGCCCCAAACCACCTTTTCCTTCTCCCCCTCCTCCCACAATGCTCGCAGTCCAGGAGAAGGGACTTTGGGTTGTTTGGGGCCAAGGGCGCTTCCTGACTGCCCCCGCGCCCGGCCCCACGGAACCCCCTCTTCTCTGCAGGAGCCTCCTGGCTGCTGGCAGGAGGAAGACGAGGAGAAAGAAGCAGGATGCTGACGCCCAACAAAGCTGTGGTTGCGGGCGGCACGCGCACACCTTCTGCCCAGGCGCGTCACCTGCCCCCGGCCACCGTCCCCGAGACGCCCGCCGTGCGCCACCTCTCAGAACAGCTGGCCCGCGTGTCACAGCCAATTAGGCTTTGGAGGGAGTGAGAGGGAAAGGAGTGACACCGCATACTGACCCCTGCTGTCAAGAGGCCGGTGTGGCGGCCAGCACGCGTCCCCGCACGGCCACGCCGCTAATTAATCACCTCGGCCACTGAGTCGTGACAGCGCTCTGCCGACTCCGGGCGCACGTGGAGGCTGGGCCGCACCTGCGGGGACAGTGGCGCTGCACAGGCTCTCGGCCACCAGCCGCCCCGGCTCAGCTTCTGGCACGGCTTCCCGAAGCTGTTGGGGTTAAAAGGAAGGGTGGGAAAGAGCGGGGACACTCTCTGAAAGCAGTAAGTGGTTACACAGAGTGCGGGGAGGGGTGCGGCCGAGCCAGCAGCCAGAGCAGGGGCCCCTCTCCGGGGCGGACCTTCTGGAAGACGTAGTGGAGGCTCAGGGATTTACTAGAGAAGGCGCCTGGGACCAGGCTACTGTTTTGTCTTTCCTGCCTTCCGCTGGTTTCTGCACCCACCCCCTCCCCCTATCCTCCCTCCCTCAGACTCCCAGAAAGGGGGGCAGGCCCTGTACCCTCCGTGAGGGGCCTTAGCGCCTACACATCTTCGAAGACTTGAGTTAGATATCACCTCCTCCAGGAAATGCGCATGGTGGGTGGCCATCGAGAGAGCTCCCGTGCCCAGGGCCCTCGGGTCCTAGCTCGCAGGCCTGGCGCTGTGACGGCCTACTGGCGGGACGCGAGGACTCATCTGGGCAGCTCAGCTGCTGGAGCAGCCTCTACCGCAGGGCCCACTGCTGCCTTTGCACTTGCCAGCATTTGAAGAATGGTTCCCAAATAGGACACGATCTCACCTCGACGAGCTCCAGGTCCGCTGGGGAGACAGCCAGGGCCTGGTCACGGCCCTGCAGCCCCGCAAAGCTGGTGGTGTCTCAAGGCAGCGGGTGGGGGAGGGGGCGGGGCAGAGAAGGGAATGCCAGCCCCGTAGGGACCTCACTTGGCTCATCACCGCTTTCGTGGAGATCTCGGGTCAGCCTGCTCGCTTTCTATCCAAGCTCAGCATCGAGGCCAGAGCAGCGAGGGTGATCCCTTCGTGGCTTATTCTTAGGCCAAAGTTCTCCTCCTTCGAGATAAAGCTCACGCTGGTCACTGACAAACCGAAAACAAGCAAGGCTGCTTCGGGTGACATACAACACAGTGGGGGCCACGTCATGTGCATCCGTTTGGATACAGATCGTTAAGGGTTCATTCCTGATTTTAAGACCTGGACTCGTGCACGCCCATGAAATCAAGCCCCAGCTCTGTATTCCTTCGGACTGAGTGGGAGAGAAGGCGTCCGGAGCTCGGCCTCAACGAAACTCCCAGTGCCATCCTGCCCCACCCCCCAGACACGGACCCCTGCAGTTTGCAGGCAGCTCTCGGCCCAGGAAGCCCTCTGCCTTTGGTCTGCTTAGCACACGTCAGCTCCCTTCCAGACGCCCTGAATCCGCCCCCCTCAGACTTCCTCTCTAGAAGAGAGCCTGAAAACAGTGAGAGGCTTACAGATCAGTCACAGAACTCGTTCTGTGAGGACAGACCCTCCTGTTGCACGGGAAGAGCTGTCCTGGGCAGTGAAGGGCGGCATTGGGAGAGTCTGACAAAATTCTGTTCCGTCTTCCGACGGGCAGAGTGGATGAGAAACTCTAACAGGCAAGCGAGGCGGCGTCCAACATCGCTCTCGACAGTCACTGATGTGACAGCCGATTTAACTCAGCCGTTTATTTTCTGATACTAGAAGTTTAGGAAAGAGTATGTTTACAGAAACTCCCTAACCAAATGTTTAGATCTTGGGAAACCCCCCACCCCTCCAGAAGTATCTCTCCAGAAGTATAACTCTTTTCTAAAGAAAAATCTAGAAAAGAAAAATCTAGAAAATCTAAAATATACAAAAAGAGTTAAAAAGTGATTTAAAAGTTTAATATATGAGGGGCACCTGGGTGGCTCAGTCTGTTAAGCATCCGACTCTTGGTTTCAGCTTGGGTCATGATCTCAGGGTTGTGAGATCGCGTCCCATATCCACCTCGCATTCAGCAGGGAGTCTGCTTGAGATCCTTTCCCCTCCCTCTCCCTCCCCCTCCTCCCTGCTCCTCCTCCTGCTTGCTCTCTCTCTGTCTCTCTCTAAAATAAATAATCTTTTAAAAAGTTAAAGTTTAATAAAAGATACTTTAAAATGTTAAGGGGCACCTGGGCAGCTCATTCGGTTAAGCATCTGCCTTTGGCTCAGGTCATGATCCCAGGGTTCTGGGATCGAGTCCCACATCAGGCTCCCTGCTCGGCGGGGAGTCTGCTACTCCCTTTTACTTTCCCTCTGGGCTCTCTCTCTCTTTCAAATAAATGAAATTTTTTTAAAAAAATGTCAAAACCTAGAACTTGTAGCTTACAATATGTTACACACAAAAGTATTTACGTTAGGAGGACAGAACCGTGTCTGTAAGAGTGGCTGGTGCCTGAAAGGGGGGTGACGGGGCCCAGGGCTCCTTATTGTGGGCGCATTTGCAGGACAATAGCAGAGCTCTGTGCCGCATTGCAGAGGCGTCTGACCTTGTGACCTCTCTGGATTGTACCTTTGGTTGTCAGCCTTAAATGACAATGGTCCTGCTAGAGAGAAGATATGCTTTAAAGACAGGCTGGGGTTGAGCTCCAGTGTCCCCTCTTAACTCACGTGACTTTGAACCACATGCTTTCCTTTGGCCAATACTCACCGGGCACATAGTCACACACCTGCTCACTCACTCATGAACCCACATGGCATTCTTACTCTTCAATCCCAAGCAAGAAAACACAGTCAGGCATCACTAGGGATACAAAGGGATGTTCTAGGAGCTCCTGGCTGGCTCAGTTGGTAGAACATGCAGCTCCTGATCTCAGGGTCGTGAGTTCACACCCCACGTTGGTCATGGAGCCTACTTTCAGAAAAAACAAAATCACCAAAGTGATGTTCTAGACATGCTCCCTGCCATAAAGGCTCTCAGTTCAGTGACACGTGCCTTGGCTCTCTCCAGGCACTGAGCTCTTCCTTTGCAACGTGGGAGTGGGAGCGCCAGTCTCAAGGTCATGCCCTTCCTTGTTTGAATAGTTCACCTAGAGCCACAACCAATCTCGTGTGCATTCATCTTGACTTTTGATACTTGCTTTGGACATATTTTGTGCCGTAAACTCCAGTTTTTGACACTTATAACAAAGTTTTGGTGAGTAATATATGGAACAGTGTTTGCTCTTCTTTTTTTTTTAATTTTTTATTTATTTAACAGAGAGAGAACACAAGCAGGCAGAGGGGCAGGCAGAGGCAGAGAGAGGAGCAGGCTCCCTGCTGAGCAAGGAGCCCGATGCGGAACTCGATCCCAGGACGCCAGGATCATGACCTGAGCCGAAGGCAGCTGCTTAACCAACTGAGCTACCCAGGCGTCCCAGTGTTTGCTCTTCTAAAAATTACTTTATCTGGAAAGGAGTCAATCAGCTAAAGAATTTTTTTCTTCTGCTTCACATGTTTTGTGTTTCTGTTTCTTGCTTTTCCTTTTACTTGATGCCCAGCACTGTGCCCATGATTGGGGATGCAGAAAAAGGTTCTAATACCTTCTATTTTCTTACTTGGTGTATGTATGTAAGTATGTGTTATGTGTGTATGTGTGTGCGTGCACCTAAGTGTGTGAGTGTGCATATGCACACATGAAGGGTGTTTACATACTTTAGGGCATGTGTGAGTGTATGCTTGTATGAATGCGTAAGTCTATGCATGTGACTATGAGTGTGGGTGTGAATGAACACATGTGAGTGAGAATATGTGTGGGTACATGTGTGAGTGTGTAAATGTGTAGAATAAGTGTGTGAGTGCAAGTGTGGGGGAAGTGTGTGCACGTGTATGGGTGTGTGCACATGCATGCATGGAAGTGTGTATGTGTGTGTGAAGGCACCGTGATGTCTCTCTTACTAACAGACTCTGGAGACCAGGCATGTGCTCCTGAGGGCAGAAACACAGGAAGTGGGACACTTGGGTGGCTCAGTTGGTTAAGTATCTGCCTTTGGCTCAGGTCACAATCTCAGGGTCCTGGGATCAAGTCCTGCATCAGACTCTCTGCTCAGTGGGGAGCCTGCATCTCCCCCTCCCCTTCTCTGTCAAATAAAAATCTCAAAAAAAAAAACCACAGAAAGTCTCAGTATGAGATCAAAAAGCAGTCAAGCAACTTGTTCCTCCAGTTGACTTTTTGTGGCAAATCTTTTTCTTCCTATTATGAAATCAAATTTAAAAACAACAACAACAACAAACAACAACAACAACAACAACAACAACAGAGGGGTAATTAGTCTGAAAAAGAATGGAAAAAGATTCCAGAAATAGAAACCAGTAGGGATTTAAAAAAAAGTAGCTGACAGACTGGACCTTTCTGGCGAAATTTAAACTGAACAAAAATGACCAATTTGAGCCATTTCAGGGAGGGCAGCGGGCAACCCAGGCTCTGCAGGAAGATGGGCAAAGGTGTCCCCTCTAAAAGCCGGAGTCTCCATCTTGTGGCCAAACACAAAACTGCAGCCCCTCCTGAGCAATCGTGAAACAAAGTGACAAAGTCACTGAGCGCTCTGGGCCGCGGAGCAGGCGAACCAGTGAGGCTGCTCCCAGCTGTCCGCATCGCCAGGCCCCCTCTTTCTGCAGCCCTGCCTACGCCCTGTGACGTCACAGGAAAATATATACTGGCCTCTGCCCCCGGTTCCTGCACAGAGCTCCAAAACCCCTTGCTATTTCTTAAGTGAAAAGAGCTCTGGGGGCATCTTTTGTTCTAGTATTTGGTTTTGGGTCCCAGTTCCTGACAGTCCTAAAGTCCCTCACAATTTCCTAGGGGAGAGGAGTGTTTCTGGGTCTAGTGGGGTGACTCTAGAGGGGCTCCCGGAGGGGTGCCGGCCACCCAGGATTCAAAGCTTGGAACCTCCGCCCCACGCCGTCCTCCAGGCTGTGGGTAACCTGGGGGCCTACTGTTTGCACTGGAGTCTGCTCTGACGTTTAGGTGGTTTTATGGGATCAAGCCCTTGACCTGTGCAATCTGCATGAACCCCACAGAGTGTCCGACTTATATTAATTCATAGGACCGCCAGCTGAGAATTGCTTGGGGTGGGAGAAAGCGCCATATCTGGGGTCATAAGTGTGGTGAGTGTGGCAGTGGTGTGACAGGAAGGGAGAAGCCGGGGGGCCTCTTCTCCTCTACAGCCCCCTGCCAACTCCCTCTCCTCCCTTCCGAGGCTCTCTGCCCTCCTGCCTTCCAGCCAGCGAAGCCGGCTAAGTTTTGATCAGTCCTGGGCATCTCTCTTCTCCCGTCCTTTTCCCTGGATGTTACAGAAGAGAAAGACACAGGCCTAGAGCAGGGGCTCTCGGACGTGCGATTTCTGGACTTTCCTTCCCCGAAGGGAGGAGGCGCATTGGTGGGAGCCGTCAGCTTTCAGGCGGGAAGTTCACCAGATCGGCCCGCTGGCCAGTGCGGATGCTGCTTCGCATGCGGTCCTTGGCAGCAGGCGCACGTGCCCGGGCACCGGCCTGGAGAATGACGCCTGACTCCCCCCGCGCCCCGTGCCTGGAAGGCATCTTTACCCTGCTGCTGGTCTGCGGACGTTTGTGCCGTTGCCGCTTTGGGGTTTTTTTGTTTGTTTGTTTTTAATTTTATTTAAGTTCAATTAATTAACATGTGGTATTAGTTTCGGAGGTAGCGGTCAGGGATTCATCAGTTGCATATACATCACACGCCCTCCTGTATGCCCACCCCCCAGTTACCCCATCCTCCACCACTTCCCCCCCAGGAGCCCTCCTGAGTTAAGAGTCTCTTATAGTGTCTCCCCCTCTGATCTGGGGCTAAGGGAAATCACCGGGGGCTGCCTTGAGCCTCTAGAATCTAGTACCTCCCAAGCATACGAGGAGGACCCTCAGGTTTTATCACAGACATGAGGTGTGGGAGTAGAAACTAGACGAGCGTGCTCTCCATGGACTAGAATACTGACGCCATATAAAACGGCTTTGCGGAAGTATAATAAAGATTGACACGGTGAAGTGCCTTGGACGGTACCTGGCAGCTACTTAATAAATATTAGCCATTATGGTGATTATGACATCATTTTTAATGGTGTCAGGGCGATCTTCCCAACAACCCCATAATTGGAGACTAATATCATCTCTGTCTGACACATCTGAAAACTCAAGAGCTGAGAGCCTCGCCACCCTGGTTTGGACTCCGGCGAAACTGGGACTCTGATCCCAGGTGGCTTGCGTCTGAAAATCAGGCTCCCATCCAGCGTAGCACATGATTTGTAAGGAAAATATAAAGACAAGGAAAGATGTTCCCAATATATCATTATCTGAAAAGGAAAGTCACACAAAATAATGTTATGGTAGAGCCTTATTGCATACAAAGAAAACATGTGCGTGTGGACAGGTGTGTGCACACGTGCGCGTGTGGATTAGCCCTCCGCACGGAGTTCTTTGGCCCCAGACGTCGTTAGTGTCAAAGCACATCCACCACGGCTTTGGAGTGAGGTCTGACGTGCTGTAGCCCTGTCCCAGGGTGGGCCGGGGCCCGGGAAATGCTGCCTTGATTCCAGCAAGCCCCGGGGGTCGATGGGGACAGAGACAAACCTTGTTGAAAGCCGCTGGGGTAGCTTCAGCTCCGGCGCAGAAATTGAGGCGGTCCTTCAGCTTACCAGGAGGTCGGTAGGTTCTAGCTGGGGGGACAGGCCGCGGGCACGACGACCCAGGGCAGCTTCTGTCCCCTCCTAAGGCAAATACCCTGCAGTGACACCAGTGCTCCTGGATGGCAGCCCAGGCTCTCCCTGGAGGGCTCTCTGGTTCTAGACCTAGTCTGAGCTGTGGCTTTCAGTCCCCTGCGCACCAGACGCTGGGTCTCCTGGGGGGATGACAGTATAAGAAGGGCACAGAGCTATTGCTGAGGCCAACACGAGCAGGTGAGGGGGAGAACGTGGCCGTTCCCAGGGATCCGGTTGGCTGAACTCCCCCCAGTCCCCGGGACCACGATGGACGTCTTGTAAAGGAAATACGTCCCCACCTGGATCCCCAGGGTCAGCTGCACAAGGCTGAGAGTGAATGACATCGCTAGACTCCCTTCCTGATGGATCAGTGAGTCTGTCTTGGACCAGGCGAAACTCAGGCGGAAGAGTCTTGAGAAGTAGGTAACCGCGTGGTCCAGCAGCGGTTCCCTGAGCTGGGACAGACCCAGTTGTCTGGGTTTGGAGGAATCGGCCTCACCCCGTCCCTGATATCCCTGGCAGCACGCGTGGGAGAGCACCGGGACTTCACAAGGATGTGGGGGCTGCCCAGTCTGCGTGCCTTGCCTTGATGGACCCGGGATCCCCCTGCTCTGGCCCGAGCCTCCCCTGTGCAGTAAGCATGAGTTGATCAAATGAGGTGGGGTGTGAGAATCGCCTCCTTAAGCACCCCGAGATGTGGGCAGTTGGAGTCCAGCTCAGGTCCTGGGTGAGGGGTTGGACATGGTGACCTAGGATGGACACTGCTGTCCCCTTGGAAGGGCCCATGGCAGATGGTGAGATTGGCAGCGTCCTGTTCAGTCCTGGTGTTTGAGGAATTCTTTTTCTTTAAGATTTTATTTATTCATTTCACAGAGAGAGAGAGAGAGCGTGAGCGTGCGCACTGGGGCGGAGAGGGGTGGCAGGGACGGACGCTGGGGAGGGTATGTGTTGTGGGGAGCGCCGTGAATTGTGTAAGACTGACGAATCACAGACCTGTACCCCTGGAACAAATAATACGTTATATGTTAATAAAAAATTTTAAAAAGCCCAAACATAATAAAGAGTAAATATTAAAGAAAAAGATTTTATTTATTCATTTCAGAGAGAGAACAAGCAGGAAGAGCGGCAGGCAGGAGCCCAATATGGGACTCAATCCCAGGACCCCAGGATCATGACCTGAGCCGAAGGCAGATGCTTAACTGACCGAGCCAGCCAGGAGCCCCAGTGTTTGAGGATTTCGTAAAAATCTCTTGACAGGCTCAGTGAGAGGCTCCTGTGATCCAAGAGGGAAAATAATGTGAGTAACCAGGGTCAAACTGTGGAAGGTCTACAGTGACACAGATAGGGTGAGAAAGAGAAGCCAAAGATCGGTAGTAATTAAGGAAGAGGGTGAAAATATTGGAAGTAGTTGTTAAACCAATTCAAGCAACTTATTTTAAAGTAGGGCCCCTGGGAAAAAATAGTTTCAAATAATAACATACAAAAGTTAAGAGACTAGTAACAAGCCTCACATGGCCATGAATTCACAGCCCATCTTATTTCATTTTGTATCTTATCTACTTCCTGCATTACCCGGTACCCTGATGTTATTTTGAAACATTTTTTTTTTTTAAGATTTATTTACTTTTGGAGAGAGAGAGAGAGAAGGCACGTGCACACGGCGGGGCAGGGGCAGAGGGAGAGGGAGAAAGAGAATCCCAAGCAGACTTTCTGCTGAGCGCGGAGCCCCCACACCAGACTTGGTCTCAGGACTCCAAGAACATGACCTGAACTGAAATCAAGAGTTGGACACTTAACCAACTGAGCCACCAAAGCATCCCTATTTTGAAACATTTTTATATAAATACTTTAGTAACTACCTTGAAGTATATTCTTATAAAAATAACTATAATATTATCATACCTAAAAATTAATAATTTTAACTATAATCAAACATTCAGCTGGCGTTCCTATTTCTCCAATTGCTTTATAATATTTTTTACAGTTTATTTTGCATAAGGATACAAAGTCCATGCACTGTGGTTGATTGATGTCAATTCTGTCTCACTATGTTCCCCCCTATACCTCATTTTCCCCTTGCAATTAAATTAAGAAACTAATTCTCCAGAAAAATCCTATAGATTTTTCTCATGTTCTCATTTTTCTCATGTTTGAGGTTTTCATTCCTACCGGTGATGGTTAGTATGCTACTCTCCGTCTCCTACATTTCCCAAGCTTAGTGCTTAGATCTAGAAGACAAATCAGATTTGGATGTGATTTTTGTTGTTGCTGTTGTTAAGACTACCCAGAAGCGGTGCTGTGTGTTTCCTTGGGGGTACATTCATCTGGTTGTGCCTCTTTTTGATGATTATTGCCTAGACCCATTAATTAACAGGGGTTACAAAATGGCGGCCTTGAGCCACCTCTAGTGGTCCAAGCTATATAACTAGGTATCTAAAAGGGTACCTTACACCCTGTGCACCAGCTTCTTTGTGATTTTTTTCTCCCTCTAAGGAAAAGTATTTGCCAAATTATTGAAAGTAGTGTGGCAGAATGAAAACGTCAGATTGACATCTATTGAAATCCTAGTTCTAAAACCTACTCATGTGATGAGTCAGCATGGACGTTCCTTAATTTCTCTGTGCTTTAATTTCCTAATGTGTTAAGTGAAAATACAGAACACACCATATATGAATGTGGTATTAGAAAGAATGTATATAAAATTGGTACATGGCAAGCTCTCAGTAAAAACTAACACTTGTCCTGCATTTCATTGACTTAAAGATGTGCTTCCCCCCCCAATATGTTAACATCTCTGAAATTGGGATGCCTCTTATGACATAAGGTATTTTAGGTTCAGTGGCATATGATTGTAGTTCAGATAGCTTTCTCTTGCTCGAGTGCACTGAGTCTAAGTCATTGATGTTGCTACAGAGGCTCATAATCATTCGAAATGGGCTTTTTGAAGTGAGCACGTTCTGTGAATAGTTTCTATTCATTCTAGAATTTTCCAGTTTCACAGAAGCTATCCGTTTTAGGATACCAGGTATGAATTTGGTATGTCTTGTTTATAGATCAACAAAAGTGAATTTTCAGAAGAACTTGGAAATACTAATATTATTATACGACATTAGATACTTAAGACGAAAGAAAATCAGAATTGAGAAAGCAAGTTACCTCCTTGTAGGTCGCCTCAGGTTCTTTTCTCATTTCCTCCTATGTTTCCCCTTCTCTGATCACAAGGAGTTAATCTTGTGGGTCAGATTCTGGAATCTGAATGGGGCTGTCATGGGCTGAATGTTTGTGTCCTCCCAGAATTCTTATGTGGAAACCTAACCGCTGGTGCTAGGAGGCGGGGCCTCCGAGGACTGATGACGTCATGAAGGTGGCGCCCTCTGAAATGCGATTAGCTCCTTATTAAAGGGATCCCAGGGAGCTCCCACGCCCCTTGAGCCTGCCCCTCGAGGACACAGCAGAGGCTGGCTGCAGCCCGGAGGATGGCTCTCACCAGACCCAACTAGTCCTGCTTTTCCATCTCCAGCACTGTGAGAACAAGTGTCATTTACGGCCACCCAGTCAAGACACTTGGTCATAACTGCCCCGCAGAAGACTAGTGCACGTGCATGCTGGCCTCCCCCACGTCCCCGACCTGCGGGAGCAGATGGAGACGAGACGATCTGTTTCTCACGATTACGTTCTGTTTAGTTTCCCCTTATACTACAAGTCTCCTTCTGTGCTTCTAAAGAGTTAAATCTTAATAGTTAAATGCTTATGGTTAATGCTAAGCTTCATCCCGTAGATATACATAATTCCGAGAACCATCATCCTATGGTAAATAAGCTTCATCCCATAGATATATGTAATTCCGCGAACCATCATCCTATATGGGCATCTTGGTAATTTTTCACTGTGGTAAAAACATTACAATAAACACCTTTGAGCCAAGCCTTCTTTTATTATTTTGGATTGTTTCTTCAGAGTGGATTCCCAGAAGTAACGCAACCATGGCTAATCAAAGCGATTATTGGGGAGGGGGGAGTAATTTTATAAGTTTTAAGAGGATCTGTCCAAGGCTGAGGGGAGATCCCATTCCACAGGGAAGGCCCGAAGGGGCGGGAGTTTGGGCTTGGGCTTGGTCAGTGTGGGGTGTCAGGGCTCTAATCAGTGAGTTGTGGCTCCACTAGGAGCTTCTGAGCTGATGATACATATTTTGGTGAGCTTTGCTTCTTACTGAGAATACTTCATCTTTGGTATTGGTGCTGTCCTGAGCACAAAATGCCAGATATCCTAAAAGACCCCTTGCTTACTCCTCAGGGACACCGCACTGGAAGTGCTTGATAATCAGTAAAGAACTCCCCATTATGCAATTGACAAGTTCTGTCTATGTCTTTGGCCAAATTTCTATGATCCTCTATTTTGGGGATTTTGTTAATGACTTCACGTCTAGGTGATGGGAATAGTTTAGTGCTCCCTACGTACACTATGCTTTTTCATGTGTTCATGACCTAGTACATGATTTTCCCTCTGCCTCTAAAACTCTTCCTCCCCTTTGTCACCAGTTGGCCCCTTGTAGCAGACCCTGTCACTTGTGTACCGAACAGCCATTTTCTTCTTCTTCTCTGCTAAAAGAGCCCCAACTTGGTTCAGATTTGGAGCAGCAATGTGCTCAGTTGGTGAGCTCTTCCTGGTCTCAGCCAGTCATGGTAATCCCATGCTCCTTTGTCAACGATTGATTTCAGGCTCTGTAAGCAACCCAGTTATGGCTAACAGGGCCTAAGAGGAAGTCTGCTGGAGACATCTAGAAACTATTTTTCATCCTGATAAATCACGAAGGGCTCACGAAGGGCTGTCACCTGGCATATTTCTGGGCGTTGCTAGAGCCGTGGTTCTCAACCTAGCTGGCACATTCGTCCCTCTGGGGGCAGCTTCTGAAAGTTCCAATTCCTGGGCTCTGCTCTCTGGGATTTTAATCCCGTGGTTGTGGACGGCATGACTCTTGTCCCTTTGTTTTTAAAGCTCTTCTGTGATGATTACAGATAACAGGGGTGAGGACGATGAGGATGATGGTGACCCTGATGGTGTTAAAATAATGACCCATAAAAAGTTGTACCTGGGCCAGGAGAAGACCGTGGTAGCTAAGAACGGGCAGGTTTCAGGGCACCTGGGTGACTGCAGGTGAAGCGTCTGACTCTTGGCTCAGGTCGCAATGGCAGGGTCGTGGGATTGAGCCCCGCGGCAGGCTCCACACTCAGCGGGGAGTCTTCTGGAGGGTTTCTCTCTCTCTCCCTCTCTGCCCCACTCCCCGGCCCGCTCTCTTGCTTTCCTTCTCTCCCCCTCCCTAAAAAAAAGGATCAGATTGTATTTATGCACAGGTACCGAATGTCCCCATTTGTATCTTTTTCCATTGTTAATCCCATGTACTTTCTGCATCTCTAAAGAACTGCCTTGTTGGGCACTTGGGTGGCTCAGTCGGTGAAGCGTCTGCCTTCAGCTTGGGATCGAGCCCCGCGTCCAGCGCCCTGCTCGGCGGGGAGCCTGCTTCTCCCTCTGCCTGCCGCTCCCCCTGCTTGTGTTCTCTCTCTCTCTGACAAATACATGTCTTAAAAAAAAAAAAAAAAAAAAGAACTACTTCATTTAAGAATTCATTTAAGAATAGGCCGTACTCGTTTTTGTCGGCTTTCTACTTCACCCAGCGTAACGGGAAGTCCCTAGAAGTGTAACCGATGAAGGAACTGTGTGGCTCAGGCTATCAAAAGTCTGAAGGCACCTGTTTAAGGCTGTATCCAATTCTCTGCTTAAACGATGTCAGCTTTTTCTGTCCCCTGGCTGCCCTACCCCATCAGTCTTTTTATGAAGATCTCACTCAAACTCGTTGCTTGGGGTTGTGTAAACAGAACCACCAGCCGAAATGTGTTACGGCTGTGACAGATGTTCCCGGGGACACGAGCGTGCCCTGCTCGTTCGGAGCCCTGGCTGCCAAACGGCTCGCTCCCCGCCTCCCTCCACCGCGGCGGCAGGTGCTGGCAGGAGGATGCCTGAGGACAGGAGCCCCTCGCTTCCTTCGTCCGTACTCCGTAGCCGCTGCCAGCAGGGAGGACACGCAGGGCCTCGAGGAGCAGCTCACAAGGCAGCCTCCCCGCCCGCGCCCTTCCCTGGCCCTCTCCGGAACCCTCCAGCTCCCTTCCTGCCCCGCAGGGGGAGTGGGGGCTCCCCATCTGACCAGTGTGGTGAGCTCCCGAGGGAGCAGGAGCACCCCGCCTTTATAGGCAATGAGGCTGCCTCTACGTCTCCTGGGTCTCTCGGTCTTCCCTTCCACTTCCAGAAACTGTTTCTTCAGATTTGATCTGAAAGTCTGCCGGGAGGGACGTTAGAAACCAGCCCTTCTCTGGTGGAAGAGTGGGGCCCCCAGAACCTCTGCAAGCCCGCAGGAGTCTGTGTGCACAGGTTGGACACCGCTGCTTGGCCTTCCTGGCGTGTGAGGACAGCGTGCGAAGGACACTTTCCGGTGCTCCTCGATCACACCTGAAGGCCGCTGCTCGGAATCCAAGCAGGCCTGGGACAGACCCTCTGTTCCTTAGGGGCACAGTCTCTGTCCTGTCCCTCCTGGCGACAGACCTGCTTGGTTCAAAGGTGGCCAGCCTTCCCCAGGGCCTGGGTTATGCAGATTTGACAGAGCGCTGCCAAGGCAAAAAAGGCCACGCCTCCCCCCCACCCCCCCATCGGACAGGGAGGCTCCCCCCACCCCGCCGCCATCGGACAGGGAGGCCGCCCCCCCCTGCCGCCATCGGACAGGGAGCCCCCCCCCCCCCGTCGGACAGGGAGGCCGCCCCCCCCGCCATCGGACAGGGAGGCCCCCCCCGACAGGGAGGCCGCCACCCCCCCACTCCCCCCATCGCTATCGGACAGGGAGGCCTGCAGGGACCGCAGGGGGGTGGGTGGCATCTGTCAGCCCAGGTGTTGTGACCAAGCAGACGAGAACAACCCTGTCTCTGTGCTCAAACTGCCCTGTCTGCAGTTTTCCAAGATCCACTGGAAATCGTTAATGTGGTTGTTAACTAACAGTTGGCAGCTAGGATTATGGCCAGTGACTAGAGCACAAAATTCGGCCAAAAACTTAAGAAAACGAACTGATTCCTTATCTCTCTGATAGGGGAACCAAAACAAGTACCCGTTTTCCGGGCTAGCCTCGGCACTCCTGACGTTCCAGGCAGGAGCACTCTTCGTTGTGGGGGCTACCCTTCTGGAAGCTGCGTGTCCTCCAACAAACGGAGACCCCAGAATGTCTCCGAACGTTGCCAGTGTGCCCTAGGGGGCAAAGGCGTCTGAACCATCGCTTTAATCAGTTGGCTTAGAAGGCTACAGGCTAGGTGCCAAGCCAATTTCGGCCACAGGCTGAGGAGATAAAAACCATTTTAAGGCTAGAAGGAGATGCTTTTTCTGAATCTGAAGGGAAAACATTCGAGGCCACTCACTAATGGGGTCTTTCTGTGAGGGAGGGATCCTCCGGCCTGTCATCGAACCCATGAACGCCCACGTGGGGAGTGGTCTGAAGAAGGGGATGGCAGGGATCTCGTTAAGCTGGGGGTTCCAGAGGTGAGGACCCTGGGCCTTAATTCTGTGGGGTAGCCTGGGGAGACTTCCAGCTTAGGACGGTCTCGGGGTGGAGGGAAAGCAGCTGAGAGTGTCGGGCTGTGGAGAAGGGCTTGGGAGAGTAGTGAGAGAGGCTGGCAGGCCCAGTCCCCCCACTCCCCCCCCCCCCCCCCGCCTGAGAGACAGTTGGAGGCGAGGCAGCGGGTGGAGGACAGGGACCAAAACCAAACGCGATGTGTCCCCTCGGCAGTGGGCATCTCCCAGGGCAGCACCTGATCCGCACCCCCCCCCCCACCGGCCCCTGCCCCAGCAAAGCCTACAGAAGCCAGGCCTGCCCTGGGTTTCTACCAGCCACAGAAAGTGGGTAAACCGATCGAAAACCTTTGCCATGACAGCAACCCCCTTGCACTGTCAATACTTTTTTTTCAAGACCGCAAACCAGGTGGGAGCTGGAAAGTTAGCTTGTGTTCCGCTTTAGAAAACAGTTATCCTTTTGCGCGCCTGCATTTGTGAAGTGTGTGCCTGCCACAATTTGTGTAAGCCGGCGTCGTCGGCTTACAGGGGACACGTTCGCTTTTTTTTTGAGAAGTATCTAATGACTAGCCATTCAAACCCGTGCCCCATCGAATACTCTGGAGGGACTGCTGGCTTCCCGCGTGGACCTTCTGTGTCCTGCCTGTAAAACAGATCAAGGCATCTGTACTCGGGTCCTTGTGCTTACTGGCAATCCCGAATTGTCGCCGCTGAGCGCACCTGTGTCTCTGCCGGACAGGAGGTGTTCAGAATCAGCCGTCAGAACTGTGCTTCGAGGGGCAGGCGAGGAAAAGTTCTGAAGTCTCGGGCTCAGGGCCACCCGCTCCTGGCTGAACTGGGGACGGACGGGGCCTGCAGGCGCGCCTGGGGCGGAGCTCGGGGTGCCAGGTGTGAACAGTAGCGACAGCCCCGGGGGGAAGAGCCCCCACAGACGGGAGTGTCCTCAGCACCGGAGCAAGTCCTGTCAGTGGTTCTTCACGGGAGTAGTTCCTTCTCCGCGGCTCCTTTGATAATGGGTCATCGAATTGATTGATGAGTTTTATTGACGCTTGTGGATAGGGACCCGGGTTGTTAAATATCCCGAAATACACCCAGTTGTGGTTGCATCCCCGGCGGCTCTGGAAAGTTCTGCCAGAGCAGGTGGTAAGTCTATGTGTAGCTGCCAGCGGGGCCTGGACCCTAACTCCATCTAATGGGAAAACGCAAAGGACTTTTTTTTTTTTAAGATTTTTAAAAAATTTATTTGATAGAGAGAGAGCACAAGCAGGGGTTGCGGCGGGCAGAGGGAGAAGCAGGCTCCCCGCTCAGTGGGGAGCCTGAACAGGGCTCCATCCCAGGACCAGGGATCATGACCTGAGCATAAGGCAGATGCTTAACTGACGGAGGAACCCAGGCACCCCTACAAAGGACCTCTTGCAAAATTTTAGGAGACCTTAAATTTCCTAGAAACGAACCTGCTGTTAAATCCCAGAAAAGGTTGTCCTTTGTTTTGTTTAGAACTTTACCAGATCTTTCTTATTTATTTTGAAAAACCACATGATCTGCAGCAATGTTGCTGGTGGCACTTGAGATGCAAGTAAAGTCCCTCTGCCTATCGCCTTTGTGACTGTCTTGTTTCCGGTGATTCTGACTCGATGCCGGTTTCCCAGATAACTGAGTCTTCTAGAACACTCGGACCTGGATACTATATATGTAAGTGCAGATTCATGCATTCATTCATTCGTTATACAGACACCTATTTCTTCATTATTTTCATTTGATTTATCTAAAATTACTCCCCTCAAATTTTTCTTTTATATTACAGTTAAGATTTTTTATGGAGTCTTTTGAAATCATGTGCATAAAGTCAGCTGTCTTCAGTTCAAAGAGTAAAGAGCACAAAATATTTATTATTTAAAAGGGATTCCCCCTAAGGGGAAAGGTAAGGTCCTAGTATTCAAAGACAATGAGAGTAATTCTACAAATCGTCCACTGGAGGTTGCTAGAATCTCACCCAAACAGGTCAGGGAGCCTGCAGGAGAATTCCATTTCTCCCACATTAAATCAATAGTGATGCAAATGACTGTTAGCATTACTGGCTCCCCCCACCCCCCAACACACACACACACAGGATTGTGTCTCCTCTCCCATCTCTTACACGTGGGTCAGCCTCCTTTGTTCACACCCAGGGCGTCGCCTGTGCCCGCCTTTCCCGAGGTTCCATTCCCAGGATATAGAGACGTTGAGCTGCATGGGGGCATGACTGCCTTATCTCCCTGCTCTGGTAAAAATCAGATAAATCGGCATTTTGCAGAATTTAAAATGAGACCATATATTACAGGCTGTGTTAAGTTTCCCATGCTTGCCTTGCTGCCCCAGGGGCACTGAGACGGAGCGCCCGCCAGCAGAGCTGTCGGAATCCTACGACTCTTTTAACGTTAAAATAGAGAAATGGCCAACGAGGGGGGAAAAGCCTCAATATTTTTAAAAAATCTCTTTGGCTCTCGGAGGAAAAACATTTTTCGATACAACACACCCTCTCAGCCTAAGCATGCTGCAGAGGCCTTGTCCACGCGATCTTGGATGTGAATTGGAATCTGTTTTTCCCGTGTCTCACAAAACCAATCTGCCTGGATGTCCACTCCCACGTAGAGATGAAAAATGTATGCGGGGCACGATTTCTGAGGCTGGCCGGAGAAAATGAAGGGTGTGCCAGGTCCACGGAGCTAGAGCTTTGGAGATGGGCGGAGGGCTCAGCTCATCGGGCCCCTGTGTGGACTCCCACACCTTAAAGATGAGAAGCCACATCCCCGGGGCAGAAGGAGGAAGGGGAAGATCAGATTCAGTCTGGAGCCTGGTGCCCTCAGGTGAGGGAGGCAGGGGACGGCTCGGGGATGGAGCGTCACGGGGCGGCCTCACGGGCCACTGTGTTCTGCTCCTTGTGTTGGGACGGGGACGCGGGTGTCCCCGCGACAAAGCCAAAAGTGGGCCTTGCCCCGACCAGCGATGCCAGAGTACCGTGAACCAAAGACTGTCCGAGTCTGTGTTCTTGGGGTCCAAAAGGAGAAGGGGGAAAAAAAAGGGGGTTTCTAAGGTCCTAGGTCAGCGCGAAAAGCCTGAATGCAGGTGTTGGGATTCCCTGGCCTCTCCACCAGCAGAGTTGAGTAGTTGAGACAGAAATCATATGCCTCCCAGAGCCTGGCGGGTGTAGTGTGAGTCCCAGTCCAGCAAAAGTTTGCCAGCCCGAACCCTAATCTAGATCATCAGTAAAGAGTAAGCAAACAAACCCGTATTACTTTAAAAATAGCCAAGTTTAATCTCTAACGCGGGTAGTATCTCTTCCAAAGCCTCTTTTTTGGACTTTTTACGGCTCTGTTTTAATTCTATATCCTTCTGATTGGAGGATCTCTTTTATTAAGGCCTTACCTACCAGACGCAGCGCCGAGGCCGCTGCCGTTCAGACACGGGCACATTTCCGGCTCTTGGGGGGCAGGCGTGTGTGGGGGGGTGGTCCCTGGCCCAGCAGGAAGACACACATTAATTAAACCATCACCCTAATGAATGTATAATGACAAACTGCAGTAAGAGCGTGAAGGCAAGAGACAGGGTCTGTGACAGTCGACTGGGGTTTAGGAAAGGCTCCTTAAGGACGTCCATTTGAAGTGGGGAGCGGGGGTTAGCGAGACCAAGATCATGTGTGGCGGGGGCCCCGGGGCAGGTGCAGGGGTGATGGTGGTGAGGCAGAGATGGGGACACTGGTGACTGAGCCCCAGAGAACCTGGAGGGGGAGTGGGGTTGGAGAGAAAGCTGCAGTGGGAAGTCTGGGGGTTGCCAAGTAAGACCTCGTGCACCAGGTTACATGCTTTGTCTTTATCCCAGGAGCATCACAAGTGAAGAGGAGCCTTTGAAGGGTCCAGGGAGGGGAGATTTGATTGGGTTTGTGTTTCAAGTTCATAAATTGTCAGACTCCAAAATTGGGGGGGAAAAAGTCGAACTTATTTTAAAACCTAGATATTTTAAAAATAACTAGCTATTGATTAACTTGAGAAATTCTTTTTTTTTTAAAGATTTTATTTATTTATTTGAGAGAGAGATATCACAAGTAGGCAGAGAGGCAGGCAGAGAGAGAGAGAGAGGGGAAAGCAGGCTCCCCGCTGAGCAGAGAGCCCGACACGGGGCTCGATCCCAGGACTCTGGGATCATGACCCAAGCCGAAGGCAGAGGCTCTAACCCACTGAGCCACCCAGGCGCCCCAACTTTAGAAATTCTAATTAAACTATTGTGCTCCCTTTTTTTTTTCCCTTCCCAGCATAATCAGTGAAGGGTCTGAATTCAAATATGATCATTTTCTTTTTATAAAATAGGTTTATGTGTGCAGACTCAGCTGGAATTTATCCTCCAGTGATTTCTAAGGTCATACTTCTTTTGAAGATCAGTTGAATATTCATGTGTGTGTGTGTGTGTGTGTTTTGATGTTGTTAAAATTCCCAATTCTCATTGTGCCTTCTAAGTTTTCTAGGACTTTTTTTTTTTTTAAGATTTTTATTTATTTGACAAAGAGGAGAGAGATCACAAGTAGGCAGAGAGACAGGCAGAGAGAGGGGGGAAGCAGGCTCCCTGCTGAGCAGAAAGCCTGCTGCGGGGCTCCATCCCAGGACCCTGAGATCAGGACCCGAGCCGAAGGAAGAGGCTTTAACCCACTGAAACCACCCAGGTACCCCAGTGTTCTAGGACTTTTAAAAACCACTCACCAGAGAGTCCGTAGAATCAGTAACTCATTGTATAAATTCTCTGTGGTGCAGACCATCTAGTTTTTCTGTGCAAAATGTGGTTTTTACCAAGTTTTTATTTCCTTTTTACCTTATCCATTTGGCTGATCATACCTAGCCTACTAAATTTTATCATGGTTCATAACTTCATTATTTATTAGTAGTACCTTTGAAAATGTAGGGTACAAATTCTCTGTGGCTGAAATCAATAAAATGTTCTCTTGTATAGGTTAAAGGGTGGAGAAGGGATAGGTGTGCATAATAGAGTGTGATTTGGGTTATTGTTCTTCGCATTACTGACCATTGTCCTACAAGAGGCAGTGATGACTGTCCTCCAGCAGGGGGTGCCACACTCCCAAGTCCGGCTGGTTGTCTGATTTGCACAGGAAATTTTATGGGGGCCCAGCCACGCTCATCTGGTTACTTATTATCTTATGGCTGCTTTTATGCAGCGATGACAAAGTTGACTAGCTGCGGCAGAGATCATACAGCTGCAAGCCTGAAATTGTTTAGTCTCTAGCCCTTTACAGAAAAAAGTTGGCAGACTCCTATTCTAGAGAAAGCAGACGAAGCTATTTCTATGTTCCTTTAGTGTCAGAGCAGTTAGCGGTAACTACGTACTCAGCCTTTGCCTTGGCATGGCCACGCTAAAAACCCTACATTTCCCCACCATTTCAGCCCTTACAACACAAGCTACACCTCACGAAGCATTTTACAGGCATCCTCTTGCACACGCCTCACCACAACCCTGTGATATCATGATATTATGATCCTCATTTTCCAAATGAGCAAGTTTAGATTGGAGAAGCTAAATAACGTACCCAGGTTCACAGCACTTGTAAATGGCAGAATTGAGAATCCAAATCAATCTCTTTTTCCTGGGTTACCAGCCACTCTGTGGCAGTGAATTCACTCCCCGAATATTTTCTGTCGGAGCCCGTTGACAAAAATGCAATGGCCGGCGGGTCCAAAAGTAGCCTGTCGCTTCCTGGAAAGGGCCTGAGGTGGTCAGCTCTCAGGCCAGATGTACTTCCCAGTGCACAGACCTCCCTTCCTCGGAGACAGCCAAGCCGGCTCCGAGCCTGGAACGGGCACTCTGAGACGTACTCGGCAGCCATCCATGGCTGATGGCCTCAGAGACACCCCTGGGGGTTTCGTTTGTGAGAGATTTTCATTTCATCTTGAAGCATGGAAGGCAAGGGAGACGAAGCAGCTCTCAACCACCATGGGGTTCCAATAGAAGTTCCATTCAAAGCTCTCTGTTCCCTGAGACCAGAACATTTGATGGAATTACAGAATTATTAAAGAAGCACGCCTTCCCAGCCCCATCTGTTATCAAGTGGGTATTTGCATTTCACTAGCAGGACAAGTGGCCTGAAGAGAGTGCAGCTTCCGGCTTCACAGAGCGGCCCCAAGGCTGCCCCAGCCCTGCAGGCGCCCGGGAGTCCTTAGGTGACTTCTCTCAGCATCGCCTGCAGCGAGTGGAAACCCTTGATCTGCTAGTCAGGCCTATTTGAGAGCAATAGCACTCACCACGTGGACCCTTCGGAGTCCTCGTCCGTTTGTCCCCAGGTGCCCCAAAGGATTTGTGAGAATGAATTCAGTCGTTTGAATTCAACAGGTTATTTTCAAAAGAGCCAGGTTTTTGATGGGATTCAAATTTCTTTTCCCTTGCAGCGATTTGTTTGAAAAAATCATATATTTTTTAATGCCTCTTCAAAATGGAATACAATCATACTGCACTCTGGGGCTTTTCCTTACCCTAGGATGCATCAGGAATTACTTTAAATCTCTTCTGAACACAGAGCTACTCTGTTCACCTCCCTGGTTGAGAATTAGGTCAGTAGGGTTGAGTAAGTGAGAAAACAGAATTTTTCAAGTCCCCAACTATAAAGCAAATTACCCACCAGATGCAGTGGGCTCTGAAGGAATCATTAAGAGCTATTTAGCTAAATAATATCTGTGCTAACAAGTCCCACAAAACAGATTTCTGTGACAATGTGCGTCCTACAATGGCCCTAAACACACATCACACCATAAGGGTTCTATCAGCTAATTAATATAGGGAGAGAGCCTAAAGAAATGAGATTAACCGAATAAGATTCTCTTAAGTGGTCTCCTTCCTTAAACAGCACGACCAAGAGATACCTGCTAGCTCAGAGAGCATCAGGTCTCCATTTGACTTTGGCCTCTGGGGACAGGAACTCCTCCATAGTTTTATCCTTCTCTTGCCCTTCTAGAAACTCTCCCAGCAACTATGCTTCGAGAGCAGTTCGTTGATGCTACTGCCACAGCAGGAGCAATGAGGATCTCATCTCATGAGAGTTTGTTGTAATCTTCTGCAGATACATTCATTCACTTATCCTTTGAACATTTATTAAGCGCCCACTGTGTACCCACTACTTGACCCTTGATGTGAACAGATATGGTTGCCTTCCCTGCCTGATTGCATCTGCCTTAGTCGTGCTGGATGACCTTGCTGGGCAAGTACAGCTCCACTTGGGGAAACTCTTGCAGCTCTAGTAAGTGAGTCCCAGAAGCCTTCTAACTCTGAGCCATCTCGTGAACAGTTAATTCCAACCCCATAGTGGCCTTTGGCAGCTGTAGGTAGGTAGCGCCCAAGCTTTCTAGCCTCAAAAGCCCAAGTCAGGAAGTTACACTGAATATGCTTCATGAACATGCCTGTGGTGAGTCCCGTTCCAGCCCTCCAAACCAGACATGTTCTGGCATGGAGTCTGGCCTGACCGTTAAGATGCTGTCAAATAAGCTCATGTAAAAATTCATTTCCTCCTCTTTCTTCATCAGACTCACCCCCAAATAGTAATTGTGAGGTTTCATGCCTTTCTTTTTCTGGCTCGTCAGTGGGTAAATGGCTGGTGGAAGTAAGATGGGGTTGCTGGGAGTTTGGTCTGTAAGCATACAGTCGGCCCCCAACTCCCCTGGACATCCATGTGATCCTTGTTGTTTACACTCTAGTAAGACGATTAGCCAACCAACAATTGCAATCCAGCCTGAAAGATCAACAGGAGAGCTACGGGTAAAGCCTACTAGTTGCATGAAAAATGGAGAGACCATTGCTGCTATGGCTGGGGGATTGGGAGTGGCTTCTTAAAAACGGGGATGGGCTCGGGCCCTGAAAACCCATTCCACCTGGAGGACACTTGTGGAGAAGAGGGGGAGGAAGGAGCACTCCCAGTGGAGGAGCAAACATGGCGAGGCTTCTAGTGAAATGGGATGGTAAGGCCAGGATTACATTGGTGTTTTGGTGTCACTGAGGGATCTGCTGTGAGGCAGGACACCGCCGGAAATGGGGATTGACAGATACACGGGGACCACAAGGCAAAGGGCAAAACACATGTTTTTATATTAAGTATGCTGCGTTCTTTGTAGGCAACAGGGCCTCTCGTTTATCACTGTATCACTCACAAGATCAAACTTGGTGCCCTGGACTTATCAGATCCTTGCTGAATATTTACTCATTTATCTGTTGAACAAAATACCGAAACAATATTTTTTAACCATTTCTTGACCCTTTTCTGCACAATTAGCTGGATCATTGGTATGACAAATGGAATCCGATCCTGCACTATTCCTAAAACGTGGGAAGGAAGACACGTTTGGAGTTCTTAGAAAGAGTTGCTGGTGGTTGACGTGGGGAATGACGTGTACAAAGCGGATGGGATTGGATATGTGGGGAGAGACTTGTGTGTAAGGGTACTGGGGCTGATTCCTTTCTAAGGAGTAGGAGACTGGGACATGATGGGCGTAGTATGTGCTCAACTCTTAAACCCACACGGTCCAATAGAAACATATAACACAAGGCACATGCATAACGTAACGTCATGATGAGGCCATGCTAAAATGGCCAAAAGAAACTGGTGAAATTAATTTTAATAATATATTTTGTTCCACCTTTTATAGCCAAAATATCATTTCAATATGTAATCAATATAAAAACTATGAGTGAAAAATTTGACACTCTTTTTACAAGTTGTCTTCCAACTCCCATATGTTTTATACTGATGCCACTTCAGTTTGGATCAGCCACATTTCAAGTGATCAAGAGCGGCACAGGATTGGTGGCAACTGTATCAGATCATGTGTCTTAGACTATCTCCAAATAGCCCGAAGATGAGATCACCAGGAGGCCGCTCTTTGTGGTTGGTCGGCAGGTTATTGGCTTATAATTAACCATCAGAACTTTTCAGCCTGATAAAGTGAAGTCCACAGGTTGGTTCATGCATCTTCCAAAAAAAAAAAAAAAAAAAAAGTGAAGTCCACACACTGCTCTTCCAGACAAGCCGGGGTGCTGCGACATTGTTTGTACCGTGACTTTCATTGTGGCTGTTCTTTCTAACCAGGGGCCACACCGGAGCGGGATCCAACAATTGCTGCATTTATTGGGCCCCTAGATCGTGCCAGCCCCTGCCTCTGGATTACTGCACTTAAATCCGTATAACATCCTCTGCGATACCTGTTCTCAGTATCTTCTTTTTACAGATGAGGAAGTTGAGACTCAAAAAGCCTAATTTGATTGTCCAAGTGTACATGAGTGTGACTCAGAGCAGGGACCGCATTCAAGTCCAAGCATGTGACGTGGGTCACATCACTGTTCTGCCTCCCAGCTGGCATCAGAGCCCCTGGTAACACAATCAATTCAATCCAGCAAGGCTCCCTACAAAGTCTGCAAACACTCAGCAAACATTAAGTGTCCCGTACCAGAAGGATGTAAGGCTTTGGGTAGAGAGAAGTGAGTCCAGCACCAGCCCCGTTCTGGGAGTTTACAATTTCGTGAGGGAAACAAAGCCATGAATTGAAAATGTTCAGTCCACTAGTCCTATCTGAGGAAGAACTCAAGGTGCATGGAAGCAGGAAGGAGAGTGTGGTCAGGTCGATGGGGGAGACTGGCTTTGTAAGGAGGGTCCTCGGAGTTGCTCCCAGAGGGACGGGCATCCCTCCATCTGGATTCCAATGAACAACTTTTCATTAGTCAGCTAAACGATTCCATTTACCCAACAGACGGTGAGAAATGGAACCTGTGAGGTAGTTTTTCCTCCTCCTTTGAGGGTCTCCTCCCTCTGGTATACTGTTTTTATACTCTGGAAATTAATTAGATGAGTCAAGAGCAGCATTTGTCTTAATGAAATAAATTAAAACAGTCAAGAGCAATAGGTATTGGGGGCAGTTCTGGCCTCGGGAATCCTATCCTTTCTGGCAGCTAGACCTTTTCTCGAGTGTCAAGTCCTGTCCAGGCTATCGGGCTGTGTGTTGCCCTGAGTCAAGGTGTTATTTCTTGAGACTTTAACTTGAATACAGGTCTTAGTAGAGCAGGTGCCATATAAAACGTGTTTCATTCTGTGGCCATACTCGTAGACGTTGGAAAACCACTGCTCTGAGTGCATGGGGCTGCTGAGGAGGGACTGTCTTCATCTTTGGGGGCGCTGGCCTGGCAATGAGTCCTCACGTGGCCCTGGGCGCTGCGATGGGTTGCCCCTCGCTCCTGGATGCGGCTCTCCCAGTAACACGTGATGCTCTTCAGCAAGATGTCTGGGGTGGAGGAGGGGCAGTCACACCTCCTTTGCTGCCCCACCTCCCTTCCCCATTGCCCCTCTCCTCAAACCCTCCTTGGGCACACCCTCCCCGACAGGAATTGAGTTTCCCAGGGGAGCAGAAAAACTCTAAACATGACTGTCCCCTTAGCACCCCAGATGTCAGAATATCCATAGAGGCCCCTTCCCCAACATCTGCATTTCTTAATCCTGGGTCTCAACTTTCCTTCCGCTCTTCTTTGTAAGAACACCTCCCTCTATGCCTGCAACTAATCTCACACCATATATGAACTACCCGGAATTAAAATAAAAACTTAAACAAAATAAAACTGTGTAGAAGCATTTAAAAAGAGAATATTTCCCTCTTCTAATTTCCCCTCTTCCCATTGCCATTCCATGTCTCAGGGACAGGTCTGGCCTGGGATTCCTATCTTTCCTGGCAGCTGGACATTTTTGGAGTGAGTTTCCATTATGGAATCGAGCCCTAGATACCAAGAAGAGTAGTCCACTAGGCGCTGTGTGTGTGTGTGTGTGTGTGTGTGTGTGTGTGTGTGCCTGTGTGTGCGCATGCGTGTAGCCGGGAGAAATCTAGACACTCCATGTCCTGAGGAATAACTCAAGAGGGACACGGGCAGCTAAATCCCACGTGCTTTGAATT
This sequence comes from Nasua narica, assembly GCA_028533885.1. Classification (NCBI taxonomy): domain Eukaryota; kingdom Metazoa; phylum Chordata; class Mammalia; order Carnivora; family Procyonidae; genus Nasua; species Nasua narica. Next base: position 9,089,492 of record CM052814.1, on the reverse strand, counting down.
GTGAGTTGCCTTCCTGCCTCTGCATTCTTTCCATGATAGAGGTTGGCTGTGGGATCACACAAATATTCACACACACACACACACACATACACACACACACTCACATCCTAAAGATCAACATTAATCCCTTCCGACAACCCAAACTAAAATTTACACCAGTGTTTTTCAAGCGATCCATGTTTTAGAAGCACTTGGGAAGCTTGTTAAAATTTGAACTCTGGGGTCTTCACCCAGGGAATTTTGGTTCCTGAGGTCTGAGCAGGGCCTGGGAATGTCCTTTCTAACAAATACTCCGGGTGATTTTGGTGCAATCTTGGGACCACCTTTTGAAAAGTACTGTCAGACTTGCCTGAGCCGCGGTCTCAGTGCCACCACCACTGGCAAGACCGCGGGGTCAGGAGTCACGTGATTACGCGCAGCAGTGCACTTTGTTCCTCTTTCATGTCCGGCTCCTAACCCTTCCCTTCCTGCCTTACTACACGGTCCACTTAGAAGACTCTGGTGGCGCCCCTCCAGAGCTAGAGCCCGAGGTGCTGACTTCCTTCAATGACGTACCACATTCAAGTGGTGAACTCACCACCCATGAGAGCTTGGTTAGATGTGCACACCCTGGCCTTTCACCCCTGCACCTCTTTCTGGGTTGGGGGCGAGGTCTGCGGAGGGGAGGGTTGATCTTCTAGCCACATTACATTTACCTTCTACAAGTTAGAGGATCAACTCTGACACAGAGACAGATGACTCAGAAGACACATAGGCTGGGTTGTGCAAAGAGCCTTTGGGTTTCCTCTGAGGAAGAGCATGGACAGCTTCTGACACACATCGACCTTGGGGGGCTGGCAAGGGGGAGGTGTACAATTTGTGATATTGTGGTTTTCTAAGTGTGCCCATTTCAAGAGGAGAAAGCCTGGGAAAAGCCAATCCCAGGCCTCAGGGGAGACGTAAACTGGTGGTCACCTTCCTGCCAGGCACCGGGCTGGTCGTCCTCTGTCCTCTGGCTGTTAAGCAGCCACGGCTCTACTTTGGCTAATTCACCATGAAAACCATAAAGCTGGTCTTCCTTTTTTTTTTTTTTTAAAGATTTTATTTATTTATTTGACAGAGAGAGAGAGATCACAAGTAGGCAGAGAGGCAGGCAGAGAGAGAGGGGGAAGCAGGCTCCCTGCTGAGCAGAGAGCCCTATGTGGGGCTCGATCCCAGGACCCCGAGATCATGACCTGAGCCAAAGCAGAGGCTTTAACCCACTGAACTACTCAGGCACCCTAAAGCTGGTCTTCTACTAACAATCCTAATCCTCAAGCCAATGGTTCAGTAGATGTCTAAAATTTCCTTTTTCTTTACATTTCACCCCATAGATTTATACCTTTGTCCGAAGCTCCCTTCTCCCTTACTATTCCTTTTCCTCAATTTCAGTTTCATTTCTTGGTCTCTGAGGAGGATTCTGCCCCTTTCCCGCATGACTTTCTCTTGGCATCATTGCCAAGATTGATCTTGGAACCAGGTAACCTGGTTCCACGCACCTAGTTCTTGTGGCTTTGGTGTATTTATAGATTGCCATCTTGTGATTAAACATCTCTGGGGATAAGCCGCCATTTTGTCAATATTTAACAATGTTTCCAGTCTTTTGGCCACATGGTTGCCCTTCTCTGTGGTTGAATGAACTCTAGTCTCAGTTACCTTATTATATGATTTCTAATGAGGACTATTCCTGATGAGTTCCAGTCACATGGGCCTCCTTCCTGTTCTTGAACATTCCTGGGAGCTTCCAGGCTAGGGCCTTTGCACTGGCTGTTCTCTCTGCCTGGAATGCTTCATCCCCGCCCCCCCCTCCAGGTATCAGGGTGGCTAACCCCATGACTTCCCTTAAGTCCCTCTCAGTGAGGCCTACCCTCACCATTCCTTTTAAGGTGGCGACCTGCTACTCCAGTCCTGATCCCCTTAATTGCTCTATTCATTTATTGTACTTAGTGGTTCTTTGTTGTTTGTTGTTTATCATGTGCCTTCCTCTGTTGGAGTGTAAGTTCCAAGAGGCTAGGGATTTTGTTCTGTTTTGAACAGGGATGTGTCCCCAAGCACTTAGACCAGATGCTGACTCATAGTAGGTGCTAAGCAGGTATTTGTTGAATGACTAAAATCACCCTTGAGGAGAGGGTCTCTGCTCCCTCCCCGCACCTCCTCTAGCACTTCAGAGAATGTACATGGCCAGGGCTCAGTAAATTGTCACTAAGCTCTAATTGTATTTTTTTATTACTCATTTCATAATAACCTGTGGATGTCAAGCAATATAAATTCCAAGGTTATTATTATTATTTTTAGTCCAGAGACTGTACTGGAGGAAGGAGGGCCAGGGCGCACACGCTGCCCGTGTCGTGCTTCCCTCCCCTTCCTGCCATGTCATTCGCTGGGATAGCGTTCATGTCTCTTTGTGCCTTTCACACACCAGCCAGGCAGTAAGAGCTTCACTGTTGATTAAATGAAGGAGGTTGGCAGATTGCCCACCTCACTTTTGTAGTTGAAATACCATGATGTTAGTATTTGGGGTACTATACAAGATCAGCTATTATTAGGTTGATATACATGAAAGTGCCATTTTTTTTTTTTGTAGGTAAAAAATGATCCTGTGCCAGCAATTTCATATGGTTCAACTTAAATCTGTAGTCAGTCTGATGCAGTTGTGAATGGAACCAAAAATAACTAGACAAAAGAAACTCATCAGTGAAGAAATCCAGGCTCTGTTTTTCCCCACCTTCACTTGAGCCAGTTCTTAGCCAATGGATATGGGGTCATCCTTGGAAATGCTGTCAGTTAGAGCCTATCTATTCAATATCAGAAATGACTTTCCTTCTCATTCAGCTGCTGGGTTCTGAGCCCTGCATGGTCCAGGGTGACAATCAGGGTCCTGAGTATGTGTCCCAGGATCCTGTTCCTCTCGGAGAAACAGCAAACTCTGATCACACCCCTTTTCCTAAACCTTACATGTCATCACCTAGATCGAGGGCATCTAAGGTGTTCAGCCTGTGAACCACTTGGGCAGTGCCTCTGTAGAGACCTTGCAAACCAGTGGCTCTCCCCACCCCCATTCCTCAACAGGAGAAGACTATCCTGACATTCCAGAATAAATGGTACCTGAGAGGATGCCCAGTCCTTTGGAAAAGGTGCCAGGAGGCAATGTCTGGACTTCATAAAATATTAATACAAACAAGGAAACAAATGATAATACGTCCTTGTCACAAACACACGACATGTGGAGAAGCCTAATGAGCTGCAGAAAGCTTGCTGATCCCCTCTGAAGAACCGCTGATTGGCAGTCAGTACCTATGTCTCTGTTGTGATGAACCACATGACCCCTCTTGGTCTGACTGAGCCACAGTCATCATTCAACAAGGATTTAATGGGAACCGAGGCAGCGGAGGGTCATAGTTAAGAGCAGAGTCCTACCTGTGCCATTTTCAGCTGCAGGATCTTAGAGAAGTTACTGAACCTCTGTGCCTCAGTTTCTTCATGTCGTACAAGGAGTTACGAGTACCTACCTCATAGGTTTGATGTGAGAGCAGGACAGGTCAACGTGAATATTTAAAAAGCGATTCGCGTTTTGTCCTACGTGGTTAACTCTACATAAGTGGTAGTTACAATTATTACAGTGTGTCTGCGTCTTCAGAGCACTCAGAGTGCCCAGTACAACACGATGTGGGAAAATGGCAGGGGCTCGGTGAATGAACACCTGAATGAGAAAGTGAATTGGCTGGGTGATTATAACTGCACCAATAAGCTGAGCTTACTTACGCCTGCGTCCACACTTCACCAGGAAGACAGATCAACTTAGTGGGGGAAACATTAGATGGATTGTTCAATGCTGCGTAGATATATCCCCCAGTGTTACTTATGTTTAATTGTGAGTGTGGTTTAATTAATTGTGGCTGCAAGGATATATTTTAAATCACCATTATGCAAGCCATTAGAATGGTTAATTTCCAGTACTCTTGAGGGGAATGGGAACCCTTATCAGTGTAACTACTTGCTTTGTTTCAAAATAAGGTCCTATCCTGTTCCTATTACCCAAATAAACTCTCCTCCCCAGAGCAATGGGGAATATTTCCAAAATGGTGCTGACCATGGGAATATCCATTTGGTGTAGAGAATTTCTTCTATTGTTATTCAAGTATCAGTTGGAAAACACTGTCTTGATCCGAGTAAGCTCTGATGATGTAGGAATTTACAGCTATAAGCAGAGAAAGATCCATTTTCTTCAACAAATTTGGTGGAAGCAGGAAAACACGCAGTAAATTAAACCTGATTTGCATGACATTGTGCATGCATGCAGTCCTTCCTGTGAGCCAGGGAATGCTCTTTGATTGAATTTTTCTTTTTCTCTATATTTGTATGGTATTCTGGGAACAATCGAGGAGCCCTCTGTTGGCTAATTAACACCTGTAAATTCACATTGCCTGGTGTCTTCCTTATATTGCAGAGGTAATGAGTCCAAATCCTGGTAGGGTTGTATTTTTATTAAAATTTCTTCGTATCTTTTCCTTCTCTTGTCAAACAGATTGCTACACGTTTAACCCTTTAATGCTTTTTATGTTCTGTCATTATCCTGGGAAATAAAGCAGAAGTTAGAGAACTATCTTTGGGTTATTGATGGGAAGAAATCAAACACTCAGGCAAGTTGTGATTGGTAACGTATAGGTTCTGAAACTACGTGGTAACAAGATAGTTGGAGAATGAAACCCCAGCCATTTAATCTGTGGGTCAATCTCTATGATGCCAAATAAATGCTCATTAATTCATTAACAGATATTTCCTGAGTGACACGTACATGATGATGAAAACAAGGTGGTTCTCAAGAAGAACAACATAGTCGCTGCCCCCAAGTCATAGTTGGCAACACAGGTGACAGTAAATAGATGCAAAACTAGCTGATACATAGAAATATGCTCAGGGGAGTACAGAAAATTACAGAAGGGAGGAGCTAACCCATTCTGTGGGATCATAGGCTTTTCAGAGTAGATAAAACTTGACCTGAATAGAAAAGGATGCTAGGAGTTAGCTGTGGAACAGGGATGAGGCACTCCGTGGAAAGGAATAGCATATACAAATACTCTGTTAATGGAGAACAGAGTTGCTTATGTCTGCACAGTTCCAGGGAGAGTTCTGATGATCCCCTCCCTCATGGGATGGCTCCTGTGGTAAAGATCAGCCCAATATGGTGATCCTGTCCTGCAAGGCTGAAAAGTCACTTGGCTCCAATTCCTAGTTAGACCTATTTCTTAGCATGGGCTGGCTATGTCATCACAACCTAGTCCATGGGGGAACTATTCTTTGCTGACTTACCGAACAACTGTGCCATCAGTGGGGTAACCTCACCTGCGTTGTGCAGGAGCTGTACATAGTCATCCTGCTCGGAAACCTCTGGAAGCACCTGTCAGCATCAGGAAAAGCCTCAACACACAAATAATAGAGAAACGATACTCCTTCTTCATATCCTTCCAGACCTGCTGATGGTGAATTCCAGAGACTCAGAATGTACTCAGAGTGACCCAAACTTGAGTCTGTTTTGTGTTGATATACCAGGCTCCACAGTTGACCAGCTTCAAGTTTGCCTCATTCTGAGTGGGTGTGGTCAATGGGCACTTTCTGCTGGAAAGAATAATGATGAATGAGATCCTACTCACGCAAGTCAGAGTGAAGGGCCATATGGAGAGTTTGTTTCTATTGATTGTTCTATCAGTTGAGGTGAGCTAACCTCAGTGTGAGATTAACAGACAGGTCCCTCAGTATATAATGGGTCAGACACAGTACAGGCTTGTTTTTTGTTGGTTAACAATGCTGAGTAGGAAAACGGGTTGATGGAGTCGTCCTCAACTGCGCAGTTATTCAGAGATCCAGGCTGATGGAAAATGTACCATCTTCATATTGCAGCTGCTGAGACTACCTTGGGGTTGTTCCCATTCCTACCAGTCACAGAGTAAAGGAACATGGAGGACAGGCTAGGAGAGATTTTTACGGAATGCTTAGAAATGGAACACATCATAGCTGTTCACATTCTGTTGACTAGAACTCAGTCATATGGTACATCTAATTGTAGGGGATTTTGGCAAATATAGACTGGCAATATGCCTCCAAAGAAGAGGCAAACATGGATTTTAGATGATAGCTAGCAGTCTTCCACAGTCCCCCACCCCACTACGCCCCATGCCACCTTTTATTATTAGATCTTACCTGCGTTCCGTACGTGGCCCAGTAATTACCCTGGACACCAGGACCACACTTTACGGCTGCCATTGCCTATAGGTCATGTGGCCAATACGCTCTGTTGTCACTGCTGCTCTCCAGGGTGGTGTGATAGTTCATGGTTGATCACTCAAGACCACAAAAATAAGAATTGGAGAAGCTTCCCCCGTGATTTCATGTCTAGAGGTCCACATTGATTTAAAATGATAGGATATGAAGCTTTTGTTTGCTTTATTTGTTCACAGTTCTGTATAATATTATGACTGAACGAAGAGTTTCCAACAAAAAATCTTGAACATAACTGGGCCAGATTTCCAAACTAATTTCTGTGAGTCCTAGAAAGGTTGTGTCATAGGTTGTGTCAGAGGAATGACCTTAAAAAGTTATGATTGAATAGTCAGCGAGTCATGAGAGATATCTGGAATTCAATATTAAGAGATAGGAAGCATATGAAAAGAATGCAAGATGCTGACAGGTCCAAAAGTCTTTAGAGTTAACTGGAAAATGCATTCGTGTATTTTAAGGTACAAAGGAAAGCAAAATGCAATCAAGCAAGCCAGGGCTCGGAGTAAGGTTTTCTGGGGTCAGTGGAACAAATCATGGATTATATAACTTGATAGGAACCAAATAGTCTACGAGTCTACCCCACTGGAGGGTTTTGATACAACCTTGGTAAATGGAACTAGACATGCCCCATCAGTGTGGCTGATAAACACCCAGTCACCATCCCAGCCGAAACCTCGGGTCATCGTGTAACCTCAGCTGACTCAGATATTATCCTCCCACATGATGTGGGTAACATAACTGTTTCTCTCCTGCATATTCGTCTTTCAAAACTCAGAAGATCTAGGCTTAAGAACTGAAATGTTTAAAAGATGAGAACCGTAGTATTGATGTCTTTGTGTCAGGAATCTGAAAAAATCTGGAATTTCAGTTACTGGTAATATTTAGATACTTATAATGACCTATAAGAAGAATAGTTTAACTTCATAACTTCAATTTAAAATTACAGTTGGGTCATTGATTTAGTCCTGTAATTTTAGGTTGAAATCTTACTAATTCTATGGACAGTGTTGAAATATTTAAGAGAACTTAAGTTTCACTGTGTTTAAAAGTCTAATTTATTAGATGTATAAGAATTGCTTAAATGTGGGGAAAGTTTTTTAGCCAGATAATTGAAGTGTTTAAAGAGAAAATTGAATATATTAAATTTATAAGTGCAGTTTAAAATTTGTAAAGGAGCTTAACCAAGTTTGTAAATGGACCCAAGCATTAATAATACCCTCCCACCAAAATATGATTAACATTTGTTAGATTTAAAGGTAAAATAACAGGATTTCTAAATTGAACTAAAAAGCTTAAGGAAGGATTAAGTTTTTGGATTAGTAACTTTAATAAAATGAGTGTTAATTACTACAACCAAAGAAGAGATCTGGTTGGAACTTTCTGGCATATGAAATTACTCTTAAGGACACACACACATACACATATAATCCTTATACTTAGTAGATCTTATATTGAGGATTTTATCTGAAGTGTCAGGCAACATATAAAAAAGAAAAAAAAATCGGTCAACCAGTTGTTCGATGGAATTGAGTAGACTTTTGGTGAAACTCACTAGTCTTCAGATTCCTCTTCGAGGGCTTCCTTCTCTAGAGCCAACCTAGTAGATGGAGAGCTGGGTCATTCTGCGCAGGGGTCCTCGAATCTTGAGCAATGATGTAGATCCCCTCTAAAGAAGAAAAATGCTCACAGATCCCTGTGTTAAATTATTTTATATTACTTTAATATGTTTAATGTAAAACCAGATATTATGTGTTCATGTTAAGAGCTGTACTACACCCAAAACAATATCCCCAACTAAATACAAACTCAGATACAAACACGGCAAGATTCGGACGAACACAGGAATGCTCTGTGATGGGCATTGTTTGGCTGGAATTCAATCACAGTTTGCAGCCCGAGTATGGCCCTGGCTACTGCAACCCCTGCTCCTCAGAGTTCCGCATGCCCCGCTTACTACCTTGTGTACGGGCTCATTTGCACACCACTCTCCTCTCCCGAGCTATTTTGTAGGGCCTGCTGTGATGTCATTTGGCACAAATGCATCATTTACTATTCAGTTCACCTCTGTTCTTTTCTCATTAGTCGGAGCCATTAAAGTAGCGCCACTTGGCAACAATGTAATTGCAAACAAAAGCAAGTAATGCTGAAATGTGGCAGAGCCTAGTTACAAAGTGGGTATTGAGATGATCCAGAATATTCGTACATTCAAGTTGTTGAGTTATTATAAAAGCGAACACTCAATTTAAAACTTATTACAGAAAACCCACGGATTTCAAGCATGTCCAGTTTGAGAAGCGTCTGGTAAAGTGGAAAGAGCCTAAGCTTTCCAGAAAGGCAAATTCAGCTTCCAATCCTAGCTTTTCTACTGAATTGACAGTTGGGTGACCTCTTTGTGTCTCTTCTCTCCATTTATAAAATAAGGGTAATAATACCGATCACACTGAGTTGAGACAAGAAGCAGAGGTAATATGTATAAAGTTATGAACAAATGGGTAAGCATTCAGTAAAAGAGACATATATTATGAGAGAGTATACTTAGTATATTTGCCCAATAACCTGTTCTGAAGTTTGTGTGTGTGTGTATGTGTGTGTGTGTGTGTGTGTATGGAGTAGGGTTGTGTAGTTAGAAACTTTACCTGCATCAGACACACAAAAAAATAGTATAAGGCAATGGTTTTTCCAAAGAGGCTCTTTGACACTCTAGAAAAGGGGAAGCATTGGCCTTGGCGGAGCTGGTGGGGCTCAGGGTCTCAACACTTTCTTAACCAGAGCAGTTTTGTCTCACATACTTGGTTTACACATAGGGCTTCCATTTAAGATACTACTTCAATAAATGAATTTTATGGCTAAAAATTAAAAAAAAATTAAAAACCGTTAGTATATTATTATAATGATGATGGCAATGACTGTCAACCCATTATTATGTGGCTGACACAACTTTATGAGTTAGATATTGTCATTATCCTCACTACAGTATTAGTATCCTCACTACAGTAGTAAAAAAATCAAATTACACACACACACACACTTTTTGCCTCCTCTTGTGCTTTGAATAAAATACAGCCTTGGCAGAGTTATGACGGCAACCTAAGATAGTCCTCAATTTTGAAAGCCCCTGTAAACAGACCTTCTAGGTCTAAGCTTAAAATGTAATTCCTTAAACATTAGGCAAAATCATCTTCTCACCTTTTTGAATATCATCCCATAGCTGTGCATAGCCATCAGCTAGGAATTCACACCTCTCAAGCCTGCCTCTTAATGAGTCAGCATCCTTCATTTGATTCCTATTAAAATGAAGAAGCGTGAAACCAGTTTCAGGCAAGTTGAGAAAATAGACTGCCTCAAGATTTGTCACCGTAATTTCATCCCCAGGGGCCCTAGAAATGCAGACACATACATGCCCACCGGCTAACACCCCCATCTCAGGCACATATGTGCACGCGCGCGCACACACACGAGCACACACACACACACACACACACACACACACACACAAGGGATACAGGGAAAAGGTTTATTATTGTTATGCAAATGGTTCTGTTAACTAAAGACTAGGATGCCAATTGTCTAAGGAATGTATTAATTCTGAACTCTGAAGAATTAACCTGATGGGAAGAAGAGAAAACAGTGCCTAAATTCCTATGAAATGATCTAAGCTGCTACTTGTGTTTGAGGTTACCAGTCCTTCGTTGTCATCTGATGGGCATTTCGTTTTTGTCAAAGGCAAACAATGAATTTTGCCCCAGAAAGCGTTAAGAGAATCATCTCATTTTATTGGCCAAAGGGTTCCCTTTCATGTTGTCACAACCCAGTGTTGATGGAGATTTGGAATATTGTTGCTCAGATCCTCAAATGCACGGAGGCTCTTTGGAGGCTGTTCCCCTCACCACTCCCCCCGCCCCCAGCTCTTAACACAAGGGCTGTGCAGTTACAGTACGTTGTTCTAGAAAGCTTCTGCTTTAACACCCACAGATGACCCCTGAGTTGACTTTTCTTTTCCTTCAAGGGAATCATTATTTTCAACAATCTGAAATGGTTTTGTTGATTGAATCAACCATATCATTATTTTAACAGGTCATTAAAATAAATGAAAAAAAATTAAATGATTATAAAACCTGTGTTTTCCGCAGTATAATCACAGCCAGAAGCTCTGTGTGTGTATATAATAAAATAAGGCCATAGCACAACATCTCGTAATGTCACTCAAGTGTTCTTTGAAACCAGGAGGGTATAAATAAAATTAGTTAGTTGGCGGAAAAGAAATGTCTAGCTAACACAGCCAACGGTTGAGAACATGCTGTAATGAAAAGACATTAAATTAAAATTTAGGAAAACAAGGCCCTTGCTTCTGCTCTCCTGTAACTAACTAGATTATATTGAAAGAATCACTAATTTTCTTCAAGTCTTCATCTTTTCCTGTGCTAAGTAGAAAGATTTGTGGCCCTACTTGTGTTAAATGCTTAATGTGGGAACCCATACTTGTAGTTCATGCATGCAGTTCAATAAATATTTCTGGCTTTCCTGCTGCCGCACAGTAGGGTTGCTCTTCCTGCTTACATTGAGAGTAGGTATTGCCAAATGAAACACTTTGGCCAGTGAAATTCGAGCAGCAGTGCTGTGTGTCACTCTTGGGTAGGAACTTTAAGGTCCAGTAATTGATTGCCACATGCCCTTCTCACTGCAGGAGTAATTGTAGAGGCTCACATTGAGCTGACATCTTGATCGTGGTGGGCTTTTGAGATTCTGGTGTTTGTTACTGCAGTGTAGCCTAGCACATCCTAACTAATACAGTGTATGCAAGCACGTTGAGAAATAGTAGGTATTATTCAAATATAAGGATGAAGAAACCACTAGTTTTGAAAACATTTTTATTCTATTTAGATTTTTAAAGAGCCAAACAGGAGAGTGCCTGGGTGGCTCAGTCAGTTAAGCATCTGCCTTTGGCTCAGGTCATGATCTCAGGGTCCTGGCATCAATCCTTGCGTTGGGCTCCCTGATCAGTGGGGAGTCTGTTTCTCCCTCTCCCTCTGCCCTTCACCCCTGCTCATGTGCTCTCTCTATCTCAAATAAATAAGCAAAATCTTAAAAAAAAGAAAGGAAAGAAAAAAAGACCTGAACAAGCAAATGCCATATCTTCTTTTTAGTGGAAAATCAAGTTGTAAATGCACAATAAGGAAGTGACCCCGTGTAAGAGAAGTAGCGATGAAGTATTCAGAGGAGGTACAGTAGATTTGTGTAAGCAGCCCCCGCTAAACAAGCCAAGGAATGCTTCTTGTTTGAGCTTGGTTTTTACTGGTTTAGACATAACTGATCGGGAAAAATATAGGCTTGAGAGAAAATACTGTTTTATGTATTCAGAAGAGACAGTGTGGGAGGGGCCCTGGAAACACCATGTTTTGTTTTGTCAGCACAGTGTTTAATTCCTTTCCTTTTCTTAATTGGAATGACTTTCTGTGGGCATGGGTCTGGCGGTTCTCCAGAGTGCCCACCCCTCCCTAGGGCCTCACGCCCAGCCCCCTCTACAGCTGTTACTGCTTCCTCCACTGAGGCCACTCTGATTTTGCAATCCTTGCACTGAAGGGGATAGGCTTCAGAGAGAAATGGGAGTTTATAGTAGTGATTAGAAACTAATACATCCATGCAAAAGTGAAAAAATACACATTTCTGTTCAACAAAACTGTTGTTAAGACCAGAGGAGTACTGGCAACATGTGAGCCATTAGAAAACAGGATAGAAAACTTCTTAGGAGGAAGTTTGTATTTTTTGTACCCCTGAAAGGAAATCTAAGAGCTAGATAATGACGGGAAATTAAGCTTGAATTGGGCTAGTTGAGAAAGTGACTAACTTAAATGTGAAATTTCTTTTAATTTTCCCCCTTATTTTTTTTACTTTGACCCATCAAACTGATCCTTATCTTTTATAGTTTTAGATCCAGATATAAATCAATAGGAACCAGGCTGTCTATGTAATTGGCTTTTTGCCTGTGACAGTGACCATAGTTTGGACCTTGGACCATACTTTGAAAAAAAAAAACAAAAAACGCTGAGAGGTATTATCTTGCAAATCCACTCTGCTGAGGAGATGGCAGGGGATAAGCCTGGAAGAGAGATGCTCGGTCTCTTACTCCCGGGACTTCCCAAGACCTGGAATTCTACTCTTCCTGAGGACGTTGTCTTCCCTGGGCCAACTGGGAGCTAGAGCTACCTGGGAAATTCAAATCTTGTTAAAAACCTCTTTCTCAGGGTACCTGGGTGACTCAGTCAGTTGAGGCATCCAATTCTTGATTTCAGCTCAGGTCATGATCTCAGAGGTCATGAGATCAAGTCCCATGTAGGACTAACGCTCAGCGTGGCGTCTGCTTGAGATTCTCTCTCTCCTTCTCCCTCTGCCCTACCCCTGCTTATTCTCTCTCTCTTTCTCCCTCTCTCTCTCTCTGAAAAATAAAATCTTTGAAGAAGATAAAGAAAAACCTCTTTCTCTCACAACCTCCTCCCCCAGACCCCTGCCTAGGCGCTCCTCCAACTGTCTGCATCTTCGCTCTCAGAGTCCCTACTCTCGTGCTCGCTCCCTTATACCAGCGGAGCCTGACGTTGTGCTACACATTTGTGATGGAATATTAAAATAAGACCCCTCCTGGCTTGGAGGCCCTAAGGCTGAGAACGTCGGGGCTGCTCATTGCTCGTGCTGGGCATGCTAACCACAGCTTTGATGGGAGAAGCTAAGACTAAGCTGGGGAGAAGGGTTTAAACAGTTTCAGAGTAATCTTTACAGAGCATCCGGGTTGGGGGTGGGGTGGGTGGAGGGTAGACTCTCAAGGGAACAAACACCTGGAGAGAACTGAATGCATGTTTCCTGGAGTTGAGGGTTCCTTAGGGACCGAGGTACCCAGCTAAGAATTCAAACAAACGAACAAAAACAAACTTACAGGAGAGAGGCCGACTGATGCAGCCTGTGGTGGGGGCCTGGTCTCCCAGAGTTTGATGGGGACAAACTGCGTGGCTCTATTTCCCCGGCCAGATGTGGATTCCTGGCCTGGAAACTCAAGGTGACCCCAACAGAAGGATCGATGCAAGGCTGAGGGGATGATAAATGTGACTGGACAAAGAAGGAAAGTGTGGGTGGGAGGCTCTCAGAATGCAGGGGTGGGATCTACTAATGCCGTGTTTGCTCGTGGACGTGCAGAAGGCCCAGCCCTGCACCAGTGAGCATTCAGGATGGCGCCCCTTTCCCCATCCCCACTTCCACCCGGGGTGGGAGCCTTGGAGAGGCTCGCAGATTGGAGGGGTGGTGAGATGAGGGAGAGCCTCCTTCCCGCAGCAGCTTCCATATTTCAGCTGGGGCGAGCAGGGAGGAGAACATTTGAAACAGATGACACAGCAAAACTTTAATCTGTTACTGTTTTGTTTTGTTACAAACTTGCAAAAGGGAGTCCTTCTCCGGCCTGTTTCTAACGATTTTTGAGACATTATTATGTAGAATGGCTGGGACAGAGGTAGGAGTTGGCGAAGAGATGGAGGCAGTTGGAGAAATGGTTAGAGGGGGAACTACCAACCCTCATGAAGAGAGAGCATCTCCTCAATAGGGAGGGAGTCTTACTTTGGGTGCCTCCCTGGCTCTTGGGTCCCAGAGCAGATTGGTTCTGTGGACCCTGAGAGCGAAGATCTGAGTTCCCACTCTCAGAGACCTTGACGATTTGGGCCAGGTGCTAATGCGATGACTTCTGGGAGTGAAGGCCCGGGGGCCACTCCTAGCCGCGAGCACTGGGAAGATTCCTGGCACCTCTACAGTGTCCTTCAGAGGGGAGGCTGGTGTTCTAGCAGGGGAGGGGTCAGGGTCAGAATTAATTTGATTTAGAGAAGTTAAAGAGTACGAGGAGTTAAATGATGTCTTGCCCCTGAATGTAGTGGCGGCAGATTTGCGTCTACCACACAGGAGACTGGGGCCGCAGGGTGTCATCCTGGAGAGTCAGAGGAGAGGGGTTAGGCCTCCTTCTCATTAACTGCTCTCTACAACAGGTCTGCTCGGTGCGCAACAGTGGGCAGGCACCTGGAGTCCCGTTTCGCCCGCAATCAAATTAAGTCACGAGCAGCTTGTCGGCACAGGCGGATCCTGGAGTGAGACATTGTCAGGGCCAGAGAGCTGGCCAGAGCCAGAGGTCAGACAGCTCACTCTGGCTCCTGGCCCGCCCGCTGACCCCTCTTCCAGAAGCCTCGGGCTCCATAAAGATTGCAGGGGAAACATGCGAAAAACCTCACTGAAAGTTGAATTAGTTTGTGGCAGGGGGTGGAAAGGAATAAAAGGGGGAATTTGCAGATCCATTGGGGAAAAAGGGAGCATGACAGAGAAGAGAGAGCAAGTGATAAAGGAGAAGGGGTGGGAGATTAATGGGGACTAAAATAGATGAGAATTTTATGTCCCCTGCAGGGTTTACAACACTTCCGAGGCAAGTAGGAATAAAATCACAGCCTCCCCAAGCCCCTATTCCCTGGACGCAAAGGAGGGAGGTGATAGGCCTGTGTGGGGAGCAACCCCCAGAGGGCCTTTGTTACAAAGACTTGAGCCAGGCGGTGGTTGGGCGTCAGCCTAGACCCCCCGGCCTTCCCTGTGTCCCCCGTGGACCTACGTTAATAGTGAGAACAAGGCACAGGCCTGAGGAGCCCGGGGCGGGGGTCCAAGCTCAGCCACAGGCAGCCACCCCTTTCTCCCTTCCTCTCTCGTCCGGGTCAAGCCCGGTGGACAGGGTGGGCCATTTCGTGGTGGGCATGGTTCCTTCTGTAACAGGAACAGAAACGCATTTGCTAATGCTGGTGACCTCTGACCTCCGCCCAGAATTTTCAGTTTGCAAAGCCCTTTCATGAACGCGGTCATATGAGGACAAAATCCTTTGAGAAATGTTGGAGGAGCAAGTATTACAAGTATCATATCCCTCCCCCCGTTCTACAGATGAAGAAAATGAGGCTCAGAAAACTTAGCTAAATGGGCCAAAGGGGTGTAAATACTGGGCAGTGGAGTCTGGATTCAAACCCAGATCTTAAAGTCCTCATCCAGACACACACTATTTTCCTGGGGTAGGAAGGGGGATGTAGGAGGGCAAGTCTGGTGTCGGAGACAGAGGAAATGGAATGCTACAGTCCCCGCCCTGAGGTCTGCCTGCCCCAGACGTTTCCCAACGGGCCTCAGTAGGGTGTACGAGCCCAGAGGGCGAGCTGCATCTGTGAGCAGTGGCTCTCCGCTGAGGTGTTTCGGGCTGTTGGCATGCGGCAGTCGTGTGTCGTTGAGGATTGCGAGGTGTTTGGCACCATTGTCTTGCATCCAATATCAACGGGCATCATGATGGTAAAAATGTTCCAGTCATTCCAGATGCTTCTAGGAGGCTGGGGCTGTCCTCAGTTGAACATTGTGTCCCGTAAGAAGGGTCGCGTGTTCACTTGTATGAGTGGCTGGACTCTAGACGGTCTATCCCCACGCCGTGCATGGTGGGAAAGCAAACCACAGGACTGATCAGGGCAATGCAGAACCCACTGGCTGCATTCACCAGCGCCTGGGAGAGGGGAGCGTGGGCTCATGGATGACCCTCTCTGAAACAGAGCTCGGGCTCCCATTGCTCCCATTGCTCTCACCTCTAGAGAGATTTAGGGAGCATTGTGCAAAGAGCCTATTTCTTCCAGTAAATGGTGCTATGCATGGAAGTCCTTGGTTCTTAAATTATGGATAAGGTGACGATACTTTCTGGTTCTCCTGGGGATGGCTCCAGTTTATTCCTGTTTTCTTGGCATCTCTGTCAGTTACACCCTCTTTCCCTCTGGAATGCATCCTGGTTTGCATAATAAAATATAGATTATTCCTAATATGGTCGAACTCAGGCAAGGATAATTGCCTATATCCCACGTGTCTGAGAACCTCCATAGGGCCTAGAAGAAGTTCCTCCTTTGAATTACAGTATGTACTTAGCCACCGTTATGGGCTGATTTGTGTCCTCTACTAAATTTACCTGTTAAATTGCTAACTCCCTGTATCTCAGGATGTGACTGTATTTGGAGATAAGGTCTTTAAAGAGGTAATTATGCTAAAAATGAGGTCATTAAGGTGTCCCTAATCCAATATGACTGATATCATTATCAGAAAAGCCCATAAGGACACAGACACATGCAGAGGAAAGAACACGTGAACATAGAGGGAGAGGACCGCCATCTATAAGTCAAGGAGAGAAGTCTTAGAAGAAACCAACCCTGCCCTTGATTGACCTTGATCTTGGCCTTCTGGCCCCCAGAACTGTGAGGAAATAAACCTCTGTGGGTTGGCCACCCAGTCTATGCACTTTGTTATGGCAGCTCCAGCAAACTAATAGAGTCACCTTCTCGGATATAGAAAATAGTACTGCCCACCGGGAAAGAGAAAACACAGTGTTCCTGGGGTGGTGGGACCTTGGGCCTGATTTATCATACAGCTTCACTTGTTCTGTAAGACCAAGAGCCTGAGCAAAACTCCTTCCCTGGGGGCCAGATCTAGAGACAGGGCCCTGGTCAGTGTGAAGTCCCCATGAGAAGTTTGTGGTCCAGCCCCTGGGAATTGCAGACCTTTACAAAGCCCCAGAAGCAAGTCTTTAGATCTGGCCGCATCCCCTCCCCTTGGCAGCCAACCTGCTTTTCCAGTGGGGCTGCATGGGGAGGGAGCCCATGAGCTTTCGGACTAGAGCTGCTCTTGGTGCTTGTGTCCACGGTGGACGAGGAGCATGACTTCAGGGGCAGCTCCCGGCCTCGAGGGCTCCGTGATTATCACCATAAAGCACATACACCAGCCGGGAGAAGGGTAAAGTGACTTTGCCTTGTGCCCTCCCTAGTCTGGAGCCTGGGTCATGGGCATGAGCGGCATCCCCTGAGTGACTAGTGGGCCAGCAGTCTGCAGTCCGGCGTACATCCACTTACTGAGTGCTGGCCCCTGGGACCCTACAGACCTGCCTTCCTCTTGGCTCCGCCGGGTGCCACTTTTACCAGCTGGGGCAAAATATAGAATCCTTCTAGCCCTGTGACATGGGGATATAATACTATTGGCCAAAGAGGGTCATTGAAAGGATAGGTGAGATAATATACATGAGTTTCCCAATATACCATGCATGCGAGGAAGCACAGCTAACGCTAGTAATGTAGCAATATTCCCAGACCAGGGTACCTCACTGGTTCAGTCATAGAGCATGTGACTCTTGATCTCTAGGCTGTGAATTCAAGCTCCATGTTGAGTATAGAGATTACTTAAAAAAAAATAGACTAAAAATATTTCTGGACTAGACTCATCTTCGGTGGCGTCAGCTGCCTTTCTGGCCCCCAAAGGTAGAAATTCAAAGATGCTTCTTAGTGGAGCTATGATGACTCACAAGGTCACCCTCGAGGTCCTGCACTTGGGGCCTGTGCCAAGCAGCTGGTGGTCTTCATCACCTATGGCTCATGTTTCCTCCTGCTTCTCAGCTCTGCCTCGGTGGAGACCTGTGGTTTCCTTGGAGCTCTGATAACCTGAATTTCACCTTTGAGTTCCTTATAAGTTCCGTATGCCTCTGCTTTACCTTCCTTTCATTCCCTATCTAGGAATCACAGGTAAGGCGGTATTTCAGAGCAGAATATGGGATGCCGATTCAGCAACCAGAGTAAAACTCAAGACAGACTCCAGCCCCCCCCCCCCCTCAGTTGTAGTGGCTTTGTAGGAATTGTGCCAAAATGCTCCAAAGTTCACCCTCACAGAGAGGGTCATCAGCTTCTTATAACCTAGGGAGAGAAAGACGTCCATCAAATCTTAGGGGACCAGGGTCTCTAGTCAGTTACCATCAGAGGTCACCATCCATTGCCTCTGGTCTCTCACCTGGATCACCTTTATAAGACTCAGGCCTACAGGAAGCTGAACTTGTCCCCAAGACTGTATTAGAGGAGATGACAATGCTGAGAAGGCTTTTAAGAGAATCCCTGGGTACCCAACGCACAATGTCTATGTACACAGCACCCCCACCATTGTCGATAGATGTTCATTGCAGAGCAAAAATCATTTCCAATGTCTTTCATACAGTTACCAAGCCTTCTAAGTATTTGTTCCCTCTGGAGTATAGACTCCGGATTACCCACCCAACACCCAATGTGTATTTCTGTTTAGAGAACTTTAAATATTATCTATATCTACTCAGAGAATGTAGGTAAAAAGAAACATATACTGATTGTGCTGTCTCTACTGAGGCATTTGTAGCAAATTATAGAGAGTAGAGCCTTATCTTTATGTATATTTATTCATTTGGAGTATTTTATAGGATATAGATCATATATATCATTCGAAGATATATATGTGTTACATAGATGGATAGATAAGAAGAAGAAATACAGTATAGGAAGAAAAAATCTTTCATACATGTATATGTATACATAGGTACATACACAGACACACACATTTACACACATGCACATGTGTACACATACATATACACACGTACTTATACAAAGGAGGACTTGCTCAGTCAAGAGATAGGAGTATTTTCGAGGATCTTGATTCATGCTGTTAATGCACCTTCCGGAAGGGTTGCGTCATGATATGATGCCGCGAAGATGTAAAGAGTAGATGTTTCACTGGCTAGGAATGTGTACTGTCATTTAAAAAATACATGCTAATTTATAGATGAACATCATGTCTCATTTTAATTCCTGCATCTTTAAAAAAAAACCAATGGCAAGATTGAACCATTTTTATGTGTTATTGGCAGCATTTTATCTTCTTGTGAATTGTTGGTTTTCATATCAGTACTTTTTAGGGCTCTACTGTTTCTTATCAATTGGCACGCACTTTAAAATAATGGCTGTAGGGGCGCCTGGGTGGCTCAGTTGGTTAAGGCACTGGCTTCGGCTCAGGTCATGATCCCGGAGTCCTGGGATCGAGTCCCATATCGGGCTCCCAGCTCTACAGGGAGCCTGCCACTCCCCCTGCTTGTGCTCTCTCTCTCTCCTCTCTCTCGGTCAAATAAATAAACAAAATCTTTTAAAAAAGTAAATAAAATAAAATAATGGCTGTAGACCCGCTCCGATGCCATCTTGGGCATGTGAGGAAGTGTGCCTTGAGTGCCATGGCTAGAGGCTCAGACCAAATCCAGACTGAGGCTTGCCTGACTCCAGCTGATTCTCCCCCAGTCACGTGGCACTTCTTCCCAGCGGGCCAGGGAAATAGCAGGTTACACAATGTCTGTGTGGGGTCTGAGGCAACTCAGAGCCAGGACCCACGTAAATATGGAGCTTAATTACTGCGATGTGGGTCCTGGAAATGTCTCCTAAATAATTTCTCATTTAACCTCAAAATCCTCCTATTAGACAACAATCAAGTATAATTATGATATTGACATTTTACAGATGAAGCTGCTAGGGTAGAGGAAGATCCATGTGCATTAGGTCAAGTAGAGGTCAAATCCAGTCTTAGACTCAATACCATTATTTTATGATAATATGTAACACTCCATTTATCTGTCACCATCAGGGGGAAGAGGCAGTCACTTCAGTTAATTTTCAGTTAAATACAAATTACCCCTTTAAATACCAATTTGCAAAAACCTTTTGTGGAACTTTCACAAAAAAAATATCACTGATTGATCATACACATTTATCTTTTCTTCCTCTTGAGGGGCAACTAAAATGATAGTAAATAAAAAAAAGGTATAAAACACAACCATGAAGAGAACCTTGCAGATGAAAAATTGAAATAAATTCTTGAGAGAGAGAGCAGGATTGGGAGAGACTGAGCGTATATATAGGGAACTTGGAACCATTGAGGTGGGACCTACAAGGCCTGTGCCAGACAGGGCTACTGAGATTGTGGTCTGAGCACCGGCAGCAACGGCAGTGCCCCAGAATTTGCTAGGAAAGTAAATGTGTGGGCCCCGTGCCAGACCTCCTGAATCTGACTCTGTGAGGGGGGCCTGGAATATGCATTTAATGGGCTCAGGTCTTCCCTCCATATAGTTGAGTTTGAGAAGCACGAGCCTAGAGAACACCTGGATGACACAGCTGAGGATATTGTTCTTGGCCTTCCTAACCCCAGAGAGGTGTGGCATTTGCAAATACCAGGTGTGAGAAAGACAGAACACAAGCTTCCCCCTGGCCTTTGCAGGACCCAGAGGAACAGTACACATGGGGTCTCTCGGCCCCCAGCTGGCACCCTGTCTCTCCCCCGCCCCCTGTTCTGCACCACTCAGGGCCTTCCGTATACCTGCACAGCCAGCCTTATTGGCATTTGTGGCTTCACTTACACCCCCACAATGGCCCCCCTGACTACTGTCCAAAGCCTGGGGAGAAACCCACACAGTGCCTGGAAGGAAGAGCGTTGGGGCTGAGTGGGCAAGGACTTCTGGGGTCCCAGTTACTCAGAGCATGTTCTAGAAGGGGAACTGTCAAGATTGGATGGATCCTCCTTGGCTACTCACACTCCTTGTCCAGTGGGAGGGCTGAGGCCCGAGGAAGGACAGGGCAGGAACCTCGTACATGCAGGAAGCAGGCAGGGGCTGCAGGCATGTGGCTGGGAAAGTGAAGAGAAAGATACCATGGGGTTATGGTCAGAGAGATTATTGAAAGCACATACATGGAATACTGGGCATCCCTTAGCCCCTCTGTTAAAAACTTGGCTTCCAGAATATTCTTTCCTAAGTTGAAAAATTGGGTATCTTTTAGAGAAAAGAACTCTGCATTTTCTCTTCCAGGGATCTCCCTAAAAAATAATCATACACTTCTGGCCTGATCATCCTGGGTCATAGCCTGCCAGAGGAACACCCCTCCTGTAGGCACCAAGGCCCTACTCAGCTCTTGGTTGTCACATTTAAGATACAGGCATAACTAAAGGTTAACAGACAGGTGAGGATTTTCAGCATCATGGAAGACAAGATGGAGATAGGCTAGAATAAAATATCCTCATGGAAAACCATAACAAATAAGAAAATCCAAGAGAACATAAATAAAACTCTAGTTAAAATTTTCTGAGATAATCTGAATAATTAGCATCCATAAAACAAGAAATTCTATTATAAGGATGGAGAAAGCAAAAGACATCAGGACTCTGGTAGCCAAAGTGACTCTGTCAGTGACCCATGTGACAGAATCCTGACTGCAGTTACCCTTCTCCAAATGCCTCATGTTTCAGCGGAGACTTGGCCCCTGCCTATCACCAGGAGTAGATCTTGATTAAGATAATCGTGGCAATTCTGGGAAATTATCAAAGAAAGAGTACAACAGAATGTTCCAGAGTGAGGGCTGAGAGTGTCCAGATTGGAAGACCTTCTCAGTTGTTAATTAAAGTAATTGAGAAAGATCAAAATATGGACACACCATTGTGGAATATCAAAACACCAAAGATAAAAAGGTTGTTTTTGGAGGGGAAAAAATAGGTCACTTTGATGAGAAAAGACAATATATTTTATCAGCAATACTGGTTGCTACAAGTCGGCAGGGTAATTTCCTCCAAATACTAATGAAAAATTATTTTCAATGAAGATTCTCCACTAACCAAACTACTAGTCAAAAGTGGGCAAAATAAATGCATTTTCAAACATGCACCCTGAAAGAGGAAGATACATGTGAATTATATTATTATTTGGTGAACACCCACTTCTCCCCCCTCTGCTACAGAGAAATGTATTTCCCCCTCCCTTTGAGGCTTGGCCATGTGACTGACTTCATCTAGTGGATTGTGAGGACACGTGACATATACCATATTGATCAGAGGCTTTAAGTGTGCTCATGAGGTTACCCTTGGCTTCTTCTATTCTGCCTTCTCTCATAAAAAGAGCAAGCCTCAGGCAGTGCTGCTTTTTCAATCTGGATCCCATGGTGGGGAACTTGAACCATCCTACAACCTGGAAACAAGGCAAATGTCACTGAGTTGTTTCATGGTAAAGGAAGTCTAGACATGATGGAAATCTTGAAAGAAAGAGTAGCACAACCCCAAAAGGAAGGCTGGAGGAAACACTAAAACAAAACAAAACTTACAAGAAAGTAAATGTAATCATAGAACCATAAGTGGCTCTACTATTAACAGTATTTATAGTCTTTACTGATTTAACTGAAATGGCAATATAACTAAATATTGAGTAGAGGTCAAGATTCATTTTTTTTCCCCATACAAATAGCCAATTGTTTCAGCACAATTTGTTGTAAGATATTTCCTCTGCTCACTGAATTGCCTTTGCAGCTTTGTTGAAAATCAATTTATTTTATATATGGAGGTGTATTTCTGGGCCCTCCATTCTGTTCCATTGATCTCACTATCATTATGCCAATACCACACTCGATCTCTGTAACTTTATGGAAGGTCTTGAAATCAGGGCTCAGGATTCAACTTTGGTCACTCTTTATTTATTTATTTTTAAATTTTTTTTCCTTTTTTAGATTGTTTTGGTTATTCTGGGTCTGTGATTTTTCCATACATATTTTAGAATCAACTTATCAGTTTCTATTTTAAAAACCTTGTAGGTGTGGTAGGGGCTATGTTCAATCTGTAGATCGGACTGTGGAGAATCCATATGTAAACAATGCTGAGTTTTCCAGTCTATGAGAACCATACCTCTATTTCAGTGCTAAGTTATATCAGCCATTTTGTGTTTTCAAGGTGGAAGTCTTACATGATTCTTATTAAGTTTGTTCGTGTATTTTTTTTATATTTGCTGATGCTATTGTAAATGGAGTTGTTTTTTTTAAGTTTCATTTTCGAATTATTTGCTAGTTTTTTATATTGGCCTTGTATCTGGTCACTTTTCTAATTCCATTTATGAGGTTTAGTATCTTTTTAAAAAAGATTCACAGAGTTTTCTATGTAAACAATTATTTCATCTATGAATATTTTACTACTTCTTTGTCAAACTGTACACATTCCCCACCCCCCCTTGCCTGTTCCCCTGGATAATACCAGGAGTGGTAAGAGCAGACATCCTTGCCTTGCTCCCAATCTTCAGGGGAAATCATTCAATATGCTACCATTATCATCATTAGGAATAATGATTGCACAGGTTTTTCGTAGACATCTTTTATCAGGTTGAGGTTTCTTCCTATTCCTAGTTTGAGAATTGTTAAAATCATAATTAGGTATTGAATTTTGACAGTCTGTCTCATCTCCATTGTGGTGGTCATATGTTTTTCTCTTTCATTCTGTCATTGTGATTAATCATTTTGATTTTTAATTATTGAACCAACATTGCATTTCAGGAATGAATTCCAACTTAGTCTTGAAGAGACTTGCTAAATTTTGTTAAAGATTGCTTTGTGTTCATGTGATAAAAGATATTAACCTGTGATTTTCTTTTCTTGTGATATCTTATTGAATTTTGATATTAAGGTTATATTGGCCTTATTATTATGGAGTTTTCCTTTCCTCTCTATTTTCTAAAAGGTTTTTAAAGATTGTTATTACTTCTTCTTTTATATATTTGGTGGAATTGACTGGTGAAAGCATCTGAGCATGGAGTTTTCTTTGTGGACAGTTTTTTTTATTATTGATCCAATTTTTAAGATAGATAGGACTAGTTCCATTTCTTATTTCTTCTGTGTCAGTTTTAATAAGTGTGTCTTACTAGGAGATTGGCTATTTCATCTAAAATGTTGCATTTTTTAGGATGAAATTTAATCTTATTATCCTTTTAATATCTGCAGAATCTGTAACAATATCCCCACTTTCATTCCTCGTGTTGGTACTTTGTGTTTTCTTTCTTGTTTTCCTCGATCAATCAGCCATCAGTTTATTAATCTCATTAATCTTTCAAAAAAGTGATTACTGGTTTTTTTCAATTTACTCTATTACTTGTCTGTTCCTATTTAATGATTTCTTCCCATATTTTTTTTCCTCTTCTGTGGTTTTAGTTTGCTTGAGATGAAGACTGATATCACTGATTTTAAATCTTCCTTCTTTTCTACTATAAACACTGAAAACTATAAATTTCATTTTAAGTGCTATTTCTCCTATATCTAACAAATTTTATGTATTATCATTCCATTATCATTTCCACTTAGTTCAAAGTATTTTCTATTTGTGATTTATATTTTTGACTTATGAGTTATTAAGAAGTATTGTTTAGTTTTAAAGTATTTTGGGATATTTTTGTTACCAATTTCTAATTTAATTCATTGTGGTAAAAATATACTCTAATATTTCAATCTTTGAGATTTATTGAGCTATATATGGCTCTAAATATGATCTATACCTTTTTAACAATGTGTATTCTATTTTTCACTTTGGATAATACGGTATAAATATCTTTAAGGTGAGGGTAGTGGAAAGTGTCATTTGTACCTTCATAGTCTTAACAGATTTTTATCCAGTTATCCAATCCATTATGATAGTGGAGTGTTAAGATCTTTAAGACTAACTTCTTTATTTCAATCTGTTAGGTTTTACTTTACGTATTTTTCAACTCTGTTATGTTCACATACGCATTACAATTCTTTTGTCTTCTGATGAGATGGTCTTTATCATTAGTAAATGTTTCTCTTTATTTCTGGCCATACGTTTTGTTTTGAAATCTATTTTCCCTGATATAATGCTTATGCTTACTGTTAGTGTGTCCTTCTTTAAAAAAAAAATGTTTCTTTTTATTTTTATTTGAAGTGCATCTCTTTTAGAGAGCATGAATTTGGATCTTAATTTTTATATAAAACTGCTAGAGCCTTTCTAGTCCCTCAAATTAAAACACTGAATTCAGGACCTTTGCTTATTGTACTCATGTCAATAAGTTTGTTCTGTTCTAATATCTTATCCCTTCCATTCTGATCCAAATTTTATGTTCCTTTATTATACATGTTGCCCCAGACTTTTTATTATATAGTCAACAAATCTTAGATTCATCTTCTGTGTTATCTCCTATGGGTCACACTTTGAAATGACTCTTTGGGGACCTGATGGGACTTGAGCTGGATATAGCTCTAAAAGTAATGCATGGTTGTAGGGATAGGTCTTGAGGAGGATCAGCATTGCTCTGAAAGACAAGAGATACCATCGCAGGTTCTTCATGGAAAGGAAGACTAATCTCAGATAGGGCAAAACAGTGTGCTGCCAATAACAGAAAAAAAAATCTTGCAGAACATGGGAGTTCAAGTTCCTTGGCTTCATTTGAATCTATTCATGTATCATTATTCCAAATTTTGGTGTCCTAATTCTTACCATTAATGCCCTAAATTTAACATGAGAGATTCTGTGAGCTTATAAATTCAACTTGCATTATAATTCAGCTACCCACGGGATTGTACTTTGTTAAGTTTTCAGATATCTCAGCCTCAAGCTGTAAGAGATGAATTACTTTTATTGTTTTACATAAAATAGCCACAGGTGTTTTGTGGTCACTTATCTGGATCTAGATCTGGAAATCTGAAGATGGGAGCTGCTTATCTTTTTTCTCCATGTTCTTCAAAAAACCTGATAGTCCACACACTCTTTATTTATGCTAAAATGCTCTATGGACTAAGTTATTAGGCTACTCAAATCCTTTTCTTCTATAGGCACTTGATTCCAGGTGATGGCTTAAATCGCTGTTTTACTACTGCATGCCATGGGGTACCAGTGTCCCATTTACCGCTAATAGAAATAAGGTCATTAATGCCTTTAAACACAGTCAAATCAGGGATTCCCATCCTTTAAATTCTGTTCATCTGGAAATACATGTGGAATAAATAATCATGTATCAGCCAGGGTTTAGTTAGGGAAGCAGAACAATTCTGAGTATAATGAGGTAAGGCATTCATCGTAGAGATCATACCTTACACAATTATTAGAGAAGTTCAAGAAATGGAGTTGTGGAATGGGCAGTTAGAGGCACACAGGAGGCACTGATGTGTGTAGAGAAGTAAGAGCTTGCAAGGGAAACTAAGAAACCAAGCATGGTAGATGGCCAGAGTGGGACTGTAGAAAGAAACTTGTGAAGGGGAAACTGGGAAGCAATTGCTTCTATACCAACCTCTGGGGGTCTGCTGCCAAGAGGCTGGAGGTGGGCGGGGCTGTTGTTGGTCCTCAGGACCGACAGTCAGGCAGAAGAGCTGGACATGGAGTGAAGGAGAGTGAGGAAAAGCTGGAACTTGCTAGGCACCTCTTCTGCTTGTCATCGTATCAAACTGTGAAGAACTTCAGAGAAATGGCTGCTGCTTCACTTTAAACTCCCGAATTTCATGCTTGCTCTTCTCTTAGCAACTGTAGTCTGGAATCACGCAGAAGGGGACTCTGGGTAGTATAATTCTTGGTTTAGCCAAGCCGACAGTAGAACAACCCAACACGCACTGATTTTTCTCACCCTAAAATTATTTCTAAAACCAATAAGAGTGATTATCAAACTCAGTGATGCAGATCTTGGTAATGAATTTTAATGCGCTAACTAAAAACTTCTAGACTACTCTCAAGTATGTATATATATGTATAGATAGATCTGTATATATGTATATGTGTGTGTATGTGTATATACACACAGTGATGGATTACATGTAATTTTACATCTTGCTGGTTATTCGTGTATTTTATCTTTTATACTGAGCATGTATTATTTTTAATCAGAAATTTTATAAATTAAAACCCACTGGGTAAGTCCTTTCTTTTGCTTTTATTTGGAATTAAATGCTCAGTGGCACATGTGTACACGGTTAACATTAAATTTAATCCATCAAACCTATGATCTGAAACTTTTAGCATTCTAGGCACTACCAGCTGAGTTCTTAATTTTGAATTTTATCGAGTAGATCAATGACTGCTTTTCTATACTTCTTCCTCTTCTCTACCTCCTCCTTTCATTATGTTACAAAGAAAAAAGCTTATTTATTTTCATAGTTGCAGTCCCCCCCATCCCTTCATATTCTCCTTTACATAAGTGAAAACATTAACCTCCTCATTTAATGAAAATCATGGCCTCGAGGCTTTGGCACTGGACAGAGGCACAGACTGCCTTGGGATTGGCCGCCTCTGGCTGAATCTATGCACTCTTAATCTCCACAAATCAGAGCAAAATGCCTGGCCTTGTGAAATGGTATTTAAATTTGGCTACTGGGAAAGAAGGGTAAAAAGCTAACAACCATGTCTTGGTTTCATCTTTGGGTTGGAGGGTGGCGATATGGGTTTCTATGCCCTTTGGGGAACAAAAGAGCTGGGCTGGCACTTAATTTCATCATGGGAATCATCTACTATGACCATCCAGGGGCCTGTGCCCGCTAGTCCCATTCCTCTGACTATATTTAGTCCATTATGAATATGGAACAACACTGAAGATGATTCACATAGACATCCCTCTGTCTAGCCTAATAACGTCAAAGTCATTAACAACAATGTAAGTTCACCCTGACAGTGTGGTTTGGAAACCTCACCCTCCCCATTGCCCTCCTCTGCTGTCTTGATGTCCTGGACACAAGAACCCAGCATGCATGCCCTTCCACTCCCCAGTCACCTCCCCGCTCCAGCGGGGGGGAAAACAAGATATGAAGGCCACAGAGAGAAAAGAACGCTGTTGGCTCTATGGACTGTGGATAAAATGTGGAGTCAGCTGGAGTCGGGCCATTATCACAGAGAAGCAGTGAGAGGTGAGGGTAGGATGGGAGTTAGTTGAGAGGCCTTTTCTCTTCCTCTTGGTCTCTGCCTTTCACTCTTCCTGCACATCCCACCTGAGCTGCTGATACTCCATAATCCCCCTGTCTCTCAACTGTCAACCTCAGTGTCTTCATTATTCTTGTTTCCGGTCAGGAATTTCCAACAGAGGACTTCTCCACATATTACCTCACATGTTATCCCACTAAGAGTTACTTCACTAAGTGAATCCTCGGTTCTTTGTCTTAATAGTGTTCATCTAAAAAAATATGTTCACTAGCCTGTAGGCTCTGTGAGGGCAGGGACTCTGGTTTGCCCATCATTTTATTGGCCTGGAGCCGTAACCATCATATAGTGGTATTAAAGAAATAGCAGTTAAATAAATGAATAAAAAAATAAAAGGAAGAAAGGTGGACACATGAGTTGGGGGTGGGGAGAGAGACAAAAAGAGAACTTGAGAAAGATAATTAAATATTGATTTCATTTTATGGTAGGAGAAACAGAAGTTCTGAGCTGGTAAGCCATTTTTTTTCAGGCCTCTTGGCAAAATCCATATGAGTTACTTCATTTTTATATTCTGGCTTTGGGGCTCCCATCCCCACCCCGAAATCACTCGTTCCTCTAAAATTAACAGGAACTATATAATGGGCTCACCTGTGCATGTCTATCCCGGCTTGGCCTCTCTCTGGTCTGTGACAGAATGTGGCGGTCAAGTAAACCTTGGTAATTCGGGGGCCGATTTAGAGTACCCCCCAGGGACAGAGTGAAACCCTGAAACCCTTTCCTTTGTTTCTGGTGTGGACTGTCATGGTGAGCAGTTTACCCAGCCTCTTCCGGCTATCTTCCCAACAAAACTCCCCAGCCTATTCTTGCAACACAAGGCTAAAATAGGTCTCCTTTCTTCAGTTGTGTTGCTTGGCATTTTGACAAGGAGAAGCCCATAGTGCAGCTTTATCTACTTGTGCCGAGCTTCCTCTCCTTTCCTACCTCGCACTCAACACTCGTGTTCCAGAGGAAGAGTCTGTTCCCCAGCCTTCCTGGCAGGGACTGAGTAACACTCCGCCCTTTCCCCAGCATTAGTATATTTCCTAAACAAAGAGAAATGGCTCCAGAGCGTGAGATCATTTGGTCCAAGGGTTACTTGTACTCTTTGGAGAGGACAGGCGCAGGATTCCCACCTGCAACCGAAGAAAAGATTTGGGGGAAAGACTCATATAATTTCCTTCTTTTCTGCTCCCAATGAGGACCGGAGAAGTTCCTCCCAACTGTTTGAAGTTGAGGGGAAAGGAAACCTGTTGGCCCTTTCCTTCTACTTCATAAAGGGAGACTGAAGAAAGAAATCACTTTGTCAACTAAACTTAATAGATACTGTGTTCCAAGTTAAATTAACAAATTGGACTATTAAGCAAATGTATGTGACTCCTTGGATAAAGGTATGGTTTTCCCTAGGAATTATCATGAGATCATCATGGACACATCATGTCAAATCCCTTCTTTTGGGAAACAATATTGGCAGACCAGGTGTGTGCTATAGACAGGGTGTAATTTCTTCTCACACATGGACGGAGCTCAGATGGAGGGGTAAATATGATAAATTATGGAAATAAGATGGAAGATCTTAGAACTCAGCAATTTCTAAGTTCTTTAGTATCAATAATGTTTACTAAGTATTTGTTTTTTCCTGTGCCTGGTTCTCCACTGAGATTTTCCATTTAATTTTGTTATTGTTGAGGCATACTTTATATGCAGTAGATGTTCTCCTTTGGTTTGATGAGTTTGGAAAAATGTGTATATCCTTGTAACCAGCACCATAATGAAGATGCAGAATTTCAATGCTTTTTGGATATTATGGTATAGAGTATTAACTATATCTTCTACTGCCTGCCATTACCTTCCACTATGGCCCAGAGACAAAGGAACTGGATACTTGGGATGAAAAATATTTATTTGTTTTCACATTTATATTTTTAATTGTGTTAAAATACACATAATATTTATCTTAATTAATTTTAAGTTCATAGTTTAGTAGGATCCGGTATATTTCCGCTGTTGTGCAAACAATCCCCTGAACTTTTTCAGAGATGGGAAGTAATTTTGAATAACTTTTCCTTAAGTTACTGTACTGAGTTTATTAGGTATTCTCTGAACTCCCAATAAGCCAGATTGTAAGGGAGAACTTTGGGTAAAGATCAAGAATATGAACTTTGAAATTACGTGACCCAGGTTCAAACACCCAAGTCCCACCACTTAACATATTGTATCATATCTAAAACACCACCAATCAGAAGATACATCATTTTTATTTTAAACACTATGAAGGAAAACAATGTCACCAATTAAACTAGGAAGCAATGCCTTAATAATGGTTCCACGTGGCACCTGCCTCAGTTCTACCAAAGTCTCATTGCCTTGAAATTTCTTTTTTTTCATTTTTAAGAATTCTGGCCATTCTTTGCAGTGCCCCACTTGTCATGTGATACACAGTCCTTTTGCACGTATCTCAGGAATAAAGAGAAACAGCTTTCGCTCTTTATGGGCATCGTCCTTTATGGGCATCGTCTTGCAAAGGACTTGGTAGTCGTTTTGCTAGAAAATATGGAATTGTCATTCCTTCAGCAATAAATATTTGCATCTCAAATATAAATTTATGATCTGCTGCTCTATTGTCTTTTTGTGTACACAGTAACTTTTAATTTTATTTCCAAGTCATAAAATATGCTTTTGAAAATATCTTAAACAGCTGTTAGGTACCATGCACGCAACTCAATGGACGCGAGAACACTATGAACGGCTATGGCCAAGGTCACACAAGGGCACACAGTTGCAGTTATATTAAACTGCTGCCTGGTTGCCAGCAATTGTGAGACATCATGGATTGTTAAGAGGCATCCTGATTTCAAAGATGGTAAACATGAAAAAATGTGCATATTATAATCCATGAAATACAGCGCTGTCTGTGTCCTTGGGCAGGATATTTAACTTGCTTATGCCTCAGGCTCTTGATCTATAAAATGAGGTTAATAATAGTGCTTGCCTCATAGGGTACGTGTGAACATTAAATGAAACATTTAGCACAGTAAGTGATGTATAATAAGCATCCAATAAATATTATCCACTGCTATTATTAATACATCATCTTAGTTGTGTCCAAGTATATCAGGTATCTGTGGCTGCATAATAAATTACCCGGAACTTCGTGGCTTCAAACAATAAACATTTATTACTCACAGTTTCTGCGAATCAGGAATTTCAAGTGGCTCAGTGAGATGGGTCTGGCCCAGGGCACCTCCTGCAGTTACAGTCAGGAAGTCAGCGGGGGCGGCCACCGTCCTCTGCAGGTTGGGCTGAGGTTGGAGAATCTGCCTCCGGGTGACAAGCTCCCATGGCTACTGGCTGGCCTTTCTGACATGGCAGCTGGCTTCCCCCAGAGCCGTGGGGGATCCCACAGACATGATCCAAGAGGGGAAGGGGGAGGTCCCAGTGAGTTGTGTGACCTAGTCCCTGAAACAGTACACCGTCACCTTCACTTTATCACATCCATTGGAAAGCTGGTCACTAAGTCCAGCCCACACTCAAGGAGGGGAATTAAGTTCTACCTCTTAGAGGGAAGAATACTGGAGAATTTGTAGACATGCTTTAAAACCATCATGCTGATAACTGTAGGTCAAAATAACTATCATCAGCTCCTCTTTCCTCTTCTCAGTTGTTGGTTACCAACTATATTGGACAAGAAAGAGACGGCGCATTCGAATCCAGATACTTGGAGAAGGCTTTGTTACAACGTGGGGGCAGGTGTGCAGTAGCGCAGGAACCAGGGGGCAGGCAGAGCAGAGACGCTACCCCCCTAGGCCTGAAGGGTGAGGATGGGGAGTCTAACAGAACCCACAAGGAGAAAGTCATATAGAGCAGACTATCTGGAGAGGAGGAGTGATCTTCGGTCAAGGTACATAACCAGCTTGAAACAACTTCAGGAAGAAGCCAGGGGAATGGGTTCCCTGACATCACTCTCCCGCCAGCCTTCAGTTTCATGCTGCAGGTGCCCAATTAGCTGAGGCCAGGGGCATGTTAAGCCCTGTTGGATGTACTACTTACAGATGAGACTGCTATAGGGGGAGGCAGGGGGGAGAAAGGTAGAGCCTGGATCTGGGTAAGTGAACAGGTGACATTCAGCCCAATCTCTTCCCTTTTCCTCTTTAGCATCTCAAACAGAAGACTCAGTCCCATCAGCAACTTGATCATCATGGGGAGATGTCAGGTTATTCACGTTCCCTCTGAAACTTACAATGTAAGACACCATTAGGTCCTTCATTTAAACTCCTAAGGGAAAAATGAAGAGTAAGAAAACAGTTAAATACCCTTAAAAAAACTGTTACAATCTCTGCCTCTGTGGCATCATGAGGTTTAAGGTGGTATTCATGGCAACCTTCTTCCACCACCGATTTCTTAGGCCCCCTACCATTTGCCAGCATCTCAGATGGATGGGGCTCTTTACTTTAAAGGGATAATTAAACCTTAATTTCTTCCGAAATGGAGTTCTTGATATCCAAGTCTTTATTTGGTTCCCACAGCTTTCTATTAACCAGGGTTATGGGGGGTGGGGTACTAAAAGCAATCCAATGAATCCCTTTTGTTCTCTAGCTGGTCTTTCTTACTGCTTCTGTACAGCAGTAACCAAATTTCTTCTGATAATTGGAATTAACCACCCCACCTCGTACAGTGATCTCCCCTTCTCTTCTTGTTGGTTTGGAGGTTTGAACCCAAAATGGACAGAAGGTAGATGTAGCTTCCATCTCATTTGACTCCTTGGGGGAACTTTTCTCCACTGGGTGCTAGAATCTCTAAAAACGTAACTGAGGTTCATAGGAACAGGAAGGCAAAATTCTTCGAGTAGGTTATTAGATATGATAGTGAGAGAGACCTTTCCCAGTTCCAGTTCTTGACTCCTGAGTCCACGTAGCTTGACTATAGGAAGGTGATGTTGGTTTAAAGCAGGTCTGACATCTGAAAAAGGAGTAACCCAATTGTGTAGGGTGTTATCTCTCAGCTGGGACCATAAGACAAACTTCCGTAGGCCAGGGCACTGCTTTATCAAGCCAGCTGCCTCTACAAGTTGGGGAATTTGATTAAAAAAAAAAAACACTGAATTCTGTGGTTGTAAAATATGTCATTATTTTATAAAATATGTCTACTGCTCTTGGGCACTGTTGTATGAGATACCATCATAATGGATGAGTCATTTTTAAGTTTACTAATAATGATGCTGACTGAAACACCTCAGGTAGGAAAAGCAAATGTGTGTTTGTTCCTGTGAAGATAAGGTGCTACCTACTTTTTAATAAGCAGAGTCCAGTGACACCAGCCTGTAAGCTGACAGGTCCCTTCAGGGAGTAGAGTCACATAGAGGGTG
Organism: Nasua narica; assembly: GCA_028533885.1. Taxonomy (NCBI): domain Eukaryota; kingdom Metazoa; phylum Chordata; class Mammalia; order Carnivora; family Procyonidae; genus Nasua; species Nasua narica. The sequence goes on along the minus strand of CM052814.1, from coordinate 9,056,245 downwards.
CAGCACGGGTCTCTGCTGTTGGCCAATTGGTCACTCATCCATGAAGGTAGCTGGATGTGCTTTGCTGGAGAAAGGCCATGGTGTTAAGCCCACACGGAGTCTTCCTCCATGCTTCCAGGGCTGCTTTGTACATAGATCCACTGAGTAAGCACTGGGGTGCAGAGGTCGATTGTCATCTTTAATAGGTCATTGTCCGATCCATGAGCATGGAATGCTTTTCCACCTTTTTGTGTCTTCTTCAATTTCTTTCATGAGTGTTTCTGTAGTTCCTTGAGTACAGATTCTTTACTTCTTTGGTTAGGTTTATTCCCAGGTATCTTATGGTTCTTGGTGCTACAGTAAATGGAATCGATTCTCTAATTTCCCTTTCCATATTTTCATTGTTAGTGTATAAGAAAGCAACTGATTTCTGTTCATTGATTTTGTATCCTGCCACATTACTGAATTGCTATATAAGTTCTAGTAGTTTGGGGGTGGAGTCTTTTGGGTTTCCCATATAAAGTATCATGTCATCTGCGAAGAGAGAGAGTTTGACTTCTTCTTGGCCAATCGAATACCTTTTATTTCTTTTTGTTGTCTGATTGCTGTTGCTAGGACTTCTAGTACTATGTTGAACAAGAGTGGCAAGAGTGGGCATCCTTGTCATATTCCTGATCTCAAAGGGAAGGCTGTCAGCTTTTCCCCATTGAGAATGATATTTGCAGTGGGCTTTTCATAGACAGATTTTATGAAGTTGAGGAATGTTCCCTGTATCTCCTATACTTTGAAGAGTTTTAATCAGGAATGGATTTTATATTTTGTCAAATGCTTTTTCTGCCTCCATTGAGAGGACCATGTGGTTCTTCTCTCTTCTCTGATTGATTTGTTCTATCACATTGATTGATTTGCAAATGTTGAGCCACCCTTACATCCCAAGGATAAATCCCACCTGGTCATGGTGTATAATCTTTTTAATGTACTGTTGGATCCTATTAGCTAAGATCTTGTTGAGAATTTTGGCATCCATCTTCATCAGGGATACTGGTCTGGAATTTTCATTTTTGGTGGGGTCTTTGCTTGGTTTGGAGATCAGGGTAATGCTGGCTTCATAGAAAGAGTCTGGAAGTTTTCCTTCTGTTTCTATTTTTGAAACAGTTTCAGGAGGATAGGTATTATTTCTTCTTTGAATGGTTGGTAGAATTCCCCCAGGAATCCATCAGGTCCTGGACTCTTGTTTTTTGGGAGGTTTTTGATCACTGGTTCAATCTCATTAAGGGGGAGAAGAAACATGAGAGACTGTGGACTCTACGAAACAAACTGAAGGTTGTGGAGGGGTGGGGGTTTGGGTGAGCCTAGTGGTGGGTATTGAGGAGGGCATATATTGCATGGAGCACTGGGTGTGGTGCATGAACAATGAATCTTGGAACACTGAACAAAAATAAAATTAAAAAAATAGGTTATTGTGCAATGCTCAGGTATTTATTGGGAGTCTCCTTCGCTGTGGATGCCCTCTAGTGGCCATTTATCAGCATAATTTCTGGATTCTCTATTCTCAGAGCACCATTTGAGTACATCTTGTCATCAGTTTTCCAGTTTTGTCCTTTTCAAAGTCATAATGAGCTGGCCAACCCGTTAGCCACTGCCCGTGAATTAGGAGAGATGTGTGACTCAGGCTATCCTTCCTTCCATAAAAGGTGTGCGATAGAATATACTGCACACAGTTCTGCCCTGTTGTAGGATTCCCCTTATTACTGTCTTTCAAGGCCAACCCTGAATGTGAATATATTGAGGCATCTGCAGAGTTTGGGGTGCTTACTGTGTAGATGTATAGAGCTATGCATGAACCACACGAGTGGTTTTTTTTTCTTCTGTTAATGGGTCTTGGGGAATACCACATAAGGCCATAGAAATAGGATGAGGAAGAGGCATTGAAACGCAGTGTGGACAGATAATATAGTAGTCTGGGTTACCTCTTTGTGCAAGTCACCTGTGCCTTCTTGACCATTTTGGGCTCAATCTTTCTTATACAACTTCCTGCTTATAACAAAACCAATTCTGTGTATGTGTGGTTTTATGGTTCTATAGATAACACCCAGGTCATTAGGGGAAGTTCATATGACATAGTCATTTGGTGACCCATTGTCAGGCATACAGTCTACACCAGTGGCAAGTCATGAGCTGCTCTCAAATGTGGATTAGCTGTTGATAGATCCGAGCTTGGCTTTACTCAGGGACTATGCTGTGGTTGTCCTATTGGGCCTTCCAGAGGCTCCATGCTACATTGGTGTCCAACTTCGATGGTTCCTATATAAGTAAGTCTTCTGGGTCATGAGGACAGCTTGCATCATAGCTTTCATCTGTCATAGAGCCCTTTCTTCTTCTGGGATTTACTCAAAACTGACAGACTTAAGGATTACTTGGTAATTGGGTCAGAATAGCATGCCAACATAGGTATATGTTGTGTCCCCAAACCAAAAGGCTACTGAAGCATTGTGCTTTGCCTTTGTGATAGGTGGTATAACAACTAGTCTGTCACTTTAGAAGGAATATGCCAATATGTTCTGGACCACTAGTGGAGCCCGAGAAACTTCCTAATGCGGCAAGACTTTGAACTTTTGCAGGGTTTGACTCTCACCCTTTGGCATGCATATGTCTTACTAGAGCATCTAGGAAGTTTATTATTCCATGTCTAACAGTTCTGAACAGCAGAACGTTATTAAATGACATTGATGCTGAATAATTGTGTTGCGATGATCCATACAGTATCGGAACGGTTAGAACAGAGCGAGACAGTTGGAACTCTGAGCAAACACTGTAGAGGTATATTGTTAACACTGCCATGTAAATGCAAACTGCTGTGGGATTATTCTTACCAACTGAAATGTAAATAAAACATTTGCCAAGTCAATAGCTGGGCATCTGACGTCAGGGATGGTGATCCATTCGCTCTAGTAAATGTAGTTCCCCTAGAGTTGCAACTATGATTATACTAACAACATAATTAAATTTCCATTAAACTATTGCCATTCCTTATTACCCATCTGGGTTTTGCACCAGACACATAGGTAAGTTTATTGAGGATTTGGAAGGAATTTTCATCTGTGCCTCTCCCAAGTCTTTGATTGAGATCCTATTCTCTGGGTTTATGGTACTGATTTTGCTTTACTATTTTGGTAGGTGTGGAAAGAGGTCAGTTGCAAGGGCTTCTTCTTGGTCCTTCCTAACAGAAAATCCTTACGTCAAGGGAAGGGAATAATGTACAGATTCTGCTTTTTACCTAATATTTCTATTTATATTATCCTCTCTGGGACTAGTGGAACAATCCCAGATGAGTCTGCATGGGCCCATTTTAAGATGAGCTGGGCCAAGACTCCATCTGATCTCAACTATAACATAAAGATCTTAGGCCAAGACCCCAACTACTCTCTTACTTCCATAAGCCCCTGCTTGGGAAGTGAAGCATGATGGTATTTTGAGTCCCTGGGGACCAGCATTAGTTCAGAGCCAATATCTGATAACCCCAGGACATTGATTATTTCCCCTATTCCAGTGTACAGTTACCCTGGTAAATGGCTTCGGATCCCTGTGATGAGAGTTTTATGGTTTACAAGTTACGTGGTATACACATATGGCTGTATTACAGGGTCCAAACATAAAGGGATCTGGCTTCCTTCACAGTCAAGGGGCTCTGAGTTGGAACCAGCTTAATTCTGGGAACTGGTTAAAAGGTTGGGAATCTGCATTATAGCAACTTGGGTTAGGTTTCTGCACATCAGACCTAAAACACTTTTTCTTGTATATGTCAAGCAACCTTAGTAGACAGCTTATCTGTATTACATCTGGGGACCCTGTGATTAAGCATCATTGCACATTAAAACACTCTGATTTTTATTTTGTCATTGTGGACTGTGATAGCCATTGCCCTCCTCATCTCTGATAATTAAGTGATACCACCTGGCCTGTACCAGCACAAGGATCCCATTGGTGCCATTTAGATCAGGGAACCCAGATCTATTGTATTAACCCCTACCAGTTGCCCTAGACCATAGAGGGCAGCCATCACAAGAGCATGCAGCAGGGCTGGTGCCCTGCTCCCCAATGCTATTCTTAATTTGTTGCTGGAGGGAGTGTCCTTTGGGCCTTCCTCCTTGGGGGTGGGAGGACAGAGAGAAGTATATTTAGGGACTATTTGAGCAGAGTGCTTATAATGGATCCATTCCACTATTTCCATTTCCTGAGCCTTCAGACTCTGCTCTGCAGAATTTAGTGAAGTCCTGGCATTTTGATCTTTTTAATTCAAGGCCATGGTTAATGGTTGGTTTTGAGTAGCCAAAACACTAAACCCCTAGTTTGGGGATAGTGTACCTAGGTCAGTGAAAGCAGCTTGTTTGAATCCAATATTTATTCCTTCAAGTCTAATGCCCTTACAATCCATCCTTGAGCTTTCCCTACTCCTGTTTGGGGAAGTCTTACAATTATTTTTATGTTTAGGCTCCTCCTCATGGAGCAGGGCTTCTGCCTCCATAATGGAACTAACACTTACTTTTGGACTGGGGGCAGTAGGAGCTGCTGGTGGGGGTGGCCTCAGGAGGATTGGCATCAGCTGGTGAGCAGGTGCCCCCAGTATAGTCACTGGAAGCCTTTTATCCAGAGAAGGGTGAGTTGGAGGAGAAAATGAGGGAGAAGTTGGGGGGGGGGGTGGACTGCTTCCTCTGACAGAAGAGATTGAGGGATTATCACAGTCCAAAATTTTCAGTCCCATCTGTATCTTTCCAAACATTCACATCCCACATCTCATGGTTCCACTCCTCTCCACAGGGCTCTTCACATGGCGTGGAGGCAGTTCATTGGCACCATAACATTTCAGACTTTACCGGACAGAGTTAGGGTCTGATCCCCAGCCATATTTGCTTTCCAACCATTGGAGGTGGAGGACTCTTCAAAGCTGCCAGGGGAGCCTTCCAATTGCATATGCTGTTCTCAACTATGTAGCCACAGGTTTTAGCTGTGTTTTCCTAGATTTGTACCCTAGGGCAATATACACAGAATTCTTCATTCCCTTCTCTAAAGTCCATACCTGCACCAGTCTTCCCTATGTCTTTGAGTGTTACTAGTATCCACCCAGTGACTCAACCCCAAAAGGAAGGTTTCTGTCCTTCCTCATCTGCATACCCCACCTCTTAGTACAGACAGGTGTGACTCCACCTATCTCAAAAATATGCTCCCGTCCACATACTCTACTACCTCTATTGCTGTAACCCTAGTCTCAGCCACCCTGTCTCTTGTCAGTCTCCTCACTGGTCCTCTTGCTGTCACTTGTGACAACTTATTCTCCACCCAGATCTCTGAGTGATCCTTAAAAAAATGCAAGTGGAATGGTATTCCTCTGCTGTTTAAAAACTCTCCAATGCCTTTCTGTCATTCTACAATTAAAATGAGGAAAATCTTTTTATCTTGTTTAAAAGCCACACGTGCTCTGGTACTTGCTTATTTCTCCTTTTTCTGCTATTACTATTCTCCCTAGATCACTATGTTTTAGCCACACGGGTCTTTTAATTCCTCAAACATGCTGGCTTCCTCCATCTTTGAACTTTTGCCCCAGCTGGCCCCTCTTCCTGGATTATTTTTCCTTCTGATCTTTGAAGAGCTGGCTCCCTGTCGTTCCGATTTCAGCTGAAATGTCTTCTCCTCAGAGACCTCCGCATAGCTCTTTTACCAGCAAACATTTTGTTAATTACTCCTTTATTTTTCTGCCTATTTATCCTCTCCCTCTTCCTTTAAAATAGAAGCATGTCCACTAAAGTATCTCTCCATCTAGAACCTGGCACAGAGTAGTAAGTAATAATTGCATAAATATTTGTTGAATTTGGCTAATAGGATATCACGTAAGTGAAGCCAGGGAACACAGGAGCTGTTAACTAAACCATGGGGGAGGGGTATGTAGGTGCTGTAAATAAAAGGATATATTAAGTCTAAAGAACTTGATTTTTAAAAAGATTTTATTTATTTATTTGAGAGAGAGAGTGAGAGACAGAGAGTGAGGAGAAGGAGGGGGGGGGGGAGAAGCAGGCTTCCTGCTGGGCAGAGAGCTGGATCCGGGGCTCGATCCCAGGACCTTGGGATCATGACCTGAGTCAAAGGCAGAGGCTAAAGTGAAGTCCAGGAAGGCAACCTATTATCTGCAGTGACCAATCAGGAGGCCAACCCACTATGTTTATAACCAGTCGAGGGAGCCATTTAACAACTCCTGTAGCCCTTTGGTCCCAAATAGCCAGGGTTTGATTAATGGAGAGCTTTCACCAGTTTTGCGTCCATTTCCAAATCAGGACCACCTGGAGAAAGCCAACTATGCACCCAAACCAGTCACCTAGAATGTCCCTCTTCTAGTTAGTTTGCTTACAGCTCCCCCATCCCAACAGCCTCTGGTCAGGACATACCTGAAACCTTCCCTCTTTGTTTTCCACTATAAAAGCATTCCCACTTTTCTGCCTCTTGTTGAGTCTCTGCGAAATGCATGTGATGGTGGTTGACTCCCTTGCTATACCAAGCTCTGAATAAATAGCCTTTGCTTCTCTCATAGGTGCTCTTTGTTTATTCTCACAATTATACCAACATATCTAATACCTAGATAATTCGGGGTAATGGAAGGATTCAGCATGAATTTTCCAGATAATTTTGCTGCATGGACCAGACCTCTGGGATTTGAGATGGACTTTTGAATTTAAATGCTGTGTGTAGCACACCATTTAGTGCCAGAATAGTCTAATGAGGTTGCATTGTATTGTGTGATATATATCCCCAGGAGAATCGACTTGCTAGATCATTATGCAGTCACATTGCCTTCTCTCTTCAAAAACAGAACAGGAAAAATAGGAAAAAGAGGTTGAGTGTGAAAATAGTATAAAGTTCCCTTTCTTCAAGAAATGTCTACCAAATTAAATATATATAATTATGTATGGTTATTTATCTTTAATCGTTGTTCCTGACACAGAATTATAAGGGAAACTATCTTGCTGTTGTGGTTGCCTATTTGGGTACTGCGAGCTGGAAAGAAATTGCTTTATTCAAACCATTAATGAAATGTCACTGTCAATCCACCTCTAACTACATCATGTGCTCTTTATTCTTTGTGTTAAAAATAAAGAAGAAAATATTTCCAGATACCATATTGTTCCTGTGGAAGAGAGCTGTGTTCTAACCCCAAACTTTATACTTATTTCCTGCTTATTTATAAATTTCACCATTAAAAAAATCAACATCCAAATTTAAGAACATAAGAAAAAAATCATCATGAAGAATTTTCCCCCTTGTATATTATTATGTCCGGTCACATCCTCTAATCTTTCTGATGATTTTGTGAAATGTTTTCCCTCCCTTTCTCCCTCTCTTATCCCCTTCCTTCCTTCCTTGCTTCTTTCCTTCCTTCCCTTCTTTATTTCTGTTGTTTTTATTTTTGCAAGGATAGAAGCAGAGTCTCTAAGTTACCTTTTCTCCCCATGGCCCCACACCTTCTTACCCAGGCCCCTGATAGGTGTATGCTTAATCCAGATTTTGAAAACAACATGTTCTTAAGAAGCCATAAGAGGTTAATAATGGCCCCCAACACCTGATGTGGTCCTTGGATAGAAGATGGGGAGTAGTATGAGGTATGTTTGATAAGAGTTGCTCTGAGTTTCATATGGCAACGCAGGCTTGGCTATGATAGGACGAGGCGGCAAGTTTAATGGAATCCTTAATACTAAAGGTGTAGTATTTCTTCTGGATAACTTGGTGTCAGAGCAACCACTTCCTGGTCTATCCTGGCTCTTGCGAATCCCCAGCTCCCTCAGGAAGACACTTGGACAAAACTAAATAAAGACAGTTAATGCTTAATGCTTTCTACAAGCAATTTTATTGCTCGGGCAAGAGTTTGCCTGCTGTCGATGAGTGCTGCGACTCAAAATTTGAGCCTGGCTTTTGACACCTTGGTCAAGGATGGGTCAGCTGGTCATAGGAGGGAGGATGGTGCTGGAGGGAACACAGAATGGGAAGCAAAAAAAAAAAAAGTCAATGGTGGCATATTTTCATTTCTTTCATTTCATTGGATAGGGGAAGAAGTGGATTACAGGGACATTCTTGGTCCCTAGACCCAGAAGCAGAGAGGATTAAGTGAACCCGACAGTATCTCCCTTACTGGGCACAGTGGGCTGATTGGGAGGTGGGTGGAAGGGGGAACCTGGAGTCTGCTTGTTAGACAGAGTTGAGTTTTGTGTCTGACAGGACTCTCAGCTGCCTTTGGCATCTAGAAGCACCAATAGCAGCACCGAGGGCCCTGGCAATTGGCCATCTTTGCAACTTAAGCACCAATGGCATTGAGACGCTTTGCACTTTGCTAAACTGGCTCATGCCACCACAGCCGTAGTGGTGACTAGCGTGCCTTGAACACTCGCCTTGGTGCCCAGCAAGCACAATGCAAAGGGCCGTGTAAAGGTTATTTCCTTTAGTCTTTGACACAACTTGAGGAGGGGGATACAAACAATATCCTTCTTTTGCAAAAGATGAAACTGAGGCTCAGGGAGCTTAGAGCCTGGCCCATCCAGTGTGGGGTGGAGACCGAAGGTGTAGTTGATGCATAACTTACGTATCCAAACCCATGATATCAGTCTCCCTACTACCTGGGAGGATTAAGTCCACCAAGCTACCCCTCTTTCTCTTCTGCCCTTTGCCCTGGCTTATCCAAAGAAATTTTGCTGGCTCTAAGAAGAAATGAGAGCATTTCTCAGCTTTCTGGGTGGGACTGAAGCAAAATGGGGTCCATGTCTGACTCAGCACTGGGGTCTAGGGTTTGTAGTTATACCGCCGCACATGTCCCGGTTCTTGGATTTTGGACGCAGTTATGTATATATTTTTTTTCTTCTGGGGTCAAATGATAAAAATGCCTGGCCTGTCACCCACTTTATGTCCCTTACCTTTTCCCAGTCCCCAATTCATCTTTTCCTAATGATCATCAACTGTTAGGTCGTCCGGTGATTCATTTGGTACTCTTTCCATTTATTTTCATAATATATGATGTGCTCCTACTCCTGTTCACTCCTCTCCAGCCCTTGTCTTCATAGCTCTCTATCCTCCCCACCCCAGTTTTGGAACAATCATCTCTAGCCATTAACTGACTTAACAAATCTTGCTGTCAGTGGGGTACTTTATGGAAATTGAAAACTAATTAACGTTTATCTCAGCGGCTAATCACATAAAATCTACTGCCTTCCTATCTCAGGTTCTAAAATAATGATTGCCCGTGAATTGAGCAAGGAAGATCTTGATAAGTCCTGACAGGGCGCAAGCTGAGATGAGACGGAACTGTAGGTTTCAGCCTCTCCTACTAATGAGGACCACGGGGGTCACAGCAGACGAGAGCCTCTAGGAAGAGGTGGCCTCTCCACTTGGACAGTCAGTCACCCAGACACGTAGCTTGCGTCTGTACACATAAAACGCACACAGAGAGGAATATTAACCACCCCCCCCAGGAGTTGTTGATTTTTAACGTTTAAAAATAGTCCTCCTGTAAAAAAAATACTTAACCATTTATTCATTGATTCATTCATCCCATAAGCATTGATGTATTACCTATGCTAGGCATTTTTTTGTGCTAGGTGCTGGCAACTAACATGTGATCCTGTGTCAAAATTTAAGTTATAGGCCACAGACACTCAGCAGAGGGAAGAAAAGGAATGTCTAGGGACATGTCTTCAGCAGAAAATGATCAAATAGAAAGAAGGAAAGAAACTGGTTCTCTTTTAATTTGGGAAACAAGGTTAAGCCTTTTTTTCTGAGTCAGCCTGGTCTTTGCTGCAGGACTTCTCTGAGATTTTAGGATGCTAATGTGTGTTAATTGTGTATATGTATGTGTGTGTATGTGTTTATGATATTTACCATATTGGATCAAGTTTCTTAGAATTTATTTTAGGCAACTGTGGCTTACAGTGAAATCCTTTAAGCAAAAAAATAAAGATGTTTATGTGGTGATGGGGCCTTGGGAAGGACATTATTAAAAGGATGGAGGCAGATGTGGAGCTGGCCTGGAGGTTGTGTGGCCTGGGGACTGCTGTCACATGGCCATTATTACTCACAGGGCGGCCACTGGCTCCCCTCCTCTGGGCCGATGCAGTCCCGGGCAGTCAGGGCTTCAGCCCCTGTGCCCTACCCACTGGATGCCCTTGGGCGGAAGGCAACTCACACAATGGAATGGAGGTACCTAATCTAGAAAGTAGGGCTCTCCTTTGTGCTGACCTTAACTAAACTTCTCAAAGCCACACTTCAGTCTTCGAAATAGTACATCAGCCACCAACACAGAATCACAGCAGAATCAACTGGAAAGTTGTTGAACATCAAGATTTCACAGGCTCATCCCCAGACCCACTCAATCAGACACCAAGTGGATCCCTGGAGAGTGTATTTCTTTTTTTTTTTTTCCTTAAAGATTTTATTTATCTATTATTTGAGAGAGAGAGAGAGAGAGAGAGAGAGCACGAGTTGGGGGAGGGACAGTGAGAGAGGAAGAATCTCAAGCCGACTTCCCACTGGATGTGGAGCCCGATGTGAGGCTCAATCCCAGGACCCTGAGATCATGACCTGAGCAAAAATCAAGAGTCAGATGCTTAACTGACTGAGCCACCCAGGTGCCCCTGGAGTGTGCATTTCTGACAAGTTGTTCTGGAATTCTAGGTTGTTCTGGAATGCTTGAGCAGCCACTTTGGAGAACATATTTGAGAAGAGCTGCCTTGATTAGATTTAAGTGGCAGGAGAGAGAGCAATTTTCACCTGAAACTGAGGAATTCTGTTTTCTTTTTTTTTAATTTAATTTTTTTCAGTGTTGCAAGATTCATTGTTTATGCACAACACCCAATGCTCCATGCAATACATGCCTTCCTCAATATCCACCACCAGGCTCATCCATCCCCCCACCCCTCCCTTCCAAAACCCTGTTTGTTTCTCAGAGTCCACAGTCTCTCATGCTTCATCTCCCCCTCTGATTTCCCCCAATTAACCCTTCCTTTCCTTCTCACAATGTCCTCCATGTTATTCCTTACGCTCCACAAGTAAGTGAAACCATATGATAATTGACTTTCTCTGCTTGACTTATTTCACTCACCATAATCTCCTCCAGTCCCATAAATATTGATACAAAAGTTGGGTATTCATCCTTTCTGATGGAGGCATAATATTCCATTGTATAGATGTACCATATCTTCTTTATCCATTCGTCTGTTGAAAGGCATCTTGGCTCTTTCCACAGTTTGGCGATTGTGACCATTGTTGCTATGAACATTGGGATGCATATGGCCCTTCTTTTCACTACATCTGTATCTTTGAGATAAATACCCAGTAGTGAAATTGTAGGGTCATAGGGTAGCTCTATATTTAATTTCTTAAGGAATCTGTTTTCCAGATTTCACTGTTTTCCAAAGTGGCTGCACCAACTTGCATTCCCACCAACAATATAAGAGAGTTCCTCTTTCTCCACATCCTCTCCAACACGTGTTGTTTCTTGTATTGTTAATTTTAGCCATTCTAACTGGTGTAAGGTGGTATCTCAATATGGTTTTGATTTGAATCTCCCTGATGGCTGATGATGATGACGAACATTTTTTCATGTCTGTTGAACCATTGGTATGTCTTCTTTGGAGAAGTATCTCCAAAAGATAAAGTGCATGCTAAACAGATGGGTACTTCCAAAGGATGATATTGGAGGGGTTACCTGGTCCAGAGTTCAGAGTCTCCCCAGCAGCTGCATCCCCTGGGTCCCCTTGGGCTGTGGTAGGAGCAGGGGTCCGAGGTGGACACAAATGCCCTGAGTGGATTTACTCTAGCTAAGTGGGATGAAACCAAAGATCTTGCAGAAAAAATGATAGAAATAATGGTTTAAAAAAGCAACTTGCCTTCATTTTGTCAAAGGCAAATTTGTTGAAATTCAACTCTTATTAATAGTAAACCCATCAAATCATGGGAATAACATTCACAAAGTTCGTGGCATATAGTGCTGGGCAGATAGAAGCTTCTCAAGTATAGGAAGAGCATCCCATTTACTTTGGGACCTCCCAGAACCTTGCATTCGTTAAACAAATGCCTTCTGTTTATCTTTTAGTCAACACAGGACAGGTGATTTGTAAGTATTTGTGGTGTTAATAAAAATTTTATTTTTGAAAATATTTCAAAATATTTTTTCTGTGGTTTAAATTGATTGATGCGAAAGTCCAGTTGCAGGCATTGCAAGATCTATTTTGGATAATGTTCTTGTAGTTATAGGGAACATAAACTTTGCTGAAACAAGAAATCCAGAGTTATTTGAGCAGGAAGCATGGCAGGGTCTCAGGAGGTCTGGAAGCAGGAATTGGAACATCTCCAGGAGCTCTGGCTTTTTGCTTCTCTTTCCCTCTCTCTTTCTCTCTCCCTCTCTCCAGACAGCTTTATGGGTTTTGCTCTTTGACCTTTGACAAACATGGTTTCCCAAGGGCTCCCAAATGTATATGTCCACAGTTCAAATGGATACATCAAATGAGTCCCTCAATGCCCACTCCAGATTCTCAAAGGAGAGAATCTGATTGGTTCATTTTGAATCAGGGTCTCGCTCAAAGACAAATCATCCATAGCCACACATGGGCAAAGACGGGCATACCATACAAACATGGCCAACTAGACGAGCACATGTTGTCCTCAAATCGGAAGGGTATGAGCTGGGAGGGTCCCTGTAAAGTCATCTACTATGACATCCCTGTACCTTGTCCCCTGTAATCCGTACCCACCGCCACCCTGCTTCATTTTTAGGGAATCTTCATGCTTTGCCCTTATAAGAGGAATTTGTCAAACATAATAGTTGTGTCAATTAAATTTTAGTAAATGGGACATGACATTTGGATTCTGCAGAGAGTGAGTCATTTCAAGGGATCTTGTGTGAGTACTCTTGAATTAAGAAACAGCATTCGTTTGTGTATTCTCTCAGGGAAGGTTTTGCTGTTTAGATTTTCTGAGAGCAGGAACACCAACACTGGATTCATACTACTCCTTTTTGTGCATTTCATTTTCCTCACAGAACCAAACACAGCATTTGAATCGAGCACTTTGGGGAAATAATGGGGAAATAACACTATGATGGCTAGGATTCCCACTCAACAGAAAAAAAAATTAGTTTCACTGAATCAAGAACAGACATTTCTAAAGACCAAGATGGTATTAACATCCTAAGGACAAATATTTCAAAGTGGTTAAAACTGTATTATTGTTAAGTTTGGGTAAACGACAAGATAATTATGATATACATGAATCTCAAAAGAAGAGCCAACATATCTTAGTTATTATGATCTGAACTATGTAAAATATACATTTTTTGGTAAGAAGAATCATCAAAATACTAAAAGGAGTTATGAATATGAACAGCTATATAAGGCTATTCACATGTTTTTCCATATATCTTCCTAAACTTCCAAAGTGACATAGCTTACTTTTTACTTAGAGGTTGATGTGGACTTTAGTTAGTTAGTTATGATAGTTTTTATTAACAATAGCCTTTATTCAGATTTCAGCAGTTTTCCCAGTCCTGTCCTTTTCTGTCCCAGGATCTGATCCAGGACACAGTGGTTCATTTAGTGGTCATGAGTCCTTAGTCACTCCAAGCTGTGACAGATTCTCATTCATTCCTTGTGTTGAACGGCCTCGGCACTTTTTAAGAGCACTGGTCAGGTATTCTATAGAATGTTCCTCCATTTGGGTTTGTCTGATATTTAGATCAGATTTACATATTTTTTAAAGAGACTTCAGTTCTTTGAGCAGTTTTAGATTTATAGAAAAATCGAGCAGGGAGCATGGAACATGGAGCAGGGAACAGCTCCTGCATGGCCCTTTACCCCCCTAGAAAACAGTTCTACAGGCTCAAGAGTGGGTGGAACCTTGTGGATTGTGGAATTCCAAGCCACTGGCTTCACCAATATAAGTGGCTTCACCACAATATAAGTGGCTTCACCAATGAGAATATAAGGCTCAGGACAGTGAAGCAATTTGCCCAAGGTCACACGGTAGTGGTCCTACTTACAATACACCCATTTGGGGTCTGTTTTTCAATTACTTCTAAGTTAATTCTCTGTAACCTAAGGGATAGCTTTGTCATAAAAGTGTTAAACTCGGAAAATTTTGTACTTTTTTTTTTTTTTCAAACTTCTTTTAATTACAGAACTTGGAGACAGCCTTGCCTTAAGTTTCTCTCAGAAACAATACACACCGACAGTCATTCTTTGAGCAGAGAGGCAAGGAGGGCCAGCATCTGGTTTTAAGTGTGGTTAGCACAATGGAATGAAGACCCTACTGAATGCATCTAGGACGTCACTGTTTACAGAATCTCGGGGGGCCTTCAAGATGGCTTTTTTTCCTCCCTTCTCTTTTGGGGGCGGGTCTAGAGACAGACATCTTCAGAGCAGAGGATCTTTGTCTTGGATGGTGGTTTTCAAAATTGGCAGACACTCAAGGGGTACTTGGCAAGGGAAGTTCAGCTTTAGGTTGTCTGTGAGATTACTTTCTCTGTGGTTTGTCCATGGTTTTGTGTGAATGTTATTTCTGCCCCTGACGTCTTTCTCTTTGTTTGGTCTGCGAGCTGCTCTCTCTGCCTCCTGCCCTAACAGAGAGATATTCTCAGGGACTGTCAAGGAAATGGCCAGAAAGCAGGCATCCCAGGTAGGACAGATTCTGATGCAAATCTTACTACATTTTCCTTAACATGGCTCAGACGAAAAGCAATAGCGAGATGCCTCACATTTTCTTTGGCTCAAGACCCTGATCTTCCTAGAAAATAGCAGCTGAAAGAAAAATCACAAGCTCAGGTTACAATCAGAGGAATGTTTGGTTCCCAGCCCACACTTGGTTAGGTCCAAGATCTTGTAGACCCTTCAGCTCTCTGACTTCTCCACTGATGGGGGCCAAGCTCCCACCTCCTGAAGCAGTCCTTTAGGCCACACAGACCCTGTGTGATGTTGTGGTCACCACAAGGGCACTGTGCGTTGTTGCTGGTGCCCCAGCTGCCATCAGTCCTCTGAGAGCCACAAAAGAAAATTTTCCTCAAAGGACCGCCCCTCTTTGGGCCCCAACATCATCGCTTCTTTTATGCGTCCATGCATACGAGAGACTTCTTTTCTTTGTCAGTTAAAGACTATAGCGAGGGGTGCCTGGGTGGCTCAGTGGGTTAAAGCCTCTGCCTTTGGCTCAGGTCATGATCTCCGGGTCCTGGGATCAAGCCCCTCATCTGCTCTCTGCTCAGCAGGGAGCCTGCTTCCCCCTCTCTCTCTCTGCCTGCCTCTGTGCCTACTTGCGATCTCTCTCTCTGTGTCAAATAAATAGGTAAAATCTTAAAAAAAAAAAAGACTATAGCAAAATTCACCTTTGAAGGGGTGCCTCACTCTTGCCTGACCATCTCACTCAGTGTATTCATATTACTCTCAGATGACAAGGACCCATTCACCTTCCAGCACACGCATACCCTCTTTGCTACCCCAGTGAGGAGGTAAGCATCACCGTTCTTTCTTGGTTGGTAAGCCCTAAAGGTGGAGATGTATTTTTTGTACTTTCTGCCTTTTTTGGTGAACTGAGGAACCACTCAAAAAGAAAACTTTGGTATTCTGTCATGTTGCTGGGGAGTTCCTATATTCTATAAGCACATCAGACCCTGACCGTACAGTTCCAGAAGGTCCCTCACTTCAGTAGGTTTGGAAACCCCCAGGAGATAGAAAAGAGATCTTCAACGTAGGTTCTAATTTAAAAAAAAACTTACTATTCCTAACTCAGTTTCCCCTTTAAATTGGACATAATTATGTAGGCAGAGCCTGCTCTGGGGACTTCTTGCCTCTTTTTCTGGATATTTTGCCCATCTCCTGCTGTGGAACGTTTTGTTTAAATGATACCAAACATTTGGATAGTTAGCTGGATTTTTCAGTTTTGCACCCAGATGTTTGGAATCCCATGGACATTGTCAAAGATTTGTTTATTATCATCCAGCCTGTAATCACACTGGGTCTGCATAATCTTCATCTTCCAGATGAAAACTGAAAAAGTCAGTCATCCAGATGCTTCCAAATGTCTGGATGTTTGTCATTGCCAAAGAACATCTGGATGGCTGCAATTTTTTTTTTCCAGGTTTTATACACGTCTTTGGCACAGACACAGTCTTGGGTTCAGTTGCTCTGGGTACAGCATAATAAATAGCCTTAATGGGATGGGTGGATATTTAACAGAGATATAGTTACTGGGCTTCTCTCGTTAAAATGCCAGTCTTTGATCTGAACAATTGGAAAACCATCTCCACTTGAGGAAGTGTCCCAGGGAAGTGACACGGTGCCACCCCCACTCCAGTGCTCTAGAGGCCTGTCGGCATCAGGGGAGCTAGGACACTGTGCACCATCTATCTGTATGCAGAGGGCCTCCGAGGCTGGAGATACAAATCGGAGAAAGAGGAAGAGAGAACAGGCACCATTTACAGCCTCAAACATAAAGCCCTAAAACAACCACCCATTGTAGATAGAAGCAGATATCTAAAGAAATCTTGGGAAAATAATTTGCCCTTTTGGGACAACTTTTAAATGAAGGCACTGGATTAGAAGGTCACCAAGTTCTCTTCCAGCTCAGGCAGCTTCTTGTTATAAAACTTCTGTGCCCGTTGCACAAAGGAGGGGAGGCTACAGGATGCAGAGTGCGAGGGCAGTGAGGGTTATGACCTTCAGGGTCAGGAAGGCCCCATTCACATCCTGGTGCTGCCCTGCACCTGCTCCATGAATGCAGGCAAGCTCCTAGCTTCTCTGAACCTTGCTTTTCTAGCATTTCCAAGTGTGATAATTTGGAGCGCTATTGTAAGGATTAAATAAGATAATGTATTTGAAGAGCTTGCATAGTGCCTGCTGTACCACAAAACTCTAGAAAAGTAAACTCAAGGAAGAGTTAAGATTCATCCTTTAATTAATATTTAAAGTAAGTCAGAAGAGGAGCCTGGCTGGAGTCATAAACAAGGAGTCAAATGCAAAACACCAGAAGAAAGAGTAGAGAGTGAGGACCAGACGTCGAGGCTCAGAACCTAAAGTACTCCAGTATGAAAGGTAGGGTAGAGAAGAGTCAGCTTTTGAGGTGGGGGTGGGGGACCCCGGGAGATGAAGTGTCCTGGAAATCAAGAGACAGAAGAGTTTTGGGGAAAGATAGAGTGACTTTCTGGGTCTGTGAGCAGAGACAGGGAGTTGTGTGTTAGCAAAATGGAGGTTGTCTTAGTTGGGTTCCTTCAGAAGCAAACCCAGAAACAAAGATTCAAGTGTTAGTCGTTTACTGAAGAGATGACAGAAGGGGTATAGGGAAGAGAGACAAGGAAGAAGAGATAGCCAGTGGCATGGGGGCAACTGATGGTGAGCATTTCCCTTACCAGTAGGGAAACTGGAAACCAGTGCAAAACCACTCCTCAGAGGGTAGCCCCACAGGAGGGGAGCTATTTACACATCAAATCGTGTCCCTCACTGGTTGAACTCTGCCCACCTCCAGAGGATGGGGTCTTTCCCACAGCCCCATGAAGGTTAGATGTGTTTCCCCTCACATCCCATGTCCCCCAGAACCAGGGTGTCCTGCTCGCCACTGCCATCATTGTCATTCTCTCCCTGCCTCTCCAAGCTACAGTTGTCATATTCTGAAGGACATCTCGACATTTCCATCATATCATTCATTCATTTCTCTGCAATTCTTCTTTTTTTTCCTCCAAAAGGAGTTTTAATCCCAAGTTTCTGTTTTCAGTTCTATTGGACTCATTGCTTATTTCATTTATGTCTACTTTCGCTCCTGTTGTTACTTTTCCCCACTCCTGCACCCTATCACCTCAGCCTTCAGTCTCTCATGTTATCTGCTCCAATTTTCAGAGGCCATCCCTTCCAGACCTCAATGAAGGATGCCAAGCAGTTTGTGAACATTTGCCTCCACATGCGACAAATGGCTAGTTTCAGAGAGATGATCTCCTTTCTTTTCGCGGGGGCTTTCCTTTGCTCTGATGTATTTGTTCTCATAGCCCCATTTCTGGTTATTTCTCCTTAGTAATCTTTGCATAAAGCAGCATCTTTGTCTGCATTTATTGCCCAGGGTGATGGCATTTTTTGGCTCATGTCTTGGCTTACCTGGGTGGTGGCTTCATCTTCTTTTCACTTATACCACTGAAGGGGCAGTAGATGGGCTCCTAACTTATTTCTCAGTTTCTGGATGAGTTTCAGTCAGTGCATCTCTGCTCTCCTGAGGTGGCAACTGATAACCAAGTGAGTGCTTTAGTGTCTTATATGGAGAGGCCACATGATACCCTAACACCTGTTATTGATGGTGTGTATGGCTAGCGGGACTCTAGCAGTCTCTGCCAATGACCACTTTGCTTTATGTGTAACTCAGCTCTTCCTAGGACTGTGGCCCCTTCACTGAATGAGAATGGTCTGCATGCGTTCGTAATGGTCCAACTAGGGAAGAAATGATGTTAAAGGAAAAATACCTTCCCACGCAGACTCACACCAAGTGGGAGGAAGTAAATGTCCGGTTTTCAGCTGGAAACAGGAGCTATCTATATGGGAAAGGATGGTAAAGCTTTGTCTTATCTTCATTCAGGAAGCCTCTGGTCCATGAAGTAAGGCCAGGTTATGCCATACATGGAAGTCCGGTCAGGGTTTTCTCCATCCATATCTGTTGGTGTTACTACTAGTAGCAATTACTCCCCATTTCCAGCATGTGGGGGCGGGGGTCGGCCATTCTGGTTTTTCAGAATGTCACCTTGTTTTTCCTGAATCCTCTGTAGCACTTTAGGAACAAGGTGAGAGAGGCTGATTTGGGGCTACTAAGTAGGTTCACTCTGAATCAGCAGTTCCTATCCTTTGGGGATGGAAATGGCCTGGTGGCTCAAGGTCTCTAGAGGAATAGCATGTTGGGAAGGAGAATC
The DNA here is from genome assembly GCA_028533885.1 of Nasua narica. Classification (NCBI taxonomy): domain Eukaryota; kingdom Metazoa; phylum Chordata; class Mammalia; order Carnivora; family Procyonidae; genus Nasua; species Nasua narica. The sequence continues at coordinate 9,037,314 of CM052814.1, read as the reverse complement.
AAGGTTGTGGTTGGACATATCCGCATTACAGGTTTGAAGACCAGCTGCCATTTTATATCTGCATGGTCTCTCATCCGATAAATTGGGCTAATAATATTGACTTCGGGGGTTTGTAAAAGAGTTTGATAGAACAGTGAACCAATTGTTAAAATGTGAAACATCTAACCTAATACATGACCCATTATTATGACTCACATGGCATTGCAGAGGGTCTTGTAACCAGTGTTAAGGAGCATAAGAAACTGGACCACCTAAGTTATGACGCTAATAATTAACGTTCTATTGCATCTTTATAAAGTCTTTATTTATCTATATATTTTTTGCCAACTTTTCATTAGAACCTTGTGAAGCAGGGAGTATTGCCTTCACCTGATCTTACAGAATGAGCTGTAGACAAGTAAAGTGAATTCTTCAATAGCACTTGATAATTTAGAGCCAGGCCTTGTACCCAAGTCCCCTGCTTTGCAAACCTGGGGCTTTTGACATAACCCCTCAAATTTGACAAAACATTGGTCGGGCACCTGTCCAGACGGCCCCATTGCCATAGGGAACTTCTGCCCCACTGCATGCTGGAAAGACAGACGAGCTTTCCTGAGGTTCATCGCAAGGACCTAAGAGAAGCTTCTCCTCTGCTCTTGATCCCACCCGGCTCAGCCGTAACCGTGAAAGCACAGCTACGTGAGATGTCTTATCAGGTGTCATTTGTGCCTCTTGTAAGAAAAGCTTTCTAGTGAACACACTTAAGGTACCACGATTTGTTCTATTATTAATGGAGACTGAGCAGCAATTTTACCCTGTGGCAACATTGTCACTTGGATCATTTATGTCTTGTTTTTAGACTAAAAGTAAATTCACAATCAACTGAGAAAAATGAACAACTGCTTTAACAAAAGATTTACCATCTTCTGAAGAGAGCTAGCTACAACTGAAAGTGTTCAGGCAGGGCCAGAGAGAATTCTTGGTCTTTTGGATTTTGTCTCTGCTTTTTTAGATAGAAGATACACCCAAACTATAGCCTTCCCTTTACCTGGGGTGGGAAGGGAAGAAAGGGGTCAAAAGGAAAAGTTTTTCCCACCAATTTGGATGTTTGCTGACATAATACAGAGAGACTGAGGACAGTGAGTAAATTCACACTTAGTCATTGTTTCTTTCTCATGGACGTTTACAGGGACAAGGGCCTTCAGGCATTTTTGAATTAAGGGTCTATAAAAACAGAATTTTGTGGACATTTTCTCAAATAAGTGCCTGTACATCTGTTATCAAATAATTCAAAGCTATTTGAACTTTCCTATTCAGTTTATCAATGGTCTTGATTTTATTTGCCCTTCTAAGCCTTATAAAAGCTGTAGCTTCCATGTGCAGTCACTGCAAGGCCTCCCACAGGGCAGAAAAGTCATGCTCAGCTGTGTCTGGTGCAGAGAACGTATGAGCAGCAGCACCAGAAAAGTAGAAATCTTCTCTGGAGGAAATGCAAGTACACGACTAAACTAAGAGATGAAAACAGGGCGAGAAGAACCAGAGTCTAAACACCTAACAAATGTTGACCCTCGGACTCAAGTCCCAAATGGACAAATGGGACTATGTCAAAATAAAAAGCTTCTACACAATATAGGAAATAATGAGCAGAGTGAAAAGGCAACCTACAGAATGGAAGGCATGTGTCTGATGGAGGGCTATTATCCAAAATAAAAAATGAACTCCTACATCCCAGTAGCAAAACAAGAACAACAACAATAAAACCATTAAAACATGGGCAAAGGACTTGCAAAGACATTTCTGTAAATAGGCCATACAGTGGTTCACAGGGACATGAAAGGATGCTCACCTTCACCCATGACCAGGGAAATGCAAATCAGAACCACAACGAGATATCACCTCACACCTGTTAGGATGGCTGGAATCAAAAAGATAAGAAATAACAGGTGTTGGTGAGGATGCGGAGCAAAGGGAACCCTTGTGTCCTGTTGGTGGGAATCTAAAATGGTGCAACCACTATAGAAAACAGTATGGAGGTTCCAGAAATCTGGCTTCTGAATATTTATCCAAGAGAAACAAAATCACTGTCTTGAAGAGAGATCAGCTCCCATTTTCATTGCAGTATTATCTAAAATAGGCAAGATATAAAAACAACTTAATGTTTACTGGCAGGTGAAGGGACAAAGAAAATGTGGTATATATATATGTACAATAGCATATCATTTACCTTTAAAAAGAAGGAAATCCTGCCATATGTGGCAACATGGGTGAACTTGGAGGATATTACGCTAAGTGAAAAAAGCCTGTCACCAAAGGCAGATACTTATATGAGATATCTGAAATAGTCAAAGACATAGAGACAGAAAGTTGGATGGTGGTGGCCATTGCTGCTCGATGGACATAAAATGTCAGTTACATAAGATCACTAAGTTCTAGAGATCTGTTGTATGACATTGTGTCTGTAGTTAATAAAATTGTACTGTGAACATAAAAATTTGCTAAGAGAGTAGATCTCATGTATGTCCCACAATTTTTAGAAAGGAAGAAAAAAAGCTTTCATGTGCAAAACACCTAGAGATCTTGTTAAAAAGATCAAAGAATTGCAAAAATGAAAAAAAATCAATCGATCATAGACATGGGTTTTTTTTTTTTTACCTTTCTCAATTCCATTTCATCGATCCATATGTCTATTCTTATGTCAATACCACACTGTTTTGATTACTATAGCTTTGTTTGAAATTTTGAAATTGGAAAGCAGGAGTCCTTCCTTCTTCAACTACCAGCTCTCCCAGGTTACTTGTGGAGACTTCCATTGCCTGAATGATGTTTCTGGTCTGGGAAATGTATCTTGATCCCTGATGCATGATAACCCTTCAGTGGGCCCCATGGTCTTCAGTTAAAATCCAAACTCCTTAAAATGGTTTCAAAGATAATTTTCAGCTTTTATGTTCATGAAATCACAACTGCACTACAAGAGGAATGCAAACCAAGCAATTCCAGTTCAGTATGATGAGTGCTGCCAAGGTTGAAGCAGTAGGTCCTATAGGAACACACAGATAACATTCCTAACCCAATTTTGAGTAGTCAGGGAAGGGCTGCCTAGAGGAAGTGACATCTAAGAAGATACACAGAGAGGTACCTAGGCGGCTCAGTTGGTTAAAGTGTCTGCCTATTGATTTCAGCTCAGGTCATGATCTCAGGGTCCTGGGATCAAGCCCTGCATCAGGCTCCATGCTGGATGTGGATTCTACTTGAATTCTCTCTCTCCCTCTTCCTCTGTCCATCTTGCTGCTTGTGTTCTCTCTCTCTCTCTCTCAAAATAAAAAATTAAAAAAAAAAAAAGAAGACACATAGAGAAAGAGGGGACCTCACCTAGGTAAAGAAGAGTGAAGGATAGGAAGTTGTTATTTGCTCCTCCCCGCTGCATGCCCTTCTTCTGACTGTCAGCTCATCTGAAAATAGCTCGTTAGCAGAGATCAGGCGGTATAACTTTCTGATACCAGGCGGGAGCACAGTAAGTACTGATTGTTTCATGTAAGAACATTTATGGAATTTAATTAATCTGCAAAGACTCAGGGCTAATTGTAGTTTTTATAGGCAGCCTGAACTCTCATTCCTCCTACACAGAGCTTTCCCTCTGCTGAGAACCAAGACTAGATCCAGGGGAAAACATGAATATCCACATTATATGGATTTAAGCCAGAGAAGGACTTCTGGGGACCCTATAAAGCCAGTCCTATCATTGCATGAATGTGAAAGCTGAAGCCTAGAAAGGTTCCATGACTCATCCCGGGCCAAAGGGGTGATGTTTAGCAGAACAGGGATGAAAATACCAATCCCTAACCCCCAGCGTAAACATCTGCGCACGCAGCTGTGTGGCCTCTTCAGGCCAGGTCATAGGAACACTCGTCATAGGACTGACTAATGAAGTCTGCCCACTGACACATCATACAGGCACTGGACCTCAGATGATTTGAAAAAACTGGAGAATTAAATGTGCCTTTTCTTATAGGTAATAATCTCCCTCCCGACAAGACCAGGCTGGCACCACCACAAAAGCAGCCTGCCAAGCTGGGCTTTGCAAGGCCCAACGCTTTCTTCCATGACTTCCAACAGAGCCGGCAGATCGAACTTTATATAAAAATTAGATTATTTAAAAGAGGTTATTGGAAACGAAAGCCTATTGTCAGGCATTTTGTGTAGCCTAAAAGATGGTAGTTCAAAGAGCTCTGTAGTATTATCTTTAGTGAATAAAAGTCTTTTAATGTTTTTCCTCTCACTGAGATTTTATGAGTGTACTCATAGTATAAATGGTCACTTTTCCGTTTCTTTGCTTTTGGTGAGCCTAGATTCTTGGCTGGCAAATATAGAAGGAAGGAGGACCAGAATAAGTTGAGCGTTCACTATCTGTGGGGTTCGTCCTGTGCAATAACTCATGTAACGTAACATAACTCTACTGATATTTCCACGAGGTATGAGCTTTACTTTCCAGATATAGCTTCTGAGGTTCAGGGAGATGGTGTAGCTTTACCAAGGCAGAAGGCAAGTCTGGCAGGCTCTACGTTGAAACCTTGGTCTGCATGATGTCCAAGCTGGAGGCTGACTCTGTAGGCCCTTGGGTCACACGGAACCCCTTCGCAGTTTGTTTAAAGCAAAGTACAGTTCCACTTCAGTCCTATTTGTTACCATTGCACAAAATTATAAGTGATGTGATCCTAAGGGGGAGTTTAAGTAGAATAGAGAAATTTGGCTCCGGAATAGAGAAATCTGGCTCCTTCTTACCCTCTAGAAGAACTACCTCGAGACTATAGGCTATCAGTGTTGTCTTCACCTGGGATATCATGGGTGGCTGCAGTAACTCAATTGCTCCATCTCCCAGGACTTTCTTTTTTTTTTTTTTTTAATGCAAAGTTCCCAAAACAAATGGGTTTTACTCAGCAATATTTAAATATATAAAGGAAGAAATACAGACTATTTCTTGAAAATACAGACTAAATCTCAATACCCCAGATTGAGAAGTGGGCAAAGCCAGCCAATCAACTGACCAGAGACTGATCCATTTTGAGGTTTCCATTCTTTAACCAACTCGACTACTTTCTTTTTTTTTTTCTTTTTTCTGTCAAGATGGTGATTTTATTTTCTTTAGATAATATACCCAGGAGTGGGATTGCTGGATTATACAGTATTGACTACTTTCTTTTTATGACCTGACCTGACTGATGAGGAGTTTACCTTACCAGCACGGCCTGAAGAGAAGCTGTATGGGACAGCGCATCCAGGGTTAGGGTCAAGCAGTCAACAAGAATGGATCAGGAGCCTGTATGTATCAGGCATTGTCTAGGGACTAGAGAAGCAGCAAGAGCAGAACATGTGACCCAACAAATTGACATTCTAGAAGGTGGAAATAGATTATCAAACCCATAAATACACAAAATATAATTTTGGATACCGTTCAGTGCTGTGGAAAAACTAAAATGGAACAAGGTGATGTGGAATGACCAAGGAAGATGTAGGGTGGGGTTAGGACTACATTACACGGGGTGGTTGGGGACGTCCTCTTTGACAAGATGATACCTAAATGATATGTAGAGGCAGCCAGGCAAACATCTGTGAAATAAAGCATTTCAAACAGAAGGAATAACTAGTGCAAAGGCCCTGAGAAGAATAGAAGCTTGGTGTATGTGAGGGGCAGTGGTGGGAGTAGCCAGTGAGTGTGGGAGAGTAGAGAGTGTCGAGGTAGGAAATAGGCACTGATGGTTTGACATTATTTTGTAGGCATAGAAAGTGTGACAAACAACATTGGTTCTTTTTCTATCTTTAGGATCCCCTGCTTTTTCAGAAATAGAACTACAAATGTACTCTGGGAAGGTATGCTTTTCCCCCCTTCTCCAGTAAATGAATAATGATTGACTAGGACATTTCTTTTTACCAGTGATAACTTAGGGCTATTTATGTAACTCAGTTTGGGATCTAAGAGGAGTCTGTTTAGAGCATTGGAGAAGGATTCTCCAATGCTCTAAAGGAAGAAGGGAAATAAATCCCTCTCTGTCCTTCCTACAATTCAACATTGTTATGTGAGGATGTGATACTTGGAGCCACAGCAGCAATCTTACACTTCTCATGAAGTGAGATATCATGGATGCACTGAAGATTAAAGATCAAAAAGACAGAAGAGATTATGGAGCTCCAGGACCAACCTTGGAGCCACTGACCTTTGACATTATTAAGGGGTAAAATATAAAATTACTTTCTGTTGGGTATTTGTGACTAAGAGTTAAAATTATTCTAATATATTTGGAATATTAGACTTTATTGTCTTTATAATGAAAGACTGGAGATTTTTAAGCAGAGTTGAATTATACTTTGATTTTTGGTTTAAGAGATTTTTCTGGATGCTGTTTAGAGAATGTACTAGAGTGAAAATAGGAAGCACAATTAGGAACCTACTATAGTAGTCCAGGATTGCATAGGACTGTGATATGGAGATGGAGGAGAATATTTGGATTGAGGATGTACTGTGGAGATAATATTGGCAGGATTTGTTGTGTTGGTTTCGATGTGAAATATGAGGAAAAGAAGGATTAGAGGATGCCTCCTAGATTTCTGTCCAGAGAAAAGGTCAGGTGATAGTGGTATTTATGGAGATGGAGAAGAATTAGGGAGAGAGAGTATGGAGTCGATGGTTCTATTTGATCAAATTAATTTTTGGTTGTTTATTAAAAACCCAAGTGGACATGAAGACACTGTCCAGTAGACAAGTGTACCTACAAGTCTAGAACTCAGGGGAGAGGTTTGGGATTTAGATACAGTTTGGAGTCATCAGCATTTAGGGGGTACTAGATAAAAATCACCTGGGAAGAGCATAGATGGAAGTGAAGAGGACCAAAGGCACTTTAATGGGGGCTCTTTAATGTTTGGAAGTATGGCAGAGGAGGCCAAGGGAGTGAAGGAAAAGGCAAGCAAAGAACAAGGAGTGGCCAGTGTCTATAAAGTGAACCAGATAAGGGTGCCATCACCACACCCCATACAAAAGTATTTAACAATGTGAAAATACCAAGTGTATCTAAGAGCCATGAGGGCAGGACATTGGTCATTTGCTTTGAGAAGCTCTAAGTCCATGTTTTTCAATCTTTAATGAGCACAGAGATTATCTGGGGCACCTTATTAAACTCCTACTCTGTGGCTAGGCTCAGCTTCTGCTTTTCTGCTGCTGGGTTTGCTGAGGCAACTGGTCCTTAGACCGCACTGGAAATTTCAAGGATCTAGGTCATTGGTGACCTTGACAAGAAGTCAATTTCAAGTGGCTGATGGAAGATGAAAGGCATATTGGAGTGTGTTAGAGAGAGAAGGGGGTTGTGGTTAGGGAGTAGAGAGAATGTAGACAATTGTCAGATACAAAATGTGTCTCTCTCCTTCTCTCTCTGGCTGCTTGTTTCATTTGCATTTCGCGTGCCTGCACAAATTCCTCCTCCTGCTTATCATCCCTTAAGATGATTGCTGTGATTCTTGAGGGAAGATCAGATCTGCCCTGCACAGTCCTGGTGACCAGCCCCCAGGCTAGATCCTGGAGTGACCCTGGCACTAGAGAGGCAGAACATGTGACCTTCAAGCGGCCGCAACCTTTGTGTATTTGGCACACAGCTGAAGGCATCACAGATAGCTTATCATGGCATCATGGCATTCCTTTCCAGAGCCCTCCCAACACAGTCATTTTTTGTTATGGGGTATTCTATGCAAAATGCTACATAGAAATAGGTTATTTATAAACTATACATTATTTGTTACAAGACTGTCTTATGGGCATTTTTCCCCCCTTGTAAAACATTTTACCATCCACATGTCCCCAAGGTTACTGGGCTTCTCTTGTCAGACTGCTCAGGTTCAAAATCCAGCTCCAACATTTATTAGCTAGGTAAGCTTGAGCAGATTATTTAACTCCCTTAAATTTCCATTTCGTCACTCCGAGGGAGGAATAAAAGTACTCAGCAGCTTTGTTGAGAGAATTAAACAAGGTAATAAATATAAGCACCTAAGATAGCACCTAGTGCATAGTAAAAGCTTCGTACTTTTTGTGTATCATTACATAATTTAATACATAAGGCAGAGAATTGGAGCTTTATTAATTATCAAATTATTTTGACTTTACAACAGTTTTATAAAATGTTTAACAAGGAAATGTTTATGATGAATAAAATATCACTTTAACCCCAAATTAGGAAATGTAAAAATTATGTGTATAATTTGGTAGTATACCAAAATACTACTGAACACAATAATTTCTGACGTTGCTTTATCTCTTAAAAAGGGTGTTCCATTCTGCTTTCTGGTCTCCAGAGTCAAGTTCCTCCTGCCCTGTCTCCCTCCTTCTACCTCAGAGTCATGGAACTTGGAACGCAGGCTATCCCAGAGCCTGCCTCCCTGAGAACTCTATACAAACATGGAAACAAAGCTTACCACTTGGCCAGCTCCCACAGGGTCCCACTGTCCACAAATAAGTGAAAGAATTCGGGTTTAAATATAGGTCTCCAGATCCTTTCACTAATGTTCTGGGATCAGATGAGTGAAGAGATTAGTGGGGGAAATATTTGCGGTTTAATAATTCAGAATATTTTTATGGCAACGGTCCAAGATGTGAAAGGGCAGCTTGAACTCCACAAGCAGGAAGACCCACAGAAGCAAGGCTGGCACAGTGCTCCTTCCTGGCATCTGACCTGCACATCCTCACCCACATTTCGGCCATCCCTGTTGGTTCTGATCTAATGCCCTGCTCGTGGCACTGCCCCCAGGGGGGTTCCCCAGGGGTTATCCAGGGTCTCGCCTTCTCTGACCTCAGGAGTTGAGGCTGGGCATATTTGAATCACTTATACCTCTTAGACTGATATCCAGATAAACAGCTTTAAATAGATCAGCTGAGAACTGCTGTGTGTTGGCATTTGTTTGAATATTATCTTGATGACTTGGGCAGGATGGCAAGTGCCTTTCATTTCATGGGCTAACTCCAAATAATTGGTGAAGGCTGACTAGAATGTTCTGATGACAGTGGTCTGGGCTGCGCCTAACCTCAAAGGAAAGACTAAAAACAGGATAAGCATTGTAACCAGTTAGAAATTTCTGCTGTGCACAATGGAGTCAGCGGTTAGGGCTCACATCTGCCTCTTTCCAGTCTCTGAATGGCTGACTCGGCATTTTCTGGGACCAGCTTTCTAGGTGCCCTTGGAGATTGAAAGTTTTTCTCTGATCCTCAAGTTAGAAACTTTATACCTCTCCACCTTCAGGAGGATCGCACCCTATTTAGAGGTTTTGAGTAGGTTCCAAAGAGAAAAAGGACATTAAAATTTGCCAAAGGCTTACTATGTCCTACATACTTTCATGTATGTGACCTTTTTTAAGTATTAAAAGAAAATACATGTGGGGAGGGAATGATTTGCCCTGACTCGGAAGTAGAGCCTTCTGGCAAGGGTCAAATGTCCCAGCTGTTGGAAGAAAAGGAGCTAGAGGTCAGGGAGCCTGCAGGCCCTGATGTTTTTGGTGTCACATTGTCATAGTTAAGTGTCAGAGAAGCAGAGAGGAAACACCGAATAACGAGAGAGGAAATAATGGGAAGCCCATTAGCATATTTTATAAATACTATTAATTTGGACATTTCCTCAGTGTTGCGCAGTGCCTTGAGATCCCCAGCTCTGCCCTGTGTAGCTCATGTCCCCCCCTCACCCATTTCCTGGCTCTGGATGGTGGCTCTTAAACTCCTATGGATGGAGACTGCATCCCATTTGGGAACACACCCAAGGTGGGGTCTAGGGCTCTAGAGATTTGGATCCAGGTTTGGTTCTACACATCTGATTGAAAAACACTAGGTACATCTTAAAACCTAAAGCCATTTTTTTTTCTCTCAAAACGGAGAAACTTTCGCCCCATTATCTACTTTAAAGGTTGCAATGACGCTGGACTAAAAGTGCTGGGAACTTCCTCAAAAAATGGTGTATACCAGGAAGATGAAACTTCACTTCTCTGACCAGGGTTACCCCAGATTTATTCTCTTGCGAGGAGTGAGGCCCTATGAACTTGAATAATGTAAATTTCACTGGCCCCCGGCTTTTGGGGGAACCACTATCGCCTACGCGCATGCGCGTGCCCGCTCGTATTTCTGGCCGCACGGAGAGATGCTTCATGCGCAGCTGGGAGTAAATCCAGTCAGCTACCCTGTGCTCTCTCTGCCCGCAGTGAGCGTCCCCACCTCCGCCGGCAGTGCTGATGTTCCACCACATTCAGCAACCTGCTGCCTGGGCTCCTGCTGCTACCTTTGCCAGTGAGACCGTTGGGTCTCCGACTGGAGGCTACGTCTCCTGCCCTTGGTTCCTCTACTTCCTATAAGGTCCCACAAGCCCCTACTCGAGCCTCCTGCCTCCCATACGTCACCGGTGTGTCTCCTCCCATCTCCAACCGGACTCCGAAATCTGCCAGGAACTCTAATTAAGTTCTTAGCATATCCCATCTGCACAGTGAGTTTTGGTTAAATCGGGGACACCATCCCCCTCGGTGCCCTTTGCTGAAATGGGAAGGGGAATATTAGATTCGCTCATCTATTTATTTGTTCAGCATGAAATTCAATTCACTGAGCATCCCCTGTGTTCATTTGGTCACTCCCAAAATACTGCTCCCTGCTCGCGGCACGTCCTCTGATGACCACATTGACCACCACCGTGACCGGGGCTCCTGCGAGACTCCAGACCCTGGAATGGGTGCCTCGTTTACCCTATTTTGTCCAGTCTTCAGAACAGCACGGTCAGGGGCCAATCCCATCCCGAAGCTGCAGCTGAGAAAGACAAACCTTGTGAGATTGAGGGGTCTCTTCCAGGTTTTCCACTAGTGACATGTACCAGAGTCAGGGGTGGAACCTAAGCCCTTCTGCTGCCAAAGCAGATGAATGGAAAAGTCACGACCCTCCAGTGTCGCGCAGTCATGCTCCTTCTGATGTGAACACACTGGGATGCCACAGAAGCACGCATGTGTTACAGTGCACACCCAAACAAACACGTGCAGGAACGTTTTGTAACTCCGTGGATCTCAGAAATGAGTGGAACACCCATCATGGTGGAGCTGACTCCACGGGTTCTCGGATGCACTACCTCCCGCTCTCTGGCCCCCCAGCCCCTCTCAGGGCAGGGCTCCCATGGAGGGCGAATATCTGGCCCCTGGTATTCTGTGATGGGGCAGCGATCTGGAGAGCAGGAAGAGCTGCCTTCCCCCTCCCACTCGCATAGTCAGGCGTCTGTCTTCCTGAGCTCAGCAGGGGCAGAACTGGAGTGCTTCTGGAAAATGCCATCCTAGCTGCCCCGCTGGGTGCGACAGAGCAGTTTCACCGGCACAGCACTGACTGTTCTGGACCGGATGGGGCTTCCCCAACTCTCCTATTTGTTGGCTGAATCCTTTTTGCTTAAAAGATGCCTCGCATAGGAGGCATCCTAATTGGAACATAGTGATTCAGGAAACACTCGCAAAACCCTGCTCTCGAGTGACTCAGTTTCAAGGAAGTACTGAGGATGAGTTGTTATCAAATTAAGTGGCAGACCTCTGCATGTCCACTCTCCCCATAAACCACATTTATTACCTTACAAAAGTGACGTTTTCCTTGACCCTAAAACAGTAACATTCTGAAGAAGTAACTGCCTGTAACATTGTTAGTCATGGACATGTGAAGTCATTCCCAGGCATTAAACTCCAATGGTGTCTTTGATGATGATTATCATCATAAAGAGAGGGACTGGGCTTTGTTATTATGGGGGGGAGGCTGGGGACAGAGGAGGAGAAAAGGCACTTCCCAGGATCTTCTCTTGCAAGAACTGAGATCGGAATCTGAGATTGGTGGAGAGACTTATTCCAATACCCCCCGTCCATCCTGTTGAGAGGGGCACCAAGAACTATTCCCCGTTCCCTGGGGCAGGAACGATACTGACCTTACCTTTCCTCTGCGGGAACTGGAATGGGGAAAACATCAACAACAAATACAAGTCAAGCTACACAGACCATGTGCTTTTCTGTTACCCCGTCGGCTCCCAGAAGCTCCAGGGTAAGCAAGGAAATGGTGCTGCTGACCATCTCTGTGGCACTAAAGTTTAGTCTTTTCACATGAACTGACCCACTATGTCATCCAACAGCCCTGTGAGCTAGGAATTATTTTTCACATCTTATAGACAAAAAAAAAAAAAAGGTGAACCAGGGAAGTGAAGAAGGGAGTTGAATCCAGTATTTTATAAAACCACAGGCCTCTGGACTATGAGGTGTAGGTGGCTTCTAAGAAACGATCTCTCTGGAAGTCTAGTTCAAATTAGTTTAGCTTAACCTGACTGCACCGATTCCATTAACTTGATTCCGCGTATTACCTGGCTGTGCTGAGCACTGGGTCAGACACCGGGTATAAAACACGGGAATTGGTCCTGCGGTCTGTCCCTGAAGAGTGCCCCTCCTGTCGGGGAAACAGCATGGCAAACAGGTGCCTCTCACGCTGTGCAGTGAGCGATGCCCGGAAGAGGTGTGTGTGGTGCGGCTGGGCCGGGGAGGGCAGGACCTGCCTGGGAGGACAGCCCGGAAGAGAGCTTCGGGCTGAGCTCTGGAGGAGGAGGACGGTCTCTCCTGGAGGCCCAGCTGGTGAAGGTCTTCGGGCAGCAGCGCAGGACGAGGCAGGCGAAGGGCACGGCACGGGCTGAGGACAGAGGGATGCCGCAGGGGGTGGGCAGTTCTGTGGGGCTGGGACGTTGTGTCGTAGGACAAAGGTAAGGAAGTAGGAAAGAGAAATGATGATCAGAACCTGAAGGACTTTAAGGACCGTGTTCAGTAAAGTCAGAGCTGCACTCGTAGGAAATAGAAGCTCATCCAATGCTTTTAAATACAGGAGTTCTGGGGGCGCCTGGGGGGCTCAGTGGGTTAAAGCCTCTGCCTTCGGCTCAGGTCATGGTCTCAGGGGCCTGGGATCGAGCTCTGCATCGGGCTCTCTGCTCAGCGGGGAGCCTGCTTCCCCCTCTCTCTCTGCCTGCCTCTGTGCCTGCTTATGATCTCTCTCCTCTCTGTCAAATGAATAAATAAAATCTTTTTTAAAAAAATACAGGAGTTCTGCAATAGGGACCATGATGATAGGTAATATTTATTGAGCATTTACTAGAGGCCAGGCACTTTGCTCAGCACTTTATACACAGGACCTCGGTTCATCTTCTCGAATATTCTCTGAGGTAGGAACACCTACAATGCCCATCTTATTGATGTGGACATGAAGATGAGTAGCCTCTTGTTGCCGGAGGCTGATCTCCAGCCATGACAGGCTCCGGCGGCTGTGTCCATGAGAAGGATCACCAAATGCAGTGTGCAAAGTGGGCGCCGGTGGAGAAAGGGGTTACCCTGCACAGAAAAGCATGAATTAGGTCCCCTGGCAATGCCCTTGGTTTCTGAGCTGGAGAGGGAAGTGCTCCTCTCCTTCAGTGCTGGCTTCATTCTCCAGGAATCCCAGGGAGGACTGTGGCCCTGACCATCCAGGCCACTGGCCGCTGCCTCTCGTGTGTCCCGCCCCCCACCAACAACCACGCATTTGCACTTTTCCTTGGTGACAGCTCTGAGATCCAGCCCTGTGGCCCAAAGGCTGTTTGTCCCAGGAAGTGAGGGACAAGCAGGGTGGGGAGCTACCTGTGGTCCAGGACAGGCTGGGGAAGGCAGAATAAGCAGAGACCACCTCCCAGAACGGTCCCTGGCAACACTCTGATTCCATACTGATTAAATGTGGGGAATATCATTGTTATTGGACTGGTTAGAGAGAGGAAAATGGCTAAACTGTAAATCAGTTTATTGAAATGCATTTTTGTGAGAGCAGAGTATAGGCATATCATTAGCTTGTAAATGTGTCTAATAAGCCTGTCTTCACTAATATGCCAAAAAGAGCCTAATTAACTTTTTTTTCCCTCCAGTTAGGCAGTAGTGTGAGTCCCTGATCACATTTCCACACTGTCTTTTTAGCATCAGCAAAGCGGCACCAAAACAGCCCCTGTGACATCTATAAAAATGCTAGTTTATAATTAGGACGATCTTGGCTTAAACAATAATGTTGCAATTTGTAGTGATGGCTTCTGTTTCTCTTTAATTTTAATGTATTAGACTACAATGCTCTGGAGAGTTCTACTCAGACCAGCCTGTTGCTGTTTCCCAAACTGCTGGCATTCTGTGCTTTAGGTTAAGCAAGGAGAGGTAGCTGCGGTTTGGTAGGGTGGTTTTCTTCTTAATGAATGCAAGAGCAGAAGGAAGACTGAGGAGAGAAGCCGGGGACGACCTCACCCATTGATGCTTAACTCATGGTCTGGACGTGAAGACCATGACTTGGAGACAATGTTGATGAGAACCAGACCCAGAAACCACAAACAGCAGAATCCTGGAGTCTCCCACTGGTCTCCAGTGTGGAGGTTGCCAGCCTCTTTCCATCAGAGTCCTGGAGGCCTGCAAAAGGCTGCCATTGATCCCACAAACAAAATTCAGGAAGGCTGACCATTTACGTCTTTCAGTCCTGTGGGTCTTCCCGGACTCCACTGCACGCTGAGACAGAGTGCCAACATCACCGTCAGGACCGCATCATTGAGGGATGCCATGGCTCTCTTTGGTCCAGGACACAATCGCCCCCATTGCCTGAATTTAGGGTTCTCAGTCCTAGGAGAAAGGGGGCCCCCAATGGGCTTCAGGAGGTGTTCAAATACCCGGAAATAGAATGTAATTCTGAAGGTCATCAGAATTTTACTCCTACCTTGAGTTTCACCATTGAAGACTGATTTAGGAGATCTTGGATGGGATTAGGTGATCTGTATTTAAAAAAAAAAGAAAGAAAGAAACAAACAAAAACTAGATAATTTTGATCTTTGTTTTTAAACATTTTATTTATTTATTTGACAGAGAGACACAGCAAGAAAGGGAACACAAGTGGGGGAGTAAGAGAGGAAGAAGAAGACTCCCCACCGTGCAGGGAGTCCCATGCGGGGCTTGATCCCAGGACCCTGGGATCATGACCTGAACTGAAGCCTGATGCTCAACTACTGGGCCAGCCAGGTGCCCCGATAATTTTGATCTTTTAACTGGGGAGAATTTTCACAACTTTAACCTTAAATAAATGTGTGACTCCAAGAAGATTAAGAACTACTGGCCTAAAATCTGGCATTCCAGGCATGCTCGTTCATCTGGCCTTCTCTTCAGTCCAACTCTGTTCTCCTACTGGGGATTGAGGGACCCAGTGACCAGAACCACTTTCTCCTGCCTGAGTTCTCAGCCAATTGAGAAATAAGACAAATGAGTCAGGTAGAAGGAAGATGAACAGATTACCTTTATTTCCTAAGTGGCTGATATTGAAGAATGTGGCATATAGATTCAAGCTAGTGGACTTGTTAATACTGAAACCCCAGGTTCTACCCACTCAGTCTCAAGCAGTTTTGGACTGGGACAGGCATCCCCCACTCATTGAAGCAGAAGGTGCCCCTGAAAACTTAGGACACAGAAGTGGAGTGGTACCCACGTTTCCCCTGAGCAGCTGGCTCCCAAGATGGGAGAAAGGCCAGGGGCTGGAAAGCACATGTTTGGTTTTTCTCCTAACCATCCCTAGGGTAGGAAAGTGAGAGGATGAGGGAAAGCAGGACTTTTCCCCAACAGAACCCCCCCTACTGGGAAGGAAGCATCCAGAGCTGTCTCTACTCCTTAACTAACATTTCCCATTTTTCTCCAATATCCCATGTATTTTCCTGCCTGTGTATCCTTTCCACACCCCTTATCCTACCTGAGGTGCCCTTCTCATCATCATCATTCATCTGAATTTCATTTGTCCCTAAAAACCATGATGGAGTTTGATGTCCTCAGTTGAATGTTCTCTGCTTCCCTGGGTAAACTTTCCCAGTGCCGACGGCACACCTGCTCTGAACTTCTGTGGTGGTTGCCCATAGCCTGACTGAGCATCAGAGTTATCTGGGGGAGATTTTACCTCCAAGAGC
Organism: Nasua narica; assembly: GCA_028533885.1. Taxonomy (NCBI): domain Eukaryota; kingdom Metazoa; phylum Chordata; class Mammalia; order Carnivora; family Procyonidae; genus Nasua; species Nasua narica. The sequence goes on along the minus strand of CM052814.1, from coordinate 9,021,337 downwards.
CTGGGTCTTGCTGGTGGAGTATCTGGTTCTTGGTTCATAGATCTTGGGTGAGGTTTAGGAATCTTCATTCTTTAAAAAGTCCTCCCACATAATTCTGATAATCTTCCTGGTCTAGAAAATACTATCCAGTCATTATTTGATGACCCATTTGGTGCTCACACCCATGTGTGCAAGAAGGCAGAGTTGTTTCTCATAAAATAGAGGGGCCACAAGAGAACATATAGCGTATAGAGGAGCACAGGTATATGAGCATCATGGTTAAGGATCTTAAACACTTGGGTGAGACAACACTTGGGTTTTGAAGAAGACTGGAACCTTTTCTACCAGTCTGCCCCCTCTCTGCAACTGAACTAACCTCAGGAACCAGAGAGTGCAAGAAAATTATCTGACCATTATCTGTAAAATGAGTATCACACCCTTGCAGAGTTGTTGGGCGGATTAAGGGAACAAAGTATATAACGTATATAAAGCACCTAGAATAGTGCCCAGAATAGAAATGATACTTAATAAGTAATACCTAAAATTATTTTTAAAGATACAGTGAATACAACTTAGATTATGACCATCATCCAGACTTAGTACCCATAATACTTGTCTGTGGAAAAGATACAGGATGAGTAGTCACAAAAGCATCTATGAGTAGGAGAATTGACACCGGTATTCCTATTTTGTTTGTGTATTATTTTTCCTGATTTCCATTAATTTTTTGTCTGCATTTTGCCTTCACTCTTGGAGCATATTTAAAATAGTTGTTTTAAAGTTTTTGTCTAATATGTTCAGTGTCTCTGCTTCTTCAGGAATGGGTTCTGCCAGTTTATTTTCTTCCTCTGAATGGGCCGTGTTTCCCTATTTCTTTGTAAACATTGTGATGTTTTCTTGTTGTTGCTGACATCTGGGCACTTGAACTAGCCACTTCTCTGAGTCTTTGCAGACTGGCTCTGTGGTGGGGCAGTCCTTTGCTGAGTAGCAGGTTGTGCGCTAAGCCTGGGCACCAGGCCAAAGAGAAAGCTGAAAGTCTTTTCAGGTCTCTTCTAAACATGTGTCGTAAATGCATCCGTGTGTGGCTCTTTCAACCCCCCCTGTCCACATGGCTGCTTTTGCATCTCCTAATTTCACAAAGGTCTCACCTCAGTGCTTCCTTGGGGCTGAGATGGTTTATTGATTGTCTCTGCTGCAGGGTCCTGCCAGTGGCTCTGTAGGTCTGCAGTCCCCTGCAGCTTTCATGAGCTACCACTATGTCTCCTCTCTGGAGATCCAGCTGAGGGAGGAGAGATGCCAGTCCTTCCTGCAGCCCCCAGCCAGGCTAGAACATCACAGATAAGGTCTGTTCAGCTCCCTCCAGTGTGAGGGAGGGAGTTGGAAACTGGGTCACCACCTCCTCCACACTGAGGGGAGGGTAGGACAAAGGCAAGGAAAAAATACCACAAGACTTCCTACCATTTTGAATGTGGCTTTTCTTGATTGGAAGTTCCCTTGGTTGGGGTGCCCAGTTTGCTCGGTTGGTTAAGCATCTGCCTTCAGCTTGGGTCATGGTTCTGGAATCAAGCCCTGGGTGGGGCTCCTTCCTTGCCTGGGAGCCTGCTTCCCCCTCTCCCTCTGCTGCTCCCCCTGCTTGTGCTTTCCCTGCCCCAAATAAATAAATAAAATCATTAACAACAACAATAAAAAAAGAAGTTTCCTTGTGGATGTTTAACTGTCTTCCAGAATTCCTATAAGGTTATTTTAGCCAGGTTCTGTTGCTTTTTGATATTTCCCTGCAAGAACAAGGGATTGGAGGACCCTTGCCCAGCATCTTTGTACCAGACTTTCAAGGCCATCCCTTCAAGATGTTACCAATATTTTTCTGACAAGTTCAGGATCATAGAGGTAACATTTTGAAGAATAATAAACAATTATCAAATTGTTAGAACAGGGATGGACTTCAGAAGCCATCGTTCCCAAATTCTTCATTATTTTCATGAGGAAGTGAAGGCCTCCCGTGGAAAGAAGAAAGAACTTTGCTGCAGTCACACAGACAGACCCAGATTTTCTCACCTGCATCCCCTGTGATTAGCTTAAGAGATACCCACACACCAGGACAGTGTTCACCAGCAGGAGTTAAGCCACACCAGCCACACTCCCATCCTCCTTGGCTCCAGCCCCTTACTGATGCCCTTCTCTGTTGCACCGAAGATCTCTTTGCTAGGTCTCCATGTTGGAGTGCTGATAGACATGCAGAGCTCTCTGTCTCTCTGCAGGCATTGCCTCTAGAAGCCTCCCAACATTTGTCCAAAAGTGCTGCTGGCTGCAGGAAGACAGAGTGATGAGTGGTTCACATTCTGATCTCAGGATGCTCAGCCATTATTATGTGATTGCGGTTGCTCTCAGGCTCAGAGACTTGGGATCTGCCTAGAATCTGGGACAGGTTCCTCTATAAAGCTGTTCAGGTCACCTGAAAAATGACTAAGGACATTTTTCATTGGCAACTATTCTCCTCCAAAATTATATATTAGATATCCTGAATGGTGCTCATTTATCTTATTACCAGCGGTAGGAGGCAGTACCAGCAGCAATGGTTCTTAGCTCCACAGTGAAATCTTTGAGGTCCCCATTCTGTAAATGTTCTGTGGGTCACTAGTCCCTTGGGAAGCTTACGAAAGCTTCCATGGGAAACGTACATACAAATAAACACACGATTATCCATGAAATTTGCGGGGACTTCATGAGCCTCCTGAAATCCAGACGTCAGATTCAGAAACCATGTGGGCAGAAAGCTGGACTCAGGAGTCAGTGGGTCCTTGGTGGTATCATTAGCTTGTTTGCTGTGCTGGTTTGGATAAGCCAATTTTTCTGGCTTCTATTTACTCATCTGTTCAAATGAGAATGGACGGTGTATTCATGGTTGGAGAGAATAAAGTTAAGATGCCTGGTGCCATCTCGGCCACCAGAGCAGGCAGATGTGGTGACCACCAGGAAGGGGAGGAATGGAAACTGGGGGATGCAAGGGGATTCTGTGAGAGGGACAGGTGACAGGCAATGGGCCGGCATTACAGAGGCCCACCCACAGGAGTAGGTTGGAGATGGGGGGTTGGACAGGTCTCAACACACAGGATACTCTGGGAGCAGACAATTTTATAGTTCCTGGTAAGGATTGTCAGCACCAGGGAGGTTTGAATGGAAATAACAGAAACTGAATCCTTAGACTGGGATCAGGGGCAGAACTACAGTCCCTGGGAAGGTAAGGCAGAGTAATAGTCCAAGAGCAAGTGGAGTGTAGGCAGATCCTAGAAGCAACACTCAGGAACAAGAACCAGGAACCATCTAGCCACAAACGTGGGGCCCAGGACTGGGGCTGAGACATGAAATAAAACTGTCCATTCATAGAAATTGGACAGATGAAGGACAGACACAGGTAACTGGCAAAGAATACAATTAATTGGTACAGATATAAAAATATTACTCCTCAATAATAATCAGATAATGACAAGTTAAAACAACACAAGACACCATGTTTCATTTGTCAAAATAACAGTGATTTTTTTTAGAGCCAAAAAACTTTTCCATCTTTTTGTGTCTTCTTCAATTTCTTTCATGAGTGTTGTGTACTTCCTCGAATACAGATCCTTTACCTCTTCAGTTAGGTTTATTCCCAGGTATCTTATGGTTCTGGGTGCTATAGTAAATGGAATCAATTCTGTAATTTCCCTTTCTATACTTTCATTGTTCATGTATAAGAAAGTAACTGATTTCTGTACATTTATTTTGTATCCTGCCACATTACTGAAGTGCTGTATAAGTTCTAGTAGTGTGGGGGTGGAGTCTTTTGGGTTTTCCATATAAAGTATCATGTCATCTGCGAAGAGAGAGAGTTTGACTTCTTCTTTGCCAATTTGAATACCTTTTATTTCTTTTTGCTGTCTGATTGTTGTTGCTAGGACTTCTAGTACTATGTTGAACAAGAGTGGCGAGAGTGGGCATCCTTGTCATATTCCTGATCTCAAAGGGAAGGCTGTCAGCTTTTCCCCATTGAGAATGATATTCACTTTGGGCTTTTCATAGACAGATATTATGAAGTTGAGGAATGTTCCCTCTATCCCTATACTTTGAAGAGTTTTAATCAGGAATGGATTTTATATTTTGTCAAATGGTTTTTCTGCCTCCATTGAGAGGACCATGTGGTTCTTCTTTCTTCTCTGATTGATTTGTTCTATCACATTGATTGATTTGCAAATGTTGAGCCACCCTTGCATCCCAGGGATAAATCCCACCTGGTCATGGTGGGTAATCTTTTTAATGTACTGTCGGATCCTATTAGGATCCTGTTAGGACCTTGTTGAGAATCTTGGCATCCATATTCATCAGGGATATTGGTCTGAAATTGTCCTTTTTGATGGGGTCTTTGCCACAATTGCTAAACTCTGGAAAGAACCAAGATGCCCTTCAACAGACGAATAGATAAAGATATGGTTCATATATACAATGGAATATTATGCCTCCATCAGAAAGGATGAATACCCAACTTTTGTATCAATATGGACAGGTCTGGAGGAGATTATGCTGAGCAAAATAAGTCAAGCAGAGAAATTCAATTATCATATGATTTCACTTACTTGTGGAGCATAAGGAATAACATGGAGGACATTAGGAGAAGGAAAGGAAAGGAAAAGTGAATTGGGGGAAATTGGAGGGGGAGACAAACCATGAGAGACTGTGGACTCTGAGAAACAAGCTGAGGGTTTTGGAAGTAGGAGGCATAGGGAGTGGGTGAGCCTGGTGGTGGGTATTAAGGAGGGCACATATTACAGGAGCAGTGAGTGTGGTGCATGAACAATGAATCTTGGAACACCGAAAAAATAAAATTAAATAAGAAAAAAAAAAAAGCCAAAAAACAACTATGCCGGGGAGTAGGGAAATGGGTATTCACACTCAGTGCTGGGCAATTTGATTGGTATAATCTCTCCAAATTTGAGGAAAAAAAGTATGTCAAGAAGATATGCAGGTATTTTGGTCTGGTATTTTAAATTTCAAAAAAATTTTTATTTGAGTACAGTTGACACCAAATGTTACATTTGTATTGGGTGTAGATAGTGATCAACTTCTCTATACATTATGAAAAATATGATTTATTGATAAGATACAACGCTAGCAAGGAGAACACATGTCAAAATGTCAGCGGTTATTACCTGGGTTTAGTGGACACTGGGAATTTTTTTCTTTTTTCTCTTCTTTCTTTTTTTTTCTCTTCTCTTTCTCCTTCTTCTCCTTCTCCTTCTTTGCTTCTCTCTTTTCCTCCAATGACAAGTACTATTTGCATAACATGCAAAAAGTGGAAGTTAGTTATGAAAAGTGGAAAGCATTAGCTGGATGCCTCCTTTATCAGGGATCTTTGTGATACTCCTTAGCATGCTCTGCACCACAAGTCAGGCTTGGATGACATCCCCAAGGCCTGCTTACAGGCCACCAGGCCCAGGTGCAGAGAAGGTGGGTCTGTGCTTCTCCTATCCTGGTTCCCTCCCCACAATCTCTCACTGTGTCCAAAACAAGGTCACCATTGGGCCAGGAGCCAGGTCCCAAGTAACCCTGGAACACCTCACCTCACTGGATAGAGCTTTTCTCTAGCTCCTATTTGCTACTTGCACAACTATCAAGTAAAAACCTCCAGCAAATTGGCTGATAGGTCCACCTTGCATGCCGCATTGTCCCCAATGTCTACAGCGCGGGGCACGTAAGGGGGACACTCGATAAACATTTGAGTAACTGATGCAGCATAATGCTTGCAAAATGTGTGGAAGAGAGGAAAGGAAATAGAATTCAATTCCATGAGTACATTCGGTAGGCCAGATACTATTCTAGGAATTTTTTATTACTCTTAAAAATCGGTCCAGCGGGGATGTCAAAGACACAAACGGAAATTCAAGATGCCTGGGTTCAAATCCTAGTTCTACTTCCTAGCTCTGTGACTTTGAGGAAGTTATTTAACAATCAGAACCTCCATTTTCCCATAAGTGATATGGAAACCTGGCAGTCAGTCTCCAAAACTGGCCCCCCATCAGCCGTGCCTTCTGGCGTTCAGGCCCTGTGTCATTCCCTCTCACATTCAGCTTCTGCCCACCTGTGGCCTGACTGCGTGACTAAGAGGAAACTGACAGTGGCGTTCTGGCCATTGAAAGTCTTGATGGATTCTGCTTTGGGGCTTTGGGGAGCCCTGCATGGCCAGATAAGAAGTCTGTCCTTCTGGAGAGGCCACATGAAGAGGTGAGGCCCTGAGACCATGTGGGGAGAGTGATCCAGCCATTTTTCTGTCCCCACTGAATCCTGGTGGCCCCGTCCCCAAGTGCATCTGACCGCACCCTTCAGCAACAACGAGCAGAAGAATCTCCACTGAGCCTTATCCACTCACAGCACTGCAAGAAATAATAAAATGATTGTGTAAGGCCCCAAATTGGGGAGTGAATTATCACACAATAGATAACAAAAGCCCAAAACAGTCATTTTTACCTTTTAGATAAGTTACAATCATGCCTAGAAGACAGGAGGAGCATAATAATTGCTCAGTATGTGTCCATTAATGGTGTAGTCTTTGCAAACAATTCTGTAAGGGAGGTATCAACAGCTCCTCCTTTTGTGATGGAAAACGGGCACCAGAAAATCGAAGGGAGGGCTAAAGAGAAGATTCAGGGAGCAGCTTTGCTTCAGTTGCAAAATCCTATCTTCCCCTTAGTTCATGGGCCACAGTGTCTCTAGAGAAGGAGAAGTGGCAACTTGCCCCGAAGTCTTAGGAAATCTACAACTGACTTTTGCATATCCAATCCCTTCTGTAATAACTAGCGAGGGAAGGACCCATTTCTGTGGAGATGGCTGCCTTGTCTCCCTCTCCAGCGCGTGCAGATTTGAGCTGGGGAAACGAGCCCCAGGAGGGGCTGCACCAGGAGGCCACCACGCTCTCTCTCCTAATGCAATGTAATGACGGAAGTTAAGCTACAAATGAATGAATGAAAATAGGGATGGAATATTTTCTAAAGATAATGCTTCCTGGCATCTCCACAGCACTCTAACGAACACCATCAGCTGGGAGAACGAGAACAGCAGTGTAAGTGCCATTCCGTGTTAATTACATTAAATGCAAATCTAAAGGCGCTGGGCTCAGACAAGTCATTTTTAATAACACCTCATCCTGGGCTATTAAAATTTTTATTTGTCACCATCTAATTGATTTGTGTCCATTTCAATTATTTGTTTACTTTATGCTCGTCACTTTCCTGGGCCAGTGGGAACAGGTGGCCAGCAACCTTCATCTCTTCCTCTACTGATCTTCATCCCCACTAATCCCAGATATCTGACACTGGACCTTTTCAAAGTACCATTGCCCCTTGGACAACTTGGATTTGAATGGCGAGGGTCCACTTATTCCTGGATTTTTCTCTATACATATAGTGCAGTTTTGTAAGTGGATTTTCTCTTCCTTATAATTCTCTTCACATTTTCTTTCCTCTAGCTTGCTTTATTGGAAAAATACAGTATAGAATATATATAACATAAGAAATATGGGGACGCCTGGGTGGCTCGGTTGGGCAGCTCAGGTCATGATCCCGGCGTCCTGGGATCGAGTCCCGCATCGGGCTCCTTGCTCGGCGGGGAGCCTGCTCCTCTCTCTGCCTCTGCCTGCCTCTCTGCCTGCTTGTGTTCTCTCTCTGTTAAAATAAATAAATAAAATCTTTAAAAAAAAATTTAAAAAAAACCAGAAGAAATATGTGTTGATGTTATCAGTAAGGCTTCTGGTCAACAGTAAGCTATGAGTAGTTAAATTTTGGGAGGGAGTCAAAAGTTAAATGGGGATTTTTGACTGTGTTGGGGAGGTCCGTGCCCCTAACCCTTACATTTTTCAAGGGTCAGTTGTAGTGCAACCCTCTGTCTGCTCCCTGACCTTGGGGTCATGCTAATTAATTCCTCAGCCCTTCGAACCCAGCTCTGAGTCAGCCCAGGGAGGCTTCCCCACCCAACCCTATTGCCCTTCCATACTCACCACTCAGTAGGATCACTGGATCCTAGTCATTTTGCCTTTTGGGTTCTATCACCCAACTTGTATATATGTATGTTTTGTCTCATTTGGCATCTACCAGCTCTTCAGGGCAAAGTTGTCCTTGCTATCTTCCAGCTCAGCTGTTTCTCATAATGAGCAACACACACACACACACACACACACACACACACACACACACACACACTGTATCGCGATGCTCTGAGTTCTAGTTCCTCTCATCCAGATTCCCCCATCGTGTGCCTTTCCCATTCTCTCAAGTCTCCTCCAAAGGACCAAGTGTGGTGATGGTGTCGTTAACGACGTGAAGGGCTGCTGTGTTAGTTCTCTTACATGACCTTTGCCAGATAACAGTATGCTCTAAATTAAGTAAAAACGCATGTATCTCCTTAAGATGAGAGCTAAGTTCATGGAGAAAGGAAGGAGCTGTATATCAGAGGAGGAGAGTAGATCCTTTGAGACAGGGAGACCTTTTTGGACCTTCAAATCATATCCGGAAGTCAGTTGCCTATTGTGCCCAGCCTTTGAATGCCAGGTTTGCCGCAACTTTGTTTTGTAGACCTTCTGGGGGCTGACGTTGTAATTGGGGCCTTTAGGGGCCCCCAATCCACCTGCTGGATAATAACCAGCAGATGGGACTTGGAACCCAGATGGGACGTGGAAGCCAGAGATGCAGGGTTTGGGGACAACTCTAGGACAGAGGCAGCAGGAGAAGTGATGGGGGCATGACTCCTCCCATACCCCAGCTGCATGTACATCCCCTCCTCGCTTTCCCCCCTGCGCCGTCCTTCAAGCTCAGCCAATGCGCTCAGGCCTTTGCAGGCCTCCATCTCGGGGCATGCCATGTTTTCCACAGCAGGACGAATCCGAGCAGACATGGCTTCCAAAGAGCCAAAGGGAATGGCATTCACCCACCACCGCAGGGACAGGCACCGGAGGCTCCAGCAGTTGACAATATGTTTTTAACAGATCACTGGGCAATTTTCCAGTCTGATACTTCCGCTCTGCCTGTGTCCTCCAAAGCACAAGGTATCCGGAAAGTTGGCAGTCTAGTGTGATGAAGGCTTTGAAACCCAACCCCTGTCGCACACCGCAGCTGGAAGGCATCCAAGCCGTAGTACCCTGTCGGATTCCTCTGCAAGTCTCTGAGCCCCAGGCTAATTGTACCAGACAATGGCCCTGACCCCCCAATACAAAAGGAAGGTTGGCAGGCTCACAAGCGTCTGTTCATTTAACTCACCCTTCTAAGTGTCAAGGTACTTAGAGGGGCGCGTGCGTGGGTGGTAAGGCCAGGAATACGTGCGCTGATGCCTGTTAACACACGTGTACACCCCCACAGGTAGCCACACGCACACATACACAGAGATTCGTGCACATAAACACGCACGCGCGCGCACACACAATGCAAACGGGGGAAATCATCCATCAGGCTGGCTGGCCAACTGGACTTGGCCTTCTCGGCCTGTTCCCAGAGCCAGAGGGCACAGCTCTGCCATGCTCTGAGTGGGACCCACGTTGTGGCTCCTGACGGTTACCTGAGCCTGCACACCTCTCCCCAGCATAGCCCGGCCACTCGCTTGGAAAATGAGCAAGTCTGTGTGCCAGCCACGAAACAGAAGGCTTTCCACGGCCACCTGACCTGCGTCCAGGATGCCACTGACTCCTCTTCCACTGTGAGGATGGCCCAGAGGCCCCACCCGGGCCTGGTCTTGCAGCTCTGCCTCCCCCACCTGACTTGCCCGCTCCTCACTCCCCTCGGGCATGCGGCTGACGAGCATCTGTCCAGTCTTCATCCCCTCTTGTTCCCCGGGTGGAGGTGGCACAGCGGCCACACCTGGGCTTGGGGACGATGCCGAAGCCTGCTTAACACACCCCTGAAGGCTTCTGGCTGTGCCATGACCCAGGGTAGGCTGGAGAGCGAGGACACAGAGAAACTACTCTCGGTTGAATCGCTACTTGTAGCTCTGTGTCCTCGGACATGATCCCTTTGGCTCTAAGTTCCCTCGACTATAAAGTGTGGGTGAATAATGTGCCCTTCGTAGGGCGACTGTGAGAGCCGAGTGTGTCACCAGCCTCGCCTGGTTCCAGCACATACGACAGGCTCATACGTGTGGGGCGTCATCTTCAACATCTTCGTCATCGCCGTGGTGTCACCGAAAACACTGAATCCTCATGATGACCTTTGTCCCCACCCCTTACTCTTTCTGGCCCTGCAACCTTGGCGCTTCCAGGAAAGAATCCCCCAATTAGAAAC